>CM042962.1:28767676-29442676 GCA_023678885.1 Pogostemon cablin
ATGTGGTAGCTGGAAGGGGGTTCCTCTGAAGATTTAGAAGTTGAGGACTTTTGCATTATTTGCAACTGTTTACTTTGTGTGGAGAGCAAGAAATGAGGCATGATTTGGAGATAAACATACGACAGTAGAATAGTTGGTAGGATGCATTAAGTTATTTGTGGCTAAGATTGAATGTATGTATGAATCGATATATGTTGATGTTCTTTTTGTTATCACAAGTGTTTTCTCTTGATGTATTATTGTAAAGTAATTATTTGATCAATAAAATTATAACTGTTACTATAAAATGATTGTGGAATGTAGATATATTTGTGTGAATCAAATCAATAAAAATTATTATTGGTTCATAGAATTTACGTAGTGTGTACATAGCTGGGATTGTGGCAGAAGGAAACCAAATTTCTTGGCTTAGAAATCGTTTACTTTTGGCTCATTAAGAATGTTATACGTAGGTGAATTTGAAATTATAAGAAAGACTTCTAATGATTCATGAAATAATCCCTTGCAAAGATATGACTTTTATGAAAAGTATTTTTGAGGGGCGCATGCAATTAGGTTAGATTAGACATGAGAAACCACATTGAAGTTATTAGATTCATTATGTTTATTGAGAAACTTTTATTGTGCTTACGAACAATGCAGATGGTAAGCGAGTTATAAAAAATCATTGAGTTTTAAAACTTTTAAACTTTTACTTATGTTGATACTTTAATTCATTAACTTTTGCTTGATTAGCTTATTTAATGTCAATTAAATTATTTTTAGCTTACAGAGTTCATTAAATATATACGGTCACAAACTATTGTGTTTGCCCATTCAATATTTGTCATGAGGTTGGATAAGTGATTAATTCTTCTAGAGTTGATTTGTTTAATATTTAGTGAAATTGAATGGATGTAATGTGATCTTTTTCTCTTCAAAATATTCAATAGGGTGGCCTCTGGATCTAGTGGCATGCAATCCAACTTATTTCGTTATTTGAGTATTGAAGTTTAACAAAGAAATTTGAGTAGTACAACCCACCTTTTCGTATTTAAATTTTAATTTAATAATTTGTTGAAGGTTTGTATGTTGTAGATTTTACATATTTTAGTATATCTTTTAAAAAATAAATTTTTTTGGAATTTCAAATTCTGAGATTTGAAATAAGATTAAACTTTTGAATTTTCAACATTAGATGCTCAGATACTGGATAAATTATTTATTCAATTAAATAAATTAGGTCGAAATAACAAGTAGTATAATATAACTTTGATCCAAGCAATCCAAGAGTCACGAAAACTGGAAAGATTAGTTATGCTTAATCATTTAAAATTGAATATGAGGAATATCATTGTTTACATTTATCGTAATACTCATTCAACCAATTTAATACCAATTTAAATATGTTGTCAAAACTAATCTAAAAAAATCGATAAATAGAAAGAAAAAAATATTACTAAATGTTGTGATTCTTAAACCGTAAACCCTAAAATTGATAATTAAAAAAATACTTAAATATAATTTAACCAACAATCATATAAGAAAAAATCGATTCATTAGAACCAGCAAAAGGAAAAAACTCAAATATAATTAACAAGTAATTCAATAATAAAATTAAGTAAATAATTAACAAATAATTCTATAAGGTGATATTTGTTTGGGTTTAAGTAAAAATTATAAAATTAAATTTGAAATTAGATGAATTCATTAAATCCAACAAATAATCTAAAAAATAATAAACAAATAATTCTATAATAAAATCTTTCTGTGCAACGCACGGACGGAAATTACTAGTTTTAGGATAAAAATAAATTTGACGTATTTAAATTCTTGAGCAGTTAGGTAGACACATATATTATCTATCACTCATATTCAATTGAATGGTGATACGTTAATTGTCATATAAAAATATGTTATAGGAATATTAAATGGGTATAAACTGTATACAAGTTCTTGTAAATTCACAGTGTGTCTCCAGCATGGCTAGATATATAATGCGTTTGCAAAATGAAAAATTGCACTGTAGCTACTAAAATTGCTGGCTCTTCATATTTTTTCATTTTGTTGTTATTTATGAAATTGTACTATGTCATAAGTAAATTTTCATCTTCATGATGTATCAAAATAAATTTTAATTTAAGTTTTTTGTAATGTATTTTTAATTTTATGTGTTGTCTTAATTATTTTATGTTCAAGTGAATTGAAATGTAATAGTATCAATTGATTGATTGTGTATTTTTAATTTTTGAAATAAAAAATAGAGCAAATTGGTGGAGATAATTACATTTTTTAATTGATTGTAATTGTAATGAAGTCAACCACTGAAATACCCTTATTACAAAACTAGTACTTTTTTTATAGGTAGAAAAGTTACTAGAAATAAATAATTATGAGCTAATATTTTGTTTAAAAATCAACCAAAACATTCCATTTTTGTTATTAATAAATTTACTAACCTATAATAATAACCTTTCAAATACACGTAAGGTGTAAGAGCTTATAGTAAGATCAATAAAATTATTATAAATGAACGTGGTAGAGCACTATATATTTTGGTATTTTAGTCTTAGATATATTCTCTTAATTAATCACTTGAATGTAATATGACCAGAGCCTAGTACATATATTACATAATAATAATAATATAATAATGAAATTGATGAGATAAGAATTTCAAGAAAAAGGATCCATGATGCTGTTTTTATCCGCAAAATTATAAATGCGCATAATTTTATTTTTAACATTTTATAAGTATATTTTAGGATTTTGTTTTTATAAAATTTTAACATAAGTATATATAGCTAGTTGGCACCAACATTTTAGGACATGAAATCTAATGTAGATGTTTGTTGGTTGGGAAACTCTTATAATTTTCGAAGGTTAACATTAATATTTCATCTTTAAATTACACCGTGACTTCATTTATTGTCTAATATATATGATTAAAAAGTGAGATTTAAAAAAAATATATTAGGAGATATTAAAATAAACTGTTAAATTGTTTGTTTTTCCATTATAGTTAAATAAATTATTTGAATTTCGTCTCTAAATTATGAGTTATATACAGATTAGTTCGTTCACATACAGAATTCTTGAATTGAATGTTAATAATATAGTTGATCTGAAACGTATCATAGTTCACAAACGTATTTAGTTATACTAACAACAAATAAAAGTTAAGAAAGTAAATCTAATCTTAAAAACAACTCATTAAGATATTAGATTTTCATAAGAAATTAAAAAGAAAAATGTTGTACTAATGGCTTCAACTAATATAAAGAAAAGGCTATTCTAAGTTTGATTAAAGTGTGATAGGGTTGATTAGAAAAGAGTTGGAAAGTTAGTGGTCTACTCTAGGTGGATTATTAAGATAATTTTAAAGTATATTCTTGATTGAACGAAAGTTGATAGTTTGGATTTAACTTAATTTGACTTTTTAATGTTAGTTTTGTAATATGTGAATAGTAAAAAGTTCATTTGATTTTAAGTATATTTGATTTGTAAAATTATAATGGGTTAGGATTTTAAGAAAAATATGATGTATATGTTGTTTGGTAATGACTAAATAATTGAAAAAAGAAGAGAGTACAATGAATAATAATGTAAGAGATAATGTATGTGTAAAGATAAATTTTCTTATCAATGCTTAAATTATCACTACTTATGTTAATATTCATTAATTAAAGTATGGAGTAGTATTTTAATAAATAACAAAAACATATTATAAAATACGCAATGAAATATCAAGATGAAATAGAGGATTAGACCGAACTCCCAATTAAAAAAAAAATCACTTTTTTTCACGTAAATTAATAAAGAAAAAGGATAGCTAATAAAGTATTTTTGAGGAAAAAAAATCATTGAATGATGATAAGAGAGTTTAATTTAAATTCTCAACTGCTACTATAAAAAACAAAACATATTAAATGGTTGATAATCCAAAGTTAGTTATTACAATTGTGTGGGCAATGAGTTATGAATCTTATGACTGGTAAGGAATTTTGTAGATGACATATTAGTAGAATTAATTTTTGGTTGGTTAAATAATAATAATAATAATAATAATAATAATAATAATAATAATAATAATAATAGTAATAGTGGAGAGTTTATTAAGTATTGTCCTTGTAAGAGGGTGCAACAATGTGTCAATCTTCACAATAATCGATTGATGCATGGTTATCAGTCTTTCACTGCTTCCACACACAACTAAGAATATCCACATTAACAACCCACCACAACCCAACCTTCCAATAAAATATTCATTCATCTCACATTCACATATACAATTCATAATCCAACCCATTCTCAAAATTTTAATACTCCATCAACAACCAAAACTTTTTAATAAAATATTCATTTCTCTCTCATTTACGAATATACACTATAATTATTAATATAAAATTATTAATACACTATAATTTAAAATTATAACAATTTCATATTTTAAAATTATTTTAGTTCCGTAATTATAGTAAAAAAATTATTTTAAAAACACACCAAAAATAATTTACGAACCAATAACATGAAATTGAAATAAAATAATTTTTTTATAATAATTCAAAATATGTTAATATTATAATCTATTTATTGAAAAAGAAAATATAAGAATTTTAATTATTTTTTATAAAATAAAAATAAATTATATTATTATTTATAAAGAATATAAATTATATATATATATATAATTTAATTAAAATGTAATGGGGTGTGACACGTGTCACATGTACATATGTTTGGTGATGGTTGTGGAGTGGGTTGCTGCATAACTCTGCAGTCCAACCGGTTGCCATATTAGTCAACATTTTCTATTTTTTTTATTTTACAAAGTTTTGTCGTATGTGAACGACCTGAGTTGCAGGTATGAATGTGGGTGGTCTAAGCACATCCACCAATTTTTATTTTTCATTTTTTAAATATATTTATTTATATTTTACTATCATTTTACAATCTTATCTTTCTGATATGCTTAATCTTTTCTCTTGTCCTTTTACACACTAATCAATTAATACAATATGTTTTATTCAGGAACAAATACAATTAATTATTCACAAATTAATAATTTTATTGATATTTTGTACTTTTGTGAAGATAATGGTACTTATACAGTTATACTTATTGTTACAGTTAAAACTCATGATTAATTTTAAAAATTCATGACTGCTAACAATTTTTACCCTTCACATCAACAAAATGCCTGAATTACTTGTCCGTCCCACTCAAATAGCATCATTTTATTTTATTGGGCGTTTCATTCAAATTGCACAATTTTCCTTTTTTAGTAAAAAGGGTTCACCAATGGTCAATCACTACCCATCACATCTCTCTGATACATTACCCATTTTACATAAAATATTAATACTCCTTAATCTACGTGCAAAAAACAAATGACAAACTTTGATCCCGGGATTACTCTTCAACAAACGAGACTCATATTTATTTCATTTTTCATAGAAAGTTTGCACTTCTATTTTATTTTTTTCAAAAGTTAAATCGAATTTTGAAAAAAAGTAGGTCATAATGACTTAATTTTTTTAAAAAATATATATATTTTGTGAGTGATTTATATTAAACCGATTGAGAATATTTTATGAGTGATTTGATTATGCTGCGTTGTCCTTTTTTTTTTCCTGTTGGAGGACATCCATGATATAATCTTGTTGGGGGACAATTTTATGAAGATATATATACATATTGGTGGCATTTCTTCTACGCCACTATCAAAATGGGTCAATCTTATTTAATGTTTCTCAATCTTAATTTATTGCTCTGTCCTTTAAAATATTTCATGAATGATTTTATGACAAGAAGATCCTTCATCTTAAATGATAAAATATACATAAATTATGTTTAATTTAAAAAAAATAATTATATTGAATTGTAAAATTGTGGTTATGTATGGATGGAGGATTAAAAAAGTATAAGGGTTGTCACATTTGATAACCATTATCGGCAGCTCAACCACATAAATTCTACCCATGATCTGGCAATCTCAACTGCAACATTATTGAAGGCCCATATACCTTTGAGTACACATGACGGGCTGGCCCATATTGTCGAGAGTGCACACGTGCGTCATCAAGTTAAAGCCCAATGGGCCCTACCCTGAGCCTACCCCACAAGGCAATCCCCATCAATGATCAACCACCCTGCTACTCACGCGTGCTGAACTCCATTGTCCAAGCAATTCCTACTCGAGAGACATTTTGGAAGAAACACTTGAAATTTCTTTATGTTTACATTAAAAGTTGGTCAAATATTTTTTACTCTTCTACATACTCCATAAGATTAGATTCTTACACTGATGAAGAGAAACATTTGCCATTTTGAAGTGTACCTCTTGTGGTATAAATTCTGAGAATGTATTTTTCACATGTTCATATATTGATTATGCCAGCCCAATTCTCCATTAGGGGCCCACGAACCTCCAGGCCAGAAGTAAAGAGGCTCTGCCTGACTAAGCCAAATAGATCACTTGATCCAATTGTCTAAGATACGCAGAATCTGCTCCAAAATACACACGTAGAGGATATCCTAGATCGTATCCTACAAATAAATCACATGAGGCTAAAATGCATTTAATGCTCGAACTGTATATGATAATATATTAACTTTTCCAGATACGGGTGACGTCAGATTATCCAGTATAAATATGGGAAACCCCCATAGCAATACAATCATCACTTCACCCCCTGGAAAAAGGCACAAACACGCCTAGGGGGCAAATCTCTCTCTTTATGTTAGCTTTGCGCAGATTAATGTCTCTTCTTCCCATAACAGCTACATTAATCCACCATTAAGAAGAGATTAAAATCTGACGAGTGACATTTGGCGCTAGAGGAAGGGCGCCGGCCCGCACGTACTGTTGGTGGCCTTTGATCTTCAGGACGACTGCCTTCTTTAGTTTGCCCTGACTCAGCTATATGTAAAAATGGTGGATGAGCAAGACGAAGCCACTCCTAGTAGGGCCGATGCGACCACCAGCCGACGCCGTCCGGAGGACCCTAATCTCCCCAGGACCGTGGAAAAAGAAGTTCCACCGCACAACACGAACCCGAAAAAAGACGACCTACAGACCGATTTCTGGCAAAAGTACTTTGACCTTCTCAAACAGATGAAAGAAAAGCGAGCGACAACTGCCAGTCGGAGACTCAGCTTTAGCCTCGAAGAAAATTCAGCAGAACAGATGAACGAGCGGCAACATGAACAAACTCCACCTCGGAAGTTGGTACACGGACGAATGACCCAAAATGATACGTCTAAGGAACCAAGGAAGGCTCAGAAAGTGGTAGACGAGGGATGCGAGCGGAGAAGAATGGCATCCCGGGCTAACTCAGTCGCCAGCCGTTCCCCCGCACACACGACTTTACACGTAAGCACAAAAGATCGACTGGGATCAGATCCCGTGAAGACTCGACGCGACCAAGTGGAAGAAAGAGCATGAGACGACCCACCCTGTAGCCCGATTCAAGCGACAGCATGATGAGGAAATCAACGCGCTGAGGAGACGACTCGACCAAATGGAAAGAAGAAACGACGTCAGACTCCACGGTATCCCTGACCCGGAATCAAGGAGGTCCCTATTCACTCACAGAGTGGTCATGACCGCCACCATGAAAAAAATACGAATCCCTCAGATCCCCCAATACGCCGGCGAATCCAGCACAATCTCTAACCTTAATAAGTATGTTGGGTGGATGCTAGCACAAGGGTGTTCAGAAGAGGATCGGTGTAAGATGTTCCCCTTAACATTGGGGGACAAGGCGCACGCGTGGTTCGAGTCACTCCCCGCTAACTCCATCGACTCTTGGGCACAACTCGCCACTGCCTTTTCGTCCCACTTCGCCTATCTAGGATAAGGAAAGGAGCTTAAACAAAAATTAGATTGCCTACGGCAAGGCCCGAAGGAGTCTTTGAAGGACTTCATGAAGAGATTCAACGAACAGCGCGCTAACATGGAAGAAGTGTCGGATGAAACGTCCACCATCTTAGCAACCGCCGCCCTACTTCCAGGATCTCCTATGTGGACTAGCTGCCAGCAGAAATTGCCAAACAGCTACGCAGCTTTCATGGCCGCAGCCCAAGCATTCATACACAACGAGGAAATCCTCGAAGAATATAAAAAGTCTAGAGTCGACCCTAAGGAAGGTGACAAGAAGAGAAAGAAAGGTGAGAAGGATTATAAGGCTCTCTCTTCTTTCAAGCCATTCCCTGACGACGACCAAATTCAGGAGATGACAGAGTTGCTTGAACTCACACCCGAGGAGATATTCAGCAAAATACAAGACACCAACCTGTTGAGTCCCCCGCCTAGGATACGTGCAGATCCAACTAAGCTAAACAAGAAAAAATTCTACAAATACTATTAATCCATCGGCCACGACACCAACCAGTGCCGAGATCTGTTGACCGAGCTCATCAGACTGTTCGAGGACAGGAAACTGGATCGCCTGGTGGCTGGTCCGAAACGAAGGAAAGAACAACCCCAACCTATAATCGAACGGCCTAATGGACCAGCCCACTCTCAGGGACAAGGGGAATTGAGAGACCGTCTGCCCACTCCACCCAGGGAGGTATACATGCTGAACGAAGTGTACGTAGGGACTTCCCAGGCCTTGACCACCCTTTCACGAAGAAAATAGAAGGCCGAGCTACGGGAGCTCGACAGGTACCAGCATGTGTTTATGGCAAGCCCGCGACCACCTTTACACGAAGCCGACGTCTTTTTCTCTGAAGAGGATCTCACCGAGATACGAACCCCTCACAATGACCCATTAGTGATTATGGCCACAATCTCAGGAGTAAAGGTGCACTGGTGCCTGGTCGATACAGGCGCATACACAAACATCATCTTTAAAGAGGCATTCGGAGCCATAGGAGGACTCTCTCACCACAAGACGTTTCCATATGGCGATGAGATTCGAGGGTTCGGTAATACCGTCACTACCCCCTTGATGCAAACAGACTTATCAGTCCAACTGACAGATGAGAAGCAGATGGTAAGAGCTCAACACGTCCTTGGGTTCAAAGTGGTAGATCTCCTATCACACTACAACTGCATATTAGGAAGGACGTTCATTCATCAATTTAACTCTGACCCATCCACACTACACCAATGCATAAAATTCATAACCGTCGATGGTTGAGTTGGCACCGTTAGAGGTAGCCAAAGGAAAGCCAGAGAGTGTTCATTCATCGAAAAAGGAGACGGGCTCAACTACCACGACCCAAGTTTCCAGTTGATGATGATGGAACAACAAGACCATGAAAAGGAAGCAAATCGTGATAAGGTTCTGCCGCTGGGCGACTTGACGGCAAGGGATGGCCAAAAGTTCCAACCTTTCGACGCCCAGGGAGTCGATCTACCCTCAATAGCCGACGAAGATCCAAGGTCAGATAAGAAAAGAAAAAGGGAAGAACCGGCCAAAGAAATCGAAGCGATAAGGATGGAGCCAAGTAACCCAGACTTGGAGTTGTATATCAGATCACAACTAAAGGATCCCCATCGAATGGCTCTGGTTGAATTTTTAAAGTTCAACTTGGACGTATTCGCCTAGACATCCAGCGACATCCAGGGGATATATCTGAAACATGCATGCTACCGACTTAACACAAACCCATCTTATCGCCCTGTAGAACAGAAAAAACGGAGATATAGCCCCAAAAAATATGAAATCATTGAGGCGGAAGCCAAAAAATTATTGGCGAACAATCTGGTGAGAGAGGCGTTGTTTCCCGCCTGGGTAGCCAACCCAGTACTAGTGCAAAAGGAAAACAAGTCATGGAGATTATGTATCGACTTCACAGACCTCAATAAAGCATGCCCGAAGGACATTTTCCCACTGCTGCATGTTGATCAAATGGTGGACGCCACGGCCGGCCACGAGCTGATGAGTTTCATGAATGCATACTCTGGCTATCACCAGATTCCTATGCACCCAGACGATGTGAAAAAATGGCTTTCTACACCAAAAGGAATCTGCTATGCTGGGTAATGATGTCATTCGGGTTGAAAAATGCAGGCGCCACGTACCAGAGATTGGTGAACAAGATGTTCCGAGAGGAACTATGTAGGACCATGGAAGTATATGTGGATGACATGCTGGTTAAGAGTATAGACACAAATGATCATGTGCGCCACATAAGAAAAGCATTTGACACCCTATGACAATATGGAATGAAGCTCAACCCTAAAAAATGCACGTTTGGGGTGTCCGCTGGAAAATTCCTCGAATACATGATGAGCAAGAGAGGAATAGAGGCAAACCCAGATAAGGTGAAAGCCATACAAGACATGGAGCCTCCAAAACACTTAAAAGGAGTACAAAGGTTAGTCGAAAGAATCGCGTCTCTCAGTCGTTTCCTACCTAGAGCATCCTACAAATGCAAACCTTTGATGGATGTGATCAAAAAAGAAAAGTTCGACTAGACGCCCGCGGCTCAAATGGCCTTCGAAGAGTTAAAAGATACATTGGCTAACACACAAACCTTGTCCAAACCGCAGCCGGGTGAGCCTCTCAGCCTGTACCTAGCTGCTTCCGAGTCCGCATTAAGTGCGGTATTGGTTCGGACTGAAAGAAAGCAACAGGAACCAATATACTACGTGAGTCAAATGCTCCATGATGCTGAACTCAGGTACCCTACAGTTTAGAAACTTACTTACGTACCGCGACTGGCAATCAAGGCACAAGCCCTAGCCGAGTTCATTGCGGAACTCACCATCCCCATTTTACCATGAGAGATGACCGACAGACCCTGGAAAATGTCTGTAGATGGATCATCTACAACTTACGCCTCCGAAGCCGGCGTAGTACTCACCAGCCCCAACGGAGAGATGTTTTGCTCGGCCATCAAGTTTGGATTCCTGGATTTCTAGCAACTAACAATGAAACCGAATACGCCAGAGCATGTAAAATTTGTCAGATTTATTCTCCCATAATCAGAGCTTCTTCTACAGAATTGATCACAATGGTAGCACCTTGGCCTTTTGCCAAGTGGGGAATCGATCTGATAGGCACATTCCCGCCCGCTAGAGGAGGGGTCAAGTAAAACGTGGTGGCGGTCGACTACTTCTCGAAATGGGCGAAAGCAGAATCGTTAGCCACAATTAATGAGGTTAACATGATAACCTTCATATGGAAAAATATCGTTTATCGCTTCGGAATACCCAATGCAATTGTGATGGATAATGGGAAGCAATTTGAAGGCATGTAACTTAACAAATTTTGTGATGGGCTGGGGATAAGTAAGCTGTTCTCAACACCTTACCACCCCCAGTCAAATGGACAAGTTGAGACTGTCAATAAAGTAATTAAATATACCCTCAAAACCAAGACTGGAAAGCCACAAGAAAAATTGGGCCTTACAACTGTCTGGTGTTCTCTGGTCGTACCGCACCACTGCCAGAACGTCAACCGAAGAGACTCCCTTCTCGTTAACATATGGAACGAAAGCAATCATACTAGCAGAAGTAGCTTGCCCCACATTTCGTGTATCCCAAAAAGGAGGAAAAACCAATTCAGAAGCCATCAAACTCAACCTGGACTTGTTGGAGGAACTTCGGCTACATGCAGCGGAGAGACATGTGATATACAAATCAAGGCTAGAATCCCAATACAACAAAAAGGTACACAATAGGGATTTTGCAATTGGAAATTTGGTGATGAGAAAGATAGGCCAACCAGGCGAAGTGTTCGGAGCAAAATGGGAAGGCCCATACGTAATAAAAAGAAATTTGGGTAATGGGGCGTATGAACTAAGTGAGCTCAGTGGCAAAGACATCAAGCATCCGTGGAATATACAAAATTTAAAACGCTTCTATGCTTAAGCATAGTCGGTGAAATTCATATATGCACAAATTGTAAAGTTAAGGCTATAGAGTTATATAGCCATAATAAAGAGTACACGAAAATACACATCACATGCCACCACAATGTCAAAAAAATTTACATCAAAAGGAAAAACACAAAATAAAGGAGGAGCCTCCATCAGACACCACTGGGGCCTGCACCACCCACACCACTAGGATCTGTGCCGCTTGTACCGCTAGGGCCCGCACCAGCCCCTGAGAAGTTACGAAGACTCCTCACCCATGCTACCTCCGCCTCCAGTTGGGCAACACGCTCTCTTTCTCGCTCCAATTCACGCTCAGTCAGGTAACGTGCAACCTCCAACTGGTGAACCTAATTTTCGGCCATGCGTGCTCTCTCCCTATAGGACGTAGCCCTAGTGTTAGCCCAATAATAAGTTGCTCCACCACCATAGTTTGACGAGTCTCCACCATAGAAAGAAGCCCCTCGGCACTGGTAGAGGCCCCCGCGCTAAGACCGACTCCAAGAGGGATAGACTGCCCATACTCTGTCATGAGAAGGAAGCGGCATAGAAAAGTTAATACATGTCCAATACTCACCAATGCGGCATTCCTAATCTCATGGAGCCCCGCACTTTGCAACCAGCGAGACAACATAGGATTCCATAAACGAGCAGGGACAAAGCCAGCTTCTGAGACACTCAGCTCTTACTCAATAGCCGATCGAGCATCACCTATACTTCTCAATCGTAACAACTCATCCAATTCAACTAGGGGGATGCCCCACCAACGCCGCCTTCCGGGGCAAAAGTCTCCCGCACCGGTAGAGCCCGAGGTTGGGCAATGTTCTCACGCATTTCCTCTCTGGAAGTCGGATCGCTATTGGGAGGGGAATTTTAGGTTGACTGGCACTAGGCGGATCTTCAATCGGATTGATCCGAACGTCGGCATCCCGACTAGCCCTACGACTGGCTTCCAAAATAGTTGTATGTTCACTTCCTCGCACCTCAGTCTCCTTCATAGGAGCTTTTACCTTGTCCAATGAACAAGGATGCACTTACCACCGCCTCCTCAGTTCCATCAGCATGAACAATTACAATGCTACGAAGACCAGTCCTACCCCTTGCGACTGTGGAAGCATCTTCGGCCACGGTCGTGCTAGAACCGACTTCTTGACGGGGCCTCCGAGGCAAAGGGAAAACAATCTGATCCAAAAAATACTCATCAAGAGCAGCGTCCCAAGATGAGAAATTATCACTTACTCTCACTTCGAAGCTTACCGGCTGAGCCCAAGTCGGATTCTGATAAAAATTAGCCCCCGACAGTCTGTCGTCCGACAAAAACGATAACACATCACAGGGAAGAGTCATGCGGTTGATCGCGTCAAAAGCACGATGAAACCCTAAGGATAGCTCTTCCTCAATCGGCCGAACCAAGGCTACCGAAAAAAAAGAAAAGAGCGGGAGGCCAGTAAGTTACAGTAAGAGCACAGGGAAAAAGGCGACGATAAGACTTACCAGATTCAGGAGTCCGAAAGGCACACGGTACAGGTAGATAATTTCTGTCTGGGTCACGAAATTCAAAACCCTGCACCCAAAACCACTGGCGCCTCCAATGCTGCCCACCGATTGAATTTTTACTGAATATAAGACGAACGCCTCTCTGCACCTGTAAGTAGTAATGGCCATGACCACCAGGGTCACGGACGTAACGATAGACTTAGTCGATATCCCGTGCAGAAGGAGAAGGACATCTGTTCTTATGGAGCAATACTAGCAGATCAATCAAGTTCGCCCAAGCTGAAGGGATTATCTGCATTGGGACCAAACCCCAATTAATCAATATTCGCCCGATAACATGGGCCAGAGGTAACCTGACGCCGGCAGCAAACATACCCGTATTAAAGGCAGCATGATCAGGCTCACCGCCCCAGGGACGTTCGCGTAGCCCAGGCGTGCCAAACTCAATCCCAGGATAACTGTATAAAGCGAAGACCCCGTCCATATCCTCATCCCATAGAGTAGAATCAGTCACCGTGCGGCCCCGACTAGAAGGACGGCTTGTGCTATTAGGGCCGACAGAATCTTCTAGGTTAATGAAGGATGGAGAGGCTCGACTTTCAGTCTTAGGAACTATGCGCCACCGCGATGAACCCTTCCCTTGAAGAACAGGCTCCTGAGGAATCTCATAACGTGGGGGCGGAAGAACAGAACAACACCCACTCCGCGTCACGGGTGTGATGGAAGGAGCCCTAGCATTACTAGCTTCTTCCTCTTCCTCGGAACTGAGAAATTCCTAGGAGGACCGCGAATCCACCACCATAAGGGGAGGAAGAAGAACAACAAAAAACATAAAGAGAAGCGCAAATAATGCAAATGATGGAAAAATTGTCATTCTTGGGGAAACAAGTTCAACTAAAAGAAGAAGTTTGCTCTTGAAAGTTTAAGTGTAGGTTTAGATTTCAACATGGCCACCCCCTTTTATAGGGGGCCCAATAACTACCCCACTCTCCGTCCCACCCTTTGAAATTCGAAGAGCCCACTTGCAAAGAAAATTGAGGAGCGTCCGATCAAGACACGTGGGCAAAATAGAGGATAAAAGATCGTGGATCAGGGATGTTGATGTGACAGTTCGAAAGGAAAATTGGCAGCGAGGATATGAGGGATCCCCCGCATTAAATGCGTAATAAATATATGTCAGAACCACCATTAAAAGCAATCATTGCTATTAAAGAACAAGGTTACAAGCCAGGAAAAAATCAACGAAAGAGAATAAAAGTTACAATTCCATCCTAGAAGCTAAGTCCCGTCGGGCGGAGCAGGGACAGATCGAGTGGGGGCCATGGCGGAAGTCGATGCTGTAGAAGGCTGGGATGCTACCCGACTAGAAAAACCGGGGACACGAAAAAAATCCGACATGAATCCTAATGGAGCTAAGTTCATCCCCTCTGACTCCCAGTTTACGCCAGCCGGTAACCCTGAAGCCGCTATACGGTCATGCAACATTTGACGGAAATTTTTTGTAAGAACAGTCACGCCGATTCCATTAGCCAATCGCGCCAAATGAGCTAAGGCTTTAGCAAAACCCACTATTCCGGCAACCTTTCTCTCGGAATTAATCAGGGAGGAGAAGTTCGCCTCATATTTGTGGGAAAGGCAGTTATATCCATTCCTTTGACCTTCAGCCCTTCCTGGGCATCAGCAAGCTGCCTCTTCGCATCATCCAACTCTTGAACGAGTCGGTTCTTTCCTTCCTCCGACTCTCTCAAAGCTTCCTCGGCAGCCCTCGCAGACGCCTCACTTGAGAAGAGCTTTCCTTTGACTAGCTTTAGCTCCTTCTGAAGGGCTTTTAAGGCATCTTTTGAAGTCTTGCTTTGGCGATCCGCCTCATCTTTAACCCCCGTCATTTCTTCCGAGTGCATTTGCTCCCTTTTCTCCATCTCCTCCTTCAACTGAGTCAGCTCCGCCTCCTTTTGACGATTAATGACAGCAACTTGAGCCGCCTTGTGACTCTGGAGAGCTAAAAGGAGAGACGCTTGACTGGAGTAACTTAATGCTCTTGCATGGTATCCAGTCTCCGCGTATATGAGATCATCAAGATTCAAACCCCTTATGATGTCACTCTCCTCTTGAGTGAAACTGGTGGGGATAGACTCTATCGCCCTTAACATATACGCCGGAAGAGTGGGCTGACTGGGATTATACGGGTTTGACCTGTACAAGCTGTGGAGTACAGGGGGCAAAGAACGAACTTCAGGAGTAGAGGCACCAACCTTAAAACCAAGATAAGGGGTCTCGGTGGATGGCACTCCTAAAGCAGCTCCTTCAGAGAAGAGACCATAACTATCAACCCTAATCCTCTTACTTGGGGGCTCGAAAGGCCTGCTGACGGGCGCTGACTGATCGTCCACGGCCATCCCGCTAGATCCCGAAGGACGGCACTGCACCATACGGATGACGAAGGAATAACAACCAAAATCATGAAGCAAAAAGTCCTCCTCGCGTTCCTCCTCTGAAACGACTACCACTTCGTCAAGACCCTCTTGAAGCATAGCACCAACCGACTCATAATTCACTCCGACATCATCTCCCGTAAAGTCCTCTGCTCCCGACATCGGTGCGGTCGTGTCTCCCTGTAAGGCCTGAGGACTCATCTCCCTCAGGGAGAACTCGTCCACTTCTATTATATCAGTCAAGGCATCAAACCTTGGAGCTGCTTGATCATGGGAGGCGGACGACCCTATAGGATTATCACCACCCCGACAGAGATATCCGGATCAGCGAGGAAGGTTGCCGGTGGCTCCGAATGAGCACCTACATGAGTAGCCACGGTTACCATCTGCAAAGGAGCTGGCGCCTCCGAATCCACCATGAGCCCATACTTTTTAAAAAGCTTATCAGTAATGATGTCGGTACTCCTCTCCTGGGCGCTTTTTTGCTAATAACGCCCACCAACTCCAAGAATTCTTTTGAAGGGGGAGGATCATGACGAGTGTCCCTATCTAAAAATTTAAAACATAGCGACTATACCTCACGTGCACACAAAAGCAATAACGAAAGACAAAAGAAGACGAACATACCTCCGCGAGTACGAATCAACTGGAAGGCCAAATGAACCCTAATGTGTGATGGCTTCCACACTCCCGAAACCCAGCACCACCACTCCTTCCAATTCTTAATGGAGGTAGACTTCCCCGAAAGGGTCAATCCTCGAGAAGGGTTGATTCGGTAGAACCCCTTATGCACATTCTCCTTCGAAGGACGGCACAGGTAGTCAATTTCCTTGGGAGACAAGTGTCGATACCCTTTCTTGTAGAACAAAAGTATGATCCCAATAATCGTGGCCCAAGCATTCGGAGAAAGTTGATGAGGCGCCAAATTCCAATAATTAAGGAGCTCCACCAAACAAGGGTGAAGAGGCAAGCGAAACCCTAATTTCAACATATGAACGTTCACTTCGCCCGGGGCCGGTTTGCTCACCCTTTCATTTTCGACCGGCAAGATAATGTCCACGTCTGACGCATCATATCTCGAACACAGGTCCTTAAATTGGGCATGAGGAATAGTGGTATCCTGAAAATGGGCCCACATCCCATTATGGGTACCGTCGTGAGATGCGATTCGTGCTCGAATGTTCTCAGGATCTGGTATGTCGTCCGCCGTAGCAAACGAAGAGGGCAAAGAGCGAGTCGTCGGTGGAAGCCTTTGGCGAGAAGAAGAAACCTCTCTTTCTTCCTGTAAATCCTGGAAGGCTCTCTCCAAAGACTACGACACCGCTTCACCACCGCTCCTCGCTCGTCGAGGGCCCGACTGACTAGTTGGCTGATCGCTGGAACTCATGCTTAAGCACTATGGATAAATAGAAAAGAAAGTCGGAAAAATAAACAGAGGATGAAGATGAAATTGTGACAAGAGAAAAGGCCCTTTTTATAGCATAATTTCCTGATCGACGTGACCTATATGCAGAGGGTCATTAATGCGGAGCCTGACGAACGCAGCTCGAATGACGAAAAGGTACGTCGAAAATGCCCCAAAAATTCAAAACGTCGCTTCACGATCCTTAAGACGTCGTTTCAGATCTGAAATTCAAAAATCGGGACACGCGCATGCTTCAAGAAGGTTCTGCCTCCACTTACCACGCGCCAATGACGACGAAACCTGGGGGCTGATGATGTATAAATTCTGAGAATGGGTCTTTCACCTATTCATATATTGGGCCCGCCAGCCCAATTCTCCATTAGGAGCCCACGAGCCTCCCGGCCAGAAGCAAAGAGGCTCCGCCTGACTAAGCCAAATAGACCACTTGACCCAATTGCCTCAGATACGCAGAATCTGCTCCAAGATACACGGGTAGAGAATATCCTAGATCGTATCCTACAAATAAATCACATGAGGCTAAAATGCATTTAATGCTCGCACTGTACACGATAATCTATCAACTTACTCAGATACGAGTGATGTTAGATTATCCAGTATAATTATGAAAAACCCCCATAGCAATACAATCATCCCTTCACCCCCTGGAAAAAGGCACAAACACGCCTAGGGGGGCAAATCTCTCTCTTTATGTTATCTTTGCGCAGATTAATGTCTCTTCTTCCCATAATAACCACATTAATCCATCATTAAGAAGAGATTAAAATATGATGAGCGACACCTCTTGAGAAGACTGAGAAGTAATATTTTCTGAAAAAGAACACTTCCACACAACTCGTACTAAATCAAATTAAAGGAAATAAAATCGACAGTAAAATTAGTTAAAAACTGTGAACCTTCAAATGCATGTATTACAATTTAATAGGATTAGAGAGAGAGAAAGAGAGTTGGGGGAGATAGTCATTTCCAAATTCATGATGGTTTTTCCATATATTACACCATAGGCCTGCTACATGAGTCGAGCGACCCAAGTTGCGCATACTCAAGCTCGACTCGAATCGAATAGTTGTTGAGCCGAACTTAAGTTCGACTCGATTTGATAATGAGTCTACAAGCAAGCTCGAGCACGCCTCGACTCATTAAACAAACGAGTTGAACTTTCAAGCCTAATCGAGCCAAATTTTAATTAATAGTATATTTTATATTTAATAATTATTATATTAATATATATAATATTTATTATTAATTATTATTATCAGGCTTTATCAAGTCGAGCTCAGCTCGATAACGTTACGAGCATTAGACGAGCTCAAACTCGAGCTAGAGTAGTCACGAGTCGAGCCCGAGCCTTGTCGAGCTACCGAACAGATAGTTTATTTTAAAAGCTATAACCATACCTTGTATCCTTGTCATGTACTTGTGATATGATAAAATAATAAACACAATCTAAATGATAATGAGAATAAAAACTTTTCAATGTCTTCTCTTCTCGAACCCAGGACACAAAAATTACAATACCATCATCAACTTGTGTAGCTGATATAGGACTGCTCCAAACCTCAAGGGAAGAGAAATCGCAATCTAGAATGGGTGTAAATTCTTTGCCTATTCCTCTTGGTGTAAATTCCCAGCTACGGCTTAGGTTGCTGGGGTCTGTAGAACTTTCAAGAGACTAGAATACTTTCTCACTGCTCCCACTTCATGTCTTCAAAGGAGCCTTCTTTTCCCTATCAGAAATCCGTGCTGGAGCATTGGAGTGTGATTTGAATCGCCCTCTTCCTTCTCCATTTTCTTTCTCCTGCAAACAGATTGGTGTCATCTCTTACATTTTTTATTATTATTATTATTTATTTAATCTTTTGGCTCAGAAAGAGACCAACAAATTACAGACAGAAGCATATCCAAACACTCAAGTAAATTACAAATCGGATTGTGTCTCAACAGATGCCTAAAATATGATATACGTCAACTATGTGGATCAGATATCACAATTATGCTCAATCAAGATAGCTAGCTGTTCACATAAATAATTATATACTCAAAATGTCTGGTCAAATAGTTCCATTCCAAGTCTTTGCTTCTTTCTTTCCCTTTTAACTTGAGTTGATAATTCTCTTTTCCCTACTCATTATATTCAGCATCATGTGCATATTCTAACCTCTTAAACCTTAAGGAGTTTCTCTCTGATTTTCTCATCTATGGAAACCCTCACAAAACTTGTAAAAGTAGATAAAGACAAGTTCACAAGGCTCTAAAGTTCTAAACTACAGATCCACACACGATTAGATTCTAAACTACAGAGCCACACACGATCAGATTCTAAACTACAGAGCCACACACATGGATTATGAATGCTAACAATCTCCGATTTTGCTTTTGGGGAGAAAATTTAGTATTTTCAAATGGAATGCTCCAACTCAAAATATCCACTTTTGAATCTAAAATCTATAACCTGGGTCCTGAGGAGGGATTGCTTCCATTTGATTTACTTCCACTCTTAACAATTAATACATCAAAATATTCTATCAAACGCTCTACACTAACATTTAATAATATTATAACACTAGCATATTTGCTTTTATCACTTATTCTCACAATCACTAAATCAAACCACTTTAACCAAAGGCATAGTTTCTACAAACACCCCTATATATATGCTTCCATGTTTTAAGCTTTTCCCGAGCTGTGCTGAGATACAACACTTCGAAACCAATATTTAGTCATTCGCATCGATTATTGTATTAGTTTAATATCATGACAAAAGAATGCTTGGAAAATAGTAAGAAACAAGGCAAAAAAAACAAAGAGAAAGAAAGAATTTTTTAAAAAAGAAGTTAACTGTTAACCAAATGAAAAGGCTCAAGTACCTTTTTCTTAACTATCTGCACTACATCTTCGTCATTAAGAGGATGACTAAGGCCACAATGCTGTGGATAGTGCCTTGCACTTGTGCCCCACACCAAAACATATTTAACCTCCTTTATCAGAGTTCGATGAATGTGGTTGCAAAAATCTTCAACAGTACAGCCTCCTCTACCCTGAAACAAATATCCATTCATACAAAGAAAGCAAGAAATTTATAGAACTCAGAACTTATCACGAAAAAATACATCAAACAGGAAATGAAGAGAGAAACTTTTGTCCACAAAATAACTCTGTAGCACATTATTGGTAAAAAATGTACTAGACTACAAGGAAACATACAGCAGAAAGGACGACTGGTTCTGCGAAATCTGGTTGCTGGCCCTGAGGCTTTGTATAAATTCTGACAAGACCCATTTCTTCCCACATTCTGGCTAGCAGTCTATCCAGGTTCAGCTATGTGACACAACAGCACAGCATTAAGAATTCAAAATGTATGTTCTTTGAGGCCAAGCATGAAATGCTCAATCTCCCAATAAACATTTGCATTAAAATGGAAAGAATCAACATACTGAATTTTATGAAATGAATGCATACCCTTAAGTTGCAGCTAATGACAATTGAATTAGGTTGCCGCGCTAATCTGTCCACATCATCAATACCAACCACATCTATCTTGTTGTATACATATACACACTTAATGTACTTGCGATTTCCCTCAATAACATCTATAAAGTCATCCACGGTCGCATCTTCACGAAATAAAACCTTGAAACAATTTATGTGAAAAAAGAACTGTTAGCAGGGACCTAGGCCCTATGTAATTCTGCAGTTTTCATAAGGTATAATTTAAACCCGCGAATTATGAAGAGAATCTATAACCAGGCTCAATACATATTATAAAAACTTTTTAGACTGTTCTTGATAAAAACAAATGCTTAAATATGTTTTGGGTGCCCAGGAGAGGGGTTAAGATAGCTGGGAGGAGACATCAAGAAAGAGAGAGGCAGAGAGAACCTCTGCATTGTGAATCTTGTACTCATGTAATATTTGATAACAAAGCTTCTCATCCACATGAGTCAAAGGTGCCGTGCTATTGAAAGAAATTCCTCCAGTTTTTTTCTTTTTGAAGTATATCTATCATTAAGCAGAACAAGTAGTCAAAAACAAGATAATTACATGTCGAATCTGGGTGAACATGAAAAAATACTCCAGAAAATGAATAGGAAGTTCTGTTTTGATTTTTTTCCGACGTAAAGTAATTCAAGTTTCCACAAAGAAAACTTGCATCTTTAATTATAGCATTTACTACTTCTTGGGACCTAATTATTTACCTGCTTTATTCACTTTCCAGTAAGTCAAAGATACCTGTGCAAATACTTCAAAGCTAACAGTGCAGAGTTCTATCATATCAAGGAAGGAAAAATTAAAATTGAAGGAGACAATGCTAGGAGCGATGGTGAAGCTGTGGCAGCAATTTTATGTGCCCAAGGCTTCAGAAATTAAAGTGAAACCCTCAACACTCTGTTCGAAATAGCTATGCCAACATTTCTCCATGTACAGGGGTGCAGTGAAAGTATAAAACATAATGCTCTTGCATATGAATAAAAGAGACTGTAAAACTCAAGACATCTTTGCCTTAGCAGCTACTCTTGCAGGACGGTAACCAGGTTTTTTTTTTTTTTTTTTTGAGAAAATCGAGTCTGACAATGAAAGCAGCAAGCAAAAATAAAAATATAAAAGCACAGAGAGAAAATTCGAAATACATTACTTGAGGTGGCTTCTTGTTTAAGCGCAAGCCAACAGCTTCCAATTCCTTTGTTAAGATCTGCCGATGCCCTTCACTCTAGAAATCCAGGATCATTGTGCCAAGGAAGAAATTAATTTCAAAACCAGATGTTTAACTTGAGATATCACATAATGGCTATCAACCTTAAACCAATGCAGAAATAACTAGACAAATATTACATATTATTATTCATTTAGGTTTAAGATATAGCGTATTTATATTTGAAACAAATATCAGTCTCTTACTCAGAAATTAGTGGAACAGTAGGATAGACATGGTGCGTGAGTATTCAATAGGAAAGAATTTATGTCAATTTAACCAAACAAATAAGAGTACTGCCTAACTCCCTAGAATTATAATTGCTGCAGCAACTTAAAATCCATGAATATTTAATATGAGGTGAGGCACTAGTAACAACATTGATAATGCTTAATAAAAATTTTCCAAAGCATCTATAAATGTGTTTCGAGCATCTTATCAGCTATTTGCACATAGATCTGACAACAGACTGCAACTATGGGCACCCGCAGATTAAAAAAATTATGGCTGATATCCCGTTGTTGATAAGGGCAAAAATATGGGCACAAAGATAATAGTCACAAAAAGGTATGCATGCAATTTGAATCAGAACAAGTGCAGTCAGAATTACTGAAAAAGCAGAGTATAATTTACCAAGCAGAAATTGATCTACTTACTTTAGAGCCATCCAGAACCATCAACACTAGATCTGATGATTTGGCAACTGCAATGACCTGAAATATTAAGAAGTTAATATCATGCAATATATCTGATCGATGTCAGTTTAGTTAGATCTTCTTTTCACCCTTTGTCTTTGTTATGACTTTACATATAACAGGAGGTATCAAGTTATACTAAAATTGCTTTTTATAGCTGAATATTTACCTGCCTACCACGCCCCTTTCCTTCAGATGCACCTTCTATAATTCCCGGAAGATCAAGCATCTGTATTTTAGTATCATTATAGTGAATGATACCTGGGATGCAGGTAAGTGTGGTAAACTCATAAGAGGCGGCTTCTGAATGTGTTCCCGTCAACATAGTCAATAGTGTTGATTTCCCAACACTGAAGGAGAAAATTGCAAGCATATATTTTAGTATACAGATAAGAGAATGAAAACATAAGTTGGAAGTGCATATCAATAACCTTTAACAGAACAATCCCCTGAACAGGCCAGCAATGGCATGGTAATCAACGAATAACCATCACATGTACAAATTGATAACATAACCAGCATCAAACCAAAGAAACTCAAGTACTCATCATTTATTATCCTCTGGAAGTTCTTGTGACCAAAACAGTTAAGTGCTCTGCCAGAAGTTCTGCTTTTTGTTTCGTCTATATTACGACATAGAAATCCTAATGAAATCACAAGGCTAACCTGGGAAAACCTATCAGCGCGACACGTCCATGGCCAAATTTTGTAACTTCAAAGCCCTCCCCTGCTCCACTAGATCCCTAAACCACCATGGAGGAATCATCAGAATATTTCTTAAATATATGGAAAAAATATTCGCAACCTAGAAAATTCATTTAATACCATGGACAATGAATTCCATGGAAGAATGTTTCCAAACATGCACAATGCACATTAAAAGAAGTTATGATTTGTCCAAAAAAAAAATAATAAGGTTCCCTACTTTTGGGGGCTCCAAAAGTTGTGTCCTCAGTTTTGCTATCTTGGCCTTGAGTTGACCCAAATGGTATTCTGTATAGTTAAATTCAAAATTAAAAAAAAAATCAGTATTAAAATAAGATTCAAGAAAAAAGGGCATCAAGCCGGCAAAGTTCCAACTACACAAATATAACTTCTCATGCTTAAGCACAGTAATAACAAAAATATAATTCGTCAGCTTAAGTAAAGTACATTATAGACAGAGAGAAATAACAAACGGAAATTTTGAGATTATGCACCTTAAATCTGCCTCTTATTTACATAACCTTGAAGGGATACTTATAAGAAAAGGAGGATGGCATTTTCGAAGTTGCTCAGGGAATATCCTCAACTTTCCCAATAACATAACAAAAAATCAGTGGAGGGAAAAGAGAGAGAAAAAGGTAGATCACCTGTAGCTTTATTTTTCTGAGTACGAGCCATCTCGGCTTCAATTTCTTTAATTTTTTCAATGATCCCCATTTTAACTCAGTTGTTTACCTGATTCAATTAAACATAAACAAACAACGAAAAGATCTCCCCATCAGCTGATTAGGCTTCCAAAACATTTCACGGGGATAGGACGATTCATAAATACATGCACAAAAGTCAAAACCTCATGTGGAGAAGGAGCTCAAGTAAACCAATGATTACGACAGAACATACAAAAATTCCCGCAACATTTAAGCTCAATCTAATCGATATGATGCGAATTCGAGCATTTAAATTGAATCTATAATCTCCTAATACATTAACAGTATACATATAATCAAATATAGATGCGAAATTGAAACTAAAGATAGAGATGTTACCTTGAGGAATAGAGGTGGATGGATAGTAGGACAGAAGAACAGCAGATGAATCGCTCGTCTTCGTAGGGCTTTACTGAACCAAGCTCGATTAATTACTGAACCAAGCTCGATTAAAAGCGTTGACAGTGAGACATTTGGATTAAGCGCTTTCTTAGAAAACGTGGCACAGGGTTGGGGCTAGCCTGGCAGTACAATAAATACCCATTTAATTTGATAACTCAGCCCAATTCAAACAGGCCCATTATATTATACGAAAATTGGTTTTTTTTTTTTTTGTTATTCGCAAATTTTATGTCTAATATAAAAGGGCAATGACCCCAAACTAATACCCTAGGATCATCCGAGCCCCCCAACTATCATTTTGGTCATCAATGCCCTTTCATCTTTTAAAATAGGATCAAATGCACCCTTTATCTTTCATAAAACAAACAAATAAGCATTTTGACTATTTTCTTCATAAATTTGGACTATTTCCAACTAAGCTTTAACAACACTTCTTCAACAACACACCTTTTACAACACGAGCTGAATATTTTATTTCCTAACCTATATATATTTATTCAAATTTCATCTATATCTACACGCTTCAAAATGGTATCAGAGCTCTAGGCTTATTTATTTATGAATGGAAAATTTATTATATACTTATATCACTTAACGAGAGGAGAGTTTCAAGAAATATGGATCCGAACGAAAATTCGACATCCGAGAGTGACAGGACTATTAGCCCTGTTCAAAGCTGGAACAACAGGGACTTCTGGCCTGTTGGATATGATTAAACAAGTAGCTCTATGCAGCAATATTATAATGTTCTGTATAGACAATATGAGGAAAAAGAATATGAGGACGCCAATCGATTTTGGGATAGTCTCGATCAAAGGTGGAAACTGGCGGATGCCCGTGCAAACCACACCAAAGAGGAACATTTGGAAGAAGGTCGCCAGATTGAGATAAGATACTCCAAGGATGTATCAAGAAACATAGTGAAACTCTGAAGTTTCACTGAGATCTATGGACCTGTTCCCAAACACGAACAATGGAGGAGACGATCAAACCAGGGTCCAAGAGAGATCTGCAAGCCCTATCACTTTTCACATTGGACAGAATGACAGAGTGGAATGAGATCGAAGCAGATAACTCTAAGATAAACCAAGATCTTAGAGAATTACAGAAGACGGTGAAATTCTTTGGAGAATATTGTCAAAACATGTCCAAGACAGTAGCTGAGATCAGCTTCCAAATGGACAAGATAGAGATGTTGCAAAATAAACAACTTGATCTCATCAAGAAATTAAAAGATCAAGTAATGTCCCTAGAGTCCAAGGTGACGGGGAGAAAGTCAGAAGGAAGGTTGCCAGCAACATTCGGAATATAACCCCTTTTACACCAGAAGGGGAAGACGACAGAGGTCACAAGGCCAAAGTCCGAAAGCAAGAAGATGATTGCTATCCTTCGAGGAGAATCCATATCCCCAGATGGAAAGAACAATTCTTGAAGATCTACAAGATCTATATGAGTCTTTCCAAGGACTATCAATCGTAGATCTAAAGATGAATATTGGAGAAACATCAAGCTCACAGCAGCAGTCACAGGCACAACATGAGCTGAGCCAAAATGAAGGGACTTCTGGATCACATGGAGTCCGACAAGAAGAGACATCCCAAACCCAAGGTAATTTCAAGATGAAGGCGTTGGGATTGTAAGCAGGAGCAAGCCGAGTTCGAGGACCTAATATACACAACACCCCTTATGGTCGGTCTTACCTTAAACCGATAAATCCATACGGGTTGATCTTAAACCTCGACACTCTAGACTTCAAGAATAGAGAGGTCTTGATCAATGAATAGACAAATGCCATGAAGATTGCAGGTGGCGCATTGGAGCTGGACAAAGAAGAGTTCATAAGATTCCTAACTATGAGCCTAGAAGGATCAGTAAAGTGCGCCTGAGAGGTACTCTCAGACGAAGTAAAGAAAGAGGCCATGGAAGGCGAAGACCTAGGCAATATTGTTGATCGCATGGCCAAGATTTTCAAGATCCACTTAATCGGAGTAGGTTACTTCGAAGGAATGGAAGAAGAAAAGAAGAAGAAGAAGTATAGAAATGCCCTATACAGTCTGGAACTACTTGACATCTGTCATGTAGATGAGTACATCAAGCTCTTTACAGAGTATAGATGGAAATCAAAGATCAAGGAGGAGGAGGTATTCCACCTAATCTTTGCGAAGATTCCAAATCCATGGAGAGAAATGCTCATCAAAGAGTATGAATCATGCGAGCTGGATTCAATAGCAAGGAGGATGTCTTTCCTCAAAGATAAGATTGCAGAGTGGTGCCATCAAACATCACTATACAAGAACTACAAGAGACTAAGGGGAATCAACAAAGCAGTACCCTTATGTTGCGAAAACAATGATCTTCCAACTATCATTGGAAGAAGTCCAAGGAAGCAGAAAAGGATGAAGAAAAATCATCCTTACACACAGAGAAGCTGAGGATGGAGGTCCAGAAGACCAAGATCCTTTTGGTCCAAGCAAAAGACCCGAAGCTATAAATCAGGGCAAAGGTCCAGACCATCCAGATGGAGTTCAAGAAGTCAAGCTTCATCCTCAGGATCAAACCAGAGGAGTACATGAAGAACTCCCACGAGAAATACATTCCAAAGAGCAGCTACACGAGTGAATGAAATATTTAAGGATTATAACTGATATACATGATGAGCTAGAGGACATATCTCACCCGATTGCCCGGAGAACTAGAAGAGGGGAGTACGACAGTTCGAAACAACTCCAGAAATGAAGAAAGATGTTTACTTCCAAGACCTGGTACATGTATATCAATTCGAGGATATACCCTCACACGAGAGCATCTATGAAGAAGAATTCTTCAGCCAAGACGAATCCTCTGAAGATGAGTCGGAGTGAAGAAAAAAACTTCAGGCAAGAGATGCAAGAAGATATGTCTGGATTCTTTTCCCAGACATCAATTTTAATAAGCCCTTATGAGAATCATGAAGGAGGATCCAAGGCTCAACCTATACGATGCATTCACAGTGGAAGGTTGGAGAAAATTCTCAGCTTCAAAAGAAGAAATCACAACATCATATATAAGGTAACCGAAGGGGAAATTGCAATTCCTATGGAGCTTACAAGAAATATGATGAAAATGCAACTGGTTCCCTATGAGGAGATCAAAAGGGAACTCAGTGAACTCCCGGAAAAGGTATCTAAGACTATGTCTTGGGTCCATATCGGAGTCATTCGGATCCTCATCAAAGAAACATTCAAAGAAGGAATCTATACACTAATTGATATTGCTGTCTTTGATAAGAGAATCAAGAATACGAGAGAAGCATGCCTAGGAGAACTCTCGGGAAATTTGTACGCAAGAAATGTGGCATCCTACATTTATCCAAGGATCGCTTACAATATGGCAGATCGAGATTTCAATAGGGCACTCACCCTTCATCAAGATTTCAAAAATAAAGACTTGATGAGGGAAGGGAATAGATATTACTCTATCACGTACAGTATCTCGTATGCCCTGTCCAACACTCATCATTCAGATTTATTTCAAATGAAGGAGTATATTGAGATACCAGAAGTGTTTGAGAAAGTTGCATACACAACTAAGCCAAAGATAGTGGAGCTACCGTCAATCCACGATATGGATTTACGGATCAAGGATAAGCCGGTCTGGAATAGGCAAAATAGCCTCAGATTCGAGCAAAGAAGGATTTCTTTCTAAGAAGACAGGATGATTAGTGAAAAGTGAGGAAAGAAGCCAAACGTGGAGGTAATCCAAGAACCAGAGAAGTTCACAACCACAGGTGAACTAAAATTCCCAGAAGGATAGAGAGGAGTCGAAGTGATATTCGACATTACTAAAAAGGAAAATTGTATTCCTTGTGATGTCTTGTATTATCTCCAACAAGCAACAATTGGGAGATACCAAGGACAGCTCAAATTAGGTGATCTTGAGCTCATAATCAAGGAAGTCGCAGGAAGATTCCCAGAACAACAGGTGCTGGGATTAGAGTTTCTCGAGGATCACAAACCTTGGAAATGATAACAAGATGGAATGAAATTCACGGTCAAATAGAAAAGATTAAGGTTCAATAGAAGAAGCTCGGGGTTATAAACTCTGATCTACCTATGACCACTAGTCCATTTTCAATATATATCACCGTAGGGATGATATATAAGGAGCATTGTGCAGATTATTTTGCGGAATATATTGATTCAGGAGCCGGCATCTGCACAGCAAAAGAATGAGTCTTTCCTAAAGGCTCAGGCGAAGATTTGTCAACTGTACTAGGAAAGGATTTCTCGCAAAAGGTGTTAATCCTTAAAAGAGGAATCAAGCAAGCGGAAATCATGATCGAAGGAGCGGATCGTACCCCATGGTACAAGGTAAAAACTCCGCCGATATATTTTCACGACATCGGAGCAGATATGCTGTTAGGAAACAATTTCATACAGACATTCAAGCATTTTACCCAAGAAAACGCAATAAGAAGACTTATTTTCACAACCCTTTGTGAACATACGACCATCGCACCAAGACTGTGTAATGCATTCCAAAGAAAAATGCCAATCAGATTTCGCAGCAAGCGTGGTGATGATGAAGGAAAACTTAGTCATCCAAAGATGAATGATCGAAGGAAATACGGCGAAGCAGTCCTTCAAATGAGAACTGAGACCAAAGGAGGATGGAAGATGGAAAACCTAAAGAAAAATACAATCCACCTTCTCAAAGCAAGTCTAGAAGAAAGCCTACAGAGAGACATCACAATCGAAGAACAAACATCGTTGGAAGACGTCAAAAGGAAGATATAGAGGAACTTCAATGAGGATCTTCTAGCCTGGTAGGATAAAAACGAGCTCAAAGCTTCACTCAAAGTGAAAGAAGAAAATGAACATGAGTTCGTGAGATACAAGCCTATCCTGATGAACCAAGAGGATCGAGAGGATATGCAGCTAATACTTAAGAAAAATTTGGACCTTAAGTTGATATCACTAGGAGTATCTCCATACAGCAATCCAGGATTTTTAGTTCGAAATCATGGAAAAATCAAGAGGGAAAAGTTGAGACTTGTGATCAAATACAAAGGGATCAATAACACTTGGAGTTCGATGAATATTTCATACCAAGTAGGAAACACTTGGTCAATTGTATCAAGAATGCCAAGGTATTCTCAAAGTTCAATTGCAAATCTGGGTTCTACCAGATTATGATGGAAGAAGGGAGCAAGAAGTTCACAGCCTTCTCCACACCACAAGGTCATTATATCTGGAATGTCATGTCTATGGACTTGGCGAATGCATCCCAGATATACTAAAGAAAGATGGATAATCTTTTCAAGGATTATTTCTCATTCATGTTTGTCTATATGGATGATATCCTCATAGCCTCAAAAAACATGAAGGAACATTTGATGCACTTGGAAGTCTTTTCAGAGGTATGTCACAAGGAAGGATTGGTGCTTTCTGAAAAGAAAGCAGTAATCGCAACAAGACAGATCGAGTTTCTTGGAGTCGAGATCGATTAGTCCGAAATTATCCTACAACCACACATTGTAGAAAAGGTTCAAGGATTTTCTGAAGATCTAAAAGACAAAAAGCAACTCCAGAGTTTTCTAGGAGTTGTCAACTTTGCTGGAATGTTCATCAACAATCTAGCACAATATCGGAAGGTGTTTAGTCCTCTATTGAAAAAAGATATTGAATTCAAATGGGAGGAATCACACCGAGCAATGGTTAAACAACTAAAGGAGGTTTGCATGAAGCTCCCCAAGTTAGCTATACCAAATGAGGAGGATGAACTGATACGCTATACAGATGCCAATGACTATTGGTGGGCAGCAGTTCTAACTAAGTCCACACCTGAAGGAGAAGTGCCGTGCAGATACTGTAGCAGACTCTTTGCAAAAAATGAAGTAAAGAGGTGGCACATGAATGAAAATGAATTTTTTGCAGTTCGGAAGACGTTCAAAAAGTGGTCGTTATTTCTTCTCGCGAAGAAATTTATCCTTAAAATTGATAACAAAAATGTCAAAGTCTTTTTGAAAAATAAAATTGAATCTAAACTAAAAAAGGCTAGACCATTAAGATGGCAAACAGAATGTCAATATTATGATTTTAATATTGTCATTGTTAAATCTGTGGATAATGTTTTGGCAGATTTTCTGACGAGAGATAGAGGGAGCTGAAATAGACTCTATCCTGACTGTTTCAAGCCACCTGATGGACAACCTTGAGTTGCTCCAAAGGGAATTCGAGAATCTGGCACTCAATGCAAAGCGTGTTGGAAGAATACAAGAGAGCGATCAGACCAAAGTGTCAAATCGCATAAGAGATTGCATTCGCAACAATGCGAGTCTATTCAAGTCATTATGAGAGCCATTCCTCCGGACTGTTGATAGCAATAGCAATCGACAAAAGGAGAGTAGTCGAGAACGGGATCTAAACCCAGAGCAAGGGATTCAAGTACCCTTAGCACAAGTCCTAGATTGGAACCTCCAAAAGAGGAACCGATCCAAGGAAAATCGAGGCTCTGGAGTCACATCTAGAGTCTACGAGTCAACCCAGCACCTCAGGGGTCAAAGAGGGAGAGATCAACCTTAGGCCAATGACAGACACTACTAAGGTTGGTATTAACTTAGCTGATTTCTCTTATTGACAAGAATATCAGGCCAGTTGGGATAAATTAAATACCAGACAAGGAATCTGACCGGAGAAATACCGGGTGGATGTATCTGGAGAATATCCCCGAGTTTAGATGCGAGAAGGATCAAATCCAAATGATGTAAAGCAATGTTATGATTTTGGAGCGCTAGCTTCAATATATACAGTTGCACCAAGCTTTCCAGAGCTTTCGAAGCTGCCAGAGTGGCCAAGAAAAATAGTTTTTAAGGCAAGGAAAAACAATGCAACTCTATCCAGAGGCGATGTATTAGAGCTTTACTTCACCAGTACGGCTCCAGAACCAGTCGGGAAAGGCAACCATGAGGCCTTCTATTTCATCAAGCTAAGAAGACCCGATGTCTCAGCGTCAAATAGGATCAAGGAGACTTTTGGGAAGGAACCAGTCTTGGTTTCTACATTTTCTGAAGAGCAGATCTCTAAGCGTAGAGCGAGGGGTTTGTACGCCTGCATTAAAACAATGGTGGAGGTGAAGTTCTCATTCAAGTTCGAGCACAAGTCTTTGAATGGGTCTTTTCTGTTGAATACTTTAACAGGAAAGAAGACAGGGTTTGCTGAGAAGGCCTTCCAGGAAAAACAAGACCTTCTTTGGAAAAACAAGATTCTGGTGAGTAAACAAACTCATCGGAGATATTGCAACATGACCCATTTTGGGCAATGGACAAACAAGCATGCACAAGCTGCTCCACCCAAATAGAACCAGAGTTTGGAAAAGGAATAAGGTTAGGCATAGGGATGATCATGAGTGCTGAACCACTCCCAGCAAAAGAGACACGTGGAAAGAAGAGGGTAAAATCTCTTCAAATTACCTAAGAGCCAGGAGAATCTTCAGGCACCAAGGAAGACTAATGACTCTTCAAAAAAGTAAGTGTCGGATGACTTTTCCAAAGGGATAAGGAGCCATGTGATTCCTGCAAGAGCCAAAAGAGGGATGGACCAGATAAGGGCATCCAATGAAGAGAGAGGGACCAGCCAGCTACAAAAGTTGGAATCCAATGGGAATGACCTAAGCAGTGACGTCAGCCAAAGTAAAGAGGCTTTGAAATCTGGATTTCACATCCGTAGGCCTCTATAAATAGCAGAGCTGAGAAAGCAGAAGGCATCGACCATTACTCTCTGTTTTCTCTCATTCAATAAACATTGTAGTTTTCTTTCTTTCTTTGTATGAGTGTTTCTGTTTCAGCTACCATAGGTAGCTAGAGGAATCTTCTCCATTTGTTTAAGTAGTATGAGTATGTAATAATACTTCCATTCAATAAAAAAATAATCTTGGGCTTCTGCCCATATGTAACCTTTTATTTTTTCTGCAACCTTAATCTCCATATTTTCCGACGAGAAACAGTAACATCATCCTGTACACTCAGGGTAGGAAACGAAACAAGGTTGTGCTGAGGTCCGCTGAAGGAACGAGATTGAACCATCACACTGCGGGGTGCGTGGTTAGCTGTGAGGAGCAGCTGTAAAACCTCCCGGATACCCGGTGGATTAACGGTAAAAAAATATACTGTCACTATTTTAAATTGGTTAATAACGAGATTAATGTTGTTTAATTAATGTTAGGAAGTATATTGGGTCTGATATGGTCGTAATAGAATATGTCTATTTTGAAACAGATAGTTGAAATTTGGAAGGAAATTGAGTATATATATATTAGGTATAAAGATAAATAAATGAATAAATATAGAATTAATTGCATAAAAAAACTTAACCTTTTATTGAATTTTCAATTAAATCCTCACCTTTCAAATATAGCAAAATAAATCACGACCTTTTGATGTGGTTGCAAATAACATTCTGGGGCAGCATTAATCTGCCCGGATGATGACATGGCATGTTTTAATTTTTTTTATTAATGTGAAATTTAATTTTGACTGCCTCTCTTCTGTACTTCTGTGTCTTCTCTCTCTGGTCAATCTCACTCCTTCCTCTCTGCAATCTAAAACCCCTCTACCAACAAATCAAACTAAATCCCCAATTTTATTTAAAATTCTGTCAAAGCAAACTAACCCTTCTTCCTCCCTTCAATATCACCGTGGTTGATATAGATAGACGCCACCGTGAGTTCACCGGGAAAATCCCGCACTGGCCAACAGAACACGCCGGCGTAGTTTCAAACGTTAACACCACGTCCGATCGTCTCCGGTGAAGTTATTTGGATCAGAGAGTGTATCGTGTTTCTAAGCTTGCAATGCAATGTCTGCGTTTTTCAATCTCGTGTTGTCAGTCTTGATTCATGGCTCGATTACGAGGGAATCTCCATTTCAGTGGTGATCAGAGGCGGATCCTCCATTGAAGAGAAGGTAGATGGCGCACAGAAACAGTAGTTTTGAGCAATCATTTCCTCCATTGATGAACTAATTTTCAAAATGCAATGAAAATTAAAATGGGGATTTAGTTTCCTTTGTTGGTAGAAGGAAAGATACAAGTTTTCTTCAAACCTTAAATCTATCCAAATAATGAAAGTTTAGGGTTCACAACTTGTTTTTTGAATTTGTACCCTCTGATTGTAATTCCTTCAACCAAGTGCAATATCAATAGAATTGAAGGGTTGATTTGTTGGTTTGTAATAATTGAGGGGCATATTTGATCCATTCCAAGAAGGAAAAGGGTGTGGGTAAACAAAAAATAAGGTGGAGGGTGTAGATGATCCTAGGGATAAAGATTAGAGTCTAAGTGACCTTTTTCATAATATAAAATAAATTATTTTTCCAATAATAATACAAGGGAGTATTTCGCGCCTCCATTCTCAATTCTTATTAGTAATGATTTCAATCATGTCGTTCATTATCTAATGGCGATTGGCGTATACCCAATAACTGATATTATATCCACCAGAATCACTCAAACAAATGTTCAAATTGAAACTAATGAAAATCGGATCTATGTAACCCACACCAACTTACTACTTACCATTAATCATATTTTCAAATCCGGACGCATGACAATCTACAGGGGTGCATTTTCTATCTTGTTTAGTAAAAACTGGAGTAACACACTCAGATAAACGAACCTCAACTGCTGGTTTTACATTACCTCTGACTTCAAGTATTATTGCTGTTCAAAGTTAAGTACATGGTTGAGTAACACTAAGAACCTAACCAACCCCGGCGACGCAACAGTTAATTTTACATTGCATCATTCACTTTCGGAAAACCTAAACCTATGTACATTTCCGATGCTACAAAAACCCAGGGGCTTGTTTCATGTACAGATCTTTTAGTCACTGTGCAGCTAATTTGCTAGAGTTGAGGCTTGGTTGAACCTGTGTTTGCATATCAGCAAGTTCTCTGACTCGTGACAGGATCTGAGCAGGAATTCCAACTGCAGCTTGTTTCCGAGAACCGTTCATCTGTTCATTCATCCAAAACGTCAGCCTTCTTCGCAATTCATTAGTCTGTAAAAAATATACTACAACCAGAAATACATTGCAAGTTGCAATTTGATTGCATTTCCATCTCAGGGCAATTATAATTTTACATGAAATTTGCAAATATTAAGGGTCTTTCACATGCAACACTGCTTCATAAATTACATATGTTACACTTTGCCATCCATCAGAAATTCTGAAACCTCCAGGTGATGGAATTTTTAGCAGTTGACGCCATCCCAAACCAGCCCAGATGAGTTTTTAAGAAAAACCATTATCTTTTTATTCTAATTACAAATAAATAGAAAGAAAACATTCATGGCAGGTGTGGGAAGGCCAAAAAATGCCAAAATTCGATTACCAGACCAAGCGTAACAATCCTTGTATAAGGCAAAGTGCAAAAAATAAAAGTATATATGTGAAATGCGAAATTTTGGTAGCTCAGATGGCTGTACGGAAATTAAATTAACCTTTCTATTAATCACCAAAGAAAAAAATCCCATAGTAAAGTGATCGAGGTAAAAGTTAAACGGAACAAATAATATATCATGCCTAACTAGTAGTTATTGGTCTCCAGAACACATAGTAAATAAAAAAAAGAGACCAATATGACAGCAAAATTACACAAAAGCAATCGTGGAAATTGTATCCAAATGCACTTTTAGCCCTATAAATGAAATTGACATCTTGAATCAATTGAAACCAGAAAGGAGCAAAGTGGGAATTTTGCCCACAAAGAAAGAGAATTTAACTCACCCCATTCCCAGTTGGAGACTCAGAAACACTAGCTCTCAAGAGATTCCTCCATTTGTCCTGTATCATGATTTCCCCTTTTCATTTTAATAGAAAACCAAAAGACCTACACTATATACAGTATGAACTTCACTTTAGTTGGATCACTTTAGTTGGATCAACACTAACCACATACCTTTAGATCAACTGAAGTTCGGTAAGAGTATGATGCAAAAGCAAGACGTTTGATCTCAGACCATCTACCAGCACCATATTTTGCAACCCCTTCGACGAGTTTGACAACTTCTCCCAGAGTCCAAGGTCGATGATGTTTCCTTCTCATTCCTCCGTTTGCAGTAGGTACGGTAACAATTTCATCATCTGAACTGGACTTGTATGATTCTATATTTTTTGGCTTGACTACCTTCTCTAGCTGAATTGTTTTCTTTTCTGTTTCCGGATTGCACCGTTCTGAATAAGCAACAAGCTAGGCAGGCACATAAAAAGGATTAAACATGATTAATGTAAGAACTTGTTAAATTTTGGAAATTTTGAAAATAAAGAAAAAGAAAACTAGTCATTAAGAAACAATATTTAATAAGGGAAAATTAAAAAAGTGAGACATGAAGAATTCCATATCACAGCAAAGTTCTTCAGTACAATCTGCACAGTACCAATCAACATATTCTCAGTAAGCCTTCATTTAGATTTATGGCTCAAAGCTCAGAGGTGATGCGAGTATGTACCCTCCCATACTCACAAGCTTAATACTTTTGCATATTAAAAATGTCAAAAACAATGACATAGTATCTTCCTGAGACAACTGAAATTATTTCCCAAACTTAACTTACAGGCTGTCGAATACATCCGGGAGATGAGCTGTTTGAAACTTTATTCCTCACACTGCTTTCAATTTCATTGTTGGATCCAATATCTTCCTTTTCCACTCTAGTTGAGATGCCCATGCTCCTTGGCTGAAATTACATTATAACACAGATGAGAGCAAATACACTACACCTCTTGCAAGCTTAAACCCAAGTTAGATCCACATATTCTTATCCAAAGAGTCTATAATATTAAAAATGAAATCTAATACAAGCTGATACATTATTATCTTTGTGAGGACAATCTTCAACGTAAATTATACTTTGTTCCACCAAAAGGAAAATGGAAGTATACAGACCATCATCGCTACATTCACATCATATATAAATGCACTAAGCCGCATTACCACAAGAGTCATAAAATTCTCCCTTGGACGGCTCCGACGAATGCGGGAAACATATGGAACCTGAATTCCAGAACCTCCAAGTGAATCCATCCTCATAAAACATCTCCCCTCTAGTCCAAAATTCTGAAAAGGCCTTGAACAAACTTTTGCAGATGGCTGATAATATGCCTGGTGGTCAACTGAAGAGACCACTTTGGCGCCAGAATCTCGAGATTCTCCTTCTGAAAGTTCCTCTATATACCGTTTAGTGGGCTTTCGAACTCTTTTTGCTGGTCTTTCTTCTGTGTCCACATCTTTAGTTCCATAATTATCTTGAATTACAGAACTTTGTGTCTTCACCCCATTATCAATTAAGTGGGTTTCTCTTTGTTCATTGTGGCTAGCGGTAGGACTTCCATCACTATCAATGGCAGATGTGACTTCACAATCAACCAAAACAGCAGAATCAACAGTTTGACAAGTTTCCTTGTTAATTGTCTTCACCACTCTGTTATTAATAATTACAAGAGTGGTGGCTGAGAAATCACATGAATTAGTCAATCCCATGATAATTCGCCGCTTGAGCCACTGTTTGTCCTTCACCGAAGTTTCCCTTCCAAAGGTTGCCTTGAAAGTCTCCTGAAGATCCCTAACTGATAGCTCGTCCAGGTGTATTTCCCCACACAGAAGTGAGAAATTAGGCATCAGACCAGTATCAATGGTAGAATTGCATGTTTTAATCTCATTTGATCCATCCAAAAGTTTTGAGCCCACCTCTGGACTTCCAGACTGGCAAACATTGCCGCCACTTGAATGTGGGACCAATGTGGAAATTCTTTCCTGTACGTTTAAATTAAAGATTTAAAATACATATCATCATTAGTTGTGTAATAGTCAAACGCTCAACCCATTCATAAAATTGATAACAGAACACCTCAAAATGCCAAAAGATAGAAAGGCTCAAGAGGATCATATTCATTCTAGAAGAAATTACAACAATTGATTAAATTAGGAGTAAACAGAATAACAGTGACTTGTAAAATGGAAACTGACCAAACTAGAAAAAATATTAAAATATCCCGTTTCAAACATACAGCCCAATCTGAGTTTTGGCAAACAGAGACTGTTGAGAGACACAAGACTTTGTAATTGGTTTGAGTTAAAATGAAACATAACATCTAAATGAGATGTCCAATGAAATACCTCATGTTGAACATCTATTTCTATATAGCCACTCGCAGGGTCAGGTGATATAATCGGCTTTTCCACATCAACTTTTAAACCCTCAACTTGTGGCTGGCCTGCACACAAATAAGATAGAAGTAATCCATAAATTCCAAAGTATCACAGAAATGATGCAATGGTAAGACAGAGTAATGTGAAAACCCAATCTACCCCAAATTAGGAAGCAGAGGAAGCACACATATCTGTAAGAACCAAGTCAAAGACAGCAAAGAATGAAAAGTATATAACTGATTGCTAAGCTTCACTTGTTGAGAACTTTTGAGCAGTTGCTAACAATAGGTTTAAAGTGATCCGGTAGATATATCAGCAAGAACTTTGAGGTTGGAAATTTTTTGATAAGAAAGTGATTTGCAGTGGGTTCAAACACTGTGTGTTGGACACTTCTAGAAAGTAGAAATACAATTGCTAAAACCTCAGATGCACAGTGAACTGTGAAGATCTAGCCTGAATACTCGGCACTAACAAAGATTCTTTATGGATAAAAAGTTTCCAAGAGACTGATAAAAAGCCTACAAGATGATCACGATTCAGGGAAAGAAGGACGTAAAACTAGTACCTATGCAGTTTCTAGAGGACTCGTTTCAAATAAAAGCTTATATAAATACTTCCGTTAAAAACAACACACGCATATCTCTGACACAAGGGCTCCAGTTTCTTTTTAACTTGTTCTCCTCTTTCAAGGTTTAATTAAACCAGAAACAAAATTAAGCAACCAAAGAGTAAAAGATGGCGATGGATTTTTATACTTGAACAACATGCCACTAATAAACAGAATAAATTCCGAGCATCATACTGCAAATGCAATTGCGAAAATAAAAGACAGCCAATGAAAAACGATAATAGTTTAGCGCTAGACCTTCTGAGCCTTGTAACTGAGAGTTTTTTGAACTAGATAGTGTGCTCTCATAATTTTTGCAGCACTCCAGAGTCTGTCCATTGTCTGGGCTGCCTATCATAATTTTATCATCTTCAAGCAAATCCTCAACTGCCATTACCTCATCATCTGTTCCAGGTACTAATCTCCCATTGCCATTAACCTACATTTACACGACATACCAGATTTATTTATGGAAAACACAGACCACAATCCAAATTTCTGCCTAAAATGAACCACCGGAAAAAAAGAGACATTATATTGTCAATAGAATGTGGTTGTTACCACTAAGAACTCATTCATCAGAAGATGCTGAGAAAATACAATGCATGTATAACCTAATGATAACCTATCCTCTGAAGGATCAAAGCCAACAAGCCCATGTTTATAACAGTGTAAGGATTCTTGAAAATGATAATTAACAAACAGTCTAATAAGTATTTCCCCCTGAAGGGAAAAGGTCAACAGTGAGAAACACTAGAACATGAAATACATAAAAGTCCAAATCACAATACAAACATCTCTTCAAAAAGACCGACTAATATGAAATTATCAACAGTCTACTAAAACAAATTATTGACTGCCAACACAGAGAAATGTACCCGAACAAGCTGGTACACAACAGGATCAGTGGTTTCTTGCAATGAGGTACCTTCATCTCTAGCTTCCTCATTTCCCACAATATCAACTACTGTTTCCATAGAGAAAGCAGCACATACCACTCATAGACTATGACTGCAATAAACACAACTACAATTTAAATTTCATGCTTAAAATCTAAATCCCGAACAAATGCAAGATTCGTTAACTCGAGTATGATAAAGTATTCATAAAATTAAAGAGATATACTTCTCCAACAGCCAAGATGAAATAGACTCCATCACCGTTCTCTTCTTCAATATAAAATTAACCCGCCAACAGGTGGAAAAATCAATGCAATCACTAAAATGTACGATTAATCAGCTAAAAATCAAGTAATTATCTGAAATCAAGAGCGTAGGAATAACTCACCAAGGAACTTCATTCAAGCTCCGATCAACTGGAGGGGAATATCCGGCGAAAATAGAGAGCGCTGAAAATTCAGTATCTTATTTGGAAGGATTTTTTATTTAAATTTTTTTAATAAATTGGCAATTAGGGCTTTCAGCTTTTTTAGTTTCAGTGTGCGTGTTTATTTTGCTTTGGGAGCACGCTGGCCAGGTTGCAGTATCAAAAGAGGGTGGAATCGAAAGGTACGAATTAACTGGATCTGAAAGTAGATGTCGAGTCCGGATATGTCTAAATCACAGTTTTAATTAAAAGACATCATTTGCCCTGCCCACATTCCACTTTCCCGTGCTACGATTCCGTTTGTCCTTTTCTAAAGGATTTAAAATCTCAACTTTAATTAAAAAAAGTAAATAATCCAAGTTTACATGAAATTTTCAATTTATTATCTTTTGTTATGTAATTTGTAACTCACTATGCAATTGTTTTTTTGTTGTGCCATTGAACTTATGTTGCGGTTTGAATTATGTATGAGCAATCATCAAGATCCTTCATCTCCATTTTTTTTAAAAATGTAATTCGATGGTTTTACTCTTTCTTATATGAAAAAATATAATAAATCATTATCATTCTTTTAAAAATATTTCTTTTAAATAAGGAAGTTTTTTTAGTGAAAAAGAAAATTTCAAACCTAATCAATCAATATCATTCTTTTTTACAAAAATATTCTAGATTTCAAGTAAACCATGTCATCTTGACTATGACTAATGGCTCTTTTTGTCAAGAGAAGAAAAACCAGAAAAAGAGTAACGGCCCAAGAACTAATATTAGCCCAATGGGCTCCTGGCCTACTTCCAGTTCCAATATGGACTGGGCCCGATTCATAAGAAAAAGAGGTGGCCCCACTCAAAATCAACGATTGGCCAGACAGAAAGGAGGGAAATCCAATAGCTCAGTTCATCAACAATGGCGGTTTCTCTCTTCAACCCTTCCTCTCTCTACTGCAATAGACTTTTCGAGAATACGAAACAATCATCCTCTTTCGAAAAGCGATTTTCAATTACTTGCTACTCGTCCAAGAAGAAACAGCTCGGCTTCATGGACCAGATCCTTGATTACATTGAAGGTATCGCGCCTTTTATTTACCTTTCTCTAATCCAAATCTTCTAATTACACGATTCCTTTAGCTATTTGTGATGGGCTGTGATCATTTTCACGTTTTACCACCTAAATCCGTATGCTAGAAACGCAATCAATTCGTGGTGTACTATTCAACGGTTCTGGATTACCTTTTTTTAAAAATTTCTTATGTTTGTGTGTTTCTTATGCTTTCTTTACTGATTTGATCACCTATTGTCTACATCTAGGGCTCAAAATCAGTTCTATTCTTTAATAATTGATTCGAATTTGTTCTTAAAATATTTGGCACATAAAACAAAGTGAAGTATTAAGTTGGATAAGATTTTACAGGGTCGGAGTTAAGAAAGATGAAGTATATAAGTATATTAGGCTCGTTTAAGGTTTTGTTTAAACTTTAAAGTTAAATTGATTAAAGATCAAACAAGTTCAAAACACATTTCTTACAGTTCTATAAAAACTTTGATTACTAATCTATTGGGCTTAATTTGATTTCTAAACAGTAGTTGTGACTAAGTTGTCTATCTCATAATGCATGATCATAAGAATGTGTTCATTTTTCTTGAAAAAGGTGGCCCAAAGTTGAGGAAATGGTATGGGGCACCTGACATTCTGCAGAAAGATGAAGATGAAATGGGCGATGATGAGAATCCAGGTAATATGCAGAAAATGTTTTCATATATTTATCACATTTGTTTGTTTTTTTTTAATCACATTGATCCTTTTATTTTTCTTAAAACAGAAGAGGAAGTTAGAGATGCAGTATTAGTAACCGACGGAGATAATGAGATTGGTCAGGTGATGCTATATTTGTAGTTCACTGTTTTTGTGTAATTTGAAACAGAATAAGAATGATTAGGAACAAAAGTGATGGCTTGTGCTGCAAAGTTTTTACATTTCTGTTTTGTTCTTTCAGATGATTATACTATCACTCATTGTCAAAAGAGTTAGAGTAAAAGCACTTGTGAAGGACAAGCGTGCCGCCATGGAAGCATTTGGAACTTATGTTGAGGTTATTGCATTTTAAACTGGAGATCTCAAATCAATTAGTTGTTTGTTTTACTTTTTGGTCTAAACTAAAACATGTAGTTCTTGTTTCGAAGTCTATGGCTGGAGATACAAAGGATGATATATTCTTGAAGAAGGTTTTTAGAGGAGTTCGTGCAGTTATATGCCCTATTGTACGTGTAAAATTCTTCACTCCATCCTCTCACAAGTCCTTGATCAATGTCTTAATCCAAAAAATTTATAGGAAGGGAGTTTATATAACATTGACAGTTGGAAAGGTGTACAGCATGTGATCCTGTTATCCCAGGTATCTTCAATTTCAGACAAATATCTGGCAAAGGGACCTCAATAACATATGTTTGATACTGTAAGTTTGTGAAGTTTCCAGTTGTTTGTCTACAGTAGTTCAACTGGCATTCAAGCAGTCATGAATAGCAATGCAAGAAAACTAGCAGAGCAAGATGAGAATGCGGTGATTGCCTCTGGAGTTCCCTATACCATCATAAGAACCGGGGTCTTAAAAAACACTCCTGGGGGCCAGCAAGGTTTCTGCTTTGAAGAGGTATTGTACTTTCTCGATCCTATATTGTTAACTGTTTTGCCTGTTCATTTTCCTTTCTGCTGGATAAAAACTCATATGATCATGGACACCTGCATGTATGTGTGTACACGATGGCTGTTTGGTATGTCTATATAGGGAAGTTTTGATTGAGTAGTTAGGATTTGATGAGAAATGAAGATGACAGGGTAGTGCGGCAAAGGGAAGTGTTAGCAAGGAAGACGCTGCATATATTTGTGTAGAGGCAGTGGATCATGTTCCAGAAAAAGGATTAGTATTTGAGGTCAGAAATTGGAGTTATTCTGTCTTATGATCACAATTTGTTTGGTTTGATCATGCAAATGCAAATGCAATGCAACAGGTGGCTAATGGTGGGGACAAGGTTTCTGATTGGAAAAAGTGTTTTGCTCAGTTGATGGACAAATCATGACTCGCCATCTAATTTGCTTCTCAATTCCAAGCCAACAAGATTTACTGCCAATCCACTTAAAATTCAATTTTATTGTTTTTTTTTCCTTCTTTTAAATGGATATATATATACAACTGCCCCATAAATTGTGTCATTGAAAAGAGTAATTAATTTGACTTAAAAATATTTATTCTTATGATCAAACCCTAATGTGTGTAATGTATGAATGAATCTGTTTTATGTGAGAGAGCGAATTAGGCTTATTTCAGATTTTGTAGAATGGATTCTGAAAAGGCCACCACATTCTTAATTAAATATTATCACCCTCAACTCAAATGATTTCATTACCAAACAAATAAATTATCATATACTTAATCATCATATCATTTTGCCCCCAAACAAAACGTAAATTACAAACAAATTTCTTTTTTTTTTTTATGATTCTTTCTTGTTACAAAACAAAAGTAGGAGACAAAACACTAGTCAAAACCTAATTATGAATCCCAAAGAATCTAGCCTCTGTGGCTCCAAACATCACACCTACTTTTCAACTAATATACATCACTCAAAATTCTTCTACTTTTTTTTTTTTAATTACTAACTAGGATATTTTACTTATCTATTCATTCAATAATTTCAAACTAGTACAATTTCATTTACGCTTATGTATTGAAACCTTTCATACTCATTACTCTACCTATCATACGTAAAGTTTCCTGAAAATTTGATTATGCTACTTCACTGTTACCATAACACTTCAGAATTGCACTCTTTTATTTAAACTCTTTTTATTTCAAATGAGTAATAATAAAACACTTACAATTAAAGAGTTTATAAACCCTTTTTCCCCTCAAAAAACACAAGATCATTGAGAAGTCATGCATGGAAAAAAAAAACAGAAGATCATATCATGTAGGGTCCAAAGTATGAATGAAATAGGTATCAAACTTGCAATTGTGCAAAAATAATGAATCTAATCACTTTTCTTTCATCAGTTCAGTAAGTTCTTCAGGCTCAAATAGACTTCGGGTCGAGTCTTATAAATGCTACACTTAATAAAATACGTATGCACATACATCGTCGTTTACAATACCTAAATTTCAACTCGACCATTTGAAATTCAACCATAGAATAAGAACACATCTAGTAAAGATAGAATGTAAGGATCCGAGAATGGCATAAGATGTTCATTGTCTATAAGTAGTAGATTTCATCAAAACATTGAAGTTGCATTTTAAGACGGGGATGAACTATGAAGCACCTTAACCCAATCAAGAAAGTTGTATGAACTACCAAGAAACTGCACATTCAGATGCAAGAAAATGCTCAATGAAGATTAAGGTTGTTGGTGATCACTACACAGGTTTTGTACCTCCGGAAGAAGTGAACTAGGATCCATTGGTGGTCCTGACCCTCTTTTGCCCTCCTCTTCCATCGGATTCCCCTTCTGATGAAGCCTCCATTGATTTGGCTGAGTCGGAGAGGTTGGCGTAGAGATCGACGACTCTTCTAATGTTGTTGTTGAGCTCTCGAATCAATCCCACATTTCGGGACAACTTATCCGGGATCTTGGACTCGTGATTCTGGTTAATCTCATTGATCAATATCCTGTTTTGGTCCAGAATGTTTTGAACAAGTGCAAAGTTTTTGTGAAATGTTTGAAGAAACTTAGGCTCAATCTTTGCACTTGCAGCAATGCTGGAAAGAATATCGTCTTCCATCGCCATTTTCTCTGTTCATCAAAGGATTTACAGCCACTGCAATACAATAGTCACAACAACATCATCACATCAATTGTTTATTCTCCATTAGCCTCTTTATGAAGCGAAGCAAAAGAGACCAGAATTTTTATACAAAAGGAAGACACAGATATCTTTTTTTGGAGTGACTATAAAAATTAAAAGCATGTATTGCCTTTTCAATTATGAACTAAATAATTAGTATATCCTAAAGATAAACATGAATTAAAATAAGTCTTAATACACGAGCAACATTGTTGAAAATTAAATGGGATGTCTATCTTCTTCAAAATATCAGAGCTAATCTGGGTGAGTTATTTATAAGATTCCCAATATTGAAACACGATTCGTTCAAATTATCGATCAAAAGAAAGTAAAAAAAAAAAATTGCGCGTTTTATAATTTCTTGCAAGATATAGAAAGAACAACAACAATTGGTAAATAACCAGAGAAAGAAATCCAAGGCCAAGAATTTAGAGAAAACGAAACACAAAACAAAGAATTAAAAGTTGTAATTTTAGGAATGCTTTTACCTTTGGATTGAGAACCATTATTTTTCCTGTGTCTTTGAGTGTGTCTCTCTAATTTGACATAGGCCCTGAAATCATGAACAAAAACAGAGAGAGTGTTTATCTGGGATTTGACAACTCACACAGTTGGTGTGGGATTTATCTTCTCTCTCTAGAATTTGTATTGCTCTGCTCTGCTCTGAATGATAGATACTTTCTCTCTCCTCGTTTACTTCACCTGCGGGATTCGCCCTTCATTTATTGCTTCCTTTTTTCTATGATTATATCTCTAACTTCAGCTTCAACTTTACTTGCAAAAAGTTATTCCAATATTCACTTATCAAAAAATTGAAACCCTCACAAAATTATTCTTCTAAATAATAATTGTCTGCCCACCCTAAAACCAACGTTTTTATTCATTACGCCACCTGCCTCCTTATCAATAACTGCTCAATCATTAAAACTATTATTCTGAGTACATTTTACAAACAAAGTTTAAGGATAAATCTGTAATTTAACATTGATACGCATTATGATTAATTGTTTTCTTTGAGGACTAAACTTATTATGATTGACTGAATAACTTCACATGCAATAATGCATCAGTTGACTTCAGTAGAAAAAAAAAAAAAAACCTAAAACTAACTGTTAATATACAAAATAAAATAGAATATGTGAAAATGAAATTAGTAAAAACAAAAATTAGAAAATGAATAGTGCAATCTGTTACTAATTATTGTTGTGGAAGTATTATGTAATTATAGTTTATAGAAAAAAGGCAAAAGCTACTGCGCCTCTGGGGACACGGAGAATACAACCCTTCCCCTCTATATTCTATTTAAACTTATATATTGCTAGGGGTTTAAATTGCAAAGGGCACGAAAATTGTAAAGGCGCATGGAATGTGCTACATGCGTCCGGGTACACAAGGCCTCAATCTAGAAAAAAAATCTGACAAAAAGGATGTGCATTTTAAAAATAGAGATCAGATAGCACAATGGGCCATGGGCCCAAATAGAAGTTTCCCATTATGCCAAATTCATCAAATAACTTAAGGCCCATGCGAAGGCTAACCCAATTAAACTGGGTTCATAGATCACATTTTAATTTTAATAAATAAATAAATAAAGGAGATGTAATAACACAAAAGAATTTTTTTCTAGTAAAAGAGAGAATTTTCTACTCGATTTAGAACCCGAAAAGATGTAAAATTCCTAAAATCATAAAATTATTTAACAAATTATACCATAAAAGATAATTTATGAATATACTATTTTACCTATATTATGGTAAAATAATTTCTGTACCATGAATTTTAATTTATTCGTAATTATGATACACACTTTCTAAAATAATTTGATAACTCAACATAGCTTTATTAAATTTAAATTTAAATATTGTTCTTATTTTAGAAAAAATTAAAAATTCCATATCTAATATTGAATACTACTTAGAAATCTTAGATAAGAAAATGGAGCGAAACAAATTACATAAACATAAGGGGTTGTAAACGTATTTTGCAGAGTAGTTCGTGTATGGCTTCGGAAACTCGGAAAGGTATTAGCTGAATATTTTGTTCTTGATTTATGATATTTGCTGGTGGATTAAGTTAATTAACATAGAAGCGGCCGATCGGAATTACCCTAATTTGTTTGACGTGATGTAAATTTTTATTTATTTATGAGTATTATTTTTTCAATGTGTCGATGCAGTGGTAGTTCATCTGAGAGCCACCGGCGACGCTCCAATTCTCAAGCAAGCGAAATTCAAGGTTTTTACCGTCCGCTCCTATTCTGAATTTGAGTTGTAATTTTTTATTGGATTATTTAAGTTTTTCGATTGCTGTGGATGCACATGGAAATTGTCGCGTAACTTAGAACAAATTGGAGTTATTATTTTTTCAAGTCCCGTCGATATTCCATAGAAATTTGGAATTCTCTTCGAGAATGTATTAAAGCCTTTAGTTTAAGCTCAAGATCCTCAAAATGCCTAGAATTGAAAATTCTCATACCTTCTGGGGATTTTTAGTTTCTCATATTACAATGAATCTTCTAGTGAAACTCCTTTGGCCGAAATCCATTCGACTCTCTTAAGTATTTGGCTTTAATGATAGATGTCATGTCTTATGACTTGTAAAAATGGCTTATGTTACTGCAGTGCTTGTTAGGCTTAGGTCCATGGACTATATGTTCTATGCAACTCTCAGGAAAAAAAAAGTAGTGTATATGGTAACAGCAAATTATAGTCAAGTGTCATGATTGCTATTATTAATGTTGTTTAATTACTCCCTCTTTATTTTCTCCTGAACATAGATTGCTGGGACGGACAAGTTTGTGAAAGTAATAGACTTTCTTCGTCGTCAGCTTCACAGAGAAACATTGGTAGGTTCTATTGTTCCTTCAATCTGGCTTTGGAAATGCAAGTTCTTCTTCTCCTCCTCTTTAGTGGTGTTGATGATTCTTATTTTATTTTTTTTTAGTTTGTATATGTTAACAGCGCCTTCTCTCCAAATCCTGATGAGTTGGTCTTAGACCTTTATAATGTAAGTTCTGTTCTTATTCAGTTCTTTATTCGAGCTTCCTGCTAGCTCTTTAAGGGTTTATGAATGCATACATCTTACATGTTATCAATAACAACTTACCACTTGCTGACATAGGCATCAATTTTTTGCTTTACAGTCTAACTAGACACAATATACTAAGGTTATTGGGTTGTTTAAGCGCCATAGATTCAGCTACCCAAGCACTTAAGATACTGACTTATGCGATGTTTATTCAGTGTGTTACACTAACTTGATATGATTATTTTTCTGTTCTGTATTTTTTTTGGATTCTATACAATAGTTGATTGGGTTTTGAGGCTCTCTTTTTTGTGCTTATTTTCTGATTTGCATTAATTGCGATGCAGAACTTTGGGATTGATGGTAAACTGGTGGTCAATTATGCTTGTTCCATGGCATGGGGCTAATTACTGCCACGTATCGTTGCTGAACTTTTGTATGAGTGTATACATGGTATAACAACACTGCATTTCTTGATTTTCATTCCCTTATACTATATTGCATCATTTCTACTTCAATAAAGTCAATTGAGCAAATTCCTTATGCTATTATGAGCAGTTTGCTTTGACATTGATGACTTTTTATTTAATGAATGTGTGGTGGATTGGAAATGTTTGACTTGGAAGTTTATAATGTATGCATATATACACATTCTATGTTTACTCACTAAGCTATTGAATTTGAAAGGAAGTTGAAATTATAAGCTGATCACGTTCGTTGTTTTGAGAATCGTCAACTATGTACTTGGGGTATCTCGACCGATGTTTCTATGCCTGCTTTGAGTTACTTATCAGAGGGAATATATTTGAAACATCCATCAAAGTCTGAGTTGGCATGCATTATTTGTTATATTCCCCAGTATAAGGCTCAGCAGCTTTATCTTATTAGCATATGTAGTTTCTTCTTCTTATTCTCATTTTTCAGTTTTATTTCTGTAATCAGGTTCTATTGCTGGGTAGGAGGAGATAGCAATTGAGAAATGGTGCTGGTGAAACTGTTAGATCTGCAACTTCACGTGCTCATAGAATTGTATATATATGGTTTATATTACACTAAACAGATGCATACATGGCTGATCCGAAGCTTATAGGTTGTCTCTGAAATGCAATAAATTTAATAGCTTTATGGCATTGTTGTTTTCGTCCTTTGAGACGTTTCTTCTGATCCAAGATGAGTTTCTTATTGACAAAATGCAGATGCTACATTTTCTTAATTGCAATCGTAGTTTATTTAAATTCAACTGCACACTTTCATGTGCCCATCTAAAACACAATCCTCAATTTAACGTTTACTGAATTGAAGAAATTCACTCCAAAGTTGAAGGTTTCTCATTGGAGAAATCAAAGAAATCATCAGAATCCACAGCAGTGCAAGAAACCTTGTGTTGTGAAGCCATTCCAGCAACCAACACCTGTTTCTTCTTGCTCAAATGATGGTTCCAGTAGTTCTTAATCTCATTGTCTGTTCGACCATCTGCAGCAAGAAACAGAATGAATCTGGTACAAGTTCAAGGGTGGAAATGAAAAGGAAAAGGACCTGTTTCCAAGTAGTTTATGCATCCTGATGATCAGGTCCTGTTCTTGGTCAGACATGTCGCCTCTTTTGATGTTTGGGCACAGATAATTCATCCATCGCAGTCCGTCCAGCCCTGTGAGTAGAATGTTTAATTGTAATTCAAGAATTTGGATCATCAGATAATTACAAACCTGCTTTTGCAGAGATGGTGGTCCACTGCTTTGCGCCGTGGATTTCAATGGCTGCGGCAAGTTTCAGATCCTCCTCCACCGTCCACGGCCCCCTGTTCGCCGCCAGGTGCTTCTTCTTCATCACTTCACCATCCATGGAATATTATTTTCCTTTACCAACAACATAATGTGCTGTGAAACACCCTTTTTATTACTGCCTCTATTAAATGCTTAAATGGCTAAATCATATAATAAATACAAATGGACAATATTTTTTTTCCTTCGCTTGGGATAAGTTTGAAAAGACATTTAGTAACAATTTATCACTATGATAATTTACTCCAGTACTATTATACTACTCCCTTCGTCTCGTTGAAATGTACGTGTTTGTTTTTTAGAATTAAAAATTTAATGTAAAGTGGGTAGGTGTATTAGTGTGATGTGTGGATCCAAAGAAAAAAATAATTAATTTGTATGAGGCCTTTTTACTAAAAAAGGAAAATGCACACTTTATATTAAGATAAATCAAAATAAAAAAATTTGTATGTTTCAGTGGGGCAGTTGGAGCACATGTTTGTCGGGTGATAAAGTGAAAATGAAGGAATATAGTAATATCGATTAGACAGCCACTAAATGGCTGCTACAAATAATACAAGGATATACTTATAAAGAACCAGAATGCTGAAACTCTTTGCATTCAGAGCCCCGAGGACATTTCCATTGATCAGCTCATCTAATCCAGTCTATGATCAAGCAATGGGGCCTTTCTTCGATCAGGCAGGTAAGTTATTGGTGCAATGTACCTAAACTTTTAAAAAATTAAATAGTAAAATGAAAAGGATACATTGTGTGGAACATAGTATGTTCTATTTTCGAAAAATATTACTCTTTATGCCATTCTTTAATTTTTAGAACGTTGGGTATGACTTTCTCATAACAATTACTCTCCGTCCCATTTCAGATGACACACTTTCTATTTTGGGTTGTTCCATAAAAGTTTGCAATGATTAAAAAAGCAAAAAGTCAAACACAATCACACTTCCTCATACACTTTATTTACAAAAAAATCACTAATACCTAACACACCTAACATATTTTATCATTTATTTATTGTCAAAAAAATACCATAATACCCCCTAAAAATTATCACTTTTCTTAATTTCCATGTCAAAAGAGGCATGCAATCTTTTATGGGATGGAGGAAGTATATACTAATATACATGCAGTTGGTCCACAAGTGTAACGTTGCTTTTAATTGTAAGAAATAACATAATGAAAGTATTACTTAATCATTTTATTAGAAAAATACTTCCTCCATCTCATCCTAATGGTTACATATTTTCTTTTTGGGCGTCTCATCCAATGGTTACATTTTATTTTTTAATATATGGGACCCACACAAATTAATTATTTCTCTCTCCATGGATCCACACATCATACTAATACACCTATCTACTTTATATTAAAATATTATTTCTCTCACCTCTATACACATTAAAATATTATATTCATTAATTCACGTGTAAAAAACAAACGTAAGAAGAGTATAAAACAGAAGAGTATTAAGAATATTAGCAAAGACAGCTGGCAGGCCAGCCTAAAATACTCTAGATTAGATTATCATGAGATAAAATATGGTTTAGGTGGGCCATGCTTATGTCAGATACATGTCGTCCTTCATCTATTTGCATTACTTTTTACTCCTAAAGTATGGATTAATTATTAATTAATAGTGTAGTTAGATGGATGACTCGTGACTTGACAATATTTTAATAAAAGGATTTATCTGGTAATTATTGAAATAAAATTTTTGGAAGAATTTTATGTGTTTATAATTTACTTTAACTTAGTTCCAAAGAAAAAAAAAATTATTTTCACAACTTTCATTAAAATATGCTCACATATACTCATTCCGTTCGATTATAAGGTATTCATTTGCTTTTTGCAAGTGCATTAAAAATTATTATTATTATATGTAAAGTGAGTAGTTGTGTTAGAGGGAAGTGGTGGCCATATTGTGTACTCCCTCCATCCCCGAAGTACTTCACGTATTGTTGTGCGCGGAGTTTAAGAAAAAATTGTTATTTTATGTATAAAGTAAGAAAGAGAAGAAATATTTTAATTAATTTAATAAAAAAGGTGTGTAAAGTTATTGGAATGTGTGAAAAAAGTGAGTATTATATATGGATGTGTGTAAAAAGTAGGTATTGTTATAGTGTACTCCCTCCGTCCCCTTGAAAGGTACTCATTTGCTGTTTGCACGTGGACGGTTCTAAGGTCTTTATTTGCTTTTTGCAAGTAAATTAAGGAGTATTATTATTATAGATAAGATGAGTAATTGTATTAGAGGGAAATAGTGAGTCATATTGTGTATTTTCTTTATTAAATAGAGGAAATTGATGCTTTTTAAGCGGATGCCATGAATAGTGAAATTGATACCTTTCAAGGGGACGGAGGGAGTATTTTTTTTTACCATTTTTAGTAAAAGTAAAGTATGAAATACTTTGGGGACGGAGGGAGTACTTTTTTACTAAATATGAGAAATTGATACCTTTGAAGCGGATGCCAAAAATAGTAAAATTGATACCTTAGAAGCGGACGGAGGAAGTAATTGTTATTTTTCTCACGTTTTTTATAGATTTGATATTATGCAAGGGTGTATCCATATGTGTATAACTTTTTATTCTATTTTATATGCATGTTATTCTATTTTGTATATATATATTTCTTAATAATTGTATACTTTTTTCACATTCAATTTTTCATTAAAAAAACTAGCATCCATATGCGTATAACTTTTTATTCAATAGTGTATACATATTTTTTAATAGTTGGATACTTTTTTACACTCAATTTTTCATTAAAAAAAACAAACAAACAAATTGTATACATTTTTGTTTATAAAATTATATATGTTTTTGTTCATAATTATAAACGTTTATTAAAGTGGGTGCACCGTATCCTGTGGTGCATCCAGGTGCACAGTAGTATTAGTCTTTTTTCTATTTGTACACACAATTTTGTTATATTTATTAAAATCACAATGTAAAATATGAATATTTTAGTATTTTACAGCTTTTTTTAATGTGTATCTAGTAGTAATAATTTTTAAATAAATTAATATAATAAATAAAAAAATGTGTTCATATGATGGAATATACATATTCTAAAATAAAAAAACAAGTACTCCATATTTTAAGAAAATATATTTCAATTTGGTCAGGTTTTTAATTATTTTTATATAAATATGTTTAAGAACTTTTAGTTTCATTCATGAAGAAAGAATGGTAGGGAGTGAACTTGATCATTGGATTATGATATGTTAAAGTAGAAAAATGAAATTCTATGAAACATTTTATATTTTATTATTTTCAAGTACACATTTATTATGTTGAAATAAAAAATAATATTTATTTCTCGTGGCGTAAAACATTTGAGACTTTATTTATCCATAATATAATATTAATATAGGCTCAATAATAAATCTAGCAACAATGTTAGTGCAGTGGTCCTAAATCAAATATTTGAGTCCAAGCCACTGATGGGCCTTGATAGGCCAAACTCAAACTACATTAATTAAATGGTTTTAACATTATGAGTTGTTAATGGGCCATGACCAAGCCTCTGCCAATAATTTATTTTGGGCCCACCAATATAATTATTAAACGTGTTTGAGAAAATTAATCACAAATTAGTAATTCTCATTAAACAAAATTCAATTTATTAATCATCATTTAACTGTGATTATTTGAAATTATATAATTATAAATAAAACTTAATAATAATACTAGAAATTTAGATAAGAAAAAAAATTATACTAATAAAATTATACACTATACATGAATATCTTCTGAAAAATGCAATTAGTTGGCAAAAACATGTCTTCAAAACATTAAGGGGCCGCTTGGATTTTCATAGTAGGGAAGGATAATGGAAATTAAATTAAAGAATATTCATTTTCATTGATGATACTTGATAAATAAAATATGATTTCTATTTAGTTAATTACTCTCTTACTTTCACTAACTACTCCCCTCCTCTATCACATTCATCAACTAAATTCGTTAACCATACAATGATTCATATTGTTATTACTATTTTAGAATTTATAGCAAGCATCCTAAACACATTCACACTCATGATTATTTTTTAAAAATTTAAAAAAGAAAAGTTAAAAAAAAAAAAGAACTTTTCACTTATTACTAATTAAAACTACAAAATAGATTATAGTAATTTATAATAATATCATCAAAATCAAGATTAAGGCATACACTCTTTGCTTGTTTCCATGTTAAATATACTCACCATAGATTCGCGTTGAATTATAAGTAACATATTATAACGACAATTTCCCACAAATTTTGTGTCAATTGCTCTGATTATTACATCCAAACAAACGTATGCATTATACACTCACGAAGAAGTAGATTGAATTGAATTAAATAAAATTTTGTTGTCCTATTTTCGTATTATATTTGGTTAGGTTGGTAAGTGTATTATGTTCACTGCCTGCCTATCTATTAAAAAAAAAACTAGCATTTTCAAAATATTGTATGTATAATATGATGATTGTAAATATGAGTTGGAAAATCGAGAGTGTCAGTAAGATGCTCATGCGTCTCGTTGTAACTTCTTATTAAAAAAGAAAAACCTTTTTGATGCATTTTGTTTTATTATTAGTTTGATTTTGTTAATTTCTTAAGCGTCCTACATTGTTAAACTAATTTACTACTATAATTAGTTAAGGTTTGCAATTAAATAACCTGAACATTAATTTAGGGTGTTAAACATAATTACTTTATTATTTAAAAATACTCATCTAGCCCATCAATAAGGAAACTATTTGTATTTTGCAAAAAAACATTATTACTTTATAGTACTAGAGATTAAACGTGTGTTGCACATCGCTGTTACGTTAATATATGTTAAAGCTCAGTATTGTTATTCCACAAAATCTTTTTAAGTACTTTTTTATTTTTAATTTATGAATAGAAGCAAAATACATAAATACACGCTTATATATGTGTGTTTATGTGTTTAACTATTTCAAAATTTTTTTAATACAAAGGTATACCCAATAAAAACCAATATTCCCTTTCAAGGTTCATTCAAATTCACCTTGTGATTTGTTTGGTAACGTACATTAAAACAATATACATATACTTTCTCTACACTTGTTTCCTTTCATTTGAGGAGGATTGACATCTTTCTTCTAAATGCTTAGAACAAATTTAAGACAATTTGCACATCTAGTGAGGTTTAAACTTTAGATGTGATTTGCATATCACATACACTTTTTATTCGGTAACGTGATTAATTTTTTAAAATTATTATTTCTTTTTTTTTTTTAACATAACGTTGAATTATTTAAAAATTATTTTTTATGAATTAAAATAATTTAAAAATTCTTTGTAATATTTTTTTTAAATAATTTTTTTATTTACTCTTATTTTAATTGTGAATGTTTTTAAAATTTTAAATGTACAGTTAATACAATATATAAAATATAATGATAAATTATTAATTGAAATAGATTAGTTTTCTTATTCATCTAAGTTGATGTTTTAAATATCATTAAAACTAAAATTATATGAAAGAATCAACATGATTGATTAAGATTGGTTATGGGAAGAAAGGAACATAAAAAAAGAATTTCTTGAAATAATTTTTCCACAAATTCATGGAATGCTAGTAATTCCAAAATTCACGCTCTCATACCATCTCAAAAATTAAAAATTTAGTTTTAATGGGGGTAGAGAAACGTGTTTGCTCATTTTATTGGTTCAACATAAAATAAGTTCTAAATTTCTAGTTATTATGAAAGTGAAAAGTTAATATTAACTTTTTAAGAAAAAACAAAATAAATTAAGCAAGTTTAATAAAGAACATATAAAGCATCAACAAACATCGAAGTCTAGTACAATCAATTAATAATTAAAAACATTGATTAACATGTCTTGTCTTGATTAATTGGAATCCATATAGTATAACATAACAATTACAGTTTTATAGAAAATATGTATAAAAAAAATTGATCGGTGAGTAAAGTTGACAACTTTGAAAAATAAAATAGTAAGCTATTAAAAATAACTTATTATATATATATATATATGAATTTAATTATATACAGAATAAAAAAAAACATCATTACTAATAATGATTCACGACTTCAAAAGAAGAAGATGGATATATTGCAAACTTATTGAATATATGAATTCTAACTCATTACATTTGGCTTCGCTTGGCTTCACTCAATGGCTTTTTATAGATGAATGAATTAAGTTAGAGATCAAAAGACCATATTTATACCATATATTGATTTTAAAGAATGTGAATGGACATGCATATTTGATAGAAACTTAATTAGGCAAAATTAAATTGTACGTAGTAGAATTAATAAATAGTCATTTGAAGGGTTAAGTGTATGCATATGACATTAAAATTAGTCTTTTCAAATTTCGGTTCAATGAATTTTGTATTATGAATTAGTTCAAAAATACGTCATATAAAAAGGCTTGTAAATACTTACGCTTGTGGATTAGAATTTCAAAATACTATGATAAATTATATTTAAAATTTTATATTTTCTTACAAATACTTTCATGATTCAATTTTGTAGAAAAATTGAATGGTCAGAGACATTGATAAACATTCACATTTTTATATTTTAATAACATATAACTTTATATAAATTCAAATTTGTTAATATTAATTTCATAAAGTTTTAAATATTTACTTTAAGTTTAAAAATGAAACTGAAAAAGTATTAATTTTTAATCTATTAAACACGTCTTTTATTAGTATTTCTAATTAGTTATATAATGAATACAATTATAATAATTTATTATAAGTAAAGTTTTAAGTAAAAAATGTAATATACATTAATTATATAATTAATATGTTCACTTATTATAGGTAGAGTTGTAGTTAATTGAATTATATATTAAGAGGTTAAAGGTGTAAATAAGAAAAATAGATAGGGATATTATAGTCTAAAAAAGTTTCTCATTGCCTTCCCACTTTAAGATTAAGATTAAGATTAAAATTAAGATAAGATTCACTTTTAAGATTAAGATTAATATTAAGATTAAAATTAAGATAAGATAAAATGAATAGTTGTATTAATGATGAATAATGAGTATGTGTGTGACTCTCTTATTAAAAAAGAAAATAGATATTTTGATGTAATCTACTAAAATGACAAAATAAATATTTTTTTAGTGGGTGGAGTGAATATTACTTGATTCTAAAAATTCAATAAAATTTATCATATAAATAATTTTTTTAAAACTCCAAAACTACGATAAAGAGCTAGAGGGGATGAGATTGGAACTCTATCAGTTATGACATATCTATACTTGAATGGTGTACCCGTCATTGGGATTGGTGGAGGAGGTAAATCACAGGATGTGCCTCAAGTGGCTTATAGAGATGACTCAATGTTAAACTTGTGCTTGCAAGGGGTCAAATCCATGCCAAAGGAAGGATTCGAATCCCCACTCTGCAGCAACCAAGCTCAATTGGAAGGCCTTTCCACCCTCCCCTCTACCACTTGAGCCCGGGGCATGATATATCTATACTTGGTTATATGAAGCGATTATTAAGCTAAAAAGATGTATTGATGTGAAATTCACTTTTTATCATTATCATCTATACAAAATTGGTAGGTGGCAATGCTATTCAAATAATTACAACATAAAGGCGTCTTATTTTTTATGACTATTATCAACCCTATAATAATTTTGATACACATTAATATTCTATTTTATACAGTCTTACTAAATAATAATATCATCACTAAATTGATGCAACATTGCAACCTTTTATTTATTTATAACAATAAAGAATTTCGGCAAATAATAATGGAGGTGCGCAATATATAACAATAAAAAAGTTTGTTTTTTCAAAACAGTTTGCCCTAAAAAGCAATAAATACTTTTTTTTTCTTTTTCTAATAGCATTAAATACTGTTTAATGACTCCCATTTAAATGTTTATTATCTAATACTCTATCAATTCCAAAAATATATGCATAGTCAAAAGGCAAAAACTTGTATGTTACGAGCACACCGTGCGTCCATACTCTTTAGTATTACGGTGTGCTTTTGGGGACATAAGAAACCAACTCTAATCATATATGAAATTTAAGAAATGTAACATTTACTCAATAATGTAAGAAATATAAGAGTTATTTTGGATCTAATATGGTTGAATTTAATTAAATTATATATAAAATAAAGTGTTGTTTTTATAATATATTGTAATATAGTAAAAAGTATGATATTATATTTAGTTTCATTTTTTGGACGAGCATATCTTAGGGAACGCAGAGTACTCCCTCCGTTCTAATATACTACTCTTTAGTTTCATTTTTTGGGATCGCAGAGTACTCTTCATCCCATCTTAATAGTTATGTTTATTTTTTGTATGGAGGTTAAGAAATATAGTATAGTATTTGGAGTATTTTAATGTATATTGAAGTGAGAGAAATAATATTTTAGTGGATATCGGATAGTTGTATTTAGTGTGATGTGTGGATTATGGATAATTTGGGTGGTTCTATGTACAAAAAAAATGAAATGTAATTTTTATATATAGTGTAATATAGGAGTATATATTACTTAGATATAGAATAGACAATGAATTCACCGATAGTTTTTTTTTATAACTTGTGTACAACCTCCAATTGGTATAACCTCGGTACAACCTCCTTCCTACACTTTCAGTGTAAGTTTTTTTTTACTGTTGCTGTTACTATTTTTTTCCCTTTTTTTTTAATTTTTAATTTATTTAATTTTAGGGATATAATTATAATTTTACCCTTGTGGTTTAGGATATATTTATTCCTAGAGTTTAGGGTATAATTGTAATTTTACCCTTATGGTTTAGAATATAATTTATTCCTAGGATTTAGGGTATAATAATTATTTAAATAAAATAAAATAAAAAACAATATAAATAAAGGAGTAGGAATTAATTAAAAAGGTGAGGACCAAGGTTGTACCAATTGAATTGGTACAACCGATTGTACCCTATCCCTCTCATTTTTCTTTATTTATGTAAATAATGGTTACTTAATTAACATTTTTTTTCGAAAAAAAAAGAAGAATAAATTAACATCTGTTTCCATTAGTATAAGTTATCCAATTACTTCTATTTAGAAAGCCAATTAATTCAGAAAATGAACAAACAATTCTTAAAAAAAAAAAAAAAAAAAGCCAAAATTAGATTAACCGTTAAATCCCGCCTTCTCTCTTTCCATCCACTTATGCGCTGTCGCCCATTTCTCTCTTCTCTCTCTCTTCTTTCTGTCTCTCTCTCCCCCCTCCATTGTTGAGAATTGGGGGATCACGAACATAATCGAATCACGTAGAGGGAATTACGAATATGAATACAGAAAACGAATCTAACTTCCCGATATTCATGATTAGATTTACTTGAATCCTTGTTTCTCTACATTCTTGATTTGGGTTCCAGAATCCAATGTTATGCCCTAACCCTAATCCAATTCTCTTATTCAAGGTTTTCTACCTCCACTTGGAACAGCCTTTTCATTATCGGTGGAACCTTTTCCCCTGATTCTTAAAGCTCTCTTCCTTTTAATTCCCAATTCTCAAACCCTGATTACCCCCATTGTCAAGATTCTTTTTTTTCTTTTCCCCTTGTTGATATCGGCACAGAGTGGAGCACCCGGATGCAAGGAGATCGTGAAGCAGCCTTCTTTTCATGTGAAGGAGAATTTACTCGAAAAGTTGATTTTGTATGGATTCACCATTGTTGACTTTGGCCATTGCTATTTTCTTTGGTTATTTTGCTCTCTTTGTTGAATCCCAGGGAAATGTAAGCCCTCCGCCTCCTGTATTTTCTCCGCCGCCTCCTCCTCCTCCTACTACTCCGCTGCCTCACCCTCCACCACCTCCGCCGCCTCCCCCTCCTCTTGTCTCGCCTCCTCAGGTTACTCCTCCACCGCCTCCACCTCCTTCCCCTGCACCTCCACCACCACCACCATCTCCGAGGAAAGGCCTCCGCCTGCCCCCGCCCCCACCAGGGTATGGTGATCATAGGAACTTGCATAAGCACATGAGCCCTCCACCTAAGAAAGAGAAGCTCAACACGGGAAAAAAAGTCGGGTTGATGTTCATCGGAGTTGCCATGATCTTGCAAGTTTGTGTGGTTTCCTACTTGTGGATTAGCAGAAGGCAACTTTTAAAGCCTGAAAATGTCTACTGAAATAATCACAACTCTTCTTTTGCAAATCTATCAATCAAATCTGCTTTTTCCCCTGGATTAATGGATCGAGATTCTTTACCGGAACTGAGGACTGAAGGAGTTCTAGTATCTGCATCTCAGTAACAGCGCTTGTAAATTGGTAACTCTTTATTAGCATTCTTTTTCATACTGCTTGATTCATTGTAATTGGTTCTCTTTTGTTTGACATTATAGTCTGTAGATGAGCATTCTGCTTTAACATGCTCGAAATTTTTTAACTCCTGATCCTGCTGTTATATCCTTGTATTTCCTTCATTTGAAACCTGAATCTAATCATGTCTAGTCTTGTCGGAACAAATTGAAAAAACAAACTCGCTTTACAAGGCTTCTCGTTTTCCCCAAAGATCAAGTTTTTAAAGTTTATCAGATAACTGAAATACTATGAATGTAATTTGGAGTTGGTGACAATTCGTTGATGGTGATTGGTGAGTAGGTCTTGGAAATATGTTGTTCATCTTCTTTTAACGACAATACAACAACTTATTAATAACAATCAAAGTGAATACTTTTACTTAAAGAAACTGCTATACGATACTTTGTGAACCATCATTCTCATTTCTTGTGTTTCAAATTCACGAATCCGAGATGGCCTAATAAGGAAAAAAATATACTCCCCATATTATGTGTTTTTAATTTCTATCACCATTCCTTGATATAAATTTAAAATGAATTGATGTTCTCGTGCTGTTCTCCTTCGTTTGTGATCAAGCAAATAGGTTATTAGAGTTTTCGGGACCCTTAAACTCTTTATGGTGGAAATACTTATAATCAGTAGCAATTCTTCTTTGGAGCATTCTGTTTCTAACTTCATTCAGACTGAAAGCTTTATGCAAGTGTTTTGACGTTGTAACAATTTTGTTGATTTGTAGGTGATAGAAGAGGAATGAGTAGTAGATGGAATAGAAGGAACATTCAACTCTTTCTCAAACTTACTTGGATTTAATTCCAACCACCGACTAATTTATAGAAGCGAATTCATGTTTTTCTGTATAAATGTATTGATGTTGAAAAGATTGCAATTGAAAATTCTTTGTGTTGATAGTTTGTGTACTCGTGGATCGTGAAATACTTATAAAATTACATTTGTTGTGTTGTTATGGTGATGAGAAAGATTAGTTTTGGTTTTACAGTTGCTATGAGTTTGGATTCTTAATTCAATTCATCTTAGGATACTGGGGAGCTGTAATATTGGATGTGTGAGGTGATGTTAAACACGAATTCTTTCTTGTGCGTTGTGGGTGTGACATAAACCTAGTGGTATATCTTTTTAAATTGGCTGTTTTATGTATTACTCCATTTCTAATGAGAGAATATACTATATGTCCAGATCAAAATATTATTTGAGAGAAAAAATGATTGCAATGGGAAAAGAAAAGATAAAAACCCTAGTTGAGTGTGTATTCAAATTTGGTATGTTGAGACTTGAGAGGGAGAAGTAAAAATAATGGAGCATGGTTGGTGTTTTTGAACTAGGAAAAACAGATAATTGTTTGAAAGTGGCGGGCTTGAGAAGTGGAATCCATCATGGGCCTCCTAACTTTAATGGGCTCGCTCCCTTTCCACTCTTTTCATACTCCCTACTCATATCTAAATTCTTAGGTCATGTTTCTCTAGTTTTCAAAATCTACATAAAATTATGAAGTAAACCTCTAAAATTATTTCTATATACCTCTACAAACTCTCAAAATATGTATATTCTCTCCTTGTTCAATGTTTTTCTCTCTTTTATCTCCTTTAAACAAACAAATATTATATAAAATAATACCTTTTTTATAAATTGATTTGACATAAAATTAAAATTCAAACATACTCACTTTATCTCACATTAAGATTTATGTTTTCATTTTAATTTGTCCTAAGTTAAGATTTATATTTCGTTTAATGTCAAGTGAGATCCACACAAAATAACTATTTATTACATATAAGATCCACACACACACACTGATACAACTACTCATACACATTAACAATAAGTATCTCTCTCGAAACACTGCCTATTAATCTACGTGTAAAAAATAAATGTAAATATTAATTAGTGTGGAGCATGTGTGATAGAGTAGACGTATGTTGAGGGGTAATTGGCATGAACGTGGTGTTTGGGGCCTGAGCTACCCTACCATACTCTACCCAGGGATCAACCTCAACCAAACCCCACTTGTTTTCAGACCACAAATTACCCTCTTTCATGGATTACAAATTTTCCCTTCTAGCTGTCACCCTGTCTTGTTCTGCTCATCCTTTCTTGCTTCCATGTGCTTTTTCTTGGACCACCACCTTTTATTTATTCTACCATTACATCTTAATTACAATCACACTTAATTATTCATCAAGAAATCCTAATAATTTACTAGTTGCATGAGATTTAATTTAACAAAAACAAAAAAAAAGTTGTACAATCAATATTATTTACATGCAATGCAGCAATAGTAATGTAGATTTTAAGTTGCATACATAACATGTGTGAAGAAAACAAGATCAAGAAAACAGTGAGCCCTCCCTATAAACCACTTGAGGCACATCCTGCGATTTACCTCCTTCACCAATCCCAGATCAAATTTGTTGTGTCAGAAACTTTAAACTTGTGTTGTAGAATAGAAAGTAAAGAGTTAAGTATAATAGAAATCAAGTTTCCTTAATAATAGCTAGGATGGGATGGGTGCCAAAAAGAGACTTGTTGTCTGTTTGTGCTCAAAAATCCACAAAACACCTCCTGTGGTTCTCATTGCACATTGATTTGCTCTTGTGGGGCAATCTCCATTAATGAAGAAAGCTTCTTTCAATTCTATATAACCCCCCTCAAAACCCGCCCCATCAAGCTAAGCTAGCCTGCCACCTGTTTGTGAAAATGCCTAACCTAATCTTCCTTCTCTCATTGTCTCTCCTCGCCTTCTCCTTCTCCTTCTCCTCCCATGCAGCCGTAGTGGATTTCTGCGTGGCCGATTTAACCGGCCCGCAGACTCCCTCAGGCTACACCTGCAAGAATCCGGCCAACGTAACCGTAGACGATTTCGTGTTTACGGGCTTCAGGAAGCCTGGAAACACCACAAACATCATCAGTGCAGCTGTGTCACCTGCCTTTGATGCGCAGTATCCGGGGGTGAACGGGCTGGGGCTGTCGATAGCCCGGCTCGACCTAGCCCCGGGCGGAGTTATCCCCATCCACACCCATCCGGGAGCTTCGGAGCTCCTGCTGGTGGTTGAGGGTACCATTGTTACGGGTTTCGTATCTTCGTTCGCGAACAAGGTATACGTAAAGAAGCTGATCAAGGGTGATGTGATGGTATATCCACAGGGGCTGCTTCATTTCCAGATCAATGGAGGTGGAAAAACAGCTGTGGGGTATGCAAGTTTCAGCAGTGCAAATCCAGGGCTGCAGATTACTGATTTTGCGTTGTTTGCCAATGATTTGGAGTCAGCTCTGGTGGAGAAGGTTACCTTTTTGGATGATGCTCAGGTTAAGAAACTCAAAGGTGTTCTTGGCGGAACTGGCTAGCACTTTTTCTTTTTTTCTTTTCTTTTCTATATAAATATATTATATTATTAATATTAATGTTCCTTTGTTTTTTGTTTTCAATTCTTAATTTATTGTTTTTAATGTTGTAGCTGTTGTAAGATTCATTAAATTAATGAATTTGTTTTGATTGTGTTGTTATCATATACTATATGTATATGTATACAATTAAGTGGAGTATTATTTTTTAAAATTATGGTGTTTAGGGTTTATGAATAATTTCTAAATTTATTTATATGGAGTAGTAATTATTTGTAATTTTTATATTACTAGATTTTTCTGACGTGCTTCGCACGTCGCATGCACGTCATATTTTTTATTTTTCTTTTTAATTTGCAATTTGTTAAAATGTACCATGTTTAAGTATCATCCGATGAAAATTATAAAAGAAATAATTCAGAAAGAAAATATACTCATTAGTCAAAATAAAAATACACAAAATGTAGCAATGGATACAACAGTAAAGACTAAACAAAAGATTGCACGTGTCCGATGAGCAGTCGGCAGTCGTACAATTGCAACTTGTGCGTATAAAAATATAGATATATAAATTAGAAAGCAGGTGATCCTCTTTTACTTTTTTGGTTTCTAAACCATCTACTAATTCTAAGTCCCTGATTATGAAGAAAGGAGAAAAAAAATCATACTTATAATGATAATATAATATTAGAGAAACTCCCTTGTGGCACATATTATATTTAAAAGCTTAATCTTATAAATGAGATGATCATTTAACATACGACTTCAAGGTCATTTGTATCATGTGATGATGACAAATGGTTTATATTCAGTAGTTACTGTGAAGAGAACTTGGAAGAAAAATTGCAAAGGAGCAGTTCTAGAAGCATGCTTCATTAATAATATCCTAGGAGGCTGCTTGGTATGAATTCTTCAATCGGGAATGGCAATAGCTAAGCACTAAAGAGTCAATGGCAATGTGAGGGTGGGGTGTAGTTATTGAATCAATGAGAGTGATTAAGGAATTTTGACTCCCACTGCACTAACCAAGCATCAACAATGGAAATCAATATACATTTATTCCCATTACCCCTCCAACTACCCCCAACCAAGCAACCTATAAGAAAAATTTGGTCAATTAAATATGTTGAAGGACATACAATACTTCTGAATTGTAGTTTATCAGCACCAAGGAGTGTTTTCACTGCCACGAAATGAATAAATAGCATTAAATTTAAATTCTTATCAAAAGTATAATAGCATGATACTACAGTATGACAAATCTGAATAACCAATAGATTAATACAAACCATATTGCAAAGTAATGGTTCTTTCATATTGGCATTGAGTTATCTACCAAACTCTGCAAACACATCAAATATTTCACAGTAGTTCTTCACTAAATAAGGATTTATACGTTGAGCTTCTAAATCCTTAAAAAGCTTCTACCCATCATCATATCTACCTATAAGGAAAAAATCTGTATGCTTCATCAAGATAACCATTCAAGCAATATTCATTAATCAAACTTATATAATTGATTATTATATCATGCTTAAAGCCCCTCTCTACAAGGATATATTAGCTGAATCAGCAGAGAACCTATTTTATAAATTTGGTGCAAGAATTCTATTGCATTTTTAACTCCATTTCTCTATAGCAATCAGAGGGGGTATCCTCTGAAAATTCATCCTGCAGAATGAAAGAAGGAACAACCATTACATTTAGAGTTCAAATGTTTAGATAAATTGTTGCGGAATCTCTAATTTGTCAGGATTCAAGCATGATAAAATAAAGCAACTTCACTCGTGATGTTTGAAATGTTTGTAAAGAGAGGATTGGCAGGAAATAAAAACCTAATTGTTTTCCAATATGCATCAATCAGTAATCATATTTATGAAAGTTAAAATACTCACATGAAAGTCATTGTCCATGTAATCACGGTGCTGCAGAAGAAGGAAAATAAAAAAAACTCAAAGAGTTAAATGTTACATTCTAAGAGTAATAAAGTAGTGAATCAAGAACATTCTAGGCATTAATTTGCAGAACAAATATTCAACTCGGATCAATTAAAAAATAAAAGATAAACAATGTGGCTTCTTGATATTATTATTTATTGAGTTGGCTCATGGATATATTTCAAAATCTATCTTTGGGTCTGGTTAACATCACATTAAGGCTTAAAGTTTAATTTGCCAAATAAGCAACACTGATAAGAGCTCACAAATTTCATTCTAAGAGTAATAAAGTAGTGAATCGAGCATATTCTAGGTATTAATTTGCAGAACAAATATTCAACTCGGATCAATTAAATAAAAGATAAACAATGTGGCTTCTTGATATTATTGTTTATTGAGTTGGCTCATGGATATATTTCAAAATCTATCTTTGGGTCTGGTTAACATCACATTAAGGCTTAAAGTTTAATTTGCCAAATAAGCAACACTGATAAGAGCTCACAAATTTATAGCCACAAAAGTTCAGCCCTTCGGCAAAGTTTCAAATAAAAACTCACTATTCATGAATGCACCACTCAACGATGCCACCACAACCATTTCAATCAAATGAAGATTAGTACAGTATTGCATCATGTACCTTAATATTTAAATTGTTATTTTAATGTCTATTGAAATAAGAAGATAATATCAATATAAAAAATTTAAATATATATAAAATCATGTCCGTGAGAAAAATAAGTATTGCTTGCTGTAAAAAAAAGAAAAAGAAAAAAAGACATATATCAAATCAGAAGAGAAAAGCCAGTAATCAGATAGTAAGACAAACCTCATGAGTCTCAATAATGAATTCAAATTTGGGACACTAAACTGTGGTATCGACAGGGCATGCTTCTTGGAAAAAATCGCAATATATGCACCTGGTCGCCAGATGGGACCATTCATGAGGAGGGAGAGAGTTAGGTGACCGTGATTACCTAGCTAGTTGTCCTTCTGCTCCCATCTTATCGCACCTCAGCTTCAAAGATTATAGTTTGGGCAGGGCAAACCTGTTTACCAAAGAAATAAATGTTGGGATAAACACACGAATAATCAAACAATAAACTATTCGTCTACGCAGCGGAATGATCAATTATCCCTCTCTTGTGTGAATCTAGCAGGAAACAATCCTAATAATAATATGCACGATAAAGCAAGCAATCAACAATGCACGACACAATCAATTTAACGTGGAAAACCTCCTCAATGTGAGAAGGTAAAAAACCACGGGACCGAAGCCCACCAAAAACTTCACTATGAGACAAAGTTCAAGAGTTACAATCTGCCACCACAGACGAACTACCACAAACGTATCAAGACAATTAATACTTGATAACAAACAACGAGATTAGAAAGACCTCACCAAACTACGCAAACTGACGTTCTGAGTTCGCAACTGTAGAACCCTCAGAATCCGATCTCCACCGTCCAGAATCAACCTCTATGAGTCCTGAACGTGCTGTCCAAGTTACAGCTCGATCCAACGGTTAGTTTGTGAGAAACGACCCTTTCTCCTCGACTGCGCAGAACAGAATCGCCCAGAAATCTGCTTCTGTCTTCGGCGTATTCCCGTCAACCCAAAGCTCCAAACACGATCTCCACCGTTCAGAATGTACCTCCACGAGTTCCGAACGTGCTGACAAAATTTCAGCTCGATCCGACGGTTGAAACTCCGGTTATTGCTTCTGCACTGTTCTGATGTTCTCTCCTCTTTTTGCCCTCGTTTTTGTTTTGCTCTCGGAGTTGGAGTGTTACCTTCACCCGAACACACACAGCCTATTTCTACTGCCAAGTGATGATGGGCCAGAATGTGATGATGGTGGGCTAGAATGTGATGTTGGGCCAGAATTGATTTGGGCTCTCCACATATTTGGAAACCCAACCCAACAAATCTCCCCCTTTCCGATTATGTGGAGAGACTAGCCATTCCGGCTATCACACGACATACCTCTAACTTCTCTCTAGGCAATGCCTTCGTCATCATGTCAGCACCATTATCATCTGTATGAATCTTTTCAAGTTCAAGCAACTTATCATTGATGACATCCCTCATCCAATGATATCTCACGTGAATATGCTTCGATCTTGAATGAAATGCGGCATTCTTGCTGAGATGGATAGCACTCTGACTATCACAAAATACTACATACCTCTGTTGCTTCAATCCAATCTCCTCCATAAACCTTTTGAACCATAACACCTCTTTACATGCTTCCGTTGCAGCAATGTACTCTGATTCTGTTGTGGAGAGTGCAACACACTTTTGCAATCTTGATTGCCATGACACAGCGCCACCTGCGAATGTCACTAGGTAAGCAGAAATTGACTTTCTGGTGTCCACATCTGTTCCCATATCTGAGTCTGTGTAGCCAACTAACTCGGGCTTCCCACCTCCAAAGGTGAGTCTCAAACTAGACGTACCTCGTAGATACCTCATTATCCACTTCACAGCATTCCAATGCTCCTTTCCCGGATTAGACAAATAACGGCTAACAACACCAACTGCATGAGCTATGTCAGGCCTCGTACACACCATTGCATACATCAAGCTTCCCACAGCTGAAGCATATGGGACTCTTCTCATTGCTTCCTTCTCTTCATCGGTTGAAGGACTATGATGAGCACCAAGCTTAAAATGAGTGGCAGCAGGAGAACTAACCACTTTAGCTTTGCTCATATTGAATTTCTCAAGCACTTTCTCAATATACTTCTCCTGTGACAAGTGCAGCTTCTTGTTTGCTCTATCTCGGGTGATGTTGATACCAAGGATTTTCTTTGCTGGCCCCAAATCCTTCATGTCAAAGGATTTGCTCAACTGTTTCTTCAACCTGTCAATTCTTGAAACATTCCTGCCAACAATCAATATATCATCAACATATAGCAATAATATAATAAAATCATCATCCGAGAACTTCTGAACAAACACACAATGATCAGAAATAGTCTTTTGGTAGCCTTGCTCCCCCATAACTGACTCAAATTTCTGATACCACAATCTAGGTGCTTGTTTCAAACCGTATAGACTCTTCTTCAATTTGCATACATGGTCTTCTTTTCCCTTCACCTTGAAACCTTCAGGTTGCACCATGTATATCTCTTTATCTAGCTTACCATGAAGAAAAGCGGTTTTGACATCCATCTGCTCAATCTCCAAGTCAAGACTAGCAGCCAAACCAAGCACAAAACGGATAGAAGACATTTTGACAACAGGAGAGAAAATTTCTTCAAAATCAACTCCCTCTTTCTGACTGAAACCTTTAACAACCAATCTAGCTTTGAATCGAGGCTTTGAGGTATGTTCATCTTGTTTTAGCCTGTACACCCACTTGTTCTTCAAAGCATGCTTCCCCTTTGGTAGTTTCACCAGATCAAATGTGTCATTTTCATGCAAGGATTTCATCTCATCTTGCATTCCTTCCAACCATTCATTCCTGTGTTCTCCATGAACTGCTTCTCCATAGCATTCAGGCTCTCCCCCATCGGTCAAGAGCACATACTGATCAGGAGGATACATCCTAGAAGGTACACGAGCTCTACTACTTCTTCTAGGTGGTTCTTGAACCTCCTGTTCTGGAACATCAGGTGGTTGTGGCTGATCGATATCCTCTTCATCATGCAAAGGATGATCGACATGCTCATCATTACCGAAATCAGGCTGATCCTGATTCTCCTCTTCAGCTTCTACTTGACCTTGACTATGAGGAACAATTTCCAAGTCAATCAAGTCATCACCAGGTGTAGAAACTGAGCTATCCGTCTTCTCAATGTCTCTTATGGTTTGATCCTCAACAAACACAACATCCCGACTTCTGACAAGCTTCTTCTCCACGGGATCATAAAGTCTGTAACCAAACTCATCTTGGCCATAACCAAGAAACACACACTGTCGAGTCTTCATATCCAACTTAGACCTCTCATCTTTGGGAATATGCACAAATGTCTTACATCCAAAGACCCGCAAATGATTATAGGAAACATCTTTTCCTGACCAGACTCTATCTGGAACATCAAAGTCTAAAGGAACACATGGAGTAAGATTTAAAACATGTACCACAGTACTCAGAGCCTCACCCCAAAATGATGAAGACAATCCTGCTTCTGATAGCAGACATCTTACTCTCTCGACCAATGTTCTGTTCATCCTTTCTGAAAGACCATTCAACTGAGGTGTCTTTGGAGGAGTCTTTTGATGTCGGATACCTTGCTCTCTGCAATACTCATCAAAAGGACCAATATATTCCCCTCCATTATCCGATCTGATGCATTTCAACTTCTTCCCAGTCTGTCTCTCAACTAAGGCATGAAACTGCTTGAATGCATCGAGCACCTGATCTTTCGTCTTCAACGTGTAGATCCAGGTCTTTCTTGAGTGATCATCTATAAAAGTAACAAAATATAAAGCACCACCAAGAGTTCTAGTTTTCATAGGACCACAAACATCAGAATAAATTAAATCGAGTATACCTGATGCTCTAGTAGGAGTTGAGGTCTTGAAAGCAACTCGAGTCTGCTTTCCCGCCAAACAGTGAGAGCACTTCTTTAAAGATGCATTCTTCAAGTCTGGAATGAGATTTCTCTTCTCTAAAATCTTCAATCCCTTTTCACTGATATGACTGAGTCTGCTATGCCACAACTCAACTATCCCCTCATTCTTAACTGCATTAATAGAGCCATCAAGTAACTTTGCTTGCATCAAATACAACGAAGAATGTTTTTGACCTCTAGCAACAACTAAAGAACCTCTTGTAAGCTTCCACTGACCATCGAAGAACACACTGCAGAAACCTTCATCATCAAGTCTCCCAACAGATATCAAGTTCAACCGAAGATCAGGCACGTGCTTCACATTTCTCAAAACTAGTGTAGCACCATTACTAGTCCGCAAACATACATCTCCAACGCCAATGGCTTTAGCTAAGCCATCATCACCCATCCTAACATTACCATAGTCACCTGACATGTAGGATGTGAACATCTCTCTACGAGATGTTGCATGTATGGATGCCCCACTATCAATCACCCAACTGCTTTCACCATATGCAAGATTGACCACTTCATAATCACGAAAGATAAGAAAATCACCTGTTGCAGCAGACACTCGATCATTATCTTTCGTTTCTTCATTCTTCCTTTCTTTCCCATTTTCTTTCTTGTCATCTTGCTTGGGTTTTCTGCAATACTTTGCTATGTGTCCTGGAGTTTTACAATTCCAACACTCAACCTTGCTGTATCTGTTGGATTTACTCCTCCTGCCTTTTTGCTTGCCTGTTGGACCTCTACTATTACTTCTCCCCCTCTTCTCTGTAACCAAAACCTCTGATTGCTGTAAAGGACCCTGCGATTTTCTCCTCATTTCCTCATTCAAAACGCTGCCCTTAACCAAATCCATTGTAATGGTACCATTGGGGGCTGAATTAGACAAAGATGTCCTGAATGTCTCCCATGAATTCGGCAATGTACCAAGAAGCCATAAGCCCTGTACTTCATCCTCAAACTTGATATTCATTTCCGACAATTGATTAATAATGCCCTGAAATGAATTCAAGTGATCTGTCATAGGAGTGCTATCCTTGAATTTCAAATTCATCAACTGCTTGATTAGAAATAACTTGTTGTTCCCAGTTTTTCTAGCATACAGTTCCTCCAACTTTTTCCACAATGATCGTGCATGTGTTTCTCCACTCACATGGTTCAATACATTATCATCCACCCACTGCCTAATGTAACCACATACTTGACGATGCAATATTGCCCATTGCTCATCCGTTTTATCATTAGGCTTTTCAGTTTCAAATACAGGCAAATAATAATCTTTCACATAAAGAAGATCCTCCATCTTGCCTTTCCACACATGATAATTGGAACCATTGAGATTCACCATTCTATTAGTATTGGTTTCCATATTCACCACAAGGCACAGAGCAGAAACCCGCTTTGATACCACTTTGTTGGGATAAACACACGAATAATCAAACAATAAACTATTCGTCTACGCAGCGGAATGATCAATTATCCCTCTCTTGTGTGAATCTAGCAGGAAACAATCCTAATAATAATATGCACGATAAAGCAAGCAATCAACAATGCACGACACAATCAATTTAACGTGGAAAACCTCCTCAATGTGAGAAGGTAAAAAACCACGGGACCGAAGCCCACCAAAAACTTCACTATGAGACAAAGTTCAAGAGTTACAATCTGCCACCACAGACGAACTACCACAAACGTATCAAGACAATTAATACTTGATAACAAACAACGAGATTAGAAAGACCTCACCAAACTACGCAAACTGACGTTCTGAGTTCGCAACTGTAGAACCCTCAGAATCCGATCTCCACCGTCCAGAATCAACCTCTATGAGTCCTGAACGTGCTGTCCAAGTTACAGCTCGATCCAACGGTTAGTTTGTGAGAAACGACCCTTTCTCCTCGACTGCGCAGAACAGAATCGCCCAGAAATCTGCTTCTGTCTTCGGCGTATTCCCGTCAACCCAAAGCTCCAAACACGATCTCCACCGTTCAGAATGTACCTCCACGAGTTCCGAACGTGCTGACAAAATTTCAGCTCGATCCGACGGTTGAAACTCCGGTTATTGCTTCTGCACTGTTCTGATGTTCTCTCCTCTTTTTGCCCTCGTTTTTGTTTTGCTCTCGGAGTTGGAGTGTTACCTTCACCCGAACACACACAGCCTATTTCTACTGCCAAGTGATGATGGGCCAGAATGTGATGATGGTGGGCTAGAATGTGATGTTGGGCCAGAATTGATTTGGGCTCTCCACATATTTGGAAACCCAACCCAACAATAAAAGATATACTTTTACTCCTATAAGAAACACGTTTAGCAAAGGAATAAAAATATACTTTCCCTGTAAGAAACACATGTAAGACGGCAAGAAAGAGATCACCAATATCCGAATATTTAAGACGCATTAATATTAATTTTTTTCCCTGGATGAAGTGGTAAAGATATGTTATGACAAAATATCATCCAAGAAAAAAAAGCTATTTAGAGAGGAGTCCATCAAACCAGTGCTAGGTTCTTCTCAGTTGAGCATGCTATCACCCAAAGGCTATGGAGAAAGCATAATGAACCTACCTGTCCTGCAAAGAACCAGAATGAAGCAAATAAATTATCAAAACTGCATTTTCTTTATGTGGACGTTTAGGATAAAGAGAGTCTAATTAACTATGGATTGTCAAGGACTCAAAAATAAAGGAGTAACGAATTAGTAGCCAAAAAGAATACATTGTCTTGTTTATAAAGCCAATACCCTTTCCAAAAGCACCAAAAGAACAGATAAAATATGATCATGAAGTTATCTATACCTGAAAAAGGAAAAAAATTAAATACTATTACTACTGAATCCATGCAAGGATAATGGCACAACCGGCCATCACACTAAACATCCTAAACTGAATAAGAGTCTCATAAAATCCTCATTCTTATCTCGTTTAAAACCACGTGAATATCCAAAAGAATCAAGAGTTGAACAATGAGATAGAGTATTGAATGCCCACTTATAATTATAATACATTGCAATCAAAACAATCGAGTTCGAAATAAGAATCTAAGAAACTCATGTCATCAGTGTCATAGATAAAATCAAGAACAGAGATGACCTGGAGAGAAGTGGAGCCGTCGTCAATGGCCATGGCTGACGGACAGCAAAGTCTTGAGGAAGCGCTGAGGTTGAAAATGCAGCGGCGGCGGTTCTCCACCTCCTCAAAATACCAGAATTTGACAGTGAAAAGGTGAAGATTACATCGGGAAACATAAATTGCGAAGTTGCAAATTGCAAATTGGACCATTTTCGGAGGTGGGTATTTGGGTGACGAAATCTCAATGCATTTTTAAAGGTCTGTCGTAGCGAAAATGGATTAAACATCGCCAATTGTTGAGCAATAATCATGCAACTGATCAGTTTGTTGGATTTTATGATAGAAATGTACAAAATGAATAATACAACGAACTTAAATTTTGCTACCTCATGGAGACGATGGAGAAAATTATGCTAATGTTAGATTCTTCCACAAGGACCAAATCATCTACTTCTAAATTCATCAATCAATAAATAACTCAAGATGCGAAGAGGTTTTGATGTCGAGAAGAGAGTGATGATTTTGGGGAGACGCAGTGTCCATAAATCAGTTATTGGTGTAAAAGACGTTCAATAGAACATGGAATTTCAAGAGTTTTCAAATAATTACTGATAATTAATTATAAATATTAAATTTATTAATATAAAAATCTGGATAAGAAAGTAAATACTAAAATAGTGGAGGGATAAAAAGGGAAGAAAAAGTTTTACAAGTGTAAGATACTTTTAATATATTAAGATAAGATATTGTGTGTTATAAATAGTCTATGTGGATATTACTCTATTGTACTCTTCAAAAACAACTTTATTTATGTGAACAATAAAAAAAGACTAATTTTTAAAATAATTTCAATTTTAGGGTGATTTTGGGTACATCTAGTGCACATTGGATGTTTTGCACCATTTCCGTGAATCATCTTCTGTGCCACATGTTAAGTGATATGTTAAGTGATTGACACGTAAGAGGGGGAATAAATCCAACCATTACCCTAAGGGTTTAAGGATTATGGTATAATTTCTCTCTTCTGCGTGTCGTCCATCCAATGGTGTGATACATGAGATGATGTGGTGTATCATTCACCTCCCATAATAATAAGTTAAATTAAACTAATGGTAGTTATTTGTAAAAAAATATTAATTATATTAATTTATTTAATGGTAATTGTAAACTTTACTTTAAGAACTAATATATCTAAACCAATGCGATATAATTGAAAAAAATAAATAAAATCATATACAATATCATAGAAGTATACAATGACGCAAATTTGAGGGAAAAAAGAAAAAAAAAAAACAAATATGATTATCACAATATTTTGAAAACCCAACATTTTTAAAATGAGATTCAAAACCTGGACCTCAAACACTACATAAGAATATTAATTCCTCAAACAAACATACCGAATAGTATTAGGGCATAGCTCAAGTGGTAGAAAGGAGGGTGGAAAGACTTTCCAGCTGAGCTTGGTTGCTGCAGGGTGGGGTTCGAATCCTGCCTTTGACATGAATTTGGTCCCTGCAGCTACCAAGCTGCAGGGTGGGGTTCGAATCCTGCCTTTGACATGAATTTGGTCCCTGCGATTTACCTCCTCCACCAATCCCCAAGGCAGGAGCGCTGGACCAATCCCCAAGGAGCGCTGGGGTTCGAATCCTGCCTTTGACATGAATTTGGTCCCTGCGATTTACCTCCTCCACCAATCCCCAAGGCAGGAGCGCTGGACCAATCCCCAAGGCAGGAGCGCTAGGGCCCTAACGGTGGGTTACAACATAGAATGTTTGAACGTATGATGTTTTACAAGGAAAGTTGAACTTTTATTGACTAATTTTGTCATATTAAGAAAGTGTAATGATGAGCCTGATGTAAAATCAAATTTCAGTAATTAAGCAGTTTAGGAATATTACACAATATATACATTTACTATATTATATTAATTGATGAAATAAACATTCAGTTTTAAAAAAATTGAGCATGCAAAATATTATTGCTGATATATAAATGTAAAGGTTATGAAATAGCTAGTATCAGCATACTATAATTAATAATACAATTACACATGAATAATAATCCTAAAAGAGTTGGAGTACAATATATGATCTACTATTTTACATCTATACTTATAATAAAGAATTAAAATTTTCGACGTAAAATATAACATTAATTTTCTTCAAATATAAAAAATACATTTTATTCTTTATTAAAATTAGGGTAGGTCTTTGCGTGAGACCGCCTCACGTGAGACCATTTTTCACTTTTTAAAATAATTATCACTTTTGCTATAAAATATTTTCACTTTTTATTTATACTATAAATAGTTCATGAAAGAGCATTATCACTTTTTATTAATTTATTATTAATAACTTCATAAAAGTTATTATTTTCTGGTCATCTCACATAAACTCTTACGTGAGACGGTCTCACACAAGTCTTTGCTTTAAAATTATTGTTTGAAAAAAATACAGAAATCTATTAATTGATTAGAGAATTAGTAAAAAAGTAATAAATAATAATTTAAAAGGGTGAAATAAAATATCCTTAAAAGTAATAGGAGGTCCTTTTGAGAGAGGAAAAAAAAAAGAGTATAAAAAAAATGTATAATGTATATATCGGTAATTTATATTGTTCATATATAGTAAAGTGAAGAAAAGCAATTAAGTATTGTCCAGTGCATTATATATGTGGGTAGTGATGTGTAGAGAAGCAATGGCAATGGCAATGGCAATGGCAATGGCACATGAAATTCATGTTCTGGTGGTGGACCATGAACCTGATGCTCTGTTCTTCACTGCTAAAAAGCTTGAATTATGCCACTACACTGGTGAGTAGTATTAGTATGCACATACATCTCTCTTTTCTTATTAATTCATCTCTAAAACCCATTATACTCATTCATCTACTAATTCATTTCATTTGCTACATACATCCACTGCACCTTCTTTTTCCATCAACCTTATCTTTCTTTTTTATCTGCTAAAGCTTAATTTTTGAGGAAAATTAAAATTAAATATCTGGAATTTGGCATTTATGTGTAATTGTATCATGAGTTGAGTGCAGTAACTTATGTAGAGCTTGCTTCTGCTGGTATATCAATGGTTTTAAGTGGGAAAGCAAAGGCCAATATCAACTCTCCTGATCTCCATGGATTCAAGCTTCTACAGCATGCAGTTGCCATGGGATTACCTGTTGTGTGTAAGACTAGTTGATTCCATGAATTCTTAGTTGGCTAATTAATTATCATACTAATTTATAATACTGGTGGGCAGTGATGTCTTGTGTTGACTTGAAAATGGTGCATTTCTTTTGATAAAGAAACCAGTAAGCCTGGAGATTGCCAAATGCCTGTGGCAGCATAAGATCATTAATAGGGAAAGAAGAAATCATCAGGAGATGTTTGTTGGAGAGCCTAATTTGGAAAGGGAAATTAGGGAAAGGGAGATGATGAATGGTATTGGTATTGGTATTGGTATTGGTAGTAGTAGCAAGAAGAAGAAACAGTACATGATGATGATGATGAGGAAGCAGAGTACTCCTAGTATTGATGATGATGATAATAAAGAAGAAGAATGTAGTAGTGAATCAGGAGGAGGAAAAAAGCAGGTGAGGCGCGCCGTTGGCGAAGATCTAGCTAATTTAATTCTTCAATTCATTTTATTCATACAGCAGTGCTATTGCAGGGTGTTTCCCAAAAGAGATTCTTGAGTTGATGAATGTACCTGGTCTTACAAGTAGCTATTCATCTCCAGAAATGTCGTAATCATAATTTGCGATCTCCCCAGCACAGAAAGCCCAATCAAAGAGCATCATCATCATACCCAACTACACAGCAGGCTTATAAGGAGATTCGGCATCACTAAGACTATCATCTCTAACCCAAGGGATAGTTGATACTATTAATTGCTTACTAAACCCACCCATCACATTTTGATAACCATCACCAGGTAACTAAATACTCCATCCATTTCTTTTTATATCTATTTACTCCACTCTCCATTAACCAATTAAATTATTGATTTCATACTATACTGCACCACCTGCACACATGGAAACTAGAACCCACTGGAGTTCAGACACATCAAACTTTGAGACTACTGCTCAAACCACACCCACACCCTAGCCTAGCATAATTTTTCTTTTTCTTCTCAATTTTATCTTCAATAAACTTTGTCTTATCTTTCTAGGAGTAGGACCCACTCATTATTATGTAATATATGCATATGCAATTTATAACTACTACTCCTAGCTATTTTAATACAATGCCGCACCAACAAATACAGTATATATCAACTATTGAAACTCTTATGAAAACATGCAAGATTTGAACTCCCCTTGATCAAACACTCACACACAGCCTCACTTATGACTCTCCCGCGCGTGATGAATCTAAATTGAATATGAAACAAAACGAAGAAGAGACTTAAGGATGTATAGTGGTTCGGCTTAAAGCCTACGTCCACTCTTAAGGAGAAGAAAGATCACTAATGATGGTGTACAAGTTACAACTCTTAACGAAGATGATGAACTAAACTTCTATAAACCCTAATTTCTTGAGGAAGATGAACTGAATGAATGGATCACCTAACTGCTACATTTGCTGCTTATATATCAAGCATCAGCTCAACTCTTGTTTAATCAGCAACCTCACGTGTTAAAGCCAGGTGGATCAGTTGTTATGCAACTAACTAACTAAATCAACAAACTTAGATTCTTCACTTAAATCCATCATCCAGCCGCATGCCTCAAGACTTCATCCAACGGCTCCAATCTGCTGTCAATAGCTGATCACATCAGTTGATCATGCTTATTGCTTCTCAATCACCACCCTCCATGTGTATGTTGCTGATCTACATCATACATACGTATGCATGCATGGTCTATATACAACAAATCTCCACCTTAGACCATGTATTATCACAAGTCATAAATCTTCTCCACCTTGCTGCAATTACAGGCTGCAGCTCACCCCTTTTCCTTCTCCTAGTGAAGACCTATAAAACTCTTACACAATTCATAATTATGAACTGGTAGAGCTTTAGTAAATGCATCAGTGGGATTCTCTGATATCTTAATCTTCTTGACAGCCACTAACTTCTCTTCTATCATATCTCTTATGAAGTATAGCCTCACATCAATGTGTTTAGTCCTTTCATGATACCCCTGATGTTTTGAGAGATGTACAACACTTTGGTTGTCACAATATACTTCAATAGCATCTTGCTGAACACCAAATTCTCCCAAAATTCTAATAAGCCAAACACCTTCCTTGATTGCTTCTGTAAGAGCAACAAATTCAGTTTCAGTGGTTGAAAGTGCTACTATATGTTGGTGTGTAGCCTTCCAACTTTTTACTGTATTAAATAAGTTAAACACATAGCCTGTTATTGACTTCCTTGTATTAAGATTAGCTGCATAATCAGCATCCACATAGCCAACTACAGCCCTATCCCAAGTAGCTTGTTTCTGAAATTTTAATCCAGCTGAGATAGTTCATTTGATATACCTTAGTGCCCATTTTACTGCATCCCAATGTATAAGTCCAGGATTGCTCATAAACCTACTGATCATACTCATAACATAAGCCAAGTCTGGACTGCAACATACCATTGCATACATCAAACTGCCAATAACACTTGTATATGGTATGTTGCTTATTTCTATCGTCTCTTTATCTGTTTGAGGACCTTGGATTGATGACAGACTCAACCCCTGCTTAACTGGTATTGAAACACTTTTACAGAGATTCTTGTTATATCTCATAAGAACCTTATCCAAATAAGACTCTTGAAACAATCTTAATTGAGCAACTGATCTGTCCCTTTCAATTTGCATACCAAGTATCATCCTTGCTTCTCCCAAATCTTTCATGTCAAATTCCTTCCTCGAAGTATCCTTTACTGCATTAATTCCTTTCACATCCTTACATGCTATCAAAATATCATCTACATAAAGTAGTACATAAGTATAGCATCCATCCTTGCATCTTATGTATACACAACTATCATACATGCTTATGATGAAACCACTTGGTGTAATGTAATCATCAAACTTTAGGTACCATTGTCTGGGGCTTTGCTTCAGTCCATACAATGATTTTAGGAATCTTCATGTATATCTTTTCTTCCAAATTTCCATGTAAGAAAGTTGTTGTTACATTCATCTGATGTAATTCCAGATCAAACTGAGTAACTAATGACAACAAGATTCTAGGGCAATGATTTACTACTGGTGAGAAGATTTCATTATAATCAACACCTTCTTGTTGTGAAAAACCTCTTGCTACAAGCCTTGTCTTGTACCTGATGCCTCCTTTTTTGCTTGTAACTGGTTTCTTCTTATAAATCCACTTTCAACCTACAAGTTTCTGATTTGCAGGCTTATCTACAATAATCCAAGTATTATTCCTTTTCAATGATTGCAACTCTTCTTCCATAGCATCCAGCCACTTTACACTCTCATTTCCTGATATTGCCTCTGAGTATGTTCTTGGCTCATAGATTTCAATACTGATGCCACATAGAGAGCATATGATACAGTATCAGCTTCTATATATCTTACAGGTGTTCTGATTTGCCTTCTCAACATATCTCTAACTAGCTGATAGCTACTAAGAGTCCTTCTTGCACCGGAACCAGGTGATTCAACTTCTCTTTCTGCATCAACTTCCTCATGCACATCATTATTAATCTGATCAATTTCTTGATTCTGCTGCACTATTGCTTTATCACCATGTTCCACCTCAAACTCACACTTATCTGCAGTAGTGGATTTATCAACACTCCTTTCAACTAGAGACATCTTATCTTCATTAATGTTACATCTCTAATAACAATAAATTTGTTAGTTTCATAACACCATAACTTGTAACCTTTTACTTCTCTTGGATAGCCCACAAGCACACACTTAACAACTCTTGGATCAAGCTTGTCCTGCTTCTGATGTGAATAAACCTGGCAACCTATAACCTTTAGATGACTGTAATCTGGTATCCTTCCAGACCATACCTTCTCAGGTTGTTTGAACTTAAGCGCTGTGGATGGAGATAAGTTGATCAGATAAGCTGCAGTTGATACTAACTCACCCCAAAATCCTTTTGAGAAACCTCCACTACTCATCATGCATCTAACTCTTGCAAGAAGAGTCTGATTCATCCTCTCAGCCACTCCATTTTGCTGTGGAGTTCCTGGTGTTGGTGTTCGATCATTTGGTTAACATGAACCGTTAGGGTTCCATACGATTCTATAATCAGGGGAAGCAAGAAAACATAGAAACATATTACCTTTCACCAGGGTATATTGAAGAAGATGAATTCTCGCCGGCAGCCTGTGCAGCCTTACCATTTTGGGCATAACTCTCTCATCCGATCTCAGATTTGAGTGATCTATGCACCAAAACAATCCTCTCTTCAGTGGCTTTCCAACGGTGTATCATATCTCTAGTTTAGAGTTCCACAAAATTTTAGAAAAATTGTGGAAGTTGACGAACAACAACAGCAAACAACCTTCCGATCTTCTGCTGTATTCCCAAGTCCAATCTCTATGTCGTGTGGGCGATGACCTTCGAGATCTTCTCAATCTGTTGTTCCCTCACCCTCCTCACAGTGTTAGACGTGAATCTATTAGGGTTTCCGGACATTTGAGATGACTTATATATGAGTTACAGCAGGGACCAGGAGGAGAAATTAGAGTTGGGTCTCCATTGGGCTTAAGTATCCAAGTTTAGCCCAAAACTTATACTTAAGCCCAATAATAATAATAATATATACCACTAAAATATTATTACTACACTACCGTTCTAATCCCATAATTACGTTATGGGCTCCTTCTTATTATGAGCCCGTTAGTCTCCCCATGTTTAAGATATACAATGCCCATTAATTAATTAAGTTACTAACAACTCCATTAATTAATATCTCATCCAAGAGTAGTACTACTCAACCCATTATCATGCCAGAATAAACCCACCTGCCGGGTTTACATGATAATCCTTATGAGCTCCTCAAGAAGACATCATCAACCTATATCAGACACGAATTCCTTCTACAATCAACAACACACCATAGATACATCACTATTTTCCAACTCACCGAGATTATTGATTTAATTACATGTAAATCTCATCCATTGATGAATTAAAGAAATACACACTGCCTTACGTGTCGAGATTATTGTATAGGGATTAAGAGCACAAACATCCATAATAATAGAAATCAAGTTCTCCTATATAGTCAATATAAATCGAATGATCTCAAGCGATCCTGCTCAATACACACAAAGTGCACCAAAGTGATTTTATAGTCAAGACAAACTAATACCAAATCACTATACAACCATCCCGATAGAGAGTCCTCGTCTATCTCGGTTGTGAGCATCTGTTTATACTTCATAAGGAAATCGATAATATGATCTTCCGCGTGTTGTCGCACAATATATTATCTACAGTGTAAAGTAAGTGGACTATTGTATCGAACATAAAAATAAATTATAAGACGTAATCATTTGATCATTGATTCTCATTTCAAATAAATTGTTAAAACATTATCCATACTAAAGCTAGACTTTTAGTATACAATCCAACACTTGGCACAGTTTTGTGTCTCTTAATTCTCTTCTCTTGACAAAACTTGTTGAATTCTTGCGAAACAAACTCAAGCCCATTATTTGTCCTTAAGCATTTAAGCTTACTTCCTGTCTGAAGTTCTATTTCTGTCAACCAAGTTTTGAAAACTGAAAGTGCTTCATCCTTTGTTTTCAGAATTCTTATCCATACCTTTCTTGAATAATCATCAATAAAGGATATGAAATACCTGCCACCCCCCCCCCATTGTTGAGGTCTTGGAGGGCCCCCAAAGATCAGAATGCACATATTCTAATCTTGACTTGGTGTTATGATCTGCAGCACCAAATTTCAACTCCTTTGATTTGCCTAATATGCAAGCTTCACACTGATCAAGTTTACAGGTTGAACTGATTGCAAGCAACTTCTGTCTTGCAAGTTCTTGTAGACCTCTTTCACTTATATGACCAAGCCTCCCATACAATTTTTAACACTACTATCATCCTTAATGGTATTGATTTGTATAGTTACAATTGAACCATCTAAGAAATACAGATCAGACCTCTTAATCCCTTTAACAACCACTGAACTTCCCTTCATGAGAGCCTAACATTCCAAGAGAGATTAGATTTCTTCTTAAACTTGGTACATATCTAACATTAGTCAACAATCTAATTTTCCCATCAAACATTTTAAGCTTGACCGAACCTATTCCTTCAATTTTACAGGTGTGATCATCACCAAGCATGAATGATCCTTCATCTTGTGATCTTAATTCAGTAAACCAATCTTTTTTAGAAGTCATATGGAAAGTACACCCTGAATCCATAACCCATTCATTTGACACTGAACTAGAACATACTGACAACGCTTCAATGAAATTAGAATCTGAACCAGTTTGGTTAGTTGTTACCTGATTTGCATGAGGCCACTTATTTCCTCCATTTTCAGCTATCTTCTTTGCCACCATAGCTTTCCATTCGAAGCATTATTTCTTGAAATGTCCAGGCTTATTACAGTGATAGCAGTTCTTATTTTCTTCTTCATCTAATGGAGCACGTTGATTCTTTTCTGGCTTCCTCTTATCAGTATTGTTGTTCTTGTTATTCTTGCTCCACTGATTCTGTTTCTTTGCAACTAAACCTTTCAAATAACTTGTGGATCTGAATTCTTGTGAAGTACCTTTGCCTTAATTTCCAACAATACCTGCTCAAGGGTGATTGATTCAGCATTATGAAACAAAAGAGTATCTCTCAATCATTCAAAGGACTTTGAAAGAGCTGACATGCGGATAACAACTTTATCCTCACTTGATAGAGCCACATCTATATTTTCCAGATCATCAATGATCATGTTAAACTCATCCAATTGGCTGATAACTGACTTATCTTCTGATACTCTAAAAGAGTATAATTTCTGCTTCATGTACAATCGATTTAACCATGTACATCCTCCAGTTTCTTCCATACTCCTCTGGCTAAAGTTTCCTTTGCAATCTCCCTTAGAGCTTTGTCTCCAAGGCATAGGATAATTGCACTTCTAGCCTTTGATTGTTGTTCTTGCTCTGCTGCATTTGCAACAGAATTCACTTCTGCCGCTTGATTCACAAAAATGTGTTAATTGCATCTGATAACCCTTGTTGAATCAAGATGGCCTTCATCTTCATCCTCCACAGACTGATGTCTGTCTTCCCAGAGAACATTTCAATGTCAAATTTGGTAGTAACCTTGTTGATCTTCTGCTCCACATAATCACCAACTTCTTGACTTCCCACAGACAATGCCAAATCTTATGAAAACATGCAAGATTTGAACTCTCCTTTGATCAAACACTCACACACAGCCTCACTTATGAATCTCCCATGATGAATCTAAATTGAATATGAAACAAAACGAAGAAGAGACTCAAGGATGTATAGTGGTTTGGCTTAAAGCCTACGTCCACTCTTAAGGAGAAGAAAGATAACTAATGATGGTGTACAAGTTACAACTCTTAACGAAGATGATGAACTAAACTTCTAAGAACCCTAATTTCTTGAGGAAGATGAACTGAATGTATGGATCACCTAACTACTACGTTTGCTGCTTATATATCAAGCATCAGCTCAACTCTTGTTTAATTAGCAACCTCACGTGTTAAAGAAAACTGGATCAGTTGTTATACAACTAACTAACTGATCTTCGTCATTTTCACCTAAATTTTAGTGTCTTTATTTATGGATTTTTGGATGATTTTATCCGTATTTGTGTAACTTTTGGCGGAGTTATATCTTAATTAGGAAAAGTGTGTGCAGATTGATAAATGTGTAAAAATGAGTTTAAATGTATATAAAACACGTCAAAAATGGAGTCAGGAGCTAAAACAGAGAAAAGAGAACAGGGTATGCCTGAACACGTCCAGTGTTCTTGCGCACGAGTCATGCGCGAGCACACACCCCGTGTGCAGAACACGGGCCTGTCCAAGGTGACCGTGCGCCAGTATCAGAACAAGCTACACGTCCAAGAGGGGGTTGTGTGCAGCGCACGAGCCGTGTCCGGTAACATGCAGTACACACTGAATTATGTGAGCAAAGCACGGGCCGTGTGCTGCTACACGAGCCGTGTAGGTGCCAAATCCAGAATAAGTTGTGCACGTGTTCTAGAAGATTCCAAGGGGTACAAATACACAATTTGTGAGAAAATTAAGAGAGAGAGTCCCATTTGAGCAGTTATCAAGATCAAATACACACTACTACACCACATTTAGACACACTCTCTCATATATCTAAATCCACCAAATTCATCTATTTCTACCACTTTGAATCCATAATTCTCTCCATACATCTTTTATCCACAACATCCTTAGAAATATTTAAGGCTTATAAGAGTGGAAAGCTTATGAAGGAAGAAGATCAACTCTTAATCGCAAGGGAAGAACTTCTATTTTCATTTTGCATTTCTTTTGATTTGAAAGTATCAATGGCATTTTATGAACTTTGTAAGGTTTGTAAGATGATTGTTGGTTGCTAGACTTCTTGTGAGGCTAGCCACATGATGAGTTGAGGTTAAACTAAATTTGTGAGATTTTTAGTAGTAAATTGAATTGATGATGGATTTCTTCTTATAAATTGTGATTCATGTTTCATTTTATTAATTGTGTGATTGATTTCTATACACATAATGTTAAGATGACCATTCCATTGTTATATGTTAGGGGGTGAATTGAATCAACTAGTGAAATGAACATGCATGTTAGTATAAGAAAAGGTAAGTCATACCTTTTGAATGCTTATAACACTTATAAGAAGACATTTGAGTAATTGAATGAGAAGAACCAAACTTAGAGTCATAATACCTTCATGGGAGTTGATAATAAGACCAATCTAAGGGGATTTAATCTTGTAAAAAGGATAAGAACCTAGTCAGCTTGGTCATAGGGACTAGGTGTACAATTGCAATTGCTTCTAGTCCATTGTTGATGATGTTTGCTACTAGAGTCTTGCATATCTAGATTGCTTCCTTGACTTTCATTTTGGTTAGCTTTGCATTCTTTCTAAGATCTATTTTAATCATTCCATTTCATCCTTATTCTTTGTTAATCATATTTATTACTTGTTTTATTAGTTAATTGCTTAGAGTAATTGTTAGTCTAAAACCAAACTCAAATTCTATCACTTTTACAAAGCATGATTGAAGGCAAATCCGGATACAACTTGATTTTACTTTTTCCTTGGGACGATATTCTATAAATTTTGTTACTTAGTCACTACGTTTACAACAACGATAGCGTTCTTTTACTCTAAATCATTTTAACCAAAAATGGGACTAAGAACATAGCGCCGTTGTCGGGGAAATGTTAAAATATTGGTTGTAACGAGTTTGAATTTGATTAGTTTTGATAAGAGTATTTCTTTGATTTGTTTACTTGTCTTGGTTATTTGGTGAGCTAATTTGGAAATTTTTGTAGGTACATGCAAGCTCGTTCGAGGTCTCAATCTGTTGAACCTTTGAACTTGGAATTGGAAGCTACTTTAAGAAGAAAAAGATGAGGAGTGTTAGATCCTACGGAGGAAGTTATGGAAAACGGAATGAATAATGCCAATATGGTTGATGAAGAAGGTCATATGAGGAACTTTCAACAAGGGGGTGATAATGTTCGAGGAGGACATGTTAATCCAGAGTTTGTGCCACAAGGAAATGCTCAACAAGGCACTTGCAAAACAAATAATTGGAATCTATTATTCAACACTTGATGGCACAACAAGAAGCTAGAAATAATCAACAAGCCCCTCCGGTAGTGCAAAATCAACCTCGAGGCCATAGATATAGTGGAACGGGGATGAATATCCGAGATCATTTCCAACCTCAATATGGAAATTATGCTATGGGGCCGCCATTAAATGTCAATAATTTTGAAATAAAAATGGGTTGATTAATATGGTGCAAGCGAATCAATTTTGGGGTGGTGCAATGGAAGACCCAAATACTTACCTATCTCAATTCACAGAGTTAGCTAATACCATCAAGATTAACGGAGTGAGTGAGGATACTCTCAAGATAAAGCTCTTTTCCTTCTTATTAAGGGACCGAGCTAAGGCTTGGTATAATACTATATCTCCGGGATCTTGTACTACATGGAGAGAGTTGGCTCAAAGGTTCTCAAGCAAGTATTTCCCATCATCGAAGATGTTACATCTAAAAGGTCAAATATTCCAATTTAAGCAAATGTCTCTTGAGACTTTTAGTGAGGCTTGGGATCGGTTCAAAGAGATGCTAAGGAGATGTCCACAACATGGTTTTTTGAAGATCAACAAGTGGGATTTTTCTATGCCGGATTGAATGGAAGTGAGAGAATGCTTATTCATGCTTCGGCGGGAGGTTCTATATTGGGGCAAACTTCGGAAAGAACTATTGTTATATGTGAAGAGATTGCTTTGAATACGGGTCAATGGCCTATGGATAGAGCTTCGGGGATGTATGAAAGGGAAAGAATTGCTAAGATGGAAGAAGTATGCACGCAACAAGTGAAGAAGGAGGAAGTACCTAAGGAGGATGTAACTGAAAAAGCAATTTCGGAGATACTTAAAAGGATAAATTCTAATTTGCAAGTGTCTCCGAATTATACACCTATGGTGAATCAACAAGTGCTTTCGAATCCTCAACAAGGTACGCTTATACATTTGATGAATCAACAAGTGTTTCCAAATCCTCAACAAGGCATTTCTATGCCTAATCTGGGTCAATCTTCTCAAGATTGGCAAATGCCTACACCTATGTCTCAAACAAGGTATGTCTCATAATTTTGGATTTCAAGATATTTTGTGCCAACCGAAAATGTCACTTGAGGAAGTTGTCTTCATGCAAGGGAGAAACTTTCAAGGAAATTATGGTGGTAGTTTTGGTAACCATGGAGGGGGATATCCACAAAAGCAAGGAGGATGGGGTCAAGGTAATTTTGGAGAAAATTTTAACCAACCTCGTAGGTATGAGAATTTGTCATATGGGAATCAAGGGAATGCCCTTATTATTCTACCGGGCACTAATTCGGGGGAGAAAGCTCCAAATGGTGAAGGGAAGCCTACAATGAAAGATCAAATGGCTAAGATGTTTGAATTTATGAAGGAAGCTAGAGAAGATAGAAGGCAAGAAAAGGAAGTGAATGATCGGAGATTCAAAGCATTGGAAACTCAAATGAGTCAAATAGCAAGTGAAAAGGGGGATGTCCATCACAAAGGAAAGTTTCCATCTACAACCGTTACTTACCCTAAGGAGCAATGCAAGGCTATTGAACTTCATAGTGGAACAAAATACAAAGGGTCTTCTATGCCAACGAAAGTAGAGGGAGTAGAATGTGAACTTGAGCCTATGGAAAGAATGGATGAAGAAGGGAAAGAGAAAGAAGTTGAAATTGTTGAAAAAGATGAAAAAGATGAAAACTCCTCTATACTTGAAGAGGAAAAGTGAAGTCTCCAAGGAAATGAGAAAGATGTAAGGAAGCAAAACGTAAAGAGAGGAAAGAGAACTTTGAAAGAGATGAATGAGGAATACCTAAGTTGCCCGTAGCAATTCCATTCCCACAAAGATGCATAAAAAAGGGATTGGAGGAAAAATTTGCTAAGTTTGTTGAGATGTTGAAAAAAATCTATATAAATATTCTTTTTGCAGATGCTTTGCTTCAAATGCCCAAATACTCCAACTTTTTGAAGGATATATTGTCAAAGAAAAGAAGATTGGGTGAGTTTGAAAGGGTTAATCTCACGGAGGAATGTAGTGCTATTCTACAAAAGAAACTTCCTCCTAAATTGAAATATCCGGGAAGTTTTACTATTTCATGTGAGATGGGGAAGCATGAAAATTACAAAGCTCTATGTGACTTGGGTGCAAGCGTAAATTTGATTCCCTTGTCAATTTTTAAGAAGTTTGGTATTAGTGAGGTTAAACCGACATCGGTCACACTTCAATTAGCCGATCGATCTTTGACACACCCAAAGGGAATTGTGAAAGATGTTTTGATCAAAGTTGGCAAATTTGTATTTCCCATTGATTTTGTAGTACTAGACATGGATGAAGATACAAATGTTCCATTAATACTTGGACGTCCATTTCTTGCCACGGGAAAGGCGTTGATAGATGTGGAAAAATATGAATTAACTTTAAGAGTGAATGAGGAAGAGGTGATATTTTCATTGAGAGAGGCTATGAGGTATCCTAGGAATAAGGAGGAATGTAGAAGATTGGAGGTTGTGGACAACATTATTTAAAAGCATATGCATCATCTTCATTCCAAGAATACTTTGGAAATTATCATAAGCCACTATTATTCTATTGACTCTATAAATTCTAACTCTTCTTGTTGTTTAGAAAATGATGAAATAATTGATGAGTTGAATTGTTTAAATGCTTGTAGGGAACTCACAAGTAAGGAAGCAAAAGTGGAGAAACTTGATGAAGAACCAAAAGAAGGAGTGCAAGAGAAGAAGAAGGAGAAGTTGAAACCATTACCGGAGCATTTGAAATATGCTTAGAGAACGAAACGTATCTGAGGTGTGAAGAGTCGAATCTTGTGTTAAATTGAGAAAAATATCATTTCATGGTAACCGATGGGATAGTCTTGGGACACCATATCTCGAAGCATGGGTTGAAAGTGGATAGGGCAAAAGTGATAGTCATAGAACGTCTTCCTCCTCCTACTAGTGAGAAGGGTGTGAGATCGTTCTTAGGTCATGCGGGCTTTTATAGATGCTTTATCAAAGATTTTTCAAAAATTGCTAAACCACTTTGTAAATTACTTGAAAAAGATTGTTCATTTAACTTTGATGATGAATGTCGTGTCTCATTTCAAGTGCTAAAGGATGCTCTCACTTCTTCTCCAACACTCGTTATCCCGGATTGAAGCATACAGTTTAAATTACATTGTGATGCTAGCGATCAATCCATAGGAGTGGTGCTTGGGCAAACAAGAGAGAAAAAGTTTAGAGCAATATATTATGCTTCCAAGACATTGAATTCGTGCCAAGTTAAGCACACTACAACGGAAAAAGAATTTTTGACTGTGGTGTACGCTTTTGAGAAGTTTCGATCGGACTTAGTTGGCACACAAACTATTGTATACACGGACTATTCGGCGATAAAATACCTCATGAGTAAGAAAGATGCTAAGCCACATTTGATCCGTTGGGTATTACTTTTGTAAGAATTCGATGTAGTAGTCAAAGATAACAAGGGAGTGGAGAATGTGATCGCGGATCATTTGTCTAGATTAGAAAATAGAGAAGAGAATGAGGACATGAAGCCGATTGGGGATGAGTTCCCGGATGAGAAAATTCTTCAATTAGAGGTTGAGCAAGTGTGTACTCTCATGGTGAATGAATCTCCTTGGTATGCCGACTATGTCAATTTACTTGCTTGTGGAATAAATCCCACGTTGCTAAATAAGTATAAGGTAAAAAGGTTTTATGTGGAAGTAAAGAAATATTTGTGGGATGAGCCATTTTTGTTCAAAATTTGCAATGATAGAGTTATACGAAGGTGTGTGGCCAATGAAGAAGTTGTGGGTATTCTTGAGCTATGTCACTCGTCTTTGTGTGGGGGCCACTTCGGTCATCAAAAGACAGGGACTAAGATTTTACAATTGGGTTTCTATTGGCCTACATTGTTTAAAGGTGCAAAGAAGTTTGTGGTTAAGTGTGATAGATGCCAAAGAGTATGGGGAATAGGTAAGAAAGATGAAATGCCCATGAGTTTAAGAACTGATGTGGAGATTTTTTATGTATAGGGCATTGATTTTATGAGACCGTTTCCCACGTCTCAAGGATATATGTACATCTTGCTAGCGTTGGACTATATGTCGAAGTGGGTGGAGACAATCCCCACTAAGACAAATGATGCTTTGATTGTTCAAATATTCTTGAAAAAGAATATTTTTACTAGGTTTGGAGTTCCACATGCATTAGTGAGTGATGGAGGGTCTCATTTTGTGAATAAATTGATGGAAGGACTGTTGAAGAGATATGGAGTAAAATATCAAATTGCTACATCTTACCACCCTCAATTGAAAATGGATTGACAGAGGTCTCAAACTGTCAAATCAAGTTAGTTTTGGAGAAGACAATCAATGGGGGAGAAATGATTGGTGGGAAAAGCTCGATGATGCCTTATGGGCATATCGAACGGCTTTTAAAATCATCCTTGGTGTGTCACCGTATCAATTGATCTATGGAAAAACTTGTCATCTTCCTGTAGAATTGGAGCACTGTGCATTGTGGGCTATTGAACGCCTTAATATGGATGAAGGTGAGAGTGGCCAAGCAAGGTTGTTGAAATTGGTTGAGCTTGAGGAGTTTAGAGGAAGGGCATTTGATAATTCCATCATTTACAAAGAGAATATGAAGAGATGGCATGATGCTAGAGTGAAGGAAAAGACTTTTGCTCCCGGAGATAAAGTTCTTGTATTCAATTCGAGGCTTAAGTTGTTTCCCTTGAAGCTAAAGTATAAATAGATGGGGTCATTTGAAGTGCTTGAGGTGTTGAGTGAGAATACATTGAAGCTAAATGGTCCTAATAATGAGTTTGTAGTGAATAGTAATTTGGTGAAATATTACTTATCTCCTTATCAAAAGGAGATAGTGTATGTGAATTCTCTATCTTCTTGAAATTCATTGATTGTTTAATAGAGTAGATTTTATTTTATGTTTATTTTTAATTGTTTTTCTTGTAGTTTGGTATATAGGTGGAATGTGTTCGTTGAGAAAAATGCATATGAAGGAGACAAGGTGTGCTAGAGTTGAATGAAGATGTATGTCACACCACTCTTTGCAAATTTAAATTTTAACACTTGTGTTAATTTAAGTTTGGGGGGTGCGCGGTGGCCATACTTGATTTTGGAAGTGCACATACGTCATTACAAGGTAATCTTATGAAGATCATTAGTGGAAACTACAAGGGTAAGTCTCACCACTTTGTGCAAACTTAATTATCAACTTGTTTCGATTTAAGTTTGGGAGGGTGAGTGCATGGTGCCACTCACCACTAGTGTATGTTTGATATATCATGTGTTGATAGATTGTCTTGTGTAAAATGGTTCAATTTTAAAAATTTTCTCATAAGTTTGGTTCGTTTTGGTACGTTTGGTGGTGTCAAAGTGCATGATAATCTATAATTTGATCATAATTGTGGAGCTGATGTTGTGATGACTTTTTGAGCATATATAAGGTGTATTTGAAATGTTTAAACAGTGTAAAACAGGGTTCGGAAATTGAAAAAAAGGAAAAACATGATGCTGCAACACGCCTCGTGTGCAGAGCTCGGCCCTGTACACTAGGGCGTGTGAGAGCATCAGAAGCAAGAACACGCCCAGGGATAAGCCGTGGTCAGCGCACGGGTCGTGTTGTGTTCGACAACACGCCTCATGTACTAGACTCCGCCCTGTACACGAGGGCGTGTGCTAGCATCAGAAACACCTACTCACCCATGCCATAGGCGAGTGCGGAACATGAGACGTGTCGAGAGTAGGAACACAGGTCGTGTAGCGAACACGAGCCAAGCCGTGTTCAGAGTCAAGATTTAAAAAACCCTGATTTCATAACAGAATGTATATTCCCCTTCAACCCGTACGAACTGAGAACTTATCTTCTAGTCCATGTACACCCCCATTCTTCATCAATTATCCATAAATCTCCAGTATTGAGGTTAGTTTGAGTGATTGAGAGTGAGTTCCTTAAATTATTTTGGGTTTTATTTTAGTTTTATGCGATTTATTTCTCTTTATTTTTGGTATTTTAGTTTGTTTTTCATAATTTGGATGTGATGGGAAGTTGAGCTTAATTGTTATGGATGTGAGATGATGTGCTTTACTTTCTTGAAGTGGGTGATTTTTGGTCATGTATGTTATATGTTTGTGCTATGTTTTTAGTTTGGTGAACCTTTACTTATGTGTTGTGTTTGAGATTTTATTCTTGTATAGGTTAGATTGGTGGTATGTTTTGAGAAGGTGTTAAATGTTTGTGAATATGAGTTATGATGAATTATTTGTAATAGGTGATGGCAAGCATGTTAAGGATTTCTACTAGTTGAAATTGTGACATGAATTACATAATTTGTTCAATTTTAAGAATTATGAAGGTTAATTAGTGTTCTTTTGGTCCAAGCAAAAGCTTGTGAAAGTTGAGCCTCAACCATGCCTTCATGGTTAGATTTCTTTATAAGAGGACAGGGTGAACTTAGACAAGCTAGAACTTGCTCATGGACTATAGGAACGAAGCCCGAATGGTGGATATTTGTGAAATGATCTTAGGCTATCCTTATTAAATGAGTCATAGCCATATATTTCCTTACTCAAACATTATCCTTAGTAAGCCAAGTTGAGCCTATAAGCCTATTCTTTTGTGATTTTAGCACATTACAAGCCTTGAATACCCACTTAACCTTTATATATAAAACCTTTGTGTGGGTGATTGAGGAGATGATGGTTTACAAGGATTGATGTGAGAAAAGTGCAAGAAATAAAAAAAATGGTGAATCTATGAAAGGATGAAAGAGCTCAAGCTAAATGCATATGCAACTTCAACAAAAGAAAAAAGGAGCAAAATTATGAATATATGCTCAAGGAAATCAAAAGTCAAGAAAAGTAAGTATGCACTTCAAAAGAAGCTCAATAAGTCTATGATATGATGATAATAAGTGTTTATAAAGTTCGAAAAGGGAAGAAGATTGAAAGTGAAGATGTTGGAGAAAAGATTCATCTCTTCGATTATCTACACATGTATAGTCACTTTTATCCAAATTTATCCTACCCTACCAAAGAGCCTAAAACATTATATCCAAAGATAAAGACCTATTTGATCACTTTTTGAAACTAGGGTGGCTTGTGAACATAGTCTATGAGCAAGCCTATGGTGAGTCGGTTCTAACCGGTTGATGAATGTTGAATAACCGTATTTCATAGAGTGTTGAGTGAATTTGATATCCTATGAGAGGCTTGGACCGAAAGAAATTTGATTACCCTTTTGTCTTCTTGAGATTGAACTCGTTAATCTTTCATGTTATGAGTTTGATTGTTGTAGGAATATTTAATATGGTTTTGTAGTCCTTATTACTTGTGATGAGTTGAAGCTTATGCTCGTTAGGTATTTTCCAAGGTGAAAAATTACTCCTCTTGTTTATCATTTTTTGTTGTTCAAGGACGAACAACACTTTAAGTTTGGGGGTTGATCGTCTTCATTTTCACCTAAATTTTAGTATCTTTATTTGTGGATTTTTGGATGTTTTTATCCATATTTGTATAACTTTTAGCGGAGTTATATGTTAATTAGGAGAAGTGTGTACAGATTGATAAATGTGTGGAAATAAGCTTAAATGTATATAAAACAGGTCAAAAATGGAGTCGAGAGCTAAAACGGAGAAAAGAGAACAGTGTATGCCTGAACACGCCCCGTGTTCTTACGCATGAATCGTGCGGGACCACACGCCCCGTGTGCAAAATACAGGCCTATCCAAAGTGGTCGTGCGCCAGCATCAGAACAAGCTACACGCCCAGGAGGGGTCATGTGCAGTGCACAAGCCGTGTTCGGTAACACCGAACTATGTGAGCAGAGCACGAGCCGTGTGCTGCTACACGAGCCGTATTGGTGCCAAATCCAAAATAAGTTGTGCACGTGTTCTAGAAGATTCCAAGGGGTAAAAATACCCAATTTGTGCGAAAATTAAGAGAGAGAGTCCCATTTGAGCAGTTATCAAGATCAAACATACACTACTACACCACGTTTACACACACTCTCTCATACATCTAGATCCACCAAATTCATCCATTTCTACCACTTTGAATTCATAATTCTCTCCGTACATCTTTCATCCACAACATCCTTAGAGAAATTTGAGGCTTATAAGAGTGGAAAGATTATGAAGGAAGGAGATCAACTCTTAATCGCAAGGGAAGAACTTCTACTTTCATTTTGCATTTCTTTTGATTTGAAAGTATCAATGACATTTTATGAACTTTGTAAGGTTTGTAAGATGATTGTTGGTGGCTAGACCTCTTGTGAGGCAAGCCACATGATGAGTTGAGGTTAAACTAAATTTGTGAGATTTTTAGTTGTAAATTGAATTGATGATGGATTTCTTCTTATAAATTATGATTCATGTTTCATTTTATTAATTGTGTGATTGATTTATATACACATAATGTTAGGATGGCCATTCCAATATTATATGTTAGGGGTGAATTGAATCAATTAGTGAAATGAACATGCATGTTAGTATAAGGAGAGGTAAGTCATACCCTTTGAATGCTTAGAACACTTATAAGAAGAGAGAAGAACCAAACTTAGAGTCATAGCACCTTCATGAAAATTGATAATAAGACCAATCTAAGGGGGTTTAATCTTGTAAAAGGGATGAGAACCCAGTCACCTTGGTCATAGGGACTAGGGGTACAATTGCGATTGCTTCTAGTCCATTATTGATGATGTTTGCTACTAGAGTATTGCATATCTAGATTGCTTCCTTAACTTTGATTGTGGTTAGTCTTGGATTCTTTTTAAGATCTATTTTAATCATTTCATTTCATCCTTGTTCTTTGTTAATCATAGTTATTACTTGTTTTATTAGTTAATTGTTTTGAGTAATTGTTAGTCTAAAACCAAAACTCAAATTCAATCACTTTTACAAAGCATGATTGAAGGCAAATCCGGATACACCTTGATTTTAATTTTTCCTTGGGACGATATTCTATAAATTTTGTTACTTAGTCATTATACGTTTACAATAACGATAGAGTTCTCTTACTCTAAATCATTTTTAACCAAAAATGGGACTAAGAACACTAACTAACTCAACAAACTTAGATTCTTCACTTAAATCCATCATCCAGCTACATGCCTCAAGACTTCATCCAAGGGCTCCAATCTGCTGTCAATAGCTGATCACATCCGTTGATCATGCTTATTGCTTCTCAATCACCACCCTCCATGTGTATGTTGCTGATCTACACCATACATACGTATGCATGTATGGTCTATATGCAACAGAAACAATAACAAAATGTTGGGTATTTTTTATTATAAGATTGAAATATTTCTTGTTTATTTTACTTTCTGATCAGCATGAATTTCTTGGCTATAACCGTAATTGCATAGTCTTTGCATCTTTTAATTTTGATTGGGGGAGGAATATCTGGGACGGGCGAAAGATAATTGGGCCTCATATCTAAAGGCCCATCTAAGAATTTAAAGCCCCCGTCGGCCGTCAGTTCATCAAATCCCCCGACCGAAGAAAGATCCGATTATCTACATCCCTTCTCTTCTCTTCTCTTCTCTTCTCATCAACATCAATTCTCATTCAATTCTTACAAAACAATCTGTAGCTGCTCACCTTCCGTCTCTCTCAGGTATCTTTCTCTGTATATTTTCTCTATTTCTCTACCAAACATCTCCTTTCTTCTCCCTTCCCCTCCTATAATTTCGTGTTTGATTTTTGGAGTATCTGCTATGATTCACCAAATAATCTGACAATGGATCAAGTTAACTTTTTTATGCTCTAAATATCTCCTCTCAATGTCTCTTGCGTTTTATTTTCTAGTTTAATTATGTTAGCTCTTGTGATTTTTTTTTAGGGTTTCCATCTTCTGCAATTCGAATTTCCAAATGTTTTATTTTGTTTCGGTGGGATGTGGAGTGTTGAAGTCTGGCAAGTTTAATTTATTGAGACTTGTTACAGTGTAATTTGGGGGTGAGATATGGCGGAGGGGGGAGACGAGGCTATCCCAAGGGATGCCAAGATTGTGAAGGAATTATTGAAGTCAATGGGTGTTGAAGATTACGAACCTCGAGTTGTAAACCAGTTTTTAGAACTTTGGTATAGATATGTTGTTGATGTGCTCACAGATGCACATGTATACTCCGAACATGCTGGAAAATCTTCCATTGATTCGGATGATGTAAAGCTTGCAATACAGTCTAAAGTCAATTTTAGTTTCTCACAGCCTCCACCACGAGAGGTAATTCAACTCTCTCTTTGCTTTTCTTTTTCGCGATTTTATTTTAAATAATTCCACTGTATGCTACATTACTATCCTGCAGCTTTCACTACAAACTCAATTTGTTGTTTAATTTGATTTTGTGACAACAAAACTTGAACAGTGATGCACTCCATTCTGTTACTTGAAATCAATTTGGCTTAATTTTTTTTGAGCTCACTGGCAGCGCCATGCTCAAATTGGCTTTGATTGATTAGGCATACTCAGTCTCAGCTATTCAGGGTCTTATAGTAATTCATCTTTGATTTGATGAGGGACTATTAAGCTATAGCTAGATCTCTATTTGAGTTTGTCTTTTATTAGCTGCTTTAGAATAAGGTTGCTTATGCCCCAAATACAACTAGTATGGGTTCATAGCATGATCACATTGTTATTGAAAAAAATAGAATATCATGTTGTTAAAAATAATATCCACATTTCACACCAATTGTTTGATAGGTGCTATTGGAGTTGGCTAGGAGCAGAAATAAAATCCCGCTCCCAAAAACAATAGCAAGGCCTGGTATCCCTCTACCTCCAGAACAGGACACCCTGATTAGTCCTAACTATCAACTTGCTATACCGAAGAGGCACATCAGCCAAGCACTCGAAGAAACAGAAGATGTTGAAGATCTTGAACCCAATCCTAATCCCAATTCCAATCCTTCTCAAGAACGGAGAGATTTGCCTCCGGGAGCTTCTCACCGAATTTCATTTCCCCTCGGATCTAAACATCCAAGATAAATCATCAGCAACCATGTTTTTGATGTCAAAAATCTTGACGCAGTTGAAGATCTCCTTTCTATTTAATAGAAGCATATTCTAATTGCTTGCCATGGTATGTAGATTAACTTCAAAACCTCGAATGTTATTTCTTTTAGGTTATGAAACTCATGACGTCCTCCACCCTTGTTGTAGAAGACTAGCTTTCTAATGTCGAGAAAGCTGCATAAAGAAATGAATTGAGATAGTATTTAATACTCCACTCGTGTTGAATTTTCAAATCCATTTTTATACTTGAACAATTAATAAATCATAGGAATTATATATTCAAAGTCATGTGAGTGCGTACATGTTTTGGAGATGCTGTACTAATAATAGGAGCATGGGCGTTTGTGTATACAACAAATGGATTTATCTTTTTGTATGCTATATATGTTGTATTTACAAGAAGAAGAAAATTAATGGATATAGATATAAAAGTAATGAATGAAGTGGTGCTGCTACTTATTGCATCTGATATGGTTACATCCCTTGCCATACATCCGCTGAATCTCTTGTCGATATTGTAGGAGTGATTTATGTGATATAGATGGAGTCAATTCCAACACATCTCCCATCTTCAATTTGCATCTTGGATCACTCACATCTTCATAGTTGAGCTTCAACTCTGAGTCCTTCACAGTACAACCCAACAGATCCATCACGGATGAGTTTGCTGGCAACTCCTGCACACTCATCTGCAACCCGACATATGTTACTGTTATTGAGCAAACATATTGCATGGTGTATACTATACAGTTGCCATAACCCAACAAACCTTATCATTCTCAATAATGATAACAAACACTGGTCCATCAGACCCAGGCTCAGGCTTGTAAGAATATCTGCAATCCTTTGAATGTGTGGGGAACGTGCAGGGTGGCTTCATGGAATCCGAAAAAATACTCATTGCCTCACATTGCCACGTGATCACCCAACGAGCCCATTCAACCATTTGGACTACAGAGGAAGAGTGTTTACACTCGCTTTCTTTATATCTCCAGTGAGCAGCAAATCCATACTCAGCTTGCAGATGCATCTCATTTGTTCGAATCTGAACTTCAAGATGAACCACACCATCAAAGGAGACTACTGTATGTAAAGATTGGTACCTGCAAAGTAAGAAGCTATATTCCAGCAAACCCATATTTAAAACAACTAATATTTACACCTAAATAAAGCATACCCATTACACTTGGGATTATGTATGTAATCTTTGAATCTCTCAGGTATTTCATGCCATAGTTGATGGACAACCTTTAGTGCTTTGTAGCAATCTTCTTCACTCTCAACAATCAATCTCAACCCATGAATATCATGAACTTCCTCCATATTTAGCTTCTTCCTGCATAATAGCATCACTTCATGAGATGTTACAGACAAGTAAATATCCAACAAGCCTTGCAGATGAGATATAAAAATAAATAAAAATGAACCATTTGATCATTGCAACACCTGGAATGTGGATAAATTCGGATCAAGCTCGAGGGAAAACAAAATTAAAAAAATAAAATAAAAAATAACTCAGCGCACCAAAGTTGCTAATTGCAATAAAAAGTAAAGAAAAAGTAGAAACTGGAGATTGTGCACGCTTACAAATCTAAATATGCTCATGAGAGGGAGGACAAAGAAAAAATGGTCATACTTCAACATTTTGGAATGGATGCTGAACAAACTTTTGTGCCTGCCGGACAGACAATGGTAAGAAATTGCTGCACCCTTAAGGGCTTGGTCGAGCTTCACTACAGAATAAGTGATGACGGCCTCATCAAAGAACTTCACAAGCTTGGATGACAACTCTAGGTGTTGATATGGGTTGAGATGTTTGAAGCAGAGATTTTCTAACTGCTCTTTCCAAGTGAAGATCCCTAATCTATTGGCCAGAGGCACAAATATTTCAGACGTTTCCTTAGCAAACCTTGGTTGTTTAATCAGAGGCAACGCATCCAAAGTAATCATGTTATGCAATCGATCGGCTAACTTTATAAGAACAGCCCTAGCATCTGCCATTGCCAGGAAGATGGTATGCAACCGAGCTGCTTCAACAGTTTTATTGGCAGTGTTGTTCTCCCGTGCGAGCTTGCTCAAATGGCTCAGCTTTGACACCTGCAAGACAAGTCTCCAGACCATCAAATTATTCACCGAAAAAGCTATAACTTTACTGAAACTGAAATCAGACATATGACATTGCCCAACGCTATGGAGTAATTCCACTTACCCCTTGTACTAACTCTGCAACTCCAGCTCCAAATGACTTCAAAATATGGTCATAAGTAACAAAAGAATCATCAATGGCGTCGTGCAAGAGGCCTGCAGCAACAACTGTAGAATTAGCACCGATGCTTGCCAGTAGAAGCGCCGTTTCCACACAATGCTGCAAGTATGGATGCCCGCTTGCTCGGTTCTACACAGATAGATCATAAGTATCACACTGATCGCACTCTTAAACCTAAAAAAGGAACATAAAATACCTGGCCTCTATGAGCCTTCTCCGCTTCTTCAAAAGCCTTAATTACAAAGTCATCTGCGAAAACTGAATGCCTCGACTGTGCATCAGAAAGCAAGTCTTTTGCATAGACAGGGAGCTCCAATTCCATCAAGTTTTCCGACAACAAATTAGAGTCTTCAACACATAAAGCTAAAGGTGGCGAAGCATAGTATACACACGAATACCTCACGAAACCATTCAACATACTCCCGCTACCTGAATTGAATTCTGCGCTAATTCTCTTGTGAGGGATTCGAGTAGTTGAACAACTCGGGCATTGAAGCACAGAAACCGTGATCTGATGAGCATTATCTCGTTTAACAAGTGAAGCATATTCATCGTGCCATAACTCCTCTGCTCCGGTAGACGACTTAATCGGAAACAAGCACGATAGTCCACCTGTTATAGATTTTTGCGACGGTGATGATACTTCTAAATCGTAAGACACACGAGGATGCGAAGCGCTGTTAGGGTTGGCATAAAGCGCTATCGTCGCCACTCTCATAATTAAACCAAATGAAAGCTCGTAAATCAGAAACCCCTAAATCTTTTGTATGTTGAAATACCACTATCCAAATTTAAAAAAACCTAATCGAAAATTTAAGCAGAATCCAAGTACGCATTTTATGGCGTTGACAGTGTAATTCATACACAAATACATAAAGATCCTGCAAGAAATTCCGGTAATTCAAAAAAAAAATTTGATGTGAAAAAAAGGAAATCGAAGAAAGTGAATTGTTGAGAAGAAAATTTAAAGAGAGAAATGTGCAGGATTTCTTCTTTATTTTCTTCTCCTTTTTGCTTGCTCCGAAATGGTTGCTCTTTTAAGGCAACGAATTATGAAATAACTGATTTGCGAAATTGTGCGACGTCTTTGTTTTCTCTCGTTAAAAATGTTTCCTTCACCTTCTCTTAATTTATTTTATTTAATAATGGAGTGTTTTACTCTTTTTATTTTTACACTTTTAAACCGTATTAAATTATCTAATCTAATAATTATAAAGAATAGACACTCTCCAACAATTTTGTCATACGAGTATTTAATAACAGTAATTTCTATTCCTAATGAACAACTGATATTCTCGTTTGGATTATCAGTATTTTATTATTTCATATTTTTTTAATGGTAAAATTTTGTGCAAAACTGATCCATGAACTTACATAATACTTTCATAATATTTTTTACTTTTTATTTAATTACTATAACACAAATTTATAAAGAACATTATGAGACTGGTTCATGAAAGTGATAATCTTGCAAATGAACGTTGGTTTTTATAATAAAAATGGATAACATCTTAGTGAAAAATAATTACTTTAACTTAATTAAGCTATGATTAATTTGTTTGTTACTTGCACAATAAGTAAAGATAATTAAATTGGCTTTTCTTTTTCCTTCACTTCATCGGGGAAGGATAAAACTGATTGAGGTGGGACCATCAATACTTTATTTTTTATTTTTTATAAATTATCGCTTTCTTTTTTCTACTAAATTGAACTTGAGTGATTAATGTAGTTAACTAAGAGCTGATTAAGTAAGTACATGCTAAATCTCACAAGTCACAAATTGCTTTAGATAGAATAGGTATGACGCAACCTTAATAAATACTTACATTAATTTTCACTAGAAAAAACATATCACTCTCTTTTGATCATTAATTAATATAAAAGATTGAAAATCAATACCTACAAAATAATGTAATCGTTTCTTTAATAAATGGTACTATATTACTAGTCGGATTTAAACTGTTCTAGTCAATTTAAGCTAATTGGTCACAAATTAAAATGAGACTATACGTAAAATATAACATTTGCATTCAAGTAAACTTGTATGAACCATGCTATAATCGTGATGTGAAAGATTAGGAGAATGAACATTTTTTCATGAAGATGAATGTGTCGAATTAACAGAATTTATATATATGTGCAAATTAGTATTTTTCAAAATCTTAGTTTTACAAATTGAATCTAGAAAGAATATAGAATTTCTAATATCTAAATTACTTTGGAAACCAAAAACAACAGCCAAAGAGAAAAGTCCAAAAGCCTAAGAAATATGTCCAAGTTGTTGGAAAACTCACGTGCATAAACGCATAAATCATATTCATGTATAGAGAGGAATCTCACTTACCTCTCACCGTATGTATACATTGCAGCGGAAGAAAACGTACGACCCTGTTGGTACTCACCGATACACTGTGATCTTCTGGATCAAATCTCACAACACTGGGTTGTAGATTATATTTCCACGATATTATATTAATCTGGAAAATGAAGAACTGGATTTTTCGTTGTGATTTCAGGAGAGTAAACGAGAGAGGAAACGCACTCTTGCGTTTTGCGTTCTGTCGCGCACATGAACGTTTCAGCGCTCTCCGTTCTGCAACGCATCAGCGTGTTTTAGCGTTTGAGCGTGTGAACGTATTCTTGCGTTCTGCATGTCCACTAATGAATACGCTTGTCCAACATATTTTTTTAACCCTCCAGAACGCCAACTACTTAACGCAGTATTTCAAATCACCCAGGAGTTAAAAAACTAACTTTTTAACTCCCTCTCTCTTAATTATCCACAAACTATTGGATTTAATTAATATTTATTATATTAATTATTATTTACATCTCCCACTCACATATGAAGTCATAAGTCGCCTGACTCAATTTCTTCATGAATCATATTCTCGCATAAATTAATACATAGTGTGACCCACGAGATATGAGTTTTAATCGACATACACTTGTTAGAGATATATGGCAACTCAATCAGTTTATCAATGAAACTCAACAAGCTCGCTATACCCCAGAACTCTTGAACATTTAACATAAGTTGACATATCTATTTTCAATCCCTGAATTTGTCAGAGCATATTCAACCCTTTTGCAAAAAACTATGTATTCATAATCAAGACCCTGCTTGATTGACTACTCAATGAATCACAATAATATATGTTAAATTAAGACGTTCTTCCCATCTCACTAAGTATCTACAGTCTCCCACTATAGCTGCTTTCCTAGACATGTACCGCATCACCGTTATTAATCATAGCTCTTTTGGTAACATGCTAAAGTAGCAACACCAAAGTGAAGACTTAGAATATAGTAGAAAGTCATAAGGGTAACCAATAGATAAGGACTCATACATTTGAGAAAATAGGGATAATTTTCTCAATCCTGTTGGGGTCAAGTTATCATATGTCGTTTTCCTAAAACACATGTCACAATGTCTTTAACTTCATTCCAAGAAAGCGTATGTCGTATTTCTTCTAATTTAGCCATCGTGTAAATCAGAGTTCAAGTGTGTCCCATACACTTAACTCGGACATCCTCCCTCCAACATATAGGATCTCCGCAGATTTAGCTTTACAACAAGTTGGATCAGATTCGTGGCGAAATCTATCCTGATTACATTAGCTATCGTAATCTCATCTTTACGCTCCCACTGAGCCAGAGGTGATTGCTTGTATGAGAGAGCTAATCAAAACTTGCCGACATACTATTATATATGAACTATCACATATAATTTATAAAACATATATGAATAGTTAAGCCATTAACTATTCCATTAACATACATATACATATTCAATACATCGTTTTAAATCCTTCACAGACTCAAACGAGTAGAAATGTAATTAAGAATCATTTTTCTTCTTATCTACAATATCTCTAACAAAGTTGAACTTCATGTCAATGTGTTAGGTCTATCCATGAAATTTGGGGTCTTTTGTGTAAGCAATAACCACCTGATTATCACAATTAATTAAAACAGCTCCCACTGGAGTGTTTGAGACCTCCAAATGTTTCATGAATCTTCTAAACCAAATAGCCTCTTGAACTACAGACGCACATGCCACAAATTCGGCTTCCATAGTGGACAGTGCTATTCATGTCTGTTTCTTACTACACTATGAGATTGCTCCATTATTGAGCAAGAAGACATAACCGGGAGTTGGTTTACGTTTATCTAAATCATCACTCCTGTCAATGTCTATATACCCATCCAGTGTACTGTTATTCCCTTGATAACAGAGAGAATAATCTGCAGTCAATCACATTGACATATGGTACTCTGACCATTTCATTCTTTTCATCTTGAGTCTTAGGACACATTTGCTGACTCAATGATTTGCCTTTCACAATAGGAGTATCTATAGGTTTGCAGGTTTCCATCTTGAATCGTTCTAAAAGTTTCTTGATATAAGTCTCTTGAGATAAACACAATAACTTCTTTGAACGATCCCTATGGATCTTCACACCAAGTATGTATTCTGCTTCACCCATATATTTCATTTCGAAGTTTGGAGATAACCACCTTTTAATGATTTCAAGTTTGCTATTACCCGCTAGTAGTATGTCATCCACATAAAAGGATAGAATCACAAAGTAACCATTGGACCTTTTAGCGTAAACATAGTGGACTTCATTTATCAAAATGAAGTTATATGAGATAATCGTTGTGTGAAACCTCGAATACCACTGTCTAGAGGATTGTTTGAGTTCATAGATCGAATTTTTTAATCTACAAACTTTATCTTCTTGACCTTGAAGAATAAATCCTACAGGCTATTGTATGTAGATTTCTTCTTCTAACTCTCCATTGAGAAATACGGTCTTAACATCCATTTACTGTAATTCTAAATCCACACTAGCCACTATAGCCAACAGCAGACGAATCAAGGCAAAACTCACTACAGGTGACAAGGTTTCTTCATAGTCTATGCCCTTTTGAACCTTTTGTCACTAGACGAGCTTTATAACTCTCTATCGATTCATCAGCCTTTCGTCCATTCGGAAGATCTACAAATTCCCAGGCTTGATTTAATTTCATAGACTCTATATCCTCTTTCATCGCTTTCATCCATTTCTCCTTTACCGGGCAAGTTAGAGCTTCTTTTAACGTTTCTAAGCTCTTCTTCATCAGCAGGAGCACATGTTTCCTAGAATTTTTCGAGATGAGATAACTGATGATGATCTTCTGTAGAAAAATATCTATCAAGAACCACACCATCAACTATAAAGATCCACACCATCATCTTATTAGTCCCACTTGGATCTTGTAGATATTGGTTTTCTACTATCTTGAAAACAGGTCCGGCATCCCTGATGCCTCCTATAATAGGAAATTCAGTTTCCAGAAAATGAGCATTATGTTATTCTGTCTCAGTTAAGCTCCTATCGTGATCTCCTATGAACATATAACCCTTAGAATTCGAAATATCTTATGAAGATACATAATTTTGCCTCAAAGACCAAACTTTCCATACTGACTCGATGAATCATATACGTAAGTTGCTGACCCCCAAGCTCTAAGGTTATTCAAGTAAGGTTTTCTACCCGTCCAAAGTTCATTTGGAGTCGAAGCAACTGACTTAGAAGGCACGCGATTAAGCATATAAGCTGCCGTAAATAACGCATCTCGTTAGATTGGCTTGTGCCATCATGGATTTTACCATCTCCAACAAAGTCCTATTCCTAATCCAGCAACACCATTTTGTTGAGGTGTATAAGGAACAGTTAATTGTCAGATTATACCATTCTCATTACAAAATTCCTTGAATTGTTCTAATTGATATTCATGTCCTCTATCAGTCCTTAGAACTTTGATAGACTTGTCTTTTGATTTTCGATTTCACTCAAGTATCGTCTAAAACAATCCAATGCTTCAGATTTATGAGATATCAAATAGACATCCAAAACGTGAATAATCATCAATGAACGTAATGAAATAGTGAGCTCCATGTCGTGCTCTCACATTTACAGCACCACATATATCAGAATGGATTACTTCTAATGGAGATTAAGATATAATAGCTTTACCAAAAGGTTTTCTAGTCATTTTGCTAGCAAGATAATGTTCACATTTGGATAATACGACTTTAGAAGAAAGACTCAACACTCCTTCTTTCACAAGTCTATTCATTCTATCTTGCCCAATATGGCCTAATCTAGCATGTCAAACATCATCATTCACATTTGCATTGCTAGAAGAACAAGCATTTAGCGAATATGAATAATCTTCATAACAATTAAACGTCATTCTATTCCAATATAAAATCATAAAGCCATAAGTCATATGTCCAGATGCATAATAAGTATCATCAATGCTCATTACCAGCCTTTAGTGAATAACACATCATAACCCAAATTAAGTAGAACTGAAACAGAAATTAAATTTCGCGTGATTCTCCGGAGCATATAGAACATCATGTAGGATAAAGTATGGACATCATCAAGGTCCAATTTGCAAGTCCCAAGTCCTTTCACTTCGACTCGTACATTATTTCCTATATATTTTTACTTAGTCCCCTTCGGAACATGGCGAAAGTCTACAAAACCTCCTCAGTCTCTCGTTACATAATATGTTGCTACAGAGTCTATAATTCACAATAGATAAGAATCTGACAGCAAGACAACACTCGAGACATTAATTTCACACAAACAGAATAAGATGAATCCCCCTTGTCCATCTTGGGCTCAGGGCATTCACAAGCATAATAACCAAACTTATTATAATTGTAATATGACATCTTGTTTTTATCTTTCTTATTCTTTTTGTCACGCTTGTTTTTTCATTTCCGTTCATCAGTTTTTTTATAGTTGAATTATTGACAGGCTTACCATCATCGCCATCAGATCGTCTTCCCTTCTTTCTCTTCTTCCAATTCCTTTTCCTTTTGAAGCCTGAAGCTCCCTTAGAAGTAGAACTGGTATAGAAGGTCCCAGAAGAAGGCTTTGAGGCTCCGAGCCTCTTATCTTCTAGCTCAACATGACGAGCAGCATAATTGAAAGTTTTGATTTTTTCATTATGTGTCAAGTTGACTTTGAGAAGTTCCCAACGATCAGGTAAAGAGCGGATCAGGGCTTGATTTACTATTTATTAGAGAGTATATGACCGGCAGTATTAAGTTCGATAATCATATTAGATATCTCCCTGAGATGTTGTCTAATGTTATGATCAGGTTTCTTTTTGTAGGATTCAAACTTAATAATCAACTGTTTAAGCCTTGTAACCGATGTACCACCATACTTCTCACGCAGATACACTCAGATATCATGTATGCTTCTTGGTCATGTCTCCCTTGATTTTCAAAACCCGCGTCTGGATCAGCTATCACTTGGTTTATAGCATTCCATGCATCTTGTTCATACAATACATACCAAATTTTATGACGCTTTGTGTCATAATTGTCACCATTGAGTTTCTCACCTTTGTTCAACTCAGCGACAATTGATTTCGAAGTTCATTTCTTTGATAGAGATTAAAGTGATTCAATATGTTAATAATGTTTTATCAAGTTTCACGTTAGGCCAAATAGAGACATCTCAATAAATAACACAAGGCTTGATCTCGAAAAATAGCTCGGAGACTACTAATCATCAATCTCATCAAGTGTCATAATACTAGATTCTTATTTCAAAACGTAAAACACATTGTTCAAGTAATTAATCAAATAACATTGAACAGGCACTCATAAATTGAACTTTAAACAACCATCCAAAATAGCAAAACCACCAAGTCTGACAAGTCATGAACATAAAATTCTAATGAACTCCCTGAGTTTCCAATTAGAAATACAATATAAATGAATTAAAGAAATCTATGGATTAAACTCCCTAATTTATTATTACTAGATTTCCATCGATTCTCATAATCAAATTTCTTAGTCCCCACATTATAGATAGCTTGCCCAGAGGATCTATATGAGGATTCTTTATCTGACGCTTCTCTCGAACACTTAGTCTAAAAAAATCAGAACGTCGAATCCTTCTCATCCTTAAGCAGGCTGATCTTAGTGTCTGTGTCCTATCTCTTGCTATAGAAACATCAACCAAATCTTGCATGATTTGTCGATCATTAGATTTCACTTCATAAGTCTCCCACTGAACCCAAAAGTCTTTTTGTAGGTAAGGAGGCAAAGTGTTCGCCCAGGTCTCATGACTTGAAACTTCAAAATACTTATCACGTGGTATCGTATTGCTATAAATTAAAGACATCAATCAGTTGTAGAGTTCATTCAAATCAATTGCGTGGTCCCTTATGTTGTATGTGGGCTTTATTTTATAATACAAGAATTCATGGAGGACTTCATCCTTAGTCCTAATGTCTTTCTCTGGAATTGCTCCCTGTCCTAACATGCCTCTGAGGAAACAGCAACCAAACATAAAACACACCAGTGTTAGTCAAACTATATCACATGAATTTTCTCTCCATATAATGCATATGGAAACGACTTTCCAAGATGCAATAGGCACATTCACAAGTGAATAAATCCAACTCACTTTGGCTCCCACTTTCATAGGCTACAGGAGTTTGAACAATTATAATATCACTCAACACCATGAATTTAGAATTAAATGACATATTAAGGTGCATATTCTTCAAATTTTGCAACCAAATACCCACCCCACAGGTTCGTATTCAATAAATATGTCATAAAATGAAGTGAAACCACATAAACATACTAGAGATGACGTCAAACGCTTTCGAAAATGTCACCATAGGATTCCATGCATCGAAACATGGTGGAAATAGTAGGACAGTCGTCGGAAAATGACTTCACGAACATGCACGCACTCCCACGCGCCAACCAGAGTTAGCACGCGCTGCCACGCGCCTGCACGCACCTCCACGCGCTGGCAGGAACTGCCATACACCACCCACGAGCTGGGACGCGCCGCCACGCGCTGGCTGAGGGAGGTTGTTGTCCGGCGCGTGTCCCACACGCGTCACCACCGGAGACGATTTCTGACTGCGCGTGAGACCCACACGCCACTGCCGACCTCTGGCGAGTGAGCTTCACGCGCCACCACCGGTGTCGCCATTGCTAGAGCGTGGTCGACACGCGCCTCCGTCTGCCTCCTGTGTCCTGGTCTGGCCGATCCTGAACCGCCGGGTCTTACCCAGTTCGTCTTGGTCCGACCCGGTCCAACCCATTTAAGAGGCAAATATGTATTAATTACAGAAAGGTCCCTGAAATTTCTTTAATTTTTGAAAACGCTCCCCTAAAGTTTCTGAAACTTTGCGATTTTGGCCCAAATACGAAAAAAAACTTTAAAAATTCATATCTTGAGTTTTAGTGAGCCAAAAAATGCAAAAAAAATACTGATGGACTCCTCTCGACGAGACCTATCCATTAGTATAAACAAAATATGCTTTTGATTTCAAGGAAAAATGACGAAAATTACCACCTTCAAGTTTCATGGTGGATCACAACGTTATGAACACATATTCACTGGAAACGAAGTTAATCTGCCTCAAAATAATATTTATGATTCATCAATGTCACATAATACAATTCTTATTACACAAAACATGAAGCATGCAAAACATGTAAATCACAAGGCAGAAAAGATTTTAAAAAAATGATTCCAGAGACAATATTAACAGAGTACCAACCATTGACTCTGATACCAATGTTGGAAAACTCACGTACATAAACGTATAAATCATATTCATGCATAGAGAGGAATCTCACTTACCTCTCACCGTAAGTATACGTTGCAGAGGAAGAAAACGTTCGAACCAGTTAGTACTCACCGATACACTGTGATCTTCTGGATCAAATCTCACAACACTGGGTTATAGATTATATTTCCATGATATTGTATTAATCTAGAATATAAAGAACTTGATTTTTCGTTGTGATTTCAGGAGAGTAAACGAGAGAGGAAACACACTCTTACGTTCTGCGTTCTGTCGCGCACATGAACGTTTCTGCGCTCTCCGTTCTGTAACGCATCAGCGTATTTTAGCTTTTAAGCGTGTGAACGTATTCTTGCATTCTGCATGTCCACTACTGAATACGCTTGTCCAACGTATTCTTTTAACCTTCCAGAACGCCAACTGCTTAACGCAGTATTTCAAATCACCCAGCAGTTAAAAAAACTACTCCCTCCGTTCCATAAAAGTTGACACACTTTCCTTTTTGGTTTGTCCCACTAAAGTTGACACATTTCCTTTTTAATACATAAGACCCATACAAAAACAATTAATCTATTCTCATGGACCCCACATATCACCTCTAATACAACTACCCACTTCACATTAAATATTATTTCTCTCACTTCATTTTACTTCACTTTACATTAAATTATTATACTTCTTAATCTCCGTGCCCAAAAAAAATTATACCAACTTCTTTGGGACGGAGGAAGTAACTTTTTAACTCCCTCTCTCTTAATTATCCACAAACTATCATATGTGGATTTAATTATTATTTACACAAGTAAATTACAATTTGATAAGCTTGTGGAGATGGTCGAATTGATGTAAACGTGCAAGTTTGAGTCCGACAATGCGACATGATTCTAAACTCTGTCTCAGCGTGCTTGCTTTGGGCTTTGGGTGTGTTGCACAAATGGGCCTAAGAAATCACTTCTTCTTCAGAAAAGAAAGCCCAATAAAGCAAGCACCCATGTTTCAATTTTTTTTATTTGAGAAATTTTGAGATTTCACAGTTTTCACTTTCACAATCACAATAATAAAAATTAAAAACAAACTGTAAAAAGTGAAGGTTAAATTTGGGAGAAGTAGCCTAGGACAGGTTGAAATGACCTTTTAGTCCCTCTCCCTTTGAGAAGGGGGTTTTTGAGCATAAGCTTCAGCCCTGTGCAAACTCTGAGAAGAAAACGGCGGCGGCGGATGCTGCGTCTTCTTCGCCTCACTTTCCACCTGAAGTTGCCCCACATTGCCATTGGAATGGAATTCCACTCACTCTTCTACCCTTTTATATTGCTTCCTAAATTTAATTACAATTACACAACGGATTTCTCTAGATTTACCAATCAAATCAAATTACAACAATTTCTAATTTATTTCCTTTTCTAATCTACTTAATATATTATGAGAGATAAAGTGTGGGATTTCCGATGCATATAATTAAGTAATCCAAATCGCATAAAGTTTCTGAAATATACTTACCATTTCAGAAATCACATAGTATAAGTTTGGACCTGTTTGGTTGCCTTTTTTTTTTTTTTTTTTTTTTCTGTATCTCTATGTATTAGCTCACATTTTAGTCAATGTGCTAATTAATGAAGGTATCAGATTTATGTAATGTGATGGGATAAATTTTGAACAGAAGATAAATGATTTGAATAAATGAATGTGCTAAATTTATTTTATTTAAACAAAAACTGTGCATTAAATATTGAAATCCTTATCATTCTTACCATTTCTAATTCTTCCAAAAAATCACGTTTCACTTTTTACACCCATGAAACTCACACCAACTCACTAAAACAATTAAAATATGAGGCTACACATCCACTAATATAATTATCCATCACACATTAAATAATAATATTCTTTAATTCACGTACAAAAAGTAAATGCACCACTTTAGACGGACGGAGGGAGTATAATTCATTCAGCACGCACTCTCCATCATTTAACCGAATGTCTAGGGTCAATTTCTGGAGTTATTTTCACTCTCTTCTACACCATTGTAATCTTTGTAGGAGGAACACGAGCCACTGATCAAGTGAACCATTGGCTAACTGCTTCCATGATAGGTAGTTGTAGGTATGATTCTAGAAAATCGAACTTATGTATTTAGACTTAACCAACTTTTGTATATATTATTATTTTCAAGTATGAAGCAGGATTACTTGTATCAATAGAGATTCTTGGTGTGTAAAGAATTAAACAATATAGGGTTTATAGATAGTAATGGTGTGTATAAAATCTGTATATAAAATATACATAGATGTTTATTTAATGAATTAGGAATAATTAGATTTTTTTAAATACATATTTTAATTTTATAAATAATGGAGTATTTAATAATAATAAAGGGGTGTAGTAAATTTAGACCTCTAATAGGTATGGGATATAAAGGGATTGTATATAATAAAATTTGTTTCACTTGTAATAATTGTAAAATAAGATTGTGAATAACTAGTTATTTTATATTTGTTATGGAATATATTAACAAATGGAATAATAAGTCAAATGATATATTTACCCCCTTATTATTATTATTATCAAAATTTAAGTTATAACCATTTTCTTGGAAAATGAGATTTACGATAATATCCTGGATCCATCCTCATTCCAAATCTAGGAGTAGGGTTAAACTCGGAATACAACTCGCTAACCAAGAGTGTATACAGATTGAAGCAAAAGAGAGAGTTGGTAGGCTAATGAGTTTGGAGTTTGTTTATGAGCTTTTGTATCTGTCTAGTATATACGGGCATGAAATGATCAGCAATCATTCTCTGTGACAGCCTTAACTTACTATATAAACTCCGCGGAGTCTGAAATATTGCAACCTCGCTCTCCTCCTCCGCCTCCGCCTCCACCCCCGCCTCCAACTCACTGCTCTTGGTCAGGGTTACAATGTGCATTATCTGCCCTGCTGGGAAAAATCTGTGTACCTCCTTCGTCTTTGGAATTGAGCTTTGAGATTCGCCATTGCTTACCTCCGCTATACCTGCCTCCTCTTCCTCCCGTATTTCTTTTACCCTATCAACTTCATCTGTTCCAGATTTGTCATAAAGCTCGCGCTCAATTTGTTGCCACAGCTCTACCTCCGTCATGCGATCTTGATACTTTTCAGGGTCCATGATATCATCACCATCATCTCCCTCTGGCTCCAAACTATCTTCAACTGTAATCTCACTTGTAGGGTTCCCTGCCCTTCCCTCTGGTGAAGAAGAAGAAGATAGCGGAAGGTCTGCAATTTCATCAACTAGAGTGGTTTCTTCAATAGTTGAGAGGAAAGGTTCCGAGGAATCTGGTTGAGTCGATGTAGATTCGCAAGGGTCTTCAGTTATGTTGCAATTCATCTCGGCTGCTGAAGGTCTACGACGGGGACCAATGCAAGACCACGAGCGCATACTAGGACGTGACCAAGCAGCTTGGGCCATACTTTGAGCTCTCTTCATAACAACCTAATTCGCCAAGAAAAACCTGTGTAAATAATGAGGTGGTATTGGAAGGGATGTAAATATTTTTCCAAGTACCCCCAAAATTTTGTTTAAATTTCACAAAGTAAAGAGATACAAATAATACATGAATCCAATTTAAAGAAAGAATGACCACATTTTCCTTGTTTCTTTTGGATTAGGGCACCCTAAAACTATAAAGGGTACGAGGATAAGTCATATATTGCATAAATATTCATAATCCCAGATATATTACATCTTTCTGACATACTATCTACCAATTGAATAAATGAACGGTGAGCTTCTCCACATTGTGTCATACAAAACAATATTAAGATGAGAAATGCAGACCTGTGTACGATTTGATACAGGACGTAGAATTGCGCCAGCACCAGCTACTTTTGCTTTAGCAATGGCCATGGAAGGAAGGCGAGAGCCTAAAGCTGATGCAGAGCGATAAACTGTACTAAGTATTCTGGTACGTTCGATTTGATTCCTCAGATCATTCAACCATGCAGACGCCGTTACCTGCAAAGTATAACACCCATAAGCACTGATACAGGGTGGAAATGGAATGTGAAAAGGGAAGTGCCACAACAGTGAAGATATAATGCAGGCATGACTAGGCATATTGTCTGAAGCTCAAAGCCATAAACCCACATAACTCTGTGTACAATGCAACATGTAGTTGTCTCAATTTTTAAACCATTTACAAACTCATGCGTTAAAGACAACCCTTGATAAAAACTATTTCTAAAAAATAATGCATGGAACATGAAGGCAAATTAATGCAAGGCATAACAATACCTCAGCACGCAAGTCATCCACAGAAGCAGCCGAAAATGTGGGCACTAAATCAGCTCCATTAATTACAGAAGTGATGCAGTCATTTCCAGATTCAGCCAGTTCCCATGTCATACAAGCAGCTGCATAAGATTGTAAAAGAGGAGGGGCTAAAAATTGCAAGAGATAAAATCATCCAACCCCAACAAAAAGAAAACCTCCACTTCATAGGAGAATATGAAGATGACAATATGGTCAGAAACTTAGATGAACCTGGGGCAAATGCAACGCAGGTAGCAGTGGATAATTCTTTCCTTTCACGCAAAATGTATGTTAAAAGGGCAGCAGTCCCACCACCAAGAGAATGTCCTACAATCTGTACACAAGACATAAACAAGTCATATAACTTCAACAGGACTAAGGAGAAGGGCAAAAACTTAACTGTAAAATTGAAACTCTATTTTGAAAAGCATCTAATGAAAGATGATTGTATACAAGGCAATTAAATATTTCTATCAGATAAATTTCTAATAACAAGTACAAAGCAATGCGCAGCCAAGATTGTTTGTGCATGCATGCTTGCAAGCAAACACACCTTTAGGAAGGACATCGATGATGAGAAAAATATGTGTAGGAGATACATGCTTGGAAGATCATGATTAAACAGAAATTTTGGGAGAACCAAAAAAATAATTATCTCGGCAAAACGTTAGACCTTAAGTTTGTACTCAGAATGACGGTGAAGTGCTGTTAGAAGACAAGGAGTTGCAAGTTTAGCAATCCATCTAGCAGCTGCAACCATTCCACCATGCGCATATCCTAAAACTAAGTTGCTGACTCCTCCTTCACACACCACCGAGTGATGGAATGGTACTACAGCTCCAGTAACAGCGGTCAAAGTGTCCTTGATACTATGAGTTCCACGAATCAGCAGTAAAAAAGTTTTTGACTTGTGGTCAATCAAGATGGTAAAAGCTGGCTTCAAAATCTGCAACATGATAATTTTGTTAATAGAGGTTAAATCCAATGTTAAACTATTCTTCTCCCACCTAAAATTCAAAAAATGAAACTGACGTGCATTGAAATTTATAACAGAAAACTTACTCCAGCTTTAGGTTCTTGGAGCATAACATCTTCTAGAGAATAGCCAGTCTCCTCTAGAAACAATGAAAAGGATTTCTTGGAGAAATGCCAACAGAGAGTGAGCAAATTTAAAAGATACCTAAGCTCAGCAGCAATTTCAGGTCCTTTAAGCTGTATACTATCACTACCACCAAATTCTCGGAGAACATGTAAATGTCCCTGCAAAGTGTTCTCATAGCTAATCAGGTTCAGAAAGCATTAATGTCATTCGTACAAAGTTTGGCGAACAAATTAGTTGGTTTCATCGAAACAAAAACAAGAGCTAGCTAACATTTTGATGAAGCGAGCGATAATGCAACTACTTTAGTTAATCCAAATATATGGTGTTTCTACAAGGAATCTTTCAAGACAATCTAAATAATAAAGTTTAATTTTCATACTATGGAAGCCCTTAAGCCAAATTCAAATTTTAATTCTATAATATAGATTGCTTTAAAAGCCAAATCTTATTGTGATACATTTTTTGTAAAATATCGCACCTACTAACAATAATTATCCTTTCAGACAAATTCAAAAACTTTCGACATGAGGATGCATCAGATATGCATGTATGAAGCGCAGATTGACTGATGATCTCCTTAAAGTAGTGGCTTTATGCGAGTTACAGATATAGTGTGGTGCACATCACAACTAAATAACACTACCTTTGTTTATACAGTTGTTAAATACAAACAAACTCTGCAGGAAAATAGCAATACATCTCACATCAATAAAACCATACCTGCCTTTTTAAAAGAAAACTGATGCCAAAAGCCAAATCACCAATTGGCCATTTTCCCAAAGTCTCTGAGTATGTGAATCTAAGGGTCTCAGATAGAGTTGAAATTGTTTCTAGCCATGTCGCAGGAGCTTGTATTAGTCTATCAGAAACTCTATCAATTCCTACTGGAGCTTGACTATGCACCTCACTTACATTTTCATCATCATCATCATGAGTTGTAGGACTTGTTTGCAGCTTCTTATTTAATGTATAATACAAAAGTGCAGCTGCACCAGCAGCTGTTGCCATTGTGGCTGTGGCCATGATTCTTGGATCCCTAAGGCCAAAATAGATCATGCGGTACTCAATTAAAGTTTCAGTCAAAGAAGATTTCTTCAATTCTCCAATACTGACTAGTAAAAGGAAATTATAATTTTATAGCAAGTATTAAAACAGATGCAAGAAATTGGATACTCGAACCCTAGTTCCAGAAACACATAATCAAAGAAAGAAGAAGAAAAAACTCTTAAAAGATCGACTATTAAACTTACATAGAAACAAGGAATAAGCAATGCGAGCAAAGCAGATAATAGACCTTCAATCTTCTTTCCAGAGAAGTTATCAATATTAGTACACCAAATTTGTGTTCTAATGATCCACTGAACTTAGTAACAACCACTATCACACATAAATCATCCCGCGATCCTTGAATACACAATTCAATTAAAAAATCCTAAATGTTTTAATATGGAGACGGTGATAGCATATCGGACAATGATCTCATCACTATTCACTTATGCAGTTTGAAACATTTCCGTGACATAAAATAGCAACAGGTATAAAGCCCAAAATTTAATTTCAAAAAGATCAAAACCCAAAAGTAGTACACGAATTTAACCTAAACATAATTAAAAATCTGAAAAACAAAAACCCCTAAAAAACCCAGCTTTAAGAGGAATTTAAAAATACAAATAACCAGGGTTACTTTCAGAAAAGAAAAGAAAAAAAAAAAAAAAAACGACGAATGGCGATGGGTAAAGAAAATTAAAAAGGGAAAAAAAATGATTATAGAGTTTAGTGAGGCACCTGAGTTGTGTGGACGGGTTTAGAGCGAAAATTAGTTATTAGTTGGCAGCGATTTTAACTTGGAAAGTAAAGGATGCGATAATTAAGATAAGAAAGAATGAAGGTATAATATTGAATTGCGTGGCGCAAGAGTGAGGGCTGCTAAATTAGGGAAATTTTGGATTGGGGAGAAGTATAAGATGTTAATGGAAGGTGCAGAAGGTTTAGATGTTCCTATTCGCCTTAACGACTAAGTTTCTTCTTTCACCCACACGCGCTTCAATGGCAGCCCCCTCATCGTCCACCGCCTCAACACACCTGCTCTACTTTTTCTCGCAATACTTGCCTAAAATTTTCATATATTTGCCCTTCGAATGTAAGCTCTAACGCAAATGGTATAAAAAATGATAATATTATAAACGAAAAAGTATGCTTAATCAATTAAATGTGTTAATGGTATCAGTGAACTATTTCATGAACAATTTATTGAATTGAATAAATAAAAAGTGATATTCCCTCTGTCCCCCCGAAAAATTTCCATTTTACTATATTAGGCGTCTCATTCAAAGATCTCTATTTTTCTCTTTTAATCAAAGGAACACACATAAAATAAATATTTATTAATCCACGTGCAAAAAGTAAATGAGGACTTATGGCCGGACATAAAAAGTATAATATTTTACAACGAAAGTAATGACATTTTATAGCGAAAATAATATGGCATGTGAGATGTCTCACACACTCGCTAACAAACTGTGGTAGGGCCCAAAAGATTGGGCCCTCAGAACAGGACATGGGCCGCCAATCATAAGGCCCAATAACGTATGCCATCGATGATTATCGTCAAAGCCCAAATATGGTGAGCTCTTGATCTAGAAATAGCTGCGCGCGTCGCCTCCAATCTCTCGGCATGATGAGTCGGTTGCCTCCCTCCATTTGGCCACTTGCCTGGAGCCTATGGAGATATCCCCTAGGATATTAGCATAGGAGAAATCCTAAATCGAATCCTAAAAATAGTCATGTGAGGCTATTGCAGTTAATGCCCGCACTGTATGCATTTATTGTGAGGTGACTTGACGATATATCCGGAGATTTGAATGATGTCAGACCACTCGATATATAAGGCATACCTCAAAAGAATAAAACAGAACAACATTCACCTCCAACAGGCACAAGATCGCCTGGAGGGAACCCTTGAGCATCATCTCTACAATAATCCGAATATTATGTTAGATTAGTACGAATAATCCCTCAATTATCCCTAAACAGCCACATCAACCCATCATTATCGGAGGATTAAATCCTGTTATCTACATTTGGCGCTAGAGGAATGGCTCCGATTAGTCAAGCCTTGTTTAAAAATGACGAACAACCGAGAGGAGGCAACCCCCAATAAAGCCGGTACAACTACCAGCCGACATCCGGAAGAACCGAACCCTCCCCGAACTGTGGAAAAAGAGATCTCGCCTCGGGACACGAGCCTAGAAGAAGACGACTCAGAAGCCAACTTCCGCCAGAAATACTTTGACCTCCTCAAACAAATGAAAGGGAAATAACCGACTAGACAGAAGAGCGTTAGCCGAAAGCTGAGTTTTAGCCATGAGGAGGACTCAGCAGAACGAACGAATGAGCGGCAGCACGACCGAACCCCAACCAGAAGATCGATACACGAACGAATGGGGCTAAAAAATACCCGGGACGAACCACGAAAAGCCTAGAAGGTGGTGGACGAAGGGCGTGAGCAAAAGAAGGAGGCTTCTCGCGCCAACTCAGTCGCCAGTAGGTCCCCCGCAACACGGGTGAACTCATTAGCGCCAAAGACCGCCTAGGTATTGGCGTTCGATTGTTTGGTTAATGTGAACCATTAGGGTTCCATACGTTTCTAATTCAGTGGAAGCAAGAAACCAAAAAAACGTATTACCTTTCACCAGGGTATGTTGAAGAAGATGGATTCTCGCCGGCAGCCAGCGTAGCCTCACCGTTTTGGGCATAACTCTCTCATCCGAACTCGGAATTGAGTGATCTACTCGTCAAAATGATCCTCTCTTCCATGGCTTTCCGTCAGTATGTCACACATCGAATTCTAAATTCTGTATGATTTTATAAAAATCGTGCAAGTTGGCGGACAGCAGCAGCAAACGACCTCTTGATCTTCTGTTGTATTCCCAAGTCCAATCTCGACGTCGTGTGGGCGACGATCTTTGGGATCTTCTCTTCTGCTATTCCGTCTACCCTCTTTATGTGTTAAGTGTGTCTCCTCTAGGGATCAGGAGGAGAAATTAGAGTTGGGCCTCCATTGGGCTTAAGTATCCAAGCTTAGCTCAAAGCTTATACTTAAGTCCAATAATAATAATAATAATATATACCACTAAAATATTATTACTGCACTACCATTCTAATCCCAAAATTACGTTATGGGCTCCTTCTTATTATGAGCCCGACAGTCTCCCCATGTTTAAGATATACAATGCCCATTAATTAATTAAGTTACTGACAACTCCATTAATTAATATCTCATCCAAGAGTAGTACCACTCAACCTCAATATCATGCCGGAATAAATCCACCTGCAGGGTTTACATGATAATCCTTATGAGCTCCTCAAGGGGACATCATCAACCTATGTCGGACATGGATTCCTTCTACAATCAACAGCACACCATATAGACAACACTATTTCCCAACTCACCGAGTTTGTTGATTTAATTACATGTAAATCTCACCCATTGATGAATCAAAGAAATACATACTGCTTTACGTGTTGAGGTTATTGTATAGGGATTAAGAGCACGAACATCCATAATAACTGAGATCAAGTTCTCCTATAAGTCAGTATAAGTCGAACGATCTCAAGCGGTCCTGCTCAATACACACAAAGTGCACTAATGTGATTCTATAGTCAAGATAAACTAATGCCAAATCACACTACAACCATCCCAATAGAGAGTCCCCGTCTATCTCGATTGTGAGCATCTGTTTATAATTTATAAGAAAACTGATAATATGATCTTCCACGTGTTGTCGCACAACATATTATCTACAGTATAAAGTAAGCCGACTATTACATCAGACATATAAATAAATTATAAGACGCAATCATTTGATCATATAATTCTCATTTCAAATAAATTGTTATAACATTGTTTATACTAACGCTAGACTTTTTAGTATACAATCTAACACTAGGACCAGAGCCGGCCAAATTTCACTGCGAACAAATGGGAGAAAGTGAAGGTGAAGATCCCATAACCCAGCTCAGACAACAACATAACACAGAAATAGAGGCCCAAATGGCGTCTCGATGAAATTGAAAAAAGAACGGAGCTGGATTCCACAGCATTCCCAACCCGGAGTCGGGAAGAACCCCATTCACCCACCGGATTATTACGGCCACCACCCTGAAAAAGATCTAAATCCCTCTGATCCCCCAATATGCCCGCGATTCTAATCCGATCACGCATCTTAATAAATATAGTGGTTGGATGCTGGCAAGAAGAAGAAGAAGAAAATAGACAAGGATTATAGGACTCCATCTTCCTTCAAACCATTCCCAGAGGATGACCAGGTTCAAGAAATGACCGAGGTGCTTGAGCTCACCCCTAAAGAAATATTCAACAAGATCCAAGATGCCAACTTGTTGAGTCCCCCACCCAAAATACGAGCAGATCCAACTAAGCTGAATAAGAAGAAATTCTGCAAGTATCATAAATCCATCGGTCAGGACACCAACAATTGCCGAGATCTCTTAGCGGAATTAATAAAGTTGTTCAAAGACGAAAAGTTAGATAGACTAGTGGCTGGCCCGAAACGGAGAAGAGAGCAGCCCATCTCGATAAATGAACGGCCAAAATGACCCGTCGGTCCGCAAGGATGAGAAGATCCGGGCAACCATCTGCCTTCACCGCCTCAAGAAGTATATATGATGGATGGAAACTATGTGGGGACATCACAAGCCCTGACCACTCAGTCACGAAGGAAATAGAAAGTCTAGCTATGAGAGCTCGACAGGTTCCAGTATGTCTTCACGGCAAACCCTCGACCACCTTTACACTAAGCTGACATATTTTTCTCCGAAGAAGACCTCGCCAAGGTATGAATCCCCCATAACGACCCATTGGTAGTTTCGGCCACAATTTCTGGGGTAAAGGTACATCGATTCCTAGTCGATACGGGTGCCTACACGAATATTATATTCAAAAAGACGTTTGAAGCCATCAGAGGATCCACCCATCATAAAGCATCTCCATGTAACGATAAAATTTGAGGGTTTGTCAATGCCATCACTACCCCCTAATGCAGGCAGACTTGTCGATACAAATACTGGATGAGAAACAGGCGGTAAGAGCTCAACATATTCTTGGGTTTAAAGTTGTTGACCTTCCATCGCCGTACATTTATATTCTCGGGAGAACCTTTACCCATAGATTCAACTCCGTCTTGTCCATGCTCCACCAATTTCTGAAGTTTATGACCACTGATGGTCGAGTCGGCACAGTTAGAGACAGCCAGAGGAAAGCGATGGAGTGCTCGTTCATCGAAAAGGGAGAAGGGCTCAGTTATCACGACCCGTACTTCCAGTTGCTGGTGGTAGATCGAAGAGACGATGAGAGAGCCCTAGCTGCTGATGACCCACCACCAGAAAGCCCAGAGAACGCTCAAAGGTTCCGACCATTTGGCGACAAGAAAATCAACCTACCCCCAATCACCGACGAGGATCGGAAATCCAAGAAGAAAAGGAAAAGAGGGGAACCAGTTGAGGAAACCGAGGCAGAAGGATGGAACCGAAAAACCCGAACTTAGAGCTATATGTTGGGTCGCAACTGAAGGAGCCGCACAAGACGACCCTAATTAAATTTCTGAAAGCCAACCTAGATGTATTCGCCTGGCACCAACCGACATACGAGGAATAGATCCAAAACACGCATGCCACCGGCTCAATACGAACTTGTATTACTGCCCAGTCGAACAAATGAATAGGAAATACAGTCCCGAAAAATATGAGATCATCGAAATGGAAGCCAAGAAACTATTAGCAAATAACCTAGTAAGGGAAGCTCTATTTCCCTCGTGGATAGTTAACCCAGTCCTAGTTCAAAAGGCAAACAAGTCCTGGAGACTATGCATCGATTTAACGGATCTCAACAAAGCATGCCCCAAGGACAGCTTTCCCCTGCCACACGTTGATCAAATGGTGGACACAACGGTGGGCCATGAACTAATGAGCTTCATGGACGCATACTAGGGCTATCATCAGATCCCCATGCACCCGGACTATATAGAAAAAGTGGCGTTCTATACCAAAAGGAATTTATTATGCTGGGTAATGATAACATTCGGATTAAAAAATGCAGGTGCCACCTACCAGAGGCTAGTGAACAAGATGTTCCAGGAAGAGCTAGGGAAAACTATGGAGGTGTACGTGAACTACATGCTAGTCAAAAGTGTAGCCACAGACGACCACGTACACCACCTAAGCAGAGCGTTTGACATTCTACGGCAGTACGGGATGAAACTTAACCCTAAAAAGTGCACCTTTGGAGTGTTGGTGGGGAAGTTCCTCAGTTACATGGTGACCAAAAGATGAATAGAAGCAAACCCAGACAAAGTGAAAGCCATACAGGACATGGAGCCCCCAAGCATTCCAAAAACGTACAGAAGTTGGCCGGAATGATCGCGTCCCTCAGCTGTTTTCTATCCAGGGCATTCGACACGTGTAAGCCCTTTCTAGATGTGATCCGAAAGGAAAAATTCGACTGGACACCAGTAGCACAAAAGGCTTTCGACGAACTAAAGGTCACACTAGCCAACACTCAGACTCTCTCAAAACCACATCCGGGTGAGGTCCTCGGCCTGTACCTAGCCACTTTGGAGTCGGCATTAAGCGCAGTCCTAGTCAGAACTGAGGGAAACAACAAGAACTAGTGTACTATGTAAGCCAAATGCTCAGAGACGCGGAGCTCAGGTATCCCGCAGTCGAGAAACTCGCTTACGCCCTAGTGATGAGCGCACGAAAATTAAGGCCCTACTTTTTGGGACATCCGATCGAGGTAGTGACATCTTTCCCATTAAGACAAGTGCTCTCAAAACCAGACTCGGCAGGTAGGCTGATGAAGTGGGTCGTGGAACTAAGCCAATTCGATGTCAAGTATGTCCTCCAAACGGCGATCAAGGCACAAGCCCTGGGGGAATTCATAGTGGAGCTCACTATACCCACCCTGCCAGGAGAAATGGTTACTAAACCTTGGCAAATATTGGTAGACAGATCGTCCACGGCTCACGCGCTAGAACCGGAGTGGTACTTACGGCTTCTACCTGTGAAGTGTTTTGCTCGGCCACCCGATTTGGATTCCCCACAACCAACAACGAAGCCAAATACGAAGCTTTACTCTCGGGCATGAGAATAGCTTTGACAGTCGGAGCCAAGAGAATAATGATCTTCGGCGATTCCAAACTTATAGTCAACCAGATAAAAGGAGATTATGAGGCCAAAGACCAACAGCTAGCGGGCTACCAAAAATTAGTGGCGAACATGATCCGAGAGTTCAACCACATATATATCACACGAATTTCTAGGCAGTGTAACACATAGGCCGATGTGCTGGCTCAACTGGAAACTTTGGAGAACGCTGAACAACTAGAAAGCATCAGTGTGATAAAACAGGAGGCCCCCAGCGATAAAACGATCTGGCAGATTAATGAAGGAGAAACATGGATGACTCCAATTAAGGCCTTTTTGGAAGAATGAAGTGAACAAAAAAATAAGCTAGAAGCCAAACGATTACGACTCCGAGTGATTAGGTACACTCTGATAAACGGTGTGCTATATAAAAAAGGGTACTTGATGCCACTGCTGAGATGCCTAGACAAGAAGGAAGCCGCCAAAGTCCTCTTAGAAATACATGAGGGAGTCTGCGGAAATCACTCGGGAGGGCAAGCCCTAGGCCAAAGGTCATCAGGCAAGGATTTTTCTGGCCCACTCTGAGAAAAGATATCATAGAGTATGCTAGGGCATGCAAGAGTTGCCAGGTATACGCCCCCATGATCAGAACTCCCTCCACCGAGTTAATCACAATGGCTGCACCATGGCCCTTTGAAAAATAGGAAATCGATTTAATTGGCCCATTCCCACCCGGTAGAGGAGGCGTTAAGTATGCCATAGTGGCGGTCTACTTCTCCAAATGGGCGGAGGCTGAGGCATTGGCAACTATCAATGAAGCCAATATGATAGGATTCATATGGAAAAACATTGTCTGCCACTTTGGAATACCCAATGCCATAGTCACCAACAACAGGAAGCAATTCGAAGGAGCCAAACTCCAAAGATTCTACGACGAATTGGGGATCAAGAAGCTATTCTCATCGCCATATTACCCCAGTCAAACGGACAAGTGGAGGCAGTGAACAAAGTGATAAAACACACTCTTAAAACCAGATTGGAGAGCCTCAAGAAGAGTTGGGCCCCACAGCTACCTGGAGTCTTCTGGTCATACCGCACCACTGCAAGAACGTCAACGGGAGAAACCCCGTTCTTCCTGATGTATGGAACGGAAGCGGTTATCCCGGCAAAGTAGCTCATCCGACATTTCAAGTATCTCACCAAGAAGAAAACCCCAATCTCGAAGCCTTGGAGCTCAATCTCGACTTAGTGGAAGAACTCCGACTGCAGGCAGTAGAAAGACACACGATTTACAAATTGAGATTGGAGGCTCAATACAACAAGAAAGTGCATCAGAGAGACTTCGTGGCTGGAGATTTGGTTATGAGGAAAATTTACCAACAAGGCGGTGGAATGTTTGGTGCAAACTGGAAGGCCCGTACTTAGTAAAAAGAATTTTAGATAATGGAGCATACAAGCTCAGCGAACTGGATGGCAAAGGCATTAAGCACCCATGGAACGCTCAGAACCTAAAGCTTTTTTATGCTTAAGATGCACCTCGCCAAATAGCAATATGTACAAATTGTAAGTAAAGTGGTAAGGCCGTGTGAATAAGAACATCATGCAAAGGCCCATATTAAATAAAGAATGCAAGCAGGAAAGCAAAATGCACACTTTGCCTCAACTTACTAACCATAGAACATAAAGACCCAAAACGTGTTTAGAATACACCTCATGAAGGCTACAGATGTGTCCTATAAGGACATAAAAATAGTCAAAACAAAAGTACAAAAACTAAGAAGGCCTACTAGCACCACTGGGAGCAGCACCATCAACGTCGCCACCAGAGAAGTTGCGAAGACTCCTCATCCAAGCCACATCCGCCTCAAGCTGGGCAACGCTCTCCCTATCATGCTCTAATTCGTGCTCAGACAGATAACGAGCAGCCTCCAACTGATGAACTTAGCTCTCTCCCTATAAGCCGTGGACCGAGCATTTGCGGCAGTGATAAGCTGCTTAGCCACCATGGTCTGCCGAATCTCTGCCACAGAGGGAAATTCCTCAACACGAATAGAAGCCCCAACACTGAGACTAACTCTAGGATGGATAGCTTGCCCAGACTCCGTCAGAAGAAGAAAATAACACAAGAAAGTCAGAGCATGCCTAACATTCACCAAAGCATCATTTCCAATCTCATGGGGCCCAGCAGTCTGTAGCCAGTGAGACAACACAGGATTCCACGAACAAGTGGGAACAAAGCCAGCCTCCGAGACGCTCAACTCCATCTCAATGGTCAATCGAGCCTCACTCATGCTCCATAGTCGTAGTAACTCCTCCAAGGCAACTAGAGGAACTCCACCACTAACACCGCCTCCCGTAGCGTGAGCACCCTCCTCTACGTGAGGGGCTTGGAGGTGGACCCCGCAGCCAAGACCTTCCCTCCCGACGCCCATGTCGCCTCCTGTGGCTGACTCGTGCCAGGCTGATCTCGAACTATATTGATCCGAATTCCAAGGCAACGCTCTCCCGTGTCTCCACATCCTCCATCGGAGCTTTTCCTTTATCCGGTTGACGGACGCGTAGTGACTCACCACCTCTAAGAAGATCTCTATCTGCAACTCCTACCCCACTTTGAGCTGCTTCCGGTATGACTTCCTTGGTTCCATTGGCATTGTCGACAACCACACCGCGAAGCATAGACCTACTTTTGGCGGCTACAGAAGCATCCTCGGCCATAGCCAAACTTTGACCGATCTTCTGGCATGGCCTCTGAAGGGTGGGGGTATACAACCTGGTTGGAATAATACTCGTCAATGGTGGCATCCCAAGATGTGAAATTGTCACTCACCCTCCCCACAAAGCTTACCGGAGGAGCCCGAGTCGGATCCTATTAAAGGTTAGCGTTCGAGAGGCGCTTATCAGTCAGAAAGGGGAACACATCGCGGTGAAGAGTCATCTGGTTGGTCACATCGAAGGCCCGATGAAAACCCAAGGATAACTCCTCCTCGGCTGGGCGGATCGGAGCTACCGACAATAAAAAGAGGTGGAGAAGCACAAAGTGATGTCATAAATCACAAATAAGTCCACGCAGTACCAAGAGTAACAACAACAAAATAAAAGGAGAAAAGGAAACCCATGAACCCAAAACCACTACCGCCTCCAATGCTGACAACCGATAGAGTTCCTATTGAAGATAGGGCGAACGTCTCACTACACCTGCAGGTAATAGTGGCCCTGACAACCAGGATCACGAACAAACCGATATACATAATTGATATCTCGAGCAGTGGGAGAAGTGTATCCACTTTCATGAAGAAGAACCAACAGGACAATCAGATTAGCCTAGGCTGAAGGAATTATTTGCATTGGAGCTAAACCCCAATTGATCAATACCCGACCGATAGTGTGAGCCAGTGGAAGTCGGACGCCTGCGGTAAACATACCCATATTGAAAGCAACATGATCAGGCTCGCCACTCCAAGGGCGCTCGCGATGAGCAGGAGTCCCGAATCTTATCCCAGGATAACTGTACAGATTAAAAGAGTTGTTCACATCCTCTTCCCGCATGCCGATAGCATGGCCTCTCAATGTATAATTGGTCACTGCATGACCGCGGCCGGCCAGACGGATTAGACTGCCAAGCTCGGCAGAATCCTCCAAATTTATGAATGAGGGAGATGCTCGACCTTCAGTCTTAGGCACCACTCGCCGCCGCGATGATCCTTCTCCAAAGAGAGTAGATTCTTGAAGAGGTTCGTGATGAGGTGGCGGCAGAATCAAACGATAGCCACTCCAAGTTACGGGAGTTACAGGAGGAGCCCTAGCATTGCTAGCCTCCTCGTCTTCATCAGAACTAAGAAATTCCTGAGAAGACCTCGAATCGACAGCCATGAGTGGAAATAAGAAACTAGTAAAAAACAAAAAGGCAAACACAAGCGCCTTGGGAGAAAAAGCAAAAGCCATGGTGAAAAGTTTTGCAAAAACAATTGAAGAAATAGAGTTGCATAGAAAACAAAGAGGACTTAAGTTTGGCCTTGGCATTTGCATGGCCAGCCCCTTTTATAGGAGGAGAAGTGGGACCAAGGATAACTGCCCCTCCCCAGAATTCTAAGGTGCTAGATAGAAGTAAAACGTGAACCATCATATCCTTACACATGGCCGCAATTGGATAGAGAGACGTGGGGGAATGATAACTAACGTGACAGTTTGAGAAAAAGTGGCGGAAAGAATATTGGGAGATCAAATGCATTAAATGCACAATTAATGCATGTCAGAACCACTATTTAATCCAATCATTGCCATTGAAGAACAAGAGTAAATATTAAGTAAAACTAAAAATAAAAATAAAAAGAATTACAACGGCTTTCATTCCAAAGTCTAAATCACGCCAGAGGGATCAGTCGGAGTAGGAATCGAACGAGAATGAGCCATTGCAGAAGTCGATGCCATGGAGGCCTGCGAGGCAGCCCGACTCGTAAAGCCTAACACGGGGAAAAAATTGAACACGTATCCTAATGGAGCAAGATTCATTCCCTCCGACTCCCAATCAATGCCAGTCGGCAACCCCAAGGCAGTAATCCGAGCGTGCAGCATCCGACGAAAATTTTCAAGAAAAACGGTGGCACCGACTCTGTTCGCCATCCGCGTCGAATGCGTTAAAGCCTTGGCAAACCCAAACTATCCCGGACACTTTTCTCTTGGAATTCATCAAGACCGAGAAGTCTGCTTGATACCTACTAGAGAGAGCAGCCACCTCAGCCTCCTTTGCCTCTAACTTCCTTTGATAGTCGGCAAGTTGCTCCCTAACCTCATCTAGCTCTAGAGCCAGACGCTCGCTTCTCTCCTCCGACCCCTCTGAGCCTCTTCTGCAGCTCTCAATGCCGCCTCGTGGGGAAGCAATCTTTCCTCGGCTAATCTCAGCTCCCCTTTAACGGCCTCCAGAGCCTCTTCCAAGACCCTCTGCTGATGAGCCCCCTCTTTCTGGACCAACTTGAGCTCCTCCGAGTGCCTTCGCTCCACCTCCTCCATCTCTTACTTCATTCGAGCTGACTTGGCTTCGTACTGGCGGTGGAGAGCGGCGAACTGAGCTATCTCCTGACCTCGACGAGCCAAGACGATGGACGTCTGACTTAAGTTGCTCAGAGCCCACGAATGATATCCGGCTGTAGCATAGATGAGATCGTCAAAATTTAAAGCTCCGATATTATCACTCTCATCTTGAGTGAAACCAACGGGGACAGACTCCGTACGGGTTCGACCCGTAAAGGTTGTGGAGGACCGGCAGAAGAGAGCAGACATTCGGAGTGGAAGCATCAACTTTGAAACTCAAGTAAGGAGTCTCGGTTGAAGGGACCCTAATGGCAACCCCGCCAGTGAAGAGACCAAAACTCTCAGCCCGAGCTCTCTTGCTTGGGGGCACGGAAGGACCACTACCGAATGGTTTCTATTCGCCCAGGATAACTCCACTAGGACCCCCATGTTGTCACTGTACGGGACGAACGATCGGAGATGAGCAGCTAAAATCGGGAATCAGATAGTCCACCTCCTGCTCTCTCTCCTGCACGACGACCATGTCGTCGGACCCCTCCTATTGCAAAGCATTTAGAACTTTGTGGTCTGTATCCTGCCGAGGGCGCTAGCCTCAGAATCCAGCGCGATAATGCCTTCCTGTTACCTGGGGCTCGACTTCATGGGTAAAGCTTTGTCCACTTCTATTATTTCAGCCAAGGCACTCGGCTCAATGGTCTTAGAACCAAGGGGGAGCAGAGTCAATAAACCTCCATGAAAAAGGGGAGCCAAATAAAAATGGACAGCAGAGTCAATAAACCTCCACGAGAATGGACAGCAGAGTCAATAAACCTCCATGAAAAAGGGGAGCCAAATAAAAAGATAGATACACGCACCTCCACGAGAACAAAGGAGCTGAAAGGCGGAAGGTACCCTAATCTGAGCCGGCTTCCACGCTCCTGCCACCCAACACCACCACTCTTTCCAATTCTTGATGGAGGAAGACTTCCAGAAAGAGCTATTCCGCTCTTGGGATTAACGCGATAGAAACCCTTAGCAGTTTGCTCCTTCGAGGGTCAGCATAAGTACTCATTCTCTATCGGGGACAAGTGGAGATAACCTTCTTCGCATAACAAAAGAATGCACCCAATTATCGTCGCCCAAGCGTTCGGAGTCAGTTGGGCCGGCGCCAAATTCTAATAATCGAGGAGATTGCCCTATTGGCATTTGGTTGTTTGGTTAACGTGAATCGTTAGGATTCCATACGATTCTATAATCAGCGGAAGCAAAAAAATATAGAAACATATTACCTTTCACCAGGGTATGTTGAAGAAGATGAATTCTCGTCGGCAGCCTGCGCAACCTCACCGTTTTGGGCATAACTCTCTCATCAGATCTCGGATTTGAGTGATCTATACGCCAAAATAATTCTCTCTTCAGTGGCTATCCAATAATGTATTACACGTTCAGTTTTAAGTTTCACACGATTTTATAAAAATTATGGAAGTTGACGAACAGCAGCAGCAAACAACCTTCTAATCTTCTGTTGTATTCCCAAGTCCAATCTTGACATCGTGTGGGTGACGATCTTCGATATCTTTTTAATTTATTATTCCCTCACCCTCCTCAAAGTGTTAGGCATGAAATACTCTTCAGTTAGGGTTTCCGGACAACTAAGATGACTTATATATGAGCTACAGTAGGGACCAGGAGGAGAAATTAAAGTTGGGCCTCCATTAGACTTAAGTATCCAAGTTTAGCCCAAAACTTATACTTAAGTCCAATAATAATAATAATAATATATATCACTAAAATATTATTATTGCACTACCGTTCTAATCTCATAATTTCGTTATGGGCTCCTTCTTATTATGAGTCCTTTTAGTCTCCCCATGTTTAAGATATACAATGTCCATTAATTAATTAATGAATTAAGTTACTAACAACTCCATTAATTAATATCTCATCCGAGAGTAGTACCACTCAACCTCATTATCATGCCAGAATAAATCCACCTGCAGGGTTTACATGATAATCCTTATGAGCTCCTCGAGGGGACATCATCAACCTATAACGGACACGGATTCCTTCTACAATTAACAGCACAACATAGAGACAACATTATTTCCCAACTCACCAAGTTTGTTGATTTAATTGCATGTAAATCTCACTCATTGATGAATCAAAGAAATACATACTGCCTTACGTATCGAGGTTATTGTATAAGGATTAAGGGCACGAACATCTATAATAACTGAGATCAAGTTCTTCTATATAGTCAGTATAAGTTGAACGATCTCAAGCGGTCCTACTCAATACACAAAGTGCACTAATGTGATTTTATAGTCAAGAAAAACTAATATCAAATCACACTACAACCATCCCGATAGAGAGTCCCCATCTATCTCGGTTGTGAGCATCTATTTATACTTTATAAGGAAACCGATAATATGATCTTCCATGTGTTGTCGTACAACATATTATCTACAGTATAAAGTAAATGGACTATTGCATTGACATATAAATAAATTATAAGACGCAATCATTTGATCATATGATTCTCATTTCAAATTCATTGTTTAAACATTGTTCATACAAAAGGCTAGACTTTTAGTATACAATCCAACAATCTCCCACTTATACTAAAAGACTATGCTGCCATGTCTTCTGTCATACTTCTGATTCCCACTCTCGCTACACGATCATCAAAAGCTGTCGCCTTAAGGTCCTTGTAAATGGATTTACAAGGTTGTCATCCGATGCAATCTAGGCGACAACAACCTTCCCCTAATCATACGGTTTCTCGTAACAGGTGATACTCGCGCTCCATGTGTTTAATTGCCTTATGGGCTTGTGATTCCTTAAAGTTTGCAACTGCGCCATTATCATCAAAATAAATTGTGATAACCTTGGAAAAACTTAGAAACACTTCGAAGTCCATCATGAAGTTTCTAGAGCATATAAATACTTTGGCTGCCTCAGAGTCTCATTTTTCCATGGTGGAGTCCGAAATATATTTTTATATAACACTCCTCCATCTTATGACTCTACTCAAATTAAACACATAACCTTTGAGGTGGATTTACTGTCGTCCCTATCTGATTTGAAAATTTTAAATCTATGCAACCCATAAGAAGCAGTGAATCTGTTCGGTAAGTCCACATATTATTTCTGGTCCTTTTCAGGTACATAAGTATATATCTTACCACAGTTCATTATTCTTGTTTCGGGTTACCTTGATACTTACTGACCATGCCTTCGGCAAAATAGATATCCAATCTCGTGCATAGCATTCTTAGATTAAGCTTCCTTATTTGCCGAAGCATAAGAAACCACTTTCATCTCCTTTATCTTCTTTTGTGTCAAGACACATTTCCTTAGATAAAGTCACATGCTAAAACAAGTAAGGATTGTATCATTTCATGAAACTTGAGATAAGCACAACATCATATCTTGTGATCTCTAGGAAATACTTTGCTTCTCTTAAGTCCTTCATTTCATACTACTTTATCAACCATACCCATACACCCGACAATACTCTTTCATTGTCTCCAATGAGCAAGATACTATCTACGTATAGTACAAGAAATACCACTACGTTTTCGTCACTCTTTACAATACACAAGACACATCCGCGCATTGAATGAATCCATATCACTGGATTTCCTCATCAAAAATGGATGTTTCATGATCTTGAAGCTTACTTTAGTCCATCGATAGACATTTTTAAGCTTACACACAAAATGCTCTTAACCCTTTACAATGAATCACTCTGGTTGCTTCACATAGATGTTTTCCTCAAGACTTCCAATCAGGAAAGCTGTCTTGACATCTATTTGTTATCCCTCATATTTCATATGAGTAGCAACAAATAAAAGAGTTTGGATCAACATAGGCATAGCTATCGACGGCAGGTTTTCTCATAATCGAACTTTTTCTTTCTGATTATACCTTTTCACAACAAGCTTTGCTTCCAAGGTTTTCACCTTATCGTATGATCCTCTTTTATTTTGTATGACTACTTTCAATGGCTTTTCCATTTAGTGGTCCTACAAGCTCCCAGACATGATTTAGAATCCATCGATTATATTTCAGAAATCATTGCAACTTGCTAAGATATCACATTTTCATCTTATAATGCTTCGTCATATCCGTGGTCAATTTCATGTTTACTAGGGACCAAGTCTCACGACTCTCCCAATCATAAATCTTATGGGTTGTCGAACAATCCTCCCACTATGACAAGGCACTACACGCAATTGTGTATCAGACGTTACACGCGGTGCAGTTTACCTTGTGGAATCTCCTCTTGTACAATTGGTACTAATATTTTGTGTTTTCCCTCTCACTTCCTTTAAAATAATTTATACATGAGTTTATGATTTAATGCATAGTCCTTTTCCAAAAATCTAGTGTTTGGGTTAACAATCACCCTTTGATCTTTTGGACTAAATAAATCATCACCCTTCATTTTTCTAGGATATCCCACAAACAGACAAATGTTATACGACATGCTGTTTCTAGGGCATACCCATAAAATGAATCTAGTAATCCCAAATAATTCATCATATATCTAATCATTTCCATAAGAGCCTTTCTCTTATTAGGATTAAAAGACGCGTTATTAATTACTATTTGTTACATCCGTGGGATAAACATGATTTAAGAGTGTACAAATTGTCACCAAGCATACAACAACAGATTATAGCTCCATCCTTCATTATAATGACCATGTCATCTAAACGAAATAGAGTATCCATCCGTAAATGCATAAAAACAGAAATCAAATTCTTTCTATGAAAAATGTACGAAAAGACAATTTCTCAAAACCAAACGTTTATTCATATCGTAAGATAAATAAATAACTCCCTGATGAGTGTAAATTCACGAGTCTAGCACTGGAATTTATGCTATTTTGGAGAGTTTGAAGGGTGAAATAGGTGGAAAACTTATATATATTATGAAAGAGCAGGAATCAGGTGTTGTTGGAGCTATTTGAGTAGTTTTACTAGTGAAATTGGAGTGTAAGTGTCAAGAATTGAAGAGATAGGCGAAAAGGAGGCTCGGTTTTACCTGAAGAAGGCTAATTCGACCAGTCCAACAGGTCGAACTGATGATACAATTTGTACAGAGGGCTAATTCAACCATGATGGGAGGGTTCGACCTGGGCAACAGGTCGAAACGTGGTCGAATCGATTCGCAGAGGAGCTGGTTCGACCACGTCGCTGCGGTTTGACCTGTCCAGTTGGTCGAACCGGATGCTGGAGACTTTCAGTAGCTTGGTTCGACCTATGGTTAGATCTGTGATGAGTGGTTCGACTTGCTGCTGAGGTCGAACAGATGTGCGAAAACTTACCATATTCAGATTTTTTAGGCCTAAACGCTTGTGATCACTTCAAAAGCCCATTCTAAGCCCTAAAGACGTGATTACAAGTATAAAAAGAGGCTCGTGCAGTACATGAAAGAGACTTTTGATCATCACGAGAATCATACAATAGACAAGAAGACGTGATTGGAGAGAGGAGTGATCTTCCATCATTCAAAGGGGCTGTGACAGAGGTTCCGCTGGAGATTCAAGTAAGATTGGTCAATCTAACCATGATTGCTCTTAGATCAATCATGGGCTAGAGCCGCTTCGGTAGTTCTAGGGTTATGAAAGTTTCATAAGTTAATTTATCTTTCGTGTGTAAACTTCGTACAACACTACTTGTGGTTTATTTTATATAAGATTGTGTATTTTTAATCCATACTCACGATCGTTTTGTACACCAATACTTGTTGTGTAGAGTCTGAATACATAACGTGATTATTGGTTGAGTGCGTTCACTGCTGAGCAGGGTTTTAATGTTATAATTCTAAGTGAAGGGATTTCGAAGTCTTATTAGAACTATCTTATATGAATACTTGTTAATTGAATCATATTCGGGTTAATAAGTAGGATAAAGAGTATAATTTCATAGTAACTATAAAGGGAGATCAAATCGGGTTAGAGTACTAAGTGCACGGGAAATTAATTGATTATGATAGTACCTAGAAAGGGGGTGAATTATATCTCTTGCTCCGAGGATATTCACACGTGTCATACGCATATTTACTTGTGCCTATAGAGTGAATTTGCATGGTTTAGTGATGCGTCCATAAATCACAAGGCAGAGTCGGACACCGTCACACAAAAGTATGAATTAATAAGTAGAATTGGATGACCTGACGAACTACCTATCATCTTACTTGATCACAACTTACTATCTTTTCTTCTTGTTATCTTTACTTGTTATTAGTTGTTACTTAATTCAAATCAAAACCATTATATTTTTCAACATAGTAATAATTTACTAGAACATAATTCAATTGATATTTATCCGTCTCTTGGGTTCGATATATAACTTGGTTACCTTTGAAACTACAATTGATATCCTTCGTACTTGGGGATTAAATTGTGTGTTGAGAAAACACCCATCAAGTTTCTGGCGCCGTTGCTGGGGATGACTTAAAATATCTTTTTGTTATTTCTAGTTTATTAGGACTATTTTTCTTGTTTTACTATTTTAACTCTTATTCTTTTCAGGTGTATGCTCACGAGATCAAAGAAAGGTAAATTAGAACCATATAATCCTGAAATCAGAGCATCATCGAGGAAGAAGAAGAAGAAGAAGAAGAAGAAGAAGAAGAAGAAGAAGAAGAAGAAGAAGAAGAAGAAGAAGAAGAAGAAGAAGAAGAAGAAGAAGAAGAAGAAGAAGAAGAAGAGTAAGATTAAGAAAGAAAAACCAACTACAACTCTGAATTTTGGAGTTGAAGTGGGAGAACCGAACTCGGAAGCGACTGAAACTATGGTTGATCCAAACGCAGCAGCAGAGGAAGTCGACATGGCCAACGAAAGGGTCAATCTAGATAATCTGGCCATCCGTGAAGTCTTCAAGAATAACGGGGCTGGACACTTTGGGCTTCTAGGAGCGAGGGGGGCTAATGCGGACTTTGATCTTCACCCCGCTCTTATTAGCATGATAGAAAGGAACTCCTTTTAGGAGGGTCTTTCGAGGATCCGCAGCAGCATCTAAACAAGTTCTTGGGCTATGCAAGTACTCAAAAAGACGCAGGAGAACATGAAGATACTAGGAGGATTCTTTTGTTCAAATTCTCGCTTACTGAAAAGGCAAGAGATTGGTACGATACTATAAACGCAGCTGAGTGTACCACTTGGGATCAGTTGAAGTTAAGATTCTTGGAGAGATACATGCCACCTTCAAAGGTGTTCAAGATAAAGCAAGACATTAACCAATTTGCTATCGGTGGAGGAGAGAAGTTTCATGAAGCGTGGGACAGATTCAAGGACATGCTTCGTAAGTGTCCTCAACATGGGCTATCTAAAGCTCAATATATTAGCATATTCTACAATAGATTGGACTGTGATTCATGTGTGTTATTGATGCTTCTTCTAATGGAGCATTGCTTACTAAGTCATCCGTAGAGGCCGAGAAGTTGTTTGAAGATATTTTGATGAACTCGAGAGATTGACCAACTAATAGAGTTAGAGGTACTTACGTCCTTGAAAAAGTGGCTAAGGTTGAACATGCTATGGTCAAAACAAGTAGAGAAGATGAGATCGTCTCTTGCTTGTCGAATATCAACAAGTTACTTCAGTCGCAACAAAAGCAAATCAGCGATATATCTCAGCGCGTACCAATCATGCAGCAGGAAGTAATGAATGATGGAATAATCCAAGAGGAGTTGGAAGAGGCAAACTATGTCATGGGTCAAAGTATTCAAGGAACTAGGTACCCTAATCAAGGAAACCGAAACTATCAGGGGAACTATAACAATCGTGGTCCCCCGGGTAACTATCAACAGTCTAGGAGGCTGGAGTTTTCATGGGGCAATCCAAATAATGCAGTTCAACCTCCGATGGGTGTTGATCCGGGTGCGAAAGTGGAAGAAGGGAAGCCGAGTTTCGAGGATATGGTGAACAGGTATATTGCAAGGAATTATGAAAGAGTGAACCGCCTTGAGGCCAAACTTGAGAAGAAGATCGATGATCATCATAAGGATTTGTCTACTCAAGTTAAATATCTTATGTTGTTGATAGGAACAATAGCAGAGAATGTGAATACATTGACTCAATCTGTAGAGAAGGAGAAGCTTCCGTCTCAGAGTATTGAGAATCCAAAGTCGTGCAATGTCATCACACTGAGGTCGGGAACGCAGTACGAGGGACCGATGAGGCTGGAATCAAATTTGAACATGTCTAAGCCTCGATTCGACCATGATTCGACCTACATAATAGGTTAAACCACACAGGGCAGGTCGAATCGGAGCTCTGGACATGATCAGGAAGCAAAACAACATCGGTTCGACCAACTTCCAGCTGATTCGACCTGGCCCAAAGGTCGAACCCTGGTCGAAGCATACCATCCAGAGCACTCTATTTTAACAGAAGATCGGTTCGACCAAAGCAACATTGATTTGACCTGGTCATCAGGTCAAACTGATGTCAAACTGCACTCTGCGAAACACCCTGTTTTATCGCAGCATCGATTCGACCACGATGTAATTGGTTCGACCAAGCCATCTGGTCAAACCCAGGTCAAATCGCAAATTCAGAGAGAGAGCCGAGTTCCAGTTGATCGATTTGACCACTATGTACCTGATTCTACCTGTCAAGCAGGTCGAACCAAGGTCGAACCCTACCGAAACGTACCTATTTTCGCACCAAATAATCTCTATGATGTGGATGCTACTCCAGTGATTCAAAGTGAACAAATTACAGAGATTATAGTAGAGAAGAAGTGGGAGAGAGCCAAGCGATTGAGAGTCGAAAAGGAGAAAGTAGGGAAGGTTGAACGTGATGAATGGGGCATCCCAAAAATAAAGATACCTCGGTCGTTTCCTTACAAGATCGTGAAGAAGGCATTTGAAGAGAAGTTCAAGAATTTTTCAGAGATCATAAACAAGATAAGTTTGAGCATTCATTTCTCGGAAGCAATATTAGAGATGCCATATTATGTCTGATTCCTTAAGGACATATTGTTGAAGAAGAAGAGTTTGAATGGAGTTGAAATGGTGAATTTGTTTGAGAATTGCAGCTCGATTATCCAAAAGAAGTTTCCACAGAAGATGAAGGATCCGGGAAGCTTCACTATCTTGTGTGAGATTAGAAAAGGGCCAGCACGAAGAGCCTTGTGTAATCTTGGGGCAAGCATCAATTTGATGTCATTATCTATCTTTCAAAGGCTTGGTTTGGGGGAGTTAACTCCTACAACAGTTGCTCTACAATTGGCGGACAGGTCGATGACGTTTCCAAAAGGTATCATTGAAGACGTTCTTGTCAAAGTGGAGAAACTAGTCTTTCTTGTTGATTTTCTTGTGCTTGAGATGGACGATGACAAGGATAATATCCCTCTTATCTTGGGGAGACCTTTCCTTGCTACTGCTGGGGTCATGATTAATATTAAATAGGGGGAGCTTAGGTTGCGGATGGATAAAGAAGAGGTCTTATTCAACCTTGACAAAGCAATGAAAATGCCTATGGAGTCACAATGTAATAGTATTGATGTGGTGGAGGAGATTTTGAAGGAAGATATGTCTCTGATCCTGTCTAAGGATCCTTTTGAGACATGCTTGATGGAGTCTCTTACTTATCCCACTATGGAGCTTGACGATTTTTCTAATGAGGTATATATTGAATATCTTGAAAACTTACTTGCTTTGGGTGATGTCAGGTGTGAATTGGAGAAGTTTAAAGTTGAGAAAGTGAAGTGGACTAGGAAGTACTTGCCGTTGGATCGAGAGAGCACTCCGATGGAAGAAAGGAAAGATGAGATGAAACTGTTACCGGAACACTTGAAGTATGCTTTCCTTGGTGACAATGGAAAATATCCAGTAATAGTATCTTCTTCCCTTGATGATGATCAACTTGAGGAGTTGTTAGATGTTCTTAGGAAGTACAAGTCTGTGATTGGGTGGTCTCTTGATGATTTAAAAGGTATTAATCCTTCATATTGCATGTATTGAATAAGGTTGTTTGATGAGGCAAAGAGTAGTATCCAAAATCAGCGGAGGGTGAATCTCGCGATTCAAGAGGTGATTAGGAAGCAAATCCTAGCGTGGTTAGATACCGGTATTATATATCCTATTAGTGATAGTTCCCATGTGAGTCCATTGCATGTTGTAGCTAAGAAGAGGGGAATGACTATTAAGAAAACTGAAGATGGTGAGGCAATAGCTACTAGGATTCCAACGGGATGGCGTGTGTGTACCGATTACAGGAAACTGAATGAAAATACATGCAAAGACCACTTTTCCCTTCCATTCATGGATCAAATGCTTGATCGTCTCGCAGGGTATGAGTTCTATTGTTTCTTGGATGGGTACTCGGGGCATAATAAAATCATGATTTCTCCCGAGGATCAGGAAAAGACGATCTTCACTTGCCCTTACGGGACCTTTGCTTTTAGAAAGATGTCATTTGGATTGTGTAATGCACCTGCTACTTTTCAGAGATGCATTATAGCAATCTTTGATGGGTTGATAGAGAAGATTGTGAAGGTGTTCATGGATGATTTTTCTGTATTTGGTTCTTCATTTGATATTTGTTTATCTAACCTAGCTACTGTGTTGAAGAGATGTCAAGAAACGAATCTTGTCTTGAATTGGGAGAAGTGTCACTTCATGGTGAGAGATGGGATTGTTCTTGGGCATCATGTTTCTGCCAAGGGATTGCAGGTGGATAGAGCTAAAGTGGTGGCAATTGAGAAGCTTCCACCACCGACCAATGAAAGAGGTGTGCGGTCCTTCCTAGGACACGCCAGATTCTATAGAAGATTTATCAAAGGCTTCTCAAAATACTCCAAGCCCTTGTCTCATTTACTTGAAAAGAATATTCCTTTTGTGTTTGATAATGAATGTTTAACAACTTTTCAGGTTTTGAAAGAGGCACTTACTACTGCACCTATCTTGATCACACCCGATTGGACTCAGCCGTTTGTACTTATGTGTGATGCAAGTGATGTAGCACTTGGAGTAGTGCTTGGGCAGCTGAGGGAGAAAAAGTTCTGCGCCATCTACTATGCGAGTAAGACGTTTGATGCAGCACAAAAGAACTACACTGTGACTGAAAAGGAATTCTTGGTTGTGGTGTATGCATTCAACAAGTTTCAACAGTATTTGGTTGGCATGAAAACTATAGTGTACACGGATCATTCTGCGATTCGGTACTTGATGGAGAAGAAGGAGACAAAGCCGAGAATCATAAGATGAATTCTTCTAATTCAAGAGTTTGATTTGGAGATCCGAGATAAGAAAGGTATAAAGAACGTATTGGCTGATCACTTATCGAGGTTAGAGACAAGGGAGCATTGTGATGATTCTTTTGAGTATATTGAGGAGATGTTCCCGGATGAAAAGATTATGGCTGTGTTCGTTGAAGGGGCTGAACGAGCATGTGTGGTTGCTGCACAAGGGGTAGATCCATGGTTTGTTGATTATGTCAATTACATTGCCGTGGGTAAAATTTTGAGAGATCTCAACCGGTATCAACTTGCCAAATTCAAAAGAGATGTTGAGACTTTTATATGGTATGATCCATTTATTTACAAAATATGTACGGATTCTATCATCCGTATGTGAGTGCCCGAGATAGAGATGGAGAGTGTTCTCGAGTTTTGCCAAGCAAAACCGAACGGGGGGCACTTCGGAGCTCAAAAGACAGCAGCCAAGGTACTTCAGTCCGCTCTCTAATGGCCTACTTTGTTTAAAGATTATGAAACCTGTGTGGCGTTATGCGATAGATGTCAGTGTATGGGGATTATAAGTAGGAGAGACGAGATGCCGCTTCAGCCGAGCATTATTGCGGAGATCTTCGATGTGTGGGGGATCGATTTTATGGGGCCTTTTCCTCTGTCTAATGGATTTCTCTACATCCTTTTAGCTGTGGATTATGTTTCTAAGTGGGTGGAAGCCATTCCTACTCGTTTGAATGATTCAAGAACTATCATATCGTTTTTGAAGAAGCATATATTTGCCCGCTTTGGAGTTCCTAGAGCACTAGTGAGTGATGGAGGATCTCACTTCATCAATAAATTTCTAGAAAAGGTGCTTAAGGATTATGGTGTCAAGCATAGGGTCACTACACCCTATCATCCTCAAGCGAATGGGCAAGCGGAGGTCTCTAACCGTCAAGTGAAGCAAATCTTGAAGAAGGTAGTGGGAACCAATAGGAAAGATTGGGTTATGAAGCTCGATGATGTGTTATGGGGGTTCCGTACTGCTTATAAGACGGTGTTGGATATGTCACCGTACCAAATTATCTATGGGAAGCCGTGCCACTTGCCTGTGGAGATCCAACAAAAAGCTTTTTGGGCTCTGAGGAGCTTAAACTTGTCTCTTAAGGATGTGAGAGAGTTGAGGATAACCCACATTAATCAACTTGATGAGTTTAGGAGTCGTGCTTACAAGAATTCGGAGATTTACAAGGAAAAGATGAAGAAGTGGCATGATTCTAAGATCTCATACAAAGAGTTCAAGCAAGGTGATGAGGTATTACTCTTTAACACTCGTTTGAAGTTTTTCGTAGGAAAATTGAAGTCGAAGTAGACGGGACCGTTCATGATTCATAGAGCATGTGGAGGGGGAGTTTTGCGCTTATTGACAAAGATGGAGACATTATCGTGGTGAATGGGCATCACTTGAAGCATTACAAGTCGCCGGATGATGCTTGCATTATCTTTGAAGATACCTTGATCTGATTTGGTACCGTCGTGACTCTTCGACGTTAAATATGAGCGCCTGTTGGGGGCTTTCCCTTCCGTTTATGGCTTTATTTCTTTTGTGTGAGTAAGAAATTTTTATATTTGAAGTGCTTACCTATTGGCAATTACATCTCTTTGCAAACTTAGTTTCAATTATCATTTCTACTAAGTTTGGGGGTGTAATGTACTTTCCTCAATAAGCACCGGACGTATAATCTTTTCTTTGTATCGTTTGTTAGAGGAGTCGATTTTTTGCGGCATATTTAAATTTTTAACCGGTTTTGATGTGTCGATTTTTTTTGCAACTTGCCTAATGTTTAGTGGTGTTTTGTTGTGTTTTATAAGGCTTTACTTATGAATGTTATTTTTCAAAAACAATTTTTGATGAAGTTGAGCTGTATTTGGTACCTAATGATTCGTTTTGAAGCTTGAAGTGTGTAGGGATGGAAGAACACCCGATTCTAAAGATTCAGGGGGTCAGTTCGATCAAGCCAGGAGGTCAAACCCAACAGAGGAAGTCGAATCAAGGTCGAATCGATGGCATGAAACTTACAGTAGGGTGGTTCGACCTAAGCCGTTCTGGTTCGACCTGAATGGCAGGTCGAACTCAAATCGAACCGAAAGGAGCACTTGTCCAAAAGATTGGTTCGACCTCATCATCTACGGTTTGACCTGTTAAACAGGTCGAACCAAGGTCGAATCAAGCCAGGTAAGTATGTTTTATGTTTGATTTTTGAGTTGATTCGATCACTTTTCACTCCACCCTCACCCGAATCATCTCCGAATCGGAACACCCGTGCACTAATTCTTCAATTACACTTTATTTTGCACTGATTACACAACACTACACTCTTAATTCTTGACTGTCGCAAATTTGGGCAAAATTCGTCGCAAATTTGGGTTGTAGTCGCGAATCATAGTTGTGTTGTGCACTTGTTCAATTTTCACCATGGGAATGACTAAAGGTATGTTCTCTCAATTCAATTACTCTAGGATTGAGGATTAATGTATACAAATTGTTGTGGGTAAGTTGATTGAGATTGATTTTATTTGAAATTAATGGTGATAGATGATGTTTTTGAATTGATTCTTAGGAATTCTTGTTTATTAAGTTGAGATTGCTTAACTATTGATGAATCTTGAGTTTCATGTGAATTGTTTGAAGATAAAGGGAGTGTGATTGATGAGCATGTTGATTTGGTTTGGAATTGTTGGAATTGAAGTAGTTCATTGAGTAAACGTGTTGTATTGCTTGTTGAATTGCTCGGATAAATTGATGTATACTTGTTAGTTGGTGTTAGAAGGTGTGATTGGTGTGGTTTGAGCATGTTGAATAAGCAAGTGGTTTTTGATGGAGATGGTAGTTGAATGAGTATGATTTGTTGGTTGATTACGCATTGACGCTTGAAGTCTTGAGTAGAGTGTATGAGATGCTAGTCAATTACTTGTTTTCTTGTCTTGATTGTTGTTATTGAAGTGTGGTTTTCAGGGACAAGACAAGGAACGAGTAAAAATAAGGGAAAGGGGGAAGAAGTGGAAGTGAGATCGAAGAAGAGGCAAGATAGGCCCTCTAAAGTGGACAATGTGACGAAGAAGCTTAGGTTACAGCAACGTCTACTTGAAAAATTTGAACTTCAGATGAAAGAATGAGATGAGATCAAAGAAAAGTGGGAAGAAGTCTCGGACAAGATAGCTCGGACGAGATACAAAGATGATAATGCCATGAGGACGATGAGCATCCGTGATGACATTTTTTGGATGTTCGACCAAGTAGGGATCCGTAGGCTCATGGAGTTGAAGAGGCCGACCTACTTCCACATCACAGCGGAGGTAATTTGTTCTTTTGAGATGGAGAAGGACCCGCTTGGGTACCCTTTATCAGTGTTGGTTTCAGATTGGATGTGTTCAGAGGAGATGGACTGCTGAGGACTTCAACGAGCTATTCCAGACGCCTTTGGAGATTTCTTGTGTGGAGAATGGGTATTTTGATGCTAATAGCTTTTGGAGGGAGATCTCTAGAGAGATTGGAGATTACAAGATCAAGAAAGCTCGTGCGTCATCGATCAAGAACCCGGTATTGAGGTACATGGATAGGGTGTTAGGCAACACACTGTTTGCCCACTCAGAGTGGAGCTGTGTGTCTCTAGGGAAGTTGTATGCTCTTTGGTGTATGTTGAGCGGGGTGAAATTTGACGTTGGAACTTACTTCATCGCTCAGCTGAATCGGTTCAGGACCGTGGGATTTCAAAAGGTCAATATTGGAGGGTTGCTGACGATTGTAGCCGAGCACTATAACTTGGATTTCAACGGCATCACACATGTTGGAAGAGAGCCTAATTTGGTTATGTTCACGTGCGTGAAAGGTGGATTCGCTCATTTCAGGGATGGAGATTGGTTCTTCACGAGGGGCCTCAAACCCTTCAATTTCATGTTTCCCTTCGACGTGAGCAACTTGACGACTATTTGGGAGGAAATGAACAAGCTGATGGACTCCCTCGGACACACCGCCCTATCCGTGACAGTGAGGACGAATGGGGATTGGAGGATAGTAGCGCGGATGTGTGAGGATGGTAGGATAGCGGAGCTGAGGCAGATTGTTGACTAAGAAGAGTTTCGACTAGCAGCGCCGCAGCAGCGACAGTCGCCACAGCAGCCTGAAGTTGAGCACCGAGGAGTTGAGCAGCAGGATATGGAGATCCCGGATCAGCACGATGCGCCTCAGCATGTTCCAGCAGCGCCGCAACAGCAGCGGGATATTCCAGACGATACACGATAGCAGCTTCGCCTTATTCATGAGCAGCAGGCCGCGATCAGTGCTAGTCAGCAGGAGACCAACAGGCAGCTTGCGCTCGCTAATGCCAACTACGCCACGCTCAATGATCGATATAATGCCATGAATGAGTGGGTGGGTAAGCTGAGTGATCGTGTTGACTACTTGGATAGACACATCGGTGATATGCACCGGATTGTGGAGCGAAGGTTTGATGAGATAGTGAGGATGATGGTGATGAGGATGACGATGCTCCGGAGGAGTAGAGGCAGGGTTTTGTGTTCTCCTATTCATCTCATCTTCATTCTTCTTTTTCTCTTTACAGGTAGGGTTGTGTTCTTGTGTGAGTGGCATGTACTAAATTGATATATTTGATCTTGGATGTGGATGGTGAGGATAGACTATGTTGCATGAGTGGGGATTGTAGAGATACTTGTATGATTTGATTTGGTATATGGGTTTGATGGATTTTTGTGCATTCATATGTTCATGTGTTAATTTCCATTGATGAGAAGCATGTGTAATTTGATAAGTATGTAGAATTCGCGTGGAATTGATCTTGATTACGTGCTATGAGGAGTACTTAGGATTCTATTTACCTATGTGAGGATTTGAGCCTTTTACTCATGCTTGATCATGATAGTTTATTCTTGAGAGAATCATTCATATGAATGTATTCTAGAACTTGGCTTGGAGTCTTGTGTGAAACTTACAATTGGTGAATTGCTAGGACATGATCTTAGACCATTCTTGATTAATTGAGTTACTTAGCCAAAATTTATCTTCCTATTAGTTATAAACCTTTGGTAGCCCCGTTTGAGCCGTTAAAAGCTTTTTCTTTGGCAAGCCAAATAAAAGAGCCTTATTTTACCTTTACTTGAGCTTTGTAAATACCCTATTCATTGGTAGAGAGAGTTGAGGTGAATAAGTGTCGCAAGAAGAAAAAGGAAGATGGAATGAGGTTGAGTAGAGTAAGAAGAGTACATGGTTAAATCTTGTTTAGGGGTAGTGCCTGAAACTGGTACCCCGATTGCTGTTCAAAAAGGGTAGTGCCTATAACCGGTACCCGAGTTATTAAGAGAAGATTGATGTTGATCCAAGAAAGAGAAGGAAATTCGAAAATTGCAAGTGCAAGAGAAGAATTGGAGGAGAATATGAAGCCGAATGAAGAAAGAAAGAAACTCCAAGGTAACTCTCTACTAGTGTTTGAGTCACTTATCTAAATTTTCATACCCTTTCCAAAGAGCCAACATTACAACCCAAAGACAAGTCCTTTGTGATCCTAGCTATTAGTTGATTGTGAGTTGATTTTTGAGACCTTTGCCAAGCTTATGGTTGTGTGAATATGGATTGAGTATGAGAGTATACACTAACATGTTAAGTGCGATTAGCACTTAAGTGAGAGAGTAAACACTTATCATGTGAGTTGGATGACTTAGTACTCCGAATGGTATTATGATTGAGTGATGTTTTGCATGAATGATATGTATGATGCAGGATATACTTGTTTTTAAATTGATGAAGTTGCATGTGTAATATGTTTTGTACTTGGTCATTCTTGTGAATTATACACGACTCCTTGGTTTGATTGCGTTGCTTCGGGACGAGCAATATGTAAGTTTGGGGGTTTGATGAGTGTGTATATTCACGAGTCTAGCACCGGAATTTATGTTATTTTGGAGAGTTTGAAGGGTGAAATAGGTGGAAAACATATATATATTGTGAAAGAGCAGGAATCGGGTGTTGTTGGAGCTATTTGAGTGGTTTTATTAGTGAAATTGGAGTGTAAGTGTCAAGAATTGAATAGACGAAGTCGAAGCCACCCGTATAGGCAAAAAGGAGGCTCGGTTCGACCTGAAAAAGGCTAATTCAACCTGTCCAACAGGTCGAACCGACGACACAATTTGTACAGAGGGCTGATTCGACCACGATGGGAGGGTTCGACCTGGGCAACAGGTCGAACAGTGGTAGAATCGATTCGCAAGGGAGCTGGTTCGACCACATCATTGCAGTTTGACCTGTCTAGTTGGTCGAACCAGATGCTGGAGACTTCCATTAGCTTGGTTCGACCTGTGGTTAGATCTGTAATGAGTGGTTCGACTTGCTACTGAGGTCGAACCGATGTGCGGAAACTTACCATATCTAGATTTTCAAGGCCTAAACGCGTGTGATCACTTGAAAAGCCCATTCTAAGCCCTAAAGACGTGATTACAAGTATAGAAAGAGGCTCGTGCAGTATAGGAGAGAGACTTTTGATCATCACGAGAATCATACAAGAGACAAGAGGACGTGATTGGAGAGAGGAGTGATCTTCCATCATTCGGAGGGGCTGTGACAGAGGTTCAGCTGGAGATTCAAGTAAGATCGGTCCATCTAACCATGATTGCTCTTAGATCAATCATGGGCTAGAGCCGCTTCTGTAGTTCTAGGGTTATGAAAGTTTCATAAGTTAATTTATCTTTCGTGTGTAAACTCCGTACAACACTACTTGTTGTTATTTTATATAAGATTGCGCATTTTTAATCCATACTCACGATTGCTTTGTGCATCAATACTTGTTGTGTAGAGTTTGAATACATAACGTAGTTATTGGTTGAGTGCGTTCACTGCTGAGCAGGATTTTAATGTTATAATTCTAAGTGAAGGGATTCTGAAGTCTTATTAGAACTATCTTATATGAATATTTGTTAATTGAATCATATTCGGGTTAATAAGTAGGATAAAGAGTATAATTTCATAGTACCTATAAAGAGAGATCAAATCGGGTTAGAGTACTAAGTGCACGGGAAATAATTGATTATGATAGTACCTAGAAATGGGGGTGAATTATATCTCTTGCTCCGAGGATATTCACACGTGTCATACGCATATTTACTTATGTCTATAGAGTGAATTTGTATGGTTTAGTGATGAATCCATAAACCACAAGGCAGAGTCGGACACCGTCACACGAAAGTATGAATTAATAAGTAGAACTGGATGACCTGACGAACTACCTATCATCTTACTTGATCACAACCTACTATCATTTCTTCTTGTTATCTTTACTTGTTATTAGTTGTTACTTAATTCAAATCAAAACCATTATATTTTCCAACATAGTAATAATTTACTAGAACATAATTCAATTGATATTTATCCGTCCCTTGAGTTCGATATATAACTTGGTCACCTTTGAAACTGCAATTGATATCCCTTATTACTTGGGGATTAAACTGTGTGTTGAGAAAACACACTGCAACAGCCACTACTCTCGTAGTTTTACCCATGTCTATAACAATCTCATCATCACTTAATTGCAGACATTTAGTGATTCTGGTATCTACACACAACGTGTCAGTAGATGTCATCCCTAATTATGCTTCAACAACTATTGAATGAGATACTAACCTTGTTCACATCTTGATAAAAATTGATTTTCTTCGCCACTTGTTTTGTCAGAAGTTTTCCACCATATACAACCTCTCGTATTTCAGGTAAACTTGCTCAAAACATCCAGGCAAATTATGAAGAATAAATTGATCTAGGTTTCCTTTTCAATTTGTACTCCAAGCAATCCCAATTCATTCATCAACTTATCCATGACTTCTTGTCTTTCTAACTTACTCAAGTATATAAAGAGTCGCATGAGACCATCATATTTCTATGAACATCTCACCTCCCCACTAAAGATTTTAATAGGCATCATGGGATATCCTTAGTGAGAACACATATGTTTTCCTAAGCAGTAAAATCGAAACCAAAATTCTTTTCTAATCATCTAATTTTGGACCAGTAAATATAATTCATTTAGTAAACAATAACCGAGATAAAACCATTTTGAATATTTAGAGAATCATAAATAAATACACCGATCAAATCTTTGAATTTATCCATTTATATTGATTCTCTCAAAATAATATAAAAATAAAATTCACCGACATCCGTGAGTCTGCATACCACGATAGTGTGGACGCATACAAACCCGAACATTTACAAGAGAAGGTTTTACCCATTAATTTTATTTGTCAACCTAACCTCATGACAAAATAATTAATAGTCGGTTCCTCTTTAGCCATGCAAATAATAGCAGTGACTCCGATGGAGAGGATACTTATTATTTGCATCTAAGTGTACACCATTATTTGACCCCAAGTCCATTGCGCAAGCTTATGTGCCTTATAGATGGAGAAGTACACACGTGCTCGGATAACTTTCTACAGTCATCAATTATAATTTTGTACAAGTGAACCGCATATAAACTCATTCGATGGGGAGGAAGACATTATAGCCAACATGCAAGTTCATGTGCATCACATTACAAACAATAATTATTTAATGAAGTCTGTATCGGTGATCCACAAATATACTCATCCGATGGGGAGGAAGGCACTATAGCCAACACGCAAGTATACTTGCATCACATTACAAACCAATAATGGAGGCCGCGGGAATTTTTAACCAATCCCCTCTCCCACTTAGTAATTCAACATGAGGGTTTTACATGCATATAATATTCAAAATAAAATACGCAACCTAGCATGCTCTTATTACAACACATAAGGCAGTAAATCACAGAGAATCATGCATAGCATATATAATAATAATCAGATAATTAAATCAATTATAACAGTTATATATCGACAAATTCGATTATTCACCACCTAGCACAAATGCGGGGAATGCAGACGGGGATCGACCTCCCAGGTGAAGTCGCAGAGCTCCACTTGCCTATTCAGGTAAACTTAATCTGAAAATTGGAAGCCGGTATTCACAAATTTTCCTCCAGATTTCTTGCCCCGCAGCCTGGTCCACCATATTTTTGACACGTTTCACTTCCATTCCCTTGTAACGAACAAACCCGCCAAGTCCACACTTCCGCATGACTCGTGCAGCACATATGCACGACTCGTGCCAAGCCCCACACAGTCGCCCTCGCCATGATGCGTGCATGCCCCAGCCACCTTACACACCGGCACGACTCATGCCGTGAAGTGGCACGACTCGTGCCGTGCATTGGCAGCTTCCGCATGCCTTCAAAACTGCACGCTTTCATAGAAAAACCCCAGCACGATTCGTTCCGATTGCTTGCACCCTGATTGTGTTGGCAGCTCTCCGGATCGTACCGCCAGCTTGCTCATCCAACTGCCCAGTAGCGCTCAACATTGTACTCGGTCAGTTGCCCAGCAGTGCCAGTCTATAACAGACTTGACCCGACCTGCCATGAGACTGCCCGGATTAATGCTGGACTCGCCCGGAATCATGCACGGACTCGCTCGTACCAACGCGCATGCCTCCATGTTCCAAGTTGAGCATCAGCCCGTGTCTTGCACCCCAAGCATGCTAACCACGCATGACTCGATCGGCCAGCAGCCAGACTCGCTCGCGCCATGCCCAGACTCGTCCGGAAACATGATGGACTCGTCTGGAAATAATGGTCGACTCGCCCGAAAGCCCACCTGACCAGCCTGGACAGTCGTCGTTTCCCGCTGCAACATCTGCATGATGTCATGTACGTCCAGATTCCCTCCGTACGCCTGACACCCGGGAGTCCACACGCCCCTATGCTCGGCCAAACGCTGTTCTGCCCGCCAATGTGCAACCCACACGGCAGCCACAGTGCGCTGACAAGCATCATCGCACGATACCCCTCGCTGGATTCACGCTCGTCAACAGGTCCAAAAAATCGACAGCATGCATACCCTGCACGCCAATGTATCCGTCTTCGGTCTCCAACATATGACAGAAAACTCCTTACGCGACAGCTTGCTTGTCACCGTGTTCACCAATCTTATCGTCGAGCAACCATTGTGTGCATCACTCAATGTCCAGGATGCACACTTTTCGACGAAGATCATCACACGGCCATCACCCGATGCTCGCTCGTCCATGGATGCCTTCACACGACCTTGAGACAGTCGTCGTGTGCTTCACTCAACTAACAAGCACTATGTCGTCTTCTCCAGACGAAACTCATAAATAGTTTTCGTCGATACTCGCACAGGCGTTCAAGATACAAGATTATACAGGTATAATTAAAAAAATACCAAAACCCTAATCTTACATGTGGTTCTATTTCGAACAAGAAACACATAATCCACATAAACCCTAGCCTAACGTGTCACGCTTCACCACGAAGCCGAAGCTCTGATATCAATTATTGGTATTCGATCGTTTGGTTAACATGAACCATTAGAGTTTCATATGATTCTATAATCAGCGGAAGCAAGAAAACATAGAAACGTATTACCTTTCACGAGGGTATGTTGAAGAAGATGAATTCTCGCCGGCATCCTGCGCAGCCTCACTGTTTTAGGCATAACTCTCTCATCCAATCTTGGATTTGAGTGATCTACACGCCAAAACGATCATTTCTTCAGTGGCTATCCAACAATGTATCACACGTTTAGTTCTGAATTTCACATGATTTTATAAAAATTGTGGAAGTTGACGAACAGCAGCAGCAAACAACCTTCCGATCTTCTGCTGTATTCCCAAGTCCAATCTCGACGTCGTGTGGTTGACGATCTTCGAGATCTTCTTAATCTGCTATTCCCTCACCCTCCTCATAGTGTTAGGCATGAAATACTTTTCAGTTAGGGTTTCTGGACAACTGAGATGACTTATATATGGGCTATAGCATGGACCAGGAGGAGAAATTAGAGTTGGGTCTCCATTGGGCTTAAGTATTCAAGTTTAGCCCAAAACTTATACTTAAATCCAATAATAATAATATATACCACTAAAATATTATTACTGCACTACCGTTCTAATTCCATAATTACGTTATGGGCTCCTTCTTATTATGAGTCTGTTAGTCTCCCCATGTTTAAGATATACAATGTCCATTAATTAAATTAAGTTACTGACAACTCCATTAATTAATTTCTCATCCGAGAGTAGTACCACTCAACCTCATTATCATGCCGAAATAAATCCACCTACAGGGATTATATGATAATCTTTATGAGCTCCTCAAGGGGACATCATCAAACTATAACGGACATGGATTCTTTCTACAATCAACAGCACAACATAAAGACAGCACTATTTCCCAACTCACCGAGTGTGTTGATTTAATTGCATGTAAATCTCACCCATTGATGAATCAAATAACTGCATACTGCCTTACACATCGAGGTTATTGTATAAGGATTAAGAGCACGAACATCCATAATAACTGAGATCAAGTTCTCCTATATAGTCAGTATAAGTTGAACGATATCAAGCGGTCCTACTCAATACACAAAGTGCACTAATGTGATTTTATAGTCAAGACAAATTAATACCAAATCACACTACAACTATCCCGATAGAGAGTCCCCATCTATTTCAGTTGTGAGCATCTGTTTATACTTTATAAGGAAACTGATAATATGATCTTCTGCGTGTTGTCGCACAACATATTATCTATAGTATAAAGTAAATGGACTATTGCATCGACATATAAATAAATTATAAGACGCAATCATTTGATCATATGATTCTCATTTCAAATTCATTGTTTAAACATTGTTCATACAAAAAGCTAGACTTTTAGTATACAATCCAACATGCCCAAGCAATGATGAATAGGCAGGCGAAACCCTAGCTTCAACATTTGGCCGTTTACCGCCACCCGTCCCTCAGTCGGCTTGCTCGCTCTCTCGTTTTCAATGGGTTTGACGAATCTATCCCCGACTCCGCGTATTTCAAAGATATTTCCTTAAATTGGGTCGGAGGAATTGAGATATCTTGAAAATAGGCCCGCATCCCGTTATGGGCCCCATCATGCGATGCAATGCGAGCCCGAATATTCTCCGGTCTGGTACATCTTCCATCGTCGCGAATGAGGAAGGTAAGGAGCAAGATGCAGTCGGGAGCCTCTGCAAGGAGGAGGAGACTTTAGTCTCGTCACGCAAATCCTGATACGCTCTTTCTAGGGACTCCGACACCCCCTCCCCGCCGCTCGCCACCCACCTTGGGCCCGTTCGGCGAACGGGATGATCGTTAGAATTCATATAAGACGCTTTACGAATGGGGAAGAAGATTGGCAAGAGACGTAAAATTAGAAATAGGAAAGATAAAAAAGGCGTGGAAATTGTAATGGGAGGAGACGTCCTTATATAATAGTACCCCCCACTCCCAAACCGACGCGACCCTGGCAAATGAGTAATAAATGCGGAACGCTTCTTTAAGCAGCACAATGATGAAGCGACGCATCGAAAGAGCAGCCCAGATCTCGAAACGTCGCCTCAAAATCTTCTGTCATATACAAGTCGCTTCAAGGGTTTCGAAATTCAAAATTTAAAGTTGGGGCACACACATCAATGACGGAGACCCCGCAGCCACTCGCCAAACTCTCGCAACGAAGAAGCCTGACGGCTAATATGGTAGGGCCCAGAAGATTGGTCCCTCAGAACAGGACATGGGCCGCCAATCATAAGGCCCAATAATGTATGCCATCGATGATTATCGTCAAAGCCCAAATATGGTGAGCTCTTGATCTAGAAACAGCTGCGCAAGTCGCCTCCAATCTCTCGGCATGATGAGTCGAATGCTTTCCTCCATTTGGCCACTTGCCTGGAGGCTACGGAGTACGGAGATATCCACTAGGATATTAACATAGGAGAAATCCTAAATCGAATCCTAAAAATAGTCACGAGAGGCTATTGCATTTAATGTCTGCACTGTATGCATTTATTGTGAGGTGACTTGACGATATCCGGAGATTTGGATGACGTCAGGCCACTCAATATATAAGGCATACCTCAAAAGAATAAAACATAACAACATTCACCTCCAACAGGCACAAGATCGTCTGGAGGGAATCCTTGAGCATCATCTCTACAATAATCCGAATATTATATTAGATTAGTACGAATAATCCTTCAATTATCCCTAAACAACCACATCAACCCATCATTATCGGGGGATTAAATCCTGCTATCTACACAAACTGCAATAAATTTTTACAGAAAAACACCATAGCATATATATATACTGGTGACTTGATTAAATATTAAACGATTTACCTTATTGCTAGTTAAAGCTTTCAGATGAGGTGGTCATTTAATATGGTATTAAAGCCCAGACCTAATAAAGATCCAGGATGTAAAAATCCACGGCGGATCCTGTCTTTCAAGTCGCACGTTGCTTTCTACCACATCGTTTCAAACGAAGTTTTACCATAACATTTCTCTCATTTTGAACCGGTATGAAATTGATTCAATTGTGGAATCATGAATAGTCACTGGTTTGAAGAAATCCTGTCAGTTGTTAGGAAGGGAGAAGCTGGGCTCGAAGAATGAGCCGTGCACGTTTTAGTAAAACTTCTCGGCTTGATTCTCTATTTTAGAGTTCAGTTGTCCATAGACATAATAATATATACTTTCTAATCTAGACTTTTATTTTATATATGAATATATATGTAGAACGATTTTTAATTTATAATAATTTTCTTTTCGTCCATCCCACAATTATCATTCAAACAATAACCTCTTTATTTTAATTTAAAAATATCGTATTTCATTTAATACAAATAACATATTTTATAATATGATGAAAAGTATATTAGAATACTAGAATTTAATCCTTTGTCTTATTGTCTTATCTAGAATAATTCATGTAATGGGCTGGTGTCACGGTGCATTCTAGGAAGAATTTAAAAATAAAAGTAAAAATATAGAAACGTAGGAGCATAAAAATATCATAAATAAATAAATTAAAAGAAAAAAACGAAAAATGAAAAAACGTAAGAGAAGGTATCTGTAAATTAATATGTTCATATACGAATGATAAAGTATGGTTTAAGCTGAAAACTCCCACAAAATTGTGTGCTTTGGGGATTGGCCCATATCCTTCCTTCCTTCTCCCACCATTAGAGTTTAGGGTTTCTCAACCAGATCTGATCTTCCACTGTAAGTCAACTTCCATTGCCATAAGTGTCGAAAGCCCGGGTTTCCTCTTATCTTTAATCAGGATTTAGCAATAATTTGTTTATTTTTATCCAATTACTGACAATTTTTAGTTCAGTTTTTTTATGCTTGAGGTTGAATTTGGTGGGTGGGTTACTGAAAAGGGGGCAGCTTTAGTCGCCAATGCAATTTGTTTCTTTTAAATTGCTTGATTTCTCGGTTAAAATTTGGAGAGTAACGGAACGTCCGAAACATAGTTATGAGTTCGTCAATGTCTTGGGCGGGCCCGGAAGATGTTTATCTCTCTACATCTCTTGCTAGTTATCTTGACAGTAAGTTTTATATTTCAATCTTTTTATATATCTTCGTTGTGTTCCAACTGTCCCATTGTTCTTGTTGTTATTTGAGGCAATTGTTAGGGTCTGTGTTAAATTTCTTTTATTCTTTTAATTAAATAAATTATTATTATTATTATTTGCGTGTTTAGGATATTGTGGTTGAGTTAAATTTTCCTTTTTTTATTTTTTTTTTCATATTCTTGGTGGTGGTCTGATTACCTGTTTGGTACTTTTATTGAAGAGGTTATGTGTTTTGCTGTAATGTTATGGCATTTTGCATTGGTTTTCTGCCACCTCATCTGTTAAAAGATGTGGGAAGACTCCATTTTAGTTTGGGTTTAGCATATTTTTCCCTGGCTGACAATAGGTGCTTGAAGATTTTAAAGCTTTAAACAATCAATCTTGATGTACTGATATCCTCTCTGTACCATGCTATACATCTGTAATACGGTTCTATCCTCAAAATCATTTTACAAGTTGAATTGGTGTACCCCACCATTATGGGCCCCCACCGCCCCTGCCCTGGGATTGGTGGAGGAGGTAAATCGCAGGGGATTGGTGGAGGAGGTAAATCGCAAGATGTGCCTCATGTGGCTTATAGAGAGGGCTCACTGTTTAACTTGTGCTTACAAGTTGAATTGCTCAACTGTCATGATGTGTTACAGAAAACCGGAGAACCTGTAATAAAAACTCTAAATAGGGAGCAATATTCAACTTGTTGCATTAATCGTTTATTGCTGACCTCAGAAAGTCTTTCTTCTGGCACTGATTTGATGCACGTGTTTCTTTGATGTAACAGTTTTACCATGATTTTACCTTATTTTTCATGAATGTCTGTTGTGTTAGAGGAGCTTCTACCTATATCTACTATGTAATTGATTACATTTGTATACATTATCTTTTCTCTTACATCAGTATATATGTTAAAGAAAACTATGGTATTCACTCTTTTTCACTCTATTTCATAGAGTTGTTGGAAAACAAACATCTCTGCATGAGTTTGATAATTTCTGGCACACAATTTTTGAAATCCATGTAATGAGAACTCAATTGCCCATGGATAATTGGTGAGAGCTATGAAGTTTCTTTAGTTGCAGTGTAGTCTTTTATAACATGATTGCTTCATTGGTGAAATTTTCAACTTCTGCTGTTTTTAATCCCCTTCTCTTTTAATTTTGAACAACCCTCTTTTTTGATAAAGTCTTAAACCTTCTTCTTCTTCTTCTTTTTTTTTTTTCCTTTTTTTGGTGATAAATTCTTAAACTCTTTTTTTTTTTGATAAATTCTTAGTTTTGGCTATGTTACATTTTGAGATTTCTCATAATTTTTCCAGGGAAAATTCTTGTATTACTTCGAGATGGTCGGAAACTGTTGGGGCTTCTACGTTCCTTTGATCAATTTGGTATTGATTCTGCATTCTCATTTACGTGGGCCTGTCCACTTAATTTGTGTCTCAACCAACAAACTTTTACCATCTTATGTAGCTAATGCTGTCCTAGAAGGTGCATGTGAACGCATTATTGTTGGTGATCTATATTGTGACATTCCATTAGGTCTTTATGTAATCCGCGGGGAAAATGTTGTCTTGATTGGGGAGCTGGTACGTGATACTATTATTTTTTAAGAACTTCAAATTTATAAATATATATATTTTAATCTTTTTCCTTACATAAAGTGTTATATGATTGATCAGGACCCACTGAAGAAGGAACTTCCCGCAAATATGATTCTTGTTTCGGAAGCCGAAATAAGAAGAGTAAGCTCTACCTTCTCATGTTCTTTTCAGTCACCTCATTGTTATTTATTTCATGTTTAGATTTAGTGTTTGCCGACTCCAATTGATGACTAAAGATATATGTCTGAGCTTTAGGAATCGCATCTAATACCTCTGTCTTTGACGGGAGTAGAAAACTCAATCTAGTTAATTGTTAAGTTAAATAACTAACATAAAGATGGATTCATCGATTGGTGAGTCTGTGAGAAGTTTAGCAATTTTGAGCATCTTGTTGATATGCTGGCATCGTCATATCTATTTGGGGTGGTCTTAATTATGTTTGTTTGCATGTGAGATTTTCAGGATTTTTTTGGGGGTCATGGCAGTTTGTTGGATCCCATTATTTTGTGGATGGATGTTATTGAGTAGTTAGAAAATTGCATTGCATTTCCTGTGATAGGGTTGTTGTTTTGATGATAAAGTTGGTTGTGTTTTGGTCAGGCGCAGAAAGTTGAAAGGGAGGCTTCGGAGCTGAAGGGAATGATGAAAAAGAGGATGGATTTCCTGGATATGGATTGATTCACTAGTACTAGTACAAACCCAACCTCTCCTTTGTTTTGAAATGAAATACTCCTACCTGGTGGCTCTTCTGTTGTACTCTTAATGTTCTTCCCTATATTTTGTTTTGGGAGAACTTGTTTTGTTTTGTTTTGTTTTTTATAAACTGGTGGTGGTGGTGGTGGTGGTGGTGGTGGTGGTGGTGGTGGTGGTAATGGTAATGGTAATGGTAATGGTAATGGTAATGGTAATAGTAATGGATTGGACCATCCAATGAGTTGCATCTCTTTCCTTATCTCAACTTAAAACGCCACAACTACAAACTCACTTCGCCTCGCCTCGCCGGTTTATAACTCATGCCATCTCTATAACTTAACCTAACATAGGAATATTAAAAGGGTCGTTTATTCGCACTCCTGGAATTATTAAATATACTCCAAAAATATTTAAATTAAATCATCATTAATTTTGCAACAAACGAGCAGTCATCTATCTTATCTGTTCGGTGTTTCAACCGAATAGAACATGATTTGTAATTTCTTTTAATTCATATTTACATTACATAATAGATAAGATAACAGATAAGTCTGTAAATAAATATGGTGATTCAATCCCCTGGTGACAAAGATGGTGATTCATAACACTATCAACATAAGTGACCGTTCATTTGTTTATAATTCATTTTCTTCTTTTTATTTATTAATTAATGACAATTTAATTTAAATATGATTTTGGGTACTTTTGGGGGGCGTGACTAAAACATCGTGAATTCAATTCAATAATAAAATAACAATTCATCTTCTCAAACAATTTTAGAATTGGGAGGAGGAAGAATTGAAAATACAAATTCTCCTAAAATTTCTCTCTTTTACTCTACTCGTGATCGTGTCCAATGCAATAATATTGTGACACGTAACATTACAGTTGAGTTGAGCGCGTCACAGGGGATCAAATCCTCCAGCTCTTCAATAAGTCAATCAATCATTTAACTAGAGTTAAGCTGCTCACTGCTCTCTTCGCCTTCACCGTTTCACCGTCAGATCCCTCTCTCTCTCTCTCCGCCTCAGATCCGGCCATCTCTACCCAATTGCACGGTGGGCTGCAGCAATGGTGCGATTAATTGCCACTCTACCCTTTGCTGCCTTCCTATTGTTCTCTGCTTTCTGCGTTGACGCCTCCGTGCATCACTACGCCAGAGAAAAATTTGTCGGCAAAGGGAATGCATTCGTCGTCCACGGCGGAAGCGAGGGGATATACTCTTCCACTCCTGGACTCAACGACTCCTCCCCCGGACACTCTTTTATTCGGTTCATTTTTATCTAACCTTTCTTGCTTTGACTATATTTTGCTTCTTTCATTTTTGCCCGCCGTATATGTATTTCTTCATGGAGATTCATTTGAAAATCACTTAAATTCCATTGTTTCGACTGAAAGATTTGGATTTGTTTTCATTTTAAATTTCTTTGAACATTGTCCCGGAATCTTGATCGTGCTTTCACTGGTGATTTGTACATTGATTGACAGACATTTTCCAATTTTTGTGTATTAGTTATTCTACGGTTTGATAGATTGGTGCTGTATTGCAATGAGCTTAAATCTCCGGGTTGTGATAGTCATTGTACTACAAAGAAAAATAACTTCACTGGTGCCCTTTTGTTCTAGAATTAAGAATTGATTTTGGGATCAAAGTTTCGGCAAAGGAAGCTGTTGACTTGTGCTAAAAGCTATTGATATATCATTTAATCTCACCTACTGCTAATGAAGGCATTTATGGGTGATGACTAATAATCTTATAGACAATGTTGTGACATTTGGTAATGAATGGGAAATAACTTCTGTTTCACCAAACCTAAATACAACGTTCAGATCAAGAACAGCAGATATTCATGTTGTATTGCAATGACTGCCAAGTAGGTAGGGTGAAAAGAATAATCAGATTGCCCTCCTTTTAGGGAGAAGAATGTTTTTTTCTTCTGATGCTTTTAAGTTTTCTGATTTTCCTGATCTCCATATTGCTGGAAGTTTCCATTTCCTTTAGCCTGGAAACAACTGATCTTCTTTCTCTTTTTAACCAGATTTGAAAGGATTATATTCCAGAGACCTTTGGAGCTTTCTTCCTTCAGCTCAGATTCTATTCATGCTGTTGTGTTTGAGGTGGATGACAGGGAGATGATTGGAGGCTCAGCTTATGGAGGTCAAAGAGCTGTGTGCTGTACAGCAGATCTTGCAAAACTTGGAGTCTGCAAGCAAGGTCAAATCATTTACCGCCCTTCTACTAATAATCCAGGTTGGCCACTAGTATTCGGTGCTTCATTTGATGTTGGGGCTACCGAGACTTCTCTCCAACAGAGATCCATACAAATTACAAAAACTGGGATGTATAACCTGTATTTCATTCACTGCGATCCACAGCTTAAAGAGGTTTTTGTTGAGGGAAAAACTGTCTGGAAAAATCCTACAGGTTACCTACCTGGTAGAATGGCACCACTCATGAAATTCTATGGGTTCATGTCACTCGCATTTGTGCTTCTTGGAATCTTCTGGTTTTCACAGTATGCAAGATTTTGGAGAGAAGTCCTACCATTGCAAAACTGTATAACACTCGTGATAACATTGGGAATGTTTGAGATGGCATTGTGGTACTTTGATTATGCGGAGTTCAATGAATCTGGTGTCAGACCAACTGGAATCACTCTCTGGGCAGTCACATTTGGAACAGTGAAACGTACCGTTGCACGACTGATCATACTCATTGTTTCTATGGGTTATGGTGTTGTCAGGCCTACCTTAGGTGGTCTTACATCAAAGGTTATGCTACTCGGAGCCACTTTTTTTATTGCATCAGAAGTGCTTGAAATTGTAGAAAATGTCGGTGCTGTGAGTGATCTTTCAGGGAAGGCTAGATTATTCTTCGTCCTACCTGTTTCCATCTTGGATGCATTCTTCATTCTTTGGATATTTACATCCCTCTCTTCAACGTTGAATAAGCTTCAGGTACTAGATTTTAATTGCATATTTATTGTTAACCTAAAATTATTTTGACAACTTGGTATTATGGACTTGAACAGATTGTTGCTCCATTTCTAGTAGTTGCTTTCCCTTGGCCTCCTTTCTGAATGATTTTATCATGTTTATGCACTAAATATTTACTAGTGTGATCATCAGCTCCAATTTCTTTGTTACTTGATGTAACAGGCTAGGAGGATGACTGCGAAGTTAGATATTTACAGGAAGTTCACAAACGCATTAGCCATTGCAGTTATTGTATCTGTTGGCTGGATTTGCTATGAGGTAATGTTGGTTGTTTTCCATAAAGAGTCGAATTCACTGTCCTGCTTGAGCTGCCTGCTATTAAGCAATGAATACAAAAATTGTTATTTTAAAGAAAATCACTAAGATAATGATTTTTTACTTCTATGTAATACTCCCTCTGTTTTTGCAGCTTTATTTCAAGTCAAATGATGTGTACAATGAGCAATGGCAGAATGCGTGGATTATTACTGCCTTCTGGCAAGTCTTGTCTTTCTCTGTGTTATGTGTCATATGTGCACTTTGGGCGCCATCACAGAACTCAATGCGGTAACCACCTTGTTCACAATCCTGCTGTGTATAATTTTATAGCCTGCAGTGATTTATGCATAGAAATTTGCTGATGTTTGATTTCACATTCCTTTGCCTTCAAGTGTTGACATTTCTCTTTTCAATTTAGTTGTTTGCTGGTAGCATTTTCTAATCAAAGTCCTGGTCCACTTTCAATGCCCCTTCTCTAGCAACTTTTTTTTATATGTGGTCGATTTTGAACTCTTTGACAGGTATGCATATTCTTCTGAAGACGCTGATGAAGATTTTGACAAGGATGACACTTTGAAGCTCATAAAACCATCCCAAGTGGCTATGAAGGATGTAAGTATTCCTGAGTTCAGATCTACACCCGGGAGTGGCAATGGTTTGTCTCACGGTGATCTTGAACAAGAAAAAACTGCCTGATAATCTGTGTAAGATTCATCAACATACATGTGGTGTGGCTTTAACGACGATATTCGAATACTTAAGTTGTCATTATCTTGTAGAAATTACGAGGGTTGACGAGGAGAGTGAAAGAACGTTAGAAATATGGGATATATTGGTTGGGTAGACTCGTCTCTTGTTTTATTTTGTTGTTTTCTTCTCTTGTATTAACCCATCATCTATCCTGACTTCATATATTTGTTTATTGAATTTTGTTTTTGTTTTGAAATTTAGGTTTATCAAGTTCATTGGTTAGCCTCTTGTGTTAAATTTGGTAATAATTGAAGTAGACAGAGAGAAAGAGTGGCATCTGTGTACAGAAAAGTATCGGCTTTGAAACTCCAGACAAACACCGTTGAATCTACTGCACTAAACCTGCTCTTACCTTATAACTGACCAAAAGATTAAACAGGTGTTGTAAAATCTACTAAATATGTTGCCTAATCGATTAACCCTAACAAAAAAAACTATCTGGTTCTTGTCTTCTAAGGGGTGCCCTTGAATGACACATCTTCTGGAAGGTGAAGTTGAATCATCTCCATGTTTTGGAAAGGATCCTCCCCTGTTACACCATCTATCCTCCTAATGACTTGGGTAAGATCTAACCGTTGCTCGGGATTGCATTCTGTACAATCTGATCCAATTTGGAGAAGCTGCTCCATTTCCCTCAACGAATTTCCGGATCTATTCACATCTGGGTAAAACAACTTAGCCTGTCTCCCCTCAGCAATGCCTGATTTTACCCACTGGACTATGTCTATGCCCCCTTCTGCATTGTGATACCGGGACGGGAACTTCCCAGTAAGAATCTCAAGAATGATGACTCCAAGGAAAAAGACATCGCATTTTGGTGAGATGTGCTGATCGAGAATGGCTTCTGGAGATTTGTACGCGGTGAGGGACTGCGCAGCTTTGGTGCTGCTGATCAAAGAACACAATCCATAGTCTGTGAGCAGAGGCTCGTATTCTTGGGTTAAAAGTACATTGCTCGATTTGAGGTTACCATGAGGAAGATCAATGGAAGACAGGTGGCCATGAATATAGGCTAGCCCTCTTGCTATCCCTTGAATAATCTTCAATCTTGTAGGCCAATTAAGGGGTGCATCGCTGCTGCTGCTGCTGCTGTGTAAGAGAGAGAGCAAACTGCCTTTGGGCTGGTAGGGGTAGACCAGAAGCTTCTCGTCCTTGCGATAGTGATAAGCTAATGGTGGCAAGACGTTGGGGTGCCTCAAGCATCCAAGCATTGTCATCTCTCCATCAAACTCATCCTTGGTGATCTTACTAGCTTCCTTGATCCTTTTCACTACCACCGTGCTTCCCCCGACCATAATGGCCTTATAAGACGACCCCAGCACGCCGTTCCCCAGAACCTCAGCCGAAGCCTTCATCAGATCACTCAAGCTGAACTCCCCCCTCTCATCGTTGATCATCACTATATCAGCCCCTTTTCCGAACTTTCTCGATCCCTGCACAACCACCACATCGCTTCTCTTCCTCACACTGGATATGCTGAAACTGGGGGATTCATCCAGCACCCTCTCCTCTTGCCGTCGCTTCATCCTGAGTATAGCAGCCACCATTAGCAAGAACACCACAGATGGCACCACCACAGCCCATGCGAGTGTGGATGAGCGGTGATTGTGATGGCAGGGCTTGTTGAGAACAGCCCCGCAGAGGCCCGGATTGCCCTGGAACGTGCTGGCGTTGAATCTGGAGAGGCTGGGGGGGATTTCACCTTCCAGTTTATTGTTAGAAAGATTGACGTGACTAAGGGAAGGCTGCTCCTGCGGAGGAATAGGAATAGTGCCGGTAAACTGATTGTGCTCCAGGCGCAGTTCCATCAAATGGGAGAGCATGAAGAGGGAAGAAGGGATGGGCCCGGAAAAGGCGTTCCCCGACAGCCAAACCTTCTTCAACCCTTCCATGCCTTTGAAATAGTCGGAGGGGATCTCACCGGAGAAGTGGTTGTTGGAAAGGTACAGCCCCTTGAGAAGTGTCATCCGATGAAAATCAGGGAGAGGGCCCGAAAATGAATTAGAGACGAACCCAACGCTCCTGAGGCCCGACAGAGAAAGTAAGGAATCGATGTCAATCCTCCCGGAAAGCCCTAATTTCTTCAGGCGGAGGGCCGATACGGTACCGTTTGAACACAACACCCCAACCCACCCACACGGCTCCGTTCCAGGCTTCCAGGAATCCAGATAAGTTGCATTCGTAATCGTAAATGATCTCTTCAGATTTAAAAGAGCTTCAGATTCTGATATTGAATTTGTTATCCCTAAACTCACCAGCAAAACATAGAAAAATATTGATGATCCTATAACACGAATAATGGCCATAACTCTCTTAAATTAATTTAACAAATTTGTAATTCTGCAACCATTTCATGATTCTTTCGGAAAGAGGGAACATTTCTTTTGTTTCCTTTCCTGCGGGAATGGCTAATCGTTTGCCTGTGGACACCCAACTGTAATAACTACCGCTCTTTTTTATTTTCCATATCAATCTAATTACTACTACTTTCTAATTATGAAACTTTTCGAAAAATAATGTAAGAATTTTTTTTTAAATGACTTAAAATTAGTCAGATTGACACAAGTGCCGATTAAAGAAATGCAAATTATTTAGTGTTAATAATTCGTTTTACTCAAACTGTAAATAAGAATCTACCACTCCGACCAAGATATATGTGTTTTAATGTATTTATTTATTCCCTTTTAAAGAATAAAATAAAATATACTCCCTCCCTTTTTTTAGAGTGTAAGGCGGCGTTTACTTTGACATGAAAGGATATACTCACCTCGTCCCACGTTAACGTTGATGCTTGTTTTTTGCACGAAGATTAAGAGATATAATATTTTAATTTGTAGTGAGGTGAGAGAAATAATATTTAATGTAAAGTGGGTAGTTGTATTAGTTGTGGGTGGATCCTACATGGAATAATTAATTGTCTTGTATGGGTCCAACTTGACAAAAAAGAAAATGTAAACATTAACACGTGGGACAACCAAAAATGGAAAATGTAAACCTTAATGTGGGACGGATGGAGTACAAAACAAGAGACAAATTGGCCTTTGATCAAGATTAACCCTTCATTTCCTTTAACCCCTCTATTGTTTACTTACATGTTAACTGTATAGACTTTTTACTTAATTACCCCTCACAAAATGAAAGAAAGTAGAAGATGAAATAGAAAGAAAGAAGAAGCAGAAACCGAAAGGAATAAGATATGAAAGAAAGTAGAAGAAGAAACAGAAAGGAAGAAGAGATGAAAGAACGTAGAAGAAGAAATAGAAAGAAAATAGAAGAAACAGAAAGGAAGAAGAAAGGAAAAGAAATAAAGCATCACCATATAATCCCCAAATTACAGAGTCAATTTTCATTAGCTCTTGAGAAATTGAATCTAAAATAAGGCATTGGAATTAAAAGAATTTCAGCTCCTGATAAACGCAAGGGATATTTTACAGAGAGAGCATAAATTTTTCTGGGTGGCCGCATCGCATGAGATCGCATTTCATCGCGAATTCAACCAACTCCACCGCCGTGAAGAAAGATTCAATCACCGTCGACATAGACCTGAAACTCCTCCAAAATCCGATTGAAGACGATAAAATCGAGTTTCTCTGGTCTCAGATGCTGAATTTGTGAACCCCGCGAAGCAATGATGATTAGTTGGACATGAATTTTTGGACAAAAATATTGATTCTCTCCCCTGGGTCATCGATTCTTCCACACTCCTCCGACGCAGTAAGAACGGTGAAAACCCTAGAGTTTTGGATGATTCTCTCGACAAAAAGAAGGGACAGAAATGAACTTACCATTTATTAACCCTCGGGTTTATTTTATCCGGCCAAATTGGGCTATTAAATAAGTCTCCGCTACAGTGGGAATAACACCAGGCTGACAAGGGCCTGGGTGTTATTCGTCGGGCCCAACCTTAAAAGTAAACACACTTAATACACCTCTTAACTAGGGTTAGGTTAAGGATAACCCTCCTTAACACTAAAAGTAAACGACGCGTAAATAGTTTTAATATAGTAAAAACAATTAATATAAGCCAAAAACTTGTATGCTCCGGGACACACCGTGCCCCCATGAAAATACAAGAATTTAATACTAGAAATTCTTGTGTTCTCGTGGGGACACATGATACCAACTCTTAATATAATAATCTCATATACCTATGGATGACAACGGGTAGGGTACCTGCATTTTTTGGAATACTCGAAACCGTATCCGATAAAAATATTACTACTCGTATACGTCTCATTACCGTTTAAAATACTACTTGCAATACCCGTATATATCCCGTACCCAATTATTCCTACCCGCGGGTATTCGAACCCGTCAAATTTTTTTTTTTTAAAACCTAAAATATTAAATTTCAAGTCTCAAACATTTTTAAATAAATGTATCTACAACATTAAACATTCTTGGTCTCAACGTTAAACAATAATTAAAACATGACATAAAATCACCACACGAGTTTTAAGATCTTCAACTCAAACTTCAAATAGCATACAAATAAAATAAAATAAAATAAAATGATAGGTTAGACTAATGATTTGTAAATTTATTTAAATATTGAATCATGTAACAAGCATTATTTGTGTCTAAACGGTGAAGGATATTTTTTAATATGAGGTTAAGTGTTCGAACCCTCTATAAAACACATACATACAAGTATTAAATGGGACGGTTATATGCGGTTACCCGCTACCTGTATCCGATTATTTATCCGGGTTCGTGTAGCGGGTATCTGAGGGGGGTGAATCTGAACCCTACCCGAACCTTAATGGAAATTTTTTATTTTTTCCAAACCCGTCCCAAAACCAGATTATAGGTACCCGAACCCGTACCAATAAGGTTTGGTAGGATCGGATACCCGAGAAAACCCGTGAAACTGTCATCCCTACATATACATCATTATTCTTTTAACATGCCTAACATATTTCACACTTTATTTACTACTTAAATAAAATACTCCCTCCGTCAACTGTCAATCTATCAATTTTACCATTTTGGGTCGTCCATCCTTAATCTATCAATTTTCCTTTATGAATTATGGGACCAACACCCTCCACTAATACAAATAAAATATAGGACTCACATCCTCCACTAATACAACTACCTACAACACATAAAATAATAATACTCTTTAATCCACGTGCAAAAAACAAATTGATACATTGAGGATGAGTGGAGGGAGTATTATATTACCCTTAAGGGTCCAAATTTTTATTAGTCACTATGCACTAAGTATAATTTTATTTGACCACCTACATTAAAAATAATTTTTATTACCCACTATTATGTGCACTTCCCAATTTACCCCATAATTGTCAGGAGAAAGGACAAAAATCATAAGACCATCATTATGTTTTTGTTGACCGCATTAAATGGTGGTGGGTGGGACCACATTAAAAATTATAGAAAAATCTCAAAAAATTAATTTTTCTATTCGGCCTAAATTTCTTCTATTCGGCCCAAAATTCCATCTCTTTGGCCTATATTTTTTTCAAAAAAAATTTAAAAAAAATTCATACAGATAAATGTTTTCTTCTATTTGGCCTACATGTGTTCTATATAGGGGCGTGCATGGATATTGGATTTAACCTAAACCGAACCGAAACCGCACCGAATTAATCCCGAACTGAAAAAAATCATTGACTTTTTTACCTTTTTCGAACCGAACCGAACTGATTTTTCGTTTGGTATGAACTTGGATTTTCCCTTTTTCCCGTACCGAACATTGAATATAACCGAACTGTACCAAACCGAACCGTACCGTACCGTACCGAAAAACCGAATTGAAACTATGCATTAAAATTATATATAATATATTTATATTAATATTTATACTTAATACTTTATAAGTCATGAATTAATTAATTTTAATTTATTAATTATGATTGCATTATATTATAATAATTAATTAAAATTAATTACAAATAATAATTTAAAATTATATCTAATTCTCGAAATATTTATTTGTTACTGTATATTAAAAAATATATATTTCATAAAGTAAAATGAATTTCTAAAAAAATAGAAAATAAATAAAATAATATGTTCAAAATTCAAATTATTATTTAAGAGAACATAATAAATAAAAGTAAATGGTATCTCTAAAGTGTAAATTCAATTGTACACTTAATAAATAATTATTATAGTTTATATTTATTTAATGAAGATAAAATGCAAAATTTAAATGATAATCCATATTTGTGTTTAAAATATTATTAGATGGACTTTAATTGAAATAAATATTAAATTTAAAGTTTTAAAGAAAAAAATTTAAAATTATTAAGTTTCTTTATCTTAGTACTATTATTTTTTAGGGAACACATGAGGTCGTCTTATGTAAGATTATTTACATTTTTTAAATAATTATCAAATTTTATTAAATATATTTTCACTTTTCATTAAAAATTTATCATTCTTTATTTATAATATGAATAGTTTATGAAATAATGCAATGCATCACTCTCGTTTTTCATCTATTCGAGTATAATTTTTTATTCAAATATTATCTCTTTTTATATGTCTCATGAAAGTGGAATTCTTAATGTGAATTGTGAAGCAGTATTACAGAAGTCTTTTTTTACTTTTTAAAGTATTATTACCTTTTATTAATATATATATATATATATATATATATATATATATATATATATATATAATGCTACTCTTAATTAATTTATTTAGAAGCAACATATATAATTAGAATATGTTGTTACTCATACATTTGTGATTTTTTGAAAATTAATTAAACATTAAATATATGACAGTAAATTTTTTATTTTAATTAAATATGAAATAAATTTTAAAAAATTATAAAATTAAAGATTCATATTTCCACATATTTTTATTAAAAAAATTATGCAATACTTGATGAGAAAATTAAAGATTCATCAAAATCCATTTTTCTAAGTATTTATGTTTGCAAAAATCCATTTATCATGAGAAATTCGATCTGATCCGCTCCGATCAGTCAAAATCCATTTTTTCGAAAATTTATTCCGAACCGAGTCGAAGTTTGGTACGGATTCAATAATGAATTTTTTATTTATGGATTCAATATCGGATTTTTTTTTAAAAAAATTCATAGCGAAAATTTGGAACGAATTTTTTTAAATACTGAATCCCGATCCACACACCCCTACTTCTATTCGGCCCAAATGATTTGTTCTATTCGTCTTTTTTTTCCAGAAAAAATTAGAAATTTTTTTTATATGGATAAAATTTTTCTTCTATTCGGCCCAAATGGTTGTTCTATTCGGCCCAAATGGTTTGTTCTATTCGACCTATATTTTTTCCAGAAAAAAATTTACATTCGAATAATTTTTTTCTTCTATTCAGCCTACATGTCTTCTATTCGGCCCAAATGTTTTATTCTATTTGGAATATGTTTTTTTTTAAAAAAAATTTTCATACGGATAAAATTTTTCTTCTATTCGGCCAACATGTCTTCTATTCGGCTCAAATGGTTATTCTATTCGACCCAAATAGTTTGTTCTATTCGGCCTATCTTTTTTTTCCAGAAAAAATTAGAAAAAAATTTATACGGATAAAATTTTTCTTCTATTTGGCCTACATGTCTTTTATTCGACCCAAATGGTTGTTCTATTCGGCCTATATGCTTTTTCCCCAGAAAAAAATCGTAAAATGTATCTTTTTGCATTTTAATAAATAAATACATTTCATGAGACATGTAAATGCAACAAATTAATGCATTTAGTAGACTGTAAAATAAATTATTGTACTTTGATACTTTTTGATCAAAAAGAGAAATATAAGATTCCTCAACATGTGATTAATGGTTCCCTTTCAAGGACATTTTGGTCACTTTCAATAAAAATGTTTAGAATAAATTATTTTTAAAACATGTGACCACTTAATATTACTTTTAAGTAGGAGTGACTACTTTGTGTCATTTTCACTGTCCTACCGTTAATGTCGACTGTATAAAAATGTCTGTTAAAAAGTGAACAAGTGTAGGGAGAAAGTATGAATTTGTTTAATTGTATCTGTAATCATGTATGAAAAAGTTATGATCTAATACTAAAGTCTGTAGTGGTAAGAATTCCACGTTGTGGCCGTGGAGACCTGGGCTCGAATCCCAGCAGCCACAATTTAATTTTATATTTTAATTTTATTTTCAACAATAAATATGGTAATAGATATTGGTTAAATTCATTTTTTTTATATAGTTTAATTTTATTTTCGACAATAAATACGGTAATAGATAGTATATTGGTTAAATACAATTTTAGAGGGTTACAAAACAAGGAAAATCAGTAAATGCATGATATACACTCATCCACAAAATAGCGATAGTATAATAACGTTAATGCATGATATACATTCATCCACAAAAATAGCGATAGGATAATAAATTATAGGAGTTAATATGAAGCCAGCAGGAACAGCTGATTTCTAAACAATAAATATTGTGAAGAAAGGCACAAATTATTGTGTTAGGGAAAGGCACAAAAGCTGAGTGGTTCACAATTTGATATTCTCACTTATTTGGTTCATTCAAGACCCTCTGAACTGAATATCTAAAAACTTTGTTGAAGGGAAAATCTCAACAAGCTTAGTTGAAAAGAATCAAATGTACATTTGCTGTGGAGTTCAGAGATGATCACAGATTGCATTCGTGAACTCTGTTGTCTTTGCTTTACCTCCAAGATCACCTGTTCTGTACTTCCCCTCTGCTATTGTCTTCAAAACAGCATCTTGGATTCTTTCACCTTTATCATGGAGATTTAAATGGCGCAACATTGTCACGGCGCTCAGAAGCAAGGCTGTTGGATTTGCCAAATTCTGCATCAACACAACAAAATGCTCAACCCTTGTGAGGGAACATCATCCTCTGATAGCTCAAAACAGATTGCTTAAGAGGTTCATTCCTAGTCATTGAATGCTCTAAAGGTTTGTCATGCAAATCTAAAAATACATTTTGTGTAAGATGAGTTGGTCTGCAGGATAAACCCACTGATAAGGATTCAAACTATTCAAAGTGGTGCAAAAAGATTGGTTAGAAAAAGATGAAAAGTATGAGCAAAATATCAAGCTATTCAAACTCATTAATTTACTTGTGCTTCCTAAAGCTCATTCCAGCATGAGAAGCCTTTAGCAGCAACCCAAGTTCATTTTTATTTTATATTCATTTAAAATAAACACCGGCCAGCCTAGAAATATACCTTCTTGGCTACTCTGTTTATAGGTTTGCACCCATTATTGTCATTACAAACGCAGATCATATGGTTTAACTAAAATTAAGAACACAGAGCTGAGATGTTGAGTTCAGGAAAGAGGTTATCAATTACCTGCTTGACAACCACCACCACCCAATCTCCCCAAAATATGAAATCGAAAAGTAACTCATATTTTGACTGCTATCGTCTTCAAAAGAATAGCAACTTCTAGAAATAGTTCACAATTGTTGAAGGCTAAAAATGCAGGGCTTTCAGCCAACTACAGTTTCCACTATGCATGCAACTTTTATTATTGATGAACAAAGTTCCACAAGATTAGGAGATAAACATAACTAATTCATAAGGAAGAAAAAGAGATAGCCAACAGCAGCCAAAAAAAAAACCCTCAAATATTCAAAAAGAATAAATTGTCCCAGAACAGGAGAAAAATGTATATTAGCTCAGATTACTAACCTTTCCAGCAATATCTGGTGCAGAACCATGCACAGCCTCAGCAAGAGCAATGCCTCCCTCACCAATGTTGCAGCTGTCAGCAGTTACCAGATGAAGTTCAATAATTGAGTAATCATCCTTCAAGAAACAAGGCAAATAGAACATACCTTGGGGTTAAGCCTAAGCCTCCAATCAAACCAGCACAAAGGTCACTAATTATATCACCATAAAGATTAGGCATCACCAAAACATCAAAAAGTGCTGGATTCTTCACAAGCTGTGCATGGAAAAGATGGTCAATATGCATGCATCACATGTGCACATATTTCTATGAGGGAAAAGAACTCCAACCAAACCTTCATGCATTTGAAATTGCAACGGTGATCCTATAGATGCAAATAAACTTCTAAAGCATTCTAGGGGTTAAAAAAACAGCTTACAACTGTATCTAGTATCTACAATGTAACAATGGACAATCACTCATACCATCAAACAACAATTGTCAATCACAACTTCTTCATATTTTATCTCTGGATACTTCTCTGCTACCTCTCGACAACACTGCAGAGTAATGAAGAAAGTGAGCAGTTCAGAAGGAAAAAATGAACATTAGTTCTCAAAGGATATGCATAAAGGTGGACCTTTAGGAAGAGACCATCAGTTTTCTGCATAATATTGGCCTTATGTATAGCAGATACTCTTTCTCGTCCATGGGTTTTGGCATAGTGAAAAGCATACTCAGCAACTCTCAAACTTGCTTGACGTGTGATAATCTTGAGACTCTCAACAACACCCCTCACCACCTAGGCAGAAATGAAGAGATTCAAATATAATTTGCTTGGTAAAAAGTACTTTGTATATTAAAAAGAAAAAGACCTGATGTTCAAGTCCACTGTATTCTCCTTCTGTGTTCTCACGAATGGTAATGAGATCAACATCATCGTATTTAGTCTTGTATCCAGGTAAGCTATAACAAGGTCTCACATTGGCATACAGATTGAGCTCTTTCCTCAATGTAAGGTTAAGAGAGCGATGACCTTTCCCAATTGGTGTAGCCATTGGCCCTTTCAGACCAACTTTGTTTTGTCTCACAGATTCGAGACTTTCCCATGTTAAGAAACTTTGGGTTCTTGGATCTATCTCAGTCCCAACAAAATGTTCTTCCCACTCAATTGGAACATCAGCAACTCTAAATACCTAAATTTTGAAAGAAACAAAAAATATTGCATTTTAATTTGGTAAGATTGTACACCAAAAAGAGCTTGATTTGTCATCAAAATTCTAGTAAATAAATAATCATGCCATGGAAACACATAGCCAAAACTTGTACAGCTTGTAATTGCTATACTTACTGGAAGAAAAAGAGAATGGTCCAAAATTTTATAGTTCTCGCAAGCTATGGAAGTTGGTCGTATAAAACCACAGAAGCATATGAAATAACTTGACAAACAATGAAGATTGCCTGCTAACCCAACAAAATCTTATCACATTAATAACTAGCTTCATGCAATTGAAAGCAGCGGGAAATGTTGTAAACACTGCCTCACAGTCTATGCTATGATAAGAGAGCCTGAGCAAAAAAATTTTAATGGATAATAAGACCATGCAGCCAAATATTAACATTCTTTTTGGGCATGTTTAGAGAAAAATAAGTCCTGGGAGAACAAATGAGTAGTCATCAATTATATTATAGTAATACATAAATCCCATCTCAAGGCCATTCCTTGAAATCTTAGCTGGAGTTAGCATATACTGAAATCAATTTTATTTTGGAACTCTTAGGTCAAAACCCTGCAGCCAAGCACCAGCTTCGGTATACTCACGAAACTTTAGTTATTCTATTTAGCCACATGCATCACTATTTTTAAGTAAACCAAGAGGCATATTCGGATGCGATTGTTATGTAGATCATAATTTGTAACTTGAGCATAGCCAAGCCAACTAGGAATATGAAGAATTCAATGGTAATTAAGTTTCTGTTTTACTTTCTTTTCTTCTCGGGGAAATCTTGTCGAATAACAAAAATAATGCTCAGTAATAACAGCCCCTAGAAATTGTTCAGATTCATATTGCAACCAACAGGATAGAAGTACTAAAAGAGAAAATTCCATAAGTAAATAAATTAATTTCAACTACATCGCGTATTAATCAACGAACCCATGATTAAATTAACAAAGAGTAATTAGATATCGCCATTGGAAGAGCATAAAAGTAAGATATTGTAAAGAGAAAGAATGGATGATGCGTACCTGTTTGACTGATTCGGCGATCTCAGGACCGATTCCGTCACCGGGGAAGAGAGTGGCCCGGATCAGATTAGATTCGGAGGAAAAGCTCCGGTTAAGGAAAGTAGGGTTTGCGAATCGGCTGTGAGAGAGTCGCCTGGCGATTAGTGATTGCATTTTGCGTGGATCAAAGTTTTCCTATTCTGCCTATGCCTGCCTCTCAATCTTTAGTCAGCGCCCAAATGAAATTTACCCGTCTTTTTTGCTTTTCTATTTCTAATTCTATTTTTTTTCCTGTGCTTTAAATAATAGAAGTAATTCTATTTTCAGTATGACATACACCAAATTGCATTTTAATGACCTGGGTTGAAATTTGGAGTTATTAGTTAAAAAAAAAACTCGAAAAATGTAGGCTTGGCTCGATTAATTCGAAAAAAATTAGGGATAGAGTAAAAAAATTTGGGTCGTTTAACATTCGGGTTTTTTGGCTCGAACCGATTAGTCCGTGGATTAATATAGCTAGCCCGCGGGCTTGAATTAGAGTTGTTAAAATATCCGAAAACCGAGAGCACGGCCTAATTAACCCGGAAAAAAATTAGGGTTAAGGCCAAGAAATTTAGGCTCGTTTAACATTCGGGTTTTTTAACAATCTAATAGGACTGGCCGCGGGCTAACCGGGCCGACCCGTAGGGCCGAGAGTTATTATTATTATTATTATTATTATTCTTAATTAATTTTAACACCTATAATCTATACATCAACCACCTCTTCCCACCCTACCCCTACACATCGTGGGACAAACTCTCATCATCCTTTAATTTTCATCTCTTTCACATTCTTTCTCACAATCTAACCCACACTTTTCTCTAATAAATAAAATAATACTTAAATAAATATATTAGAATTAATTTAATTATCACAAATTCTTTTAATTTATACTCCCTTCGTCCCATGCAAAGGGGTACTTTTACTTTTTGCACGTGAATTAAAGAATATTTTTATTTAATGTGTTGTGAGTAGTTGTATTAGAGGGTATGTGTGCCCCATATTTTAATTGTATTAGTGGGTGTGTGTAAAAAGGAAATGTGACTCTTCGGGTGGGACGCCCAAAATGGAAAAAATGGACCCTTTGAAAGGGACAGGGGGAATATGTTTTAACAATATTTTGTACTCCCTCCGTCCGCTTAATAGGGGAGTATACATTTATTTTTTGCACGTGAATTAAGGAGTATTATTATTTAATGTGTAGTAGGTAGTTGTATCAGTGAGATATATGGGTCTCATATATTAAATGTATTAGTGATGTGTGTGGATCTCATATGTTTTAAAAGAAAAATGTATACATTTGATGCGAACGCCAAAAATAGCAAAATATATATTTTTTCGACCGATGAAGAGAGTATATATTAATTTTAATTCTCTCAAATTTTAATAATGTATCTAGAGTAGGAGTACCATGAAAAGCTTCTCGAAGGAAAAAGTGTTTATTTTGATTTATTTTTTTAATTTAATCACTTGTAAAATGAGTAGTAACCATGGGTTTTTTTAGGTGGATTAGGTATTAGCTTCTTGGGGGACCGTGTAATCAAACTGTTTTGAATTTGTTATACTCCCTCCGTTTTTTTTACACGTAAATTAAGAAATGTAATATTTTAATGTATGGTGGAGTGAGAGAAATACTCCATATTTAATGTAAATTAGCTTAGTTATATTAGTGTTGTGTGAAAGCCCAACTTGATAAAAAAATCAATATAAACCTTAACTTGAGACAAATCAAAATGAAAAACGTAAACCTTAACATGGGACAGAGAGAGTACTATTTATAACAAATTTAAATTTATAATTTTTTAATATTTTTATGATACAGTCCGTGAACCTGACCTGTTTAACCCGTAGCCCGTTAGGGTTAAGTTCGCCTTTTTAATAGCTCGTTTAAACAAATTTGATTAATCTGAAGCCCGTTGCTGACCCTAATGAGTTGAGGCTAACCTGTTATGTCTTAATTTAATCCAATATGATCTCCTTTTTTTAAATGAGTGGTATATATTTTTTTAATGGAGCTAGTTTCTTATGCGCACAAGAGTATAATATTTTGTTTTAAAATATATAAAATATTTTAATTTATTATTTTAATTCATAAGAATATTATTTCTTTAATAATAGAGTCGGTTGAAATATGAATAATATTAATGTTTGAGTAAGAATTTTTTAATTTTTTTCCAAAAATTAAAGGGTATAATTTTTTTATAATAAATGGTACGACATTTAATAATAAATATACTCCCTCCGTCGTCCAGCTCTTCATTGTTGCTATAGATATAGAGTTTAGTATTACTTTTTTTACTAAATTTATTGACTTTTAAGGGATATTGTGGTACTTTTATGTAATAAGTATAATAAAATAAGTTATGTGAATTTTGTGAGAAAATTTATTTTTAAAATATGATTTTGAAGGTGAAAAATATAGTAGGGCAAACAAATGAAAATTTTATTATTACGAAAGAAGTACAACTTTCTAAGATCATTGCATGTGGACCCATGGTGCATGAGACAAGCAAATTCTTTTACATGACATGGAGGACACTTCATTATTTTGGTGAATAACTTCATTTGAAATAAAAACTGATAATGTGGTTAATATTATTTTGTAACCTGTAATAACTGCAGCATGGAGCAATCTCTCATTTTAATGAAAGGTTGCATTGGGTAGCAGACTTTAGATCCGTTGAATTACCATAATTTGCCTACCGATCATTCTGTCGGATCGAAATATAAAGGGTTAATTCCTAAAAAATAAACAATTTTATTGGGAGTTTTCAAATCTATCATGACCTTTTATTTTTGTCAATTCGATGCACGAACTATTTAACATTTTTAATTCTATCACCACCTTTATTTTCGTCAATTCAATACACGATCTATTTAATACATTCAATTATGTCACAATTTTTACTTTTTCAATTTGATATATCACTTATTTCATAATTTTAATTCAAATCATATTTAGTATTATATATATTTCGTTATATATATTAAATGTAACATATTATCATAATTAATATATTCATCATTATATAATATATACTACACGGTTCTGGTATATATTTTAAATATATAACTACGTAATGTATTAATTGTAAGCAGTGTGTAATATTATATTTAAAAAGTTCAAATACTTAACTTATTATTAGGGGTTAATTGTAAAAAAAACCACAAACTTTACTCCTATTGCAAATTAATTCTCACTTTTGAAAAATTGTAAAAAAATCACCACCTTTAAGTGTTGTTGCAAAATAAACACAATTTTTTTTACTAAAGTAGAGTTTTTTTTGGGTTTATTTTGCAATAATACTTAAAGGTGATATTTTTTTTTTTGCAATTTCTCAAAAGTGGGGATTAATTTGCAATAGGAGTAAAGTTCGTGATTTTTTTTGCAATTAACCCTTATTATTATTATTATTATTATTAACCCTTACTTTTGTAATTTGGGTATTTCTCATACCCTTTTGGAATGAAATTTTATTTTTCTGAAAAAAAAAAAGAGGAGAGAAATAATATCCTAAGTCAAATATTCAATCCCTAGGGCAAGAGATTGAATTTCTCCACCCCTTCACGTGTCATTTCATAAGCAGGTGTTATAAAAGATGTTACATCAACATGTCACATAATATCCCGCGCCGTGAAATCGAGGGTGTAGATAAGTGAAATCGAGTTGTCCGATTCAATTTCAAAATCAAGTCTTCAATTTTAAAATTCATTATGAAAAATAGCATTGTTACTTGATTTCGGCAGAGGGTGTAGATCAGTGAAATCGAGTTGTCGATTCAATTTCAAAATCAAGTCTTCAATTTTAAAGTTCATTATGAAAAATGGCATTGTTACTTGATTTCTACAATAAACTCGTAGCATAACCCCAAAAACATACTACCATTACACTACCTTGAAATTTCATTTATGAATTTATTTTCATATCTAATCTAGTACTAACATCTTAGTAGTATAATAAACCATGGCTTTTGTCTCATACGGTCATACCTAATCTATGCTGCCATGGTTGAATAACAGGTGTCATGTTTGTTTTTATTCAAACCAAAACAAAAATCCTTGGTGTTTAAAGTTTAATCCTAATGTTCCAATTTCACCTTCATATACTTCTATACAAAGGAAAAAATATATATATTAAATTAATATTCTTTAGTACATTTTAATTTTAAAATTGAAATTATCTTTTTAACACATGGAGTAATATATTTTAAAGTCACACTGCAGTGCATTGATGCACCTAAATAACTTAAACCATTAAATCATATTTATATTTTATCTTTAACTATTAAATAAAATAAAATAATAAAAAACAAAAATAATAACTAACCATTACTTTCTAACATTTATCCATTCACCCTATAAACTTTGACTTAAACGATTTAATCTTGCTTGCACATAGTTGCAGAATGTGAATCTTGATGGATATTGTACTTGTAGTATCACTTAGGAGTAGACATGCACCCCGGTTCGGAATCGCCAGTTCCGGTTTCAAGGTAGGGGGAACCGAAATCGAACCGGGGTACGAGGTTTCGGTTCTGGAATCGACGATTTCGGTTCCGGTTCGTAACCGCCGGTTCCGGTTTTAACTTTTTTTTTTGGTTTTAAGCGTAAAAAGTAAAAAAAATATAAAAAATTGAAAAATCGGCTGTTCGAACGGAACCGTCGGTTTTTTCCCAAATATGAGGAACAGAAACCGAACCTTCCCCTACCGGTTCCGGTTCTTTTTTTGGCGGTTCCGATTCCGGTTAAAATCGACGGTTCCCCGGTTCGAACCGCCGATTTCGGTTTTTTTGTGCATGTTTACTTAGGATGTGATTGGTAGGATGGAATCAAATAGGAATGGAATTACTCTTCCTTATTTAAATCTTAATCTTATGGTTGGTATGGATAATGGGAATGAAAACTCAATTCCATTTGGAATCATCATTCCTTAAAATAAGGAGTAGTAATTCCCCCTACCCCATGATATTGGGTATTTTCATGTGCTTAGGAATCAATTTTTATTTTTATTTTATTTATTTTTATCTATATGGAAAAAAAATATATATATATATATATATTTTAATGTATTCCACATCTTTATTTATATGATTATAAAAAGAATTATAATTAATTATATTATTCTGCTTTTAACATATAATTTTAAAATTTTCAATTACAAATTATAAGAAAAATGTTTAATAACTCACAGAAAATTTCAATAAAAATTATATGTTTTGTTATTCATTTCTGTAAAAAATTAATTAAATAAAATTTTTATTTATATTTAATTTTTTAATATTTTAATAAAATTTTTAATAATTACTGAATATAAAATTAATAAATTATATATATATATATATTTGTTAAATGGAATAAAAATATAAAATATTAATTGTATTTTTATTTTTATATATAATTTAATAACTTTTTAATTATAAATAATATAAATTTTAAATTTAATTTTAATATAAAAATATGATTTTCAATAGATTTTAATTAATTTAAAATTATTTATATAACTTATAACTTAAATTTAATATTATAAAAATATATTAATGAGATTGAAATTAGTTAAAGGTGTATTCTATTACTTGAGTTAAATCTAAACCATACCAATCATGATAATTATTCTTTTCAATCATTCATTTCCCATCTTTATTCCATTCATAAGTTCATTCCATTCCATCTGAATTTCATTCAGTCATACCGATCTAGCCGTTATGGAATACATCATTATGCCAATTCTGCAAGTGTGAATTTATTTATGAAACAGAAAAAAATAGAAAGTGTGAATTTTACTTTCTTACCAATGCCATAATTTAAAACAACTATTCGTTTATCGCTTGGTGAATTCTTTTTCATAATTCATCTGTTGAGCCCATAAGTACAAATTTGTCAAATTGAACCAAACACTCCCTTTCATAGATTAAGATTTGATGAGCAATTATATTATTAAAAAAAAAAGAAATTTTAATTAGTAATAAATCTTTAATTTTACTATTTCTCTAAAATAAATAAATATATAGGTACACCACAAAATAATACTATATTTTATCATTTATTTATCACTCGTTATACCAAATTATTCCAAAAAGTAAATCATATTATGACTTTAATAATATTCGTACAAATGTAAAGTAGAAATCAAGAGGAAGGGAGGGTTTTTATTTACATTAGTATTAAATATTTTTCTTAATTCTCATAATATTATATATTTTTTTAATAAGTGTATAAATAAAGAAAGGAGTATATTGTATTCTATCGGTTCGTAAGACAGTCTTACTAGATAAACCACCGCTAATTAGTTGAGTACTTTAAACATTAATAATTAGGTACTCTACAGAATAGGATTGATTATAAATATTTTCGCATAGCTAAATAATTAAATGAAAATGACATTATCATTTATAAATTCTGAGAGGGCCAATGATTGCCGAACGCGTGTTTCAGTTACCAACGGTGCTCTTGCCCATGTTACTTGCTACAAAGTCAGAATGGCCCCTCGAAGCTCTAACCCTAGCAATGAAATAAATTGTGGGATGTATGAGGGAAAAAAAAAGTGTATGAAACGAATACTTATCTATATCTATATTATATATATAATAACACAATAGTGTTAAAAATAGTAAGTTCTTGTCAAAACTATATTTCTTTAAATAGTAGGTGTAATATAAAAGTAAATGTAAAATTGAAAAGAAATAATAGGTGTCATTTATTTCTATTATACGTGAGATTCACCTTGAATGTGAGAAAGTCAATATTTATAAGGAAAGGAGTGTGCAGATGAAATGCATTAAATAAGTCATCACCAATCACATCTTTTCTTCTATTTTTAATTCAAACAAATTTTAAAATCTATATAAAATTTTCATTTCAAATTTAATTTTTAATAAATAATATACCAAATTAACTAACTTTTCAAGATCTTTTATTCAGTATGGTATATATTTAACTAAAATAAAAAAACAAATCCAGTAATAAATTTTTCATTAAATTAATATTCTGTTTAAATATTTATATAAAAAAATTTAATATTTAATTATTACAATTATTTAATTAATTAGATTGCTGTCATATAAATATTATTATTATTTCAATTTAATAGCCCGTTGCCCTCCAAACTTTACTTCATTGAAATATGACTAATCTTCTCCAAGAAAAATGGGCTAATCTTCTGCAGGAAGGAAGCCATGGATATTTATGTTGTTGGTTTTGTGGCAATTCTCCTCAGACATGACAGTGTTCTTATTTATGAGAAGAGTGAGCGGCCTTCAACAGATCTGAGCAGTAGCGTCGGCGAGCAGCAACAGACCGGTCCTAACCGGTGATGACTTTGGCCGGCGTTCAGGATTCCGGCAGCTTGCAGTGGTTCTAACCGCTGACCGGTGACGATTTTGGCGACCGACAGAACTGGAGGCTGATGGGAACTGGAGGCGGAGAGATGGTCTGCAATGGAATAGCAGCGTTCAAGATTCCGGCAACAATATATATTGACTATTGACTGACATTTAGATTGAACTTTACATTGTAATTTTCATTTGCTGAAGAAAATCTTGGGTGAATAAAAGACAAAGATAAAAAATTTGCAGATTGTTAAAAAAAGATAAACAAAGATAAAAAAGACAAACAATGAAAATAAACAAAGAGAGTAATCTTATAACTAAAGATAAAAAATTTGCGGATTGTAAAAAAAATAAATAAATAAACAAAGACAGTAATCTCAGAATTATTAAATTTGCAGATTCTTAAAAAAGACAAACAATGAAAATAAACCAAGAGAGTAATCTTAGAATTAAAACTACGTGGAAATAAGTGAATATTGGATTATAGTTCAATCTACATAATATATAGATTATTTTGTATATAGTTCATTTTAAAAAATATATAAAATTTGTTTATAAAATAATGAAAAAAAAAGTGAAAGAAAAAAAAGGAAAAACATAGTGTATCATGATGAAAAGAAATCATGTGATGAATAAAAAATAAATAAATTTTTTTATTTTGAAGAAAGAGGGAAAAAAAAAAGAAAAAAACCTATTCTATATAATAAATGGTCCTGGGAGTGCATTTTTAATTTTGATTAGTTTTTTAAAAGAAAATTTAGTTCTCTTTCTCAAAAAATAAATCTTTTATGTTTAAAAATCTACAAAATTTAAATTAAAAGTGGATTAAAGAAGGATCAAATTTTGATAAAAAAATGACACAAATAAAAATAAAATAAAATTGGGAGTTTTAACTTCGTTGCACATGTGAGATCGATGCACTCAGATGATTCTAATAGTTAGATTAAATTATCACTATTATTAATTATATTAAATAATAAAAATAAATAAAATAGAAAACCACCCACTACTCTATGATTTAAGCCTATAAAACTTTGGGTGCACAGTTGCACAATAACCCTAAAATTGGACTTAAAATTATTAAAATTAAAAAATTACAGGAAAAAAGACTAAAAATATTGGGTGCACCCAAAATAAACCTAAAATTAGACATAAAATTATCAAAATTAAAAATTGCAGAAAAAAAAAAACTATTGTAGATAGAATCAACCATATTATTTATTGGAAGATTATGATATTTCCAATGAGAAAAGTATAATTTCAGTTTATAGAAAATTACAACCAATATTTTTTATATACTAAATATATCTTCCTAATAGTATTATGAATTAAAATTTTGAAGGAAAAAAATTATTAATGCATATTTGATATGCTATATATATATATATATATATATATATATATATATATATATATATATATATATATATATATATATATATATATATTTTGCTATTTTAGGAAACTTTCCGCCAAAACTAACTTACTATAAATAGTAATGTGCTAAAAACTAAAAATAAAAATACATGTGTCAAATTATTAATGGTGTGTGAAATGTACTTGCTTTAGATAGAGTGGAATGAAGTATTAGTAGTCAATTTTTGTAACCAATCAAAATATTTTGTTCTTATCTTTATTTAAAAATTTATCTAATATTTTAAATGTTTATAACTTATTTATTTTAAATTTATTTACATGAAAATTATATCAAATTATTTATCTTTTCAAGATCTTCGATTTGATATCATACTAATAATATAATGTAGTAGGAATTACAAAATTTCAAATTTAATAAAAAAAAATTATTTTAAATGATTCTTTAACACAATTTATTAATAAGTAAAGTATTTATAAATGAGTAAAAATATTTAAATTAAAATTCTATTTAATTATTTATTATTGAAATTTTAAAAATTCTAATCATTAATGATTTTAATTTAATATATATTATTAAGTAAATTTTTTATTGATAACTATTTATTATTTAAGAGTAAAGTTATTTATTTTTTAAAATAAAATGATTAAATATATTTTACTTTAAAAATATACATAATTTTATTTGTGTAAGGCTTCTAGAAGAAGAAGCTTGAAGCTTTTGGAATAAGCTTGTGCAAGACTTCTACAAAAAGTTTGGTGCAAGTCTTTCATGGGAAACATGTGAAATATATTTATTATCTTTTGGAATAAGCTTGTGCAAGGCTCAACTGCCTACTATAGTCGGATGTTTTTTGTATTAATTTTTTTTTATCATTAGTAGTCTATACCCAATTTTATTCTCCTCCCAATTTTATTCTCCTCCCAATTTTATTCTCCTCGCGAGCAACGTTGGCGGATGAAGGAACACCACAGTGTCGAACTTGAAATCCAAGGGCTTATCTGTCTGTCTCCATGATTTTTTGGTCGAGGAACGACGGTCCCTACCCTACGTGCGAACTTCATCCACTCCTTGGTCGGTGAATCGCTGAAATTCTCCACGGCCAAGTGGGAATCTCTGAAATCCTCCAATGCCCTTGCCATTGCAGTGGAGCTCCATAATTAAATATTCAGTACTTCTCCACTTCCTCCTTCTTCCAACTGAGAGGAAAGCGAAAATTACATAGCAACACCACAAAAATCATGGATTCGGCAAAGATAATACAACTTCTTCAAGTGGATGATCCAATATAGAATTCTCGCAACTGTTTTTTTCAATGTTTGAAAATAGATATTTGAGTTTTTATTTTGTAAGGGTATAATAGTCTTTTTCATATTATTTTTTTTGAAAGCTGATGTGCTTTCAGTAATGTTTCGGGTGGCAATAGGGCCGCCCAAATACAAATTCATGATAATTGGACCTCAAACAATGGGCCTTTTGAAATTTTAAAGCCCATAAAGCGTTACTGTTTATTTCCGCGTGAAGTGGGACCCATACAGAACACGTGATATAAATATCTTCTAGCGAATTATTTGCCCTCTTTCAGCAAGGGAATTTTCTTTTTGTCTTTTTTTTTTTTTAATTTTATTTTTCTTTTCTTTCCTTTTCTCTTTTTTTTTTTTTTTTTTTTTTTTTTCTCTTCATTTTTCTTTCTTGTTCGAGGCCTTTCGCGTTTTCCCTCGGTCTACAAACCCTAAAATCAATCTAATTATCCTTGTCTGATCATTTGTTTGGATCGATTTCTAGTTAAAATCAATAAAAAATGCAGAATCATAGATTGAAGCTGCAGCAGCATCAAGCTTTGATGCAGCAAGCTCTCCTTCAACAGCCGTCGCTTTATCATCCTGGCCTCTTAGCTGCTACTCCCCAGGTTCATTTTTGTTTTTTAAAGCCTTTTAAGTTATTTTGTTCGGAGTGAAAAATGATTAATACTATATATTATTTCTTCGTAGTTTAGAATGCTTCAAGTATTTATCCGTTTCTTTTTTCCTCACCGTGTAATTGTTTTCTTATTCCTGCTTTCTGTGTCTTGTGGGGTTTCCGTTGGTTGGACGTGATCTTTATTGGGTTAAACGGATTTTTGGTTCCATTTCAGTTGAGGTCGGGTTTTAAACTGCGGGTTGTGTACGAGTGCGAGTGAATTCTGCCTTTGTTGCGTATTAATATTGTCGAAGGCCCTTCAAGGAATTTTCCAGAACTCTTTCCAAATTTACTGACCTTAAAATCTTAGTCGTTTGTTTATTCCACTCCACGAGGCCCATTCTAGTAGTGATGCTTTGTGTTTCTCTAACTTGAGTGTATCTATTTTACTTCTTTTTTTGTAACTGCAAAATTGAAATGTATGTGCACATTAAACGCAAGCATTCGGGAGGTGCTCCCTAGTGTGGAATATAATTGAAATAGAACTTGTGGATTACTGGAAGACATCTAATAGTTTTCTTTCATTATCAAAGACCCTGAGTCTTCTGATTGAGTTGGATATAATTGTGGTAAAGAAATTTATGTAGGCCAATCAGACATGACAATAAATAGAAAGGGGAAGCCCTGCAAATGGCCTGCTTGTCTTTTTTTGGGTTAGGAAAGGCTTGTAATTTTTAGAATTAGGCACAAGAGTTGATCTAAAAGTTTAATTAGGAATAACAGAGACAATGCATGGTTCCCAGTTTCTGTGGCTTCCAGCATCTCTGGTGCCCTTGACATTTTAGTTGTAAAACTTTATTTACAATAGAACACATTCACTCTGTATTTTCTTCTTATATTTTCTCGTGTTAATTTGCAGATTGAGCCAGTACCTAGTGGAAATCTGCCCCCTGGGTTTGATCCAACTACATGCCGCAGTGTGTGAGTGTTCCAGACATTCGTTTTATTTTTCTTATTGAGTAAAGACATTTATTTCATTATTTTCTGCTTCTTCTTTTATGTGATATATTATCAAGATTATATCACCTTCGCTTCTGAGGCTTTGCCCCAAATCTGGGTTCCACATCTTGTTTCTTTACCTAACTACTGCAGATACATGTTTACCATATTTCTTATGGCTTAATATATACATATATATATATATATATATATATATATATATATATATATATACATATATATATATATATATATTATTTTTTTAATTCTCTCTTGCGGCTTGCCATCGTTTCCTTATTTGAACCTGTTTCTTATTTGTGTGATATCATTTTGTGTAGTATCTGAGGAGATTCTTATAATCATACATTTTTCTTTGTTTTGTTTTCTTCAGAATTTCTATTTTTTTCTCTTAATTTTTTAAAATTATAGGTATGTTGGGAACATTCACACACAGGTGACTGAACCACTTCTTCAAGAAGTATTTGCGAGTACTGGTCCTGTGGAGGGCTGCAAGCTAGTAAGAAAAGAAAAGGTGCGCTGGTTTCCAAGTATGCTCAATTCTTCTGGGTATTTACATACACCTGTGCAGGATTTGTCACTGGAGATGATGTTGACCCTTGACATTGTTCTCCTGCTATGTACAGTCGTCCTATGGATTTGTTCATTACTTTGATCGTAGATTTGCTGCACTTGCAATATTGCACCTCAATGGACGACAGCTGTGAGTAGTAGTTTCTGTGGTGTCAGTTTAACAATATTGGGGTTCAGATTAATATACTTTTTTACTTGGGTGAATTTCAGGTTTGGGCAACCTATAAAAGTCAACTGGGCCTATGCCAGTGGTCAGAGGGAGGACACATCAAGTATGTATCTTTGTTATTGTTTCCATCATTGTGGCAATGCTCAATTTAGCATATAACATAGTTATTTTGCACATCTACTGATCCAATGTCTCATGAAAACTTTATGTTTTTGTAGGCCATTACAACATTTTTGTCGGTGATCTCAGCCCAGAGGTTACTGATGCCATGTTGTATGCATGCTTTTCTGTCTATCCCAGCTGCTCGTACGAATCTCTCTCTCTCTCTCTCTCTCTCTCTCTCACACACACACACACACACACACACACACACACACACACACGCTGCTTAACTTCTCTTCTCTGTATCTATTAGTATGCTAGTTTTAGAAGGTGTTGATTATGTCGTAATTTGTCGCAGCGATGCGAGAGTAATGTGGGATCAAAAGACTGGGCGCTCTAGGGGGTTTGGATTCGTTGCTTTCCGGAATCAACAGGTACATTTACTTGGATTTTATACTGATTTCATCCAAGATATTAATGTGATAGAAGAGTACCATATGTTTCTGTTTTTTCTAATTTCAGGATGCCCAAAGTGCAGTTAATGATTTAACCGGTAAGAGCTGTTTCAATTGATATTTTTTTGTAGTTCCTTTTTTCTAAGCATCTGAAAGAGTAATTTGTTTTTCTTGCTCTGAGCAGCAGAGAATTAAGGTTGGTTTTATGAAAACTTTGCAGGAAAGTGGCTTGGTAGCAGGCAGATACGCTGCAACTGGGCCACAAAAGGTGCTGGTACCAGTGAGGACAAGCAGACTTTAGATGCTAAAAGTGTGGTGGAACTAACAAATGGCTCCTCTGGTGAGTTTATTGGAGGTGAAAAAAAATAGAACGAGATAACCGAGTAGAATCATTACTCTAAGCTGAGAGAATTTTCGTAACTTTGCACTTCTTGGCCATTAATAAATTTATTTCATAATTTTACAGAGAATGACCTTTTTAATCTTACAACCTGATAGCTCTTGCCATTAATTTTTCTTGAAAAACTTTTCAGTTTCTGTATTGTATGCATTTCATACCGTATGAGAACATGCTCAAGCCTCTATTTATAATCATGAAATTACTTGCCATTTTCACTCAGATAATGGTACTAATGGTGACTTTTTGCTCTTACAGAAGATGTTAAGGAGACAGCAAACACTGATGCTCCTGAGAATAACCCTCAATACACCACTGTGTATGTTGGTAATCTTGCTCCAGAAGTAAGTCATTTCATTTATTTTTGCTCTTCCTCACTGAATATGCATTATCCCCCAAAACCTCTGGGTTATTTATGACTACTGTGCTATTCAAGTGTTTTTATTGTCTTTATTGCAATTTTTTTTGGGGGGGGGGGGAGGGGGGGGGGGGGAGTTACATCGTTTTTCATGGGAGCTGTGGGAAAATAAATGCTCTTACATATCTGATTGAATGTATATCACTATTACTCTTTTTATTCCGTAGCATTTTAGTCTGTTTTGAATGATTCCATCCCTTGATTTTATTCTTCCAGGTAACCCAGATTGACCTCCATCGCCACTTCCATGCTCTCGGTGCTGGATCAATTGAAGAAGTTCGGGTCCAGCGCGATAAAGGATTTGGTTTTGTGAGGTATAGCACCCATGCAGAGGCTGCAATGGCTATTCAATTGGGAAATACTCAGTCGTATCTCTGTGGCAAACAAATTAAGGTTGGTTTTCATCCCACTCATTCATTAGAAGGTACATGTTCAAATATGAGTAAATTCAGAGTTCTTACCAGCACGTGATCTTTGTGGGGTAACTTAATTTTAGATTGCACTTGTACCTGCCATATATATTTTATTGGACTAACTTTTATGTTTGAACAACATGAATTTTCGCCTTCTTTTCATCTCATCACCAACTGTTGGTTTTTGTGTTCCTTTCTACCCCTTCTAAACTGTGAAAAGTGTTCATATATAGAAGTTTTAATCCTGCTTTGGCAATGCACTAAATGCTCTTGGGTAGTCTTAATGAACTGTCCCTTTTTTTGTTACATGAACTTTTGATGTTGCATTGTTCTTCGACTGCAATTTAAATAAAGAGCTGTCAGATTTGGTGGCCTTCTGGCCAGTGTTTTGGTTGTCCAGTTCTGTCTTGCTGTAGACCAGACAGTCTAAGTAGCCCCAACTATATTTAAAAAAGAAGAAGAAATTGTGTTGATTCTTTATTCGGGCAGGGCCCAGGGCGCTGAGTTTTTTCTGACGAGCGAATGGGATGGTCCCAACTATACTGGTTTTTTGTCAAGCCCATTTGTGTTCAAATTACCAGGGGGCAATCTTGTCTAATATTTTTAACTGAGTTGCTATTTTTGTTTTTACAGTGCTCATGGGGAAACAAACCAACTCCGCCTGGGACTAGCTCCAACCCCCTTCAACCACCCACGCCTGTACCCTTGCATGGTGTTACAACTGCTGACCTTTTGGAATATGAACGTCAAGTTGCTATGAGCAAAATGGGAGTTGGGGTCCATCCTCTTGTGCAACATCCTCTGAAGCAAGCATCTGTGGGGATGGGGGTGGGTGCAAGCCAGGCCATCTATGATGGTGGTTACCAGAGTATTGCTGCTGCCCAGCAGCTGATGTACTATCAGTAATTTGATATGATTTTAACGTGCAATGTCCTGTTGGAGGTTTACTTAGAATGTTCTGTAAAATCTTTGTTTTCAGGATTCTTGCCCTGTCTTGTCTGTATTCGCTGTGTGTTTCTTTTTCTTGTAGGAATGAGTGGAAGTGGTCTCCTTGAAAGATGTGGCCAGTGGCTTACCACTTTCTTTTCCTGATACCTTCAAATTAAAATAGAAATCTCCATGTGGAGTTCTATGTTCCTGATGCAAACTCAAATTAATTGGTGTGGTTTTATTGGAAAATGGTGTACACACCATTAGGGTCTCACCGCCCCTATCCTGGGATTGGTGGAGGTGTGGTTTTATTTTTCTTATGTGATGTTGCTAGTTCGGAGATCAGTCATGTAATTTTGTGGGTTTTTTTTTTTTTTTTTCAATTCAACTATCTCTAATTATTTTATAATTTATTTATTAAAAAAAACTAAATTACTCCCGAAATTGAGTATTTTTTTTTTAAATTATGGAACTTAACTGTGAATTTCATTATGATATGGAGGGAGTAGCATGTTTGCAAAAAAATTTGACCGGTGTTATTTTATAAAGGAGGGTAATGAGAATTAAAAATTACTTATGTCATTAATGATGCTTGGTTAATAAAAAATAATTTTCAATGAGTTAGTGCTCTCTTATTTTCATTAATTAACTATTCTGCCCTCATCAATAACATTCATCAATCAAACTCATTACCATTCAATAATTCTTATTGCCATTAATATCATTGTAAAATTTATGCCAAGCATCCCAAAATCATCAGCATTTTTCACAATTTCCATTTATAACATTGTACTGGTAGTCCATATTTGTTATGGATACAACATAGATTCGTGAGGGTGAAATTTAAATTTTATGTCAAATTAATTTATTAAAAGTGAGTGATTATATGTGTAAAATAATATAAATTGATATGATAAAAGAGATGAAAAATAATAAGAAATGAAAAGAAAAAAAAAATTAATTAACAAGAGTTAATATATGATGAGTGGACCGTTAATAGAATTTGTAGGTTTATATGAAATTGTTTTTTAAATTTAGTTGTTTGATTTTGAAAATCTAAATCTGAACTTAAAAAAAAAAGGAAAATAATTGTGTGAGATCGTTTCACGTAAAGACTTACGTGAGACGGCCAGAAAGTGATAATTTTTTATGAAGGAAAGTGATAACAAATTAATGAAAAATGATAATGCTCTATCACTTTTTATAGCGAAAGTGATAACGATTTATAGTATAAGTGATAACTATTTTAAAAAGTAAAAAATGATCTCACGTGAGACGGTTTTACACAAGACCTATAAAAAAAAAAAAAGCTTTTAAATTTTCCAGTTAAAACCCTTCCGGGCCCGGCCTGAATAAAACCATTCCAGTTCCCGCGTTTTAAGCCCTAATTTTCCTTTTAAGTTAGTACCCGACACTCTCAATCTCACCGAATTTCGGAAAAAGAATTCTGGTATTATTATGGAGGTGGATATGGAGACTTCTCCCAGTTATTATGACCCAGAGGATCTCAGCAGTCGAGAGCGCTTCCGTAGATACGGGTATTCTTATTTTTTTGCAGCAAAATGCATTGAGGACGATTCAAGAAATTTCAAATTTAACTAGATTATATTTTTAATTTGCTTTTAAAAATAATTTTCAAATTCTCTGTTACCAAATAATTACGGCAAATGCGATGCCATTGTTGGCTTCCTAACTTAATGGAGTTTGATTTTATTTCTGGTTTTTGGGTGAAAAGAGATGTTACTCCGAGGTATTTGTGATGAAATACATGAATTAAAACAGAGGCGTTTCGGAATTGGTCTTGGAGTTTTTTTTCTGGTATTGTTGATAGCTATCTAATCTGTTAATCACCTAGGTGCTTCACCTGGCATTTTTTTAGAGGTCTGCAGAGTAATCAGGAAATTAAAAGAATGATATTCCAGTGGCATTCCAGATTGAACATATAAATATTATAACACCTTTTTCTAAGGGCTATATTTGATTGGATACTGGCAATAAACTAACATGCAGGAAACGCCATCCTGGTTCAAGCCTGTCGCCACATCACGACCATTTAACCTCAAGATTTAGAAATGCTGCATTATTTCTTGAAAACATTAAACATGAGGTTGATATGATTGAGACGGATAATGGGGAAGCAACATCTGGATCTGCTTCTAAGAGGAGATCATACCATGATGGTCTGGGATCTCCCATGGTTGACAGCTATGCTAATACAATGCGCAGGAGGGGAAGTGAATCTCTTAAGGTCTGTAAGGAGGAAGAGCACGGGCAAGCTGAAAGTTCAGATACGACATTCTCGTTATTTGCTTCTCTGCTGGATTCTGGTCTTCAAGGTGTTTGAATGAAGTTGCCCCGCTAATTATTTTTCAACTAATGCTATGTTGTTTCTGCAGATAGAAACTTTATAAAGTCTGTATGTTTAACTGACGTAGATTGATTCACGTGGGAAGCTACTATATAAATCTTTATTTTTGTATTGCTTGTGTACTATCGTTTTCAAGTCCCCAATTAGGCTGTTGCTGTAGAAGATGAGAGAGATAATTGGATTGGCCTATAAATTGTAGATGTAGATATTATATTTTCTGGAGCTCTTCAAATTTGTTGAGTGTCTCTTTTATTCAGCTATTCAAGATGAACAAGCAGCTAGCAAGAGGCATGGGACATGATCTCCTATGCCAGTTTGTGGAAGTGATTGTTTAGAATCATTGATTTAGTACCCCTCCAAGGATGGGTGTAAGAAATTGTGTAAAGACTTTAATCCAAGCACAATGATGTAATACAATCCATTTACCTGACCCCACATAGTGCAATAGAGGCTTAGCTTCGGGTGTTAGCCTTCCATGTGTCCTCAACTTCAAAACTGACACATAATAAACTACACATGCAATCTCTACCAGTTCTTGGACAATTATCAATCCCCTTTATAACAAGGGTACAAAAACCTGCTTTTTTACAGATGATGTGGCATCAGTTATGTTTACATCAAGCAATGAAACTTTGGAGGTGCTTATATTCTGGGAATTTATTAAAATTTTAATGACCTTTAGTTGAGCGATGGGTTATGAATTTTTGTGCTACATACCTCATTTATCTATTTTTTACTGCAAGAAGTTTGGAGGTGCTTATATTTTGGGACTTTATCTATTATATGAAAAAATTAATATCCTTGAAAATTTGAAATCCAGATTTGTGCAAAATTTCTATTACTGATGATGTTTATATTGAGGATTTGACTTTTTGTTGCTGTTGGTGTTCTGCAGGGTTGATTCCTATCCCTGATCTGATCATACGATTTGAGAGTTCCTGTCGCAGTGTGTCAGAGTCAATAAGGTCTTGACTTGAATTCTTTACTATCATTATTATAAAATTATATTTATCTTTTTTTATCATTTCTTTTTTCTGGGTGGGGGTGGTTGGCACCCTGAGGAAGTATATCTTTTCTTTGATGAATTTTTGTATTTACAGGATTTAATTTGTGTTTATTTTAGCTATTAGATCCTATTAGCTTGTTAGCATAGTATCATTTAATTTTTATCTTCCTCAACTGATCTCACCTGCATGTTGAAACATTTGTAAATGGGTGGTGTGGAAATTCTGATGCAGAACTTTTTATTCTGGATTTGATTGTACTATGTCAAGTGAGAAAATCATTTGAAACCTTAACTTAATTGAGAGGGGTTTAATTTTTTATTTATATCATTATCCTCAACAATATCTCTTATGTAAGCCAGCATTTATATCCCACTTCTGGATCTGAACAGGGAATATTATTTTAGACCCCTTCTGTATGCAACTTGATTGTATGATATGTTATCAAATAACTTAAGTGGCTTCATTCATTTACATTGACTATCATTCACAGCTGTCAATTAGCGTAGAATCACTTGTAAAATTTACACACAAACACACATATATAAAATTGTTTAAGCTCAATGTTCTATTGTTCTGGTTGGAATACATTTATTGCCATTTGGTGCAGATATGGTGCCAATGAGAGGTATAGAGTGGTTGAGGATAAATTGATGAGGCAGAAAGCTCGATTTTTGCTTGATGAAGCTGCTTCTTGGTCTCTTCTCTGGTATCTATATGGAAAGGGTAATATACTTCACCCTAATAGATTGCTTTTAAGCTACTTGTGGGGATGCTTCTTTAAAAAGCTTCTCTCCATATTTGGAAGTGTATATAGAAATATGTTTGAAGTTCAATCCTCTATAAATGAGTTCAACAATACTGTATAATTTTGTTTTTGCAATAACAATCTCAATGCCCATGTCTTAATGTTGACTTGAATTCTTCATCCTTGGTGATTTGTATCATTGTGATGTTTATCATGATTGATTGGGGCTAAATATTATTTATCTCTTGCAGGAAATGAAGAAGTCCCTGATGATTTAATCCTGGTATAGCATACATAAAGACCCCATTTCTAATGTCTGAGACATCCTATTTTTGCCTGACTGAGTTTAGTTTGTATTTATCTCTCTATAAATTTTTTTCCGGGGCTTTACTACAGTTTTATCATATTCTTTGCTTATGGTTTAATCAAAAATTTTTTAGCTGAATCTTATGCGTTTCACAGTTCCCAACAACATCACATTTGGATGCCTGCCACTTTGTTACAACAAATCATACAGCACAATTATGCCTCAGGATTGTTCAGTGGGTTGAAGGGTTAGCTTCCAAAGCACTCGATTTGGATAATAAGGTAATGGCTTATACAGTGCTTTTTCAGTGTCACCAAATAATTAAGGGGATTCAAGCATTTAAATCTCTTATTTTATGCAAATTGTTCTTGATGAACTGTCCTATTGTTGTTTCCTTGAATGGATTAGCTTCTAAAGTAGTTGCATTTAACATCTACTGTCTGCTAGTATTATTCTGTAATTGGGATTCTGGTTTGGCTGGTCTTTTTGTTGAATTTCTTTCAAAGCTAGAGTCCAGTAGCGTGGTTAAGGTGGTCAGACCGATATACAGATAAAAAAAAAAGTTGCTCCGTGTTACTAAGCTTTCTAAAATTGCTGCCAATGATTAGTTAAGAATTCATGGTGAGATAACTAAGTTACCCTTGGAATGGCGATGTTCCAGAATTGTATTTGACATCTCTTTGTGGCACTTATATGTTTTTGATGCAGCTTACTGTATAAGTTTCAAGAATTGAATCCCCTAGTAGTCATAACATTAAGTGCAGTAACATGTGCCAATTCACCATGAGGTGTATTTTTGAGGCATTAAAAAGGCTTTAATTATAGAAATTAATAATTTTCATTTGCAGGTCAGAGGGTCTCATGTGGGTACTTACCTTCCAAGCTCTGGGGTTTGGCATCATACTCAGAGATATCTTAAAAGAGGTGCCTCAAATCCACAGACAATTCATCACTTGGATTTTGATGCTCCAACACGTGAGCATACGCAACAACTGCCTGATGACAAAGTAATTTCTCACACTAAAAGTTTTTGCATATGAATAAATTTAATAATTACTTAGATAAGGCTGAAATGGAGATTCATTTACATCAGTCATTATCTCATGATCTCCTTATGTAGTCATTTGATTTTCCTCTTATGGTGTTATATATACTTGGTGCGAAATAATTGCTTATATATTATGCCACTCTGTTTCCACAACTTTGTCCTTGTTGAGCCTTTGTGGCTTTACTGGTGCAGTGATGCACAGCATTAATCTCATAAATTCCTTTATTTCAGCAATGGACTCTAGTTTCAAAATAATATTATTAATAACATTAATTAAGATTTATAAGCTGTCTTAAATGGTTTTTAGATTGCTAATTCATGATAACAACTTTATATACTGGAATTTTAAATGTAGAATCACTATATAATGAAGTACTAGTAATTTAATAGATTGTTATAAAGATATGGAAGAAAAATAATCAATTTAAGACCAAGCCAAATACAAAACATAAGTAAGAGGATGCCAATTAAAGAAAATATTAGACCATGATGGAAGAAAACAATTACGTGGTGGAAGTTTGGTTTTGTGCTTTTAACTTTTAATTAAAAAAAAAAATCCTTCTACATGGGGATGGGTTGGGACATATGTTAATACCTCCTTCCTTTTTCTTCTTTGTCATCCAAATATTTCTCTTGCACTAAGATGTCACGATTTAACGTCGCTTTGATCTTTTTCCAGAATGTATCTTCTCACTTTTATCATGAGTTGATGCCACTAGTTGTACTACGTATCTGGAGGTATCTTCCTTTTAATGTAACGGTATTACACCACCAATCTCCAACCACTTTGCCTATATGATCAAAAGCCTTTAGCTGCATCAAGTTTTGATTCTGTTTGTTGGCTTTAGACTACAATCCTTTCATTTTGTGTTGATATTGTGAGCTCGCCTCACACCAGTTATATCAACATGCCTTTTGTTACTAATAAATTGCTTGCTGGTGTTACACTCCAACTGAATGTACTTATTCTTTCTATACTAGAAACATGATGAATCTCTTTTAGAAGATGTTTGGACTCTTCTGAAAGCTGGAAGACTAGAAGAGGCATGTAATCTTTGCCGATCTGCTGGACAGGTATGAGGATCTCTTGAAAAGTATCAGATTTATGTATCTTTATACTTCGTTCCGCAATGCCTTAAAAATAAAAAGGAAAGTCAGAGTTCCTTATCCTTGAATGTAACATTTTGTTGGCAGCCATGGAGGGCTGCAAGTTTGTGTCCATTTGGAGGTTTTGACTTTTTCCCATCAATTGAAGCCTTGGAGAAAAATGGAAAAAATAGAATACTTCAAGCGATTGAACTTGAAAGTGGAATTGGCCATCAATTGCGTCTCTGGAAATGGGCCTCCTATTGTGCATCTGAAGTAAGTAGAGTGAAAATCTAAATGTTGCTTTATTTTGTGTGCTTCAGATATACAGATAAAGGAATTAAGTAAGGGCACACTAATGCTGTGGCTTTTTACATCATAATACAGTCCTCTGTTCATTATTTCCTTGGCTATGCATGTTTGATATCTTAGTTCAGGGCCTGGAAAAACTATCCTTTTGTTATTATTCTGCATCCACTTAACTGTGTTAGATATTTAATCAGATTTGAACTTTCCTAAATTTTAGCAAGTTGAATCTAGTTATAGATTTTTGTCTAATGCATGGTCATGCTTTACATCGATTACTGAAACGATGTTTTGATTCCTGTGGTTTTATTTCATTGGAGAAAATTTCTGAGCAAGATGGTGGAAAATATGAGAGTGCAGTATATGCAGCCCAATGCAGCAATTTGAAGCGCCTTCTTCCAGTTTGCGCTGATTGGGAAGTAAGTTTGTCTCTTAACTGTGGTTGTTTTAAGTACAAACATACTTGGCCGAGCTGCCTTTTGAAAATGGAGATACAAAGCGAAAAAGTTTTGGTTTCTCAATCTTTTGGAGTTTCAAGGTTTAACTTATTTTTCAGTTTCCTAGTATCGCTTTTCTTTCACAGTTGGGATGAATATTTCTGTTCAAGACATCTGATTATGTTCTTTCACAAAATTGTTCAATCTATAAATGCTGCCTTGTAATGTTAGTAAATTATTGCCAATCTTTTTCTAGGTCTGAATTAACAACAAGGTAAGGCAGGATTTGTGATGGTCTGTTTTTAAAGTTTTATCTCATGTATATATAGCTGTGCTATGTTATGCTTTTTTTTATTCCTATAGAGGAAATAAAAGCGGTGTGGCCCAATAAAATATTATTTGTGACATTTTTCATCTTCAGTTGGCTTCACTTGAGTATACATATTCAGAATGTTGAAGTGTGCATACACTGAGTGTCCTAATAGAAAATAAAGACTTAAAGTAACTGAATTATTTCAAGATCTTCGGTGATTTTGGTTACTAAATTCATCTCAATGGCAAATTGCAAAGTGTTTCTAACTCAAAATATAATAGGTAAATATGGCCGAGAGAATCAATATTTCTTGGTTCTTCTCTTGGGATAGTGATTGAGTTAAGAGCAGTGGTGAAGTACTGAGGACTGAAGATTATTGTGGATGAATATGATATGCATACAAGACCCAGGATAATTCTCGTTAGAAGAGTCTTCTGAGTGATTGCCAACTATAATTCTTTTTTAAGTCTTCCTCTGTGTCGTGCTAATTATGTATATAACAATTTTCTTTAATTTAAGCCATTTAAACAATATGCTGAAACTAAGCTATCCCAATCACAAATTAGTTTGTTGATATTATTATGCTGATTTCTGCCAACTTTCCCTCTTCAAATAGGCTTTCGTGGCAGGTGCTTGACCAGCTCAATCAGAGTATCTTATATTTGGAATTTCCATATCTAATGTCTCATCAATCTATTACAACATATACTGCAGCCATTTTTGAAGCCGTAACCTTGAGCTTCCATGCCCCATCTAGTCTAGTTTTTCAGCTGCAGCAGCTTTGAGCTTTCATGGCTTGCTAAGGGAAACACCTTAAAAGACACTCTAAAAAGAACTAGTGAACCCCCCCCCCCCCCCCCCCCCCCCAAGGCACACGCACACACACTAATAATCATGAGGATGTGCTTCTACATAGACTTTTTTGTGTTGTGTGTGTTGGGCTGGGGATTGTGGTGCATAAGTTGATGTCCTTGTGCTTTGATTCATGTTATCTGTTTTTTTTTTCAGTCTGCATGCTGGGCTATCGCTAAATCATGGCTTGATGTTCAAGTTGATATTCAAATAGCTCGGATGCGTCAAGGTGGAGTTGATCTGTTCCAGAGTTTTGAAGAGGCTATGGAGAGAAGTCCTGGGCAAGGAGATTTTGCGTCTCAATCAATCGAACCAGATAGTTGGCCGCTTCATGTTCTGAATCAGCAACCAATGAATCTTTCTTCCCTACTTCAGAAGCTTCATTCAAGGTTCATATTTCATGTCAATGGAATTTATTTTCCTTTAATATAAACAACTTATTGTGTACATCTACCTTTGCATATTAGTGATACTGTACATGAAGCTGTTGCTCGAGCATGCAAGGAGCCTCAGAGGCAAATTGAGGTAGAATGTGCGAAGGAAAATTTTATTTTGATGAACTAATTTTTTTTTAACTCATTATTTCAGATCACTAACTTCTGTATGATGCTTGTTCATCATTAAATTTTGATGGTTGTCCCAACTTGGAAGTAATGGAGACTGATGTGATGCTTTGTTCTTTGTTATGGTCACTTCTTGCTGTGGTCTCATTTTTGTATAGTGTACTTTTCTACATCACAAACATGTGACTGCACTTTACTGAAGAGAGAAACTTTCATGCAGATGAGTCTTATGTTAGGAGACATACCTCATTTGCTTGACCTCATTTATTCATGGATATCACCTCCAGAGGATGAAAATATTTTCAGGTATTATGTAGAGTTTATTGTTCATTTTCTCTGATAAATATTTTTTTCTTCTTTCTGATATGGTCTATTTTAGTTATAAAAATTTGATTTTTTTTTTCTGATTTAGATGCTCCTTTCTATGAGGATAAATTGATGTGGAATCTATAGATTGATTTATGTTTAAGAATTATATCAGTATGACTTTCTTTAACTTGAGTCCTGAATACAGGCCTCATGGAGATCCACAAATGATGCGCTTTGGTGCACACTTAGTATTGGTGCTGAGGTACCTACTCGCAGATCAAATGAATGACCCTTTCAAAGAGAAGATAATGACAGTTGGTGACTTCATTATTAACATGTAAGTGGGCATCTGTTTAGCTTGAATCTGATGCTTTCAAATTTTTTAGAGCATGTACATCACCTCCAAATTTATTCTTTCTTTTCTTGAGTTGATCTTTCAGGTATGCTATGTTTCTGTTCACTAAGCAGCATGAGGAGTTGGTGGGTATCTATGCTTCACAGCTTGCTCGCCATCGTTGTGTTGATCTTTTTGTCCATATGATGGAATTGAGGCTAAACAGCAGGTATTCAGTTCAAATTTTTGACACAATCTGACAGCTTGTTACTTGACTTCTGAGGAGCAGAAAGAAGCACTTTGAGTATATTGATTATAAATTATCTGCTTTTTTTTTTTTCTTTTCTTTCTTTCTTATAAAGATATAAGTTTGCTCGCTTACAAGCGTGCTACATAAATTACTCATGGTTCCCATTTTTTTTTCTTCATAATTTTGATGCCTTTGCAGTTTTTACATTCATGAAATGGATTCTTCGTCAATGAGTAGGTTGGACAAGAATGTTGTAACATTAATCTATAATAACTGGAATTGTATAAATCATCTGTGAATTTGTTTCATGTTACTCCCATTATAAGCTGTATGATATTTTCCTGTGCATCTTCTTCATCTACAGCGTACATGTCAAGTACAAGATCTTCCATTCAGCTATTGAGTATTTATCATTTTCTCCTGAAGATGACTCAAAAGGCAGTTTCGAAGAAATTATTGAGAGGTACATTCAGTTATATTCTGTAACTTTTCTCAAGTAAGTTTGTAAAAAATGTGTAAAGAATTGCTCGTGCATTTTTATTTTTGCTGTTTTCAGGATTTTGTCCAGATCTCGTGAAATTAATGCTGGAAAACATGAAAATCCTTCTGATGTTGCTGAGCAACATCGTTTGCAGAGTCTACAGAAAGCTATGGTTATTCAATGGCTCTGCTTTACGCCTCCTTCTACAATTAATGATGCCAAAGCTGTTGCTGAAAAACTTGTTCTCCGAGCGTTAGTGCATGGGTATTTATTTCCTCTTTTTTATTCTTTGAGGAATTCTTTTCTTGACGTAAACCTGAATAGTGTTATTTATACAGTGGGAAGTGATTTCCTTTCATTTATACTAGTTACGAGTTCAACACTTTCATTAGACGTTTCTTATAAATACTTACATTGCCAGTTTTGGTTTCACATCTTTCTTTCTATGTTTTTTTTTTTTTTAGTTCTCTTTTTAATCCCCTTCTCTCTTCCTTCTCTTTTCATGCAGCTTCAGGAACAAAGTTTTTAAATAGCACAGAAAATAAAATAAAATAAAATAAAATAAAAGAAACTTGTTAAACTTTTTGGCTTTTGACATGATACCTTTCATAATGCATATGATCTGTTTTCATTTTAGTTGACTGATAGACCTTTTATTGTTATAGTAATTTACTATTCCGGGAGTTCTCTCTTATTTCTATGTGGAGGGTGCCTGCAGTACCCATTGGGGCCCACACAGTGCTCAGTTTACTTGCTGAGCCTTTGAAACAACAGACGGAGATTCTGAATTCCACTGAGGAACTTGATGTTTCTGAAAGTTTGAGAGAGTTCCAGGATTGGGTAATTTTCTTGAGATAAAGTCTTGATATATTGAAAATAATGATAATTTCTATCGCTGACTTCTCTTAATACTTCATTTAATTATCAGAGTGAATATTACTCATGTGATGCAAAATACCGTAACTGGTTGAAAATCAAGCTTGCAACTGCAGAGGTTTCACCTGATGATCTTTCAAATGATGAAAAACAGAGAGAAGTTGCTGCAGCTAAAGAAGCTCTTGTATCTTCATTTTCATTGCTACAGAGTGAGCTATCTACTTCATTTATATACTTTTGCTGAATCTCTAAGGAATTAATCTGGGTGTGATGTTCTACGTTTTGTTATGTGGTGCTTCATGGTTGGTTTAGGCTCTTGAGAGCAAGTTCAATGAGACATCACAAAAATGTTGTACTGTGCTTCATGCTTTTTCATATTTTAGGAAATGACAAACCTTGGCTGATTCCAACTCAAGATCATTTGCACGAGTCAACGGAACCAACATACCTGGAACTGCATGCTACAGCTGTTCTATCTCTGCCTTCTGGTGAGTGTATGAACCCCGATGCTACATTGTGCACCACGTTGGCAAGTGCCCTTTACTCGTCAGTAAGGGAGGAGGAAGTTCTGCATCGAGATTTAATGGTAACTCTTGTAACTTCCTTTTTATCATAACGGACAAGAAATTGTAATTTACTTATTTATTTGTTCCATGACCACTTCGTTTATTTATCAGTCATAATTAACACAATAATAAATAGAGGTCAAAAACAAATAGTGTACAGTCCTGTATATTTGAATTCAAAATTTGTGAAGTTTGTTCAAGTTTTATGAATGTGTTAATTCATCAACTTCGACGTTTAGTATTTTTCTGTTATACAGTGAATTAGTTTTATTAATTCTGTGTAGGTAAATGTTGGTATCTCACCGAGGGATAGCTCTTGCATTGAAGTTGCCTTGCGCTGCTTGGCAGTGAAGGGTGATGGGCTTGGGCCTCATGATCTCAATGATGGCGGAATTCTGTCTAATGTCTTGGCTGCTGGATTTAAAGGTAGTAACTGGAAAATGGTTGTGATCACCGTTCATGTCTTACAGCACAAGTCAAAATTATTTTGCTGAGTCGATTTTCTTTCTGCATCTGCAGATCCATATTATCTCTGTTTTGATGGTTTAAGGGAATTAAGAGAAGCTTTTATGTTTATAATTGTAGCGTGAGATTCGTGCGTGTTGTATGACTTCAAGTTTTGGGGATCAGCTAGTTTAGTGGTTATGAACACCTGCGTGGCATGCCGGACATTTATTAATCTGTTGACAAAATAAACTGTGTAATTCAGGGGAGCTGGCTAGATTTCAAGGTGGAGTAACGATGGAGATCTCGCGTTTGGATGCTTGGTATTCAAGCAGTGATGGTTGTCTGGAAGGGCCTGCGACTTATATAGTTCGTGGGCTTTGTCGTAAGTGTTGCATTCCAGAGATTGTTCTTCGATGCATGCAGGTAAGCTAAAGGCAAGAGCAATTGATTAGATTATAAAAGTTGGTGTTGGTAATTGAGTTATAATGTTGATTGTTTAGGTGTCAGTTTCTCTGATGGAGTGTGGGCATCCAGCAGAGAGGCATGAAGAGTTGGTAGAGGTGGTCACCTCTCCAGAAACTGATATTCTCCATTTATTCAGCCAGCAACAGTTGCAGGTAATAGAGGTTTTAGCTTCTGCTTATTCTAATGAATGCTTGTGGTTGTGGGTACAAATGATTAGGTTGGTTTGATCGTGCAGGAACTCATGTTGTTTGAGAGAGATTATTGGATACATGAGATGGATGTTGCCAAAAATTCATGTTGACATGACATCAAACCAAACTTTTTATGGGAGGTTGTATGTAATCTGATTGATTTGAGTTCGAAAAAATGAATACACTAGACTGGTACGACAAAGGATGGGTTTTGGTTGTGCATGTCATAATAATACCACAGCTTGTTTCTGACCTGGAACAGCAGGAAAACAACTCCTAGAACAACGGCAACTGGCGCCGCGCCCATTTCTGAATCAAAACGATCCTGAACACACAAAGCAACTTATGACTTCACAATGCATCTACAGGTGGTAAATATTTATACATAAGCAAACTTATTGAGTGCTAGTGTATGTTTTGCATGTTGCAAAATGTTTTGTTTGAGGTAGAGGGAAGTATTTAATGTGCAACAAATAGCCTCACTGCAGCAGGTAATCAATTAGACATGGAGTTGGATTTACCATTCAAACACAGCACAGCAGTAGGATATTCTTAATGCATCATTGTGATTCTACAATTGCAGTTCTAAGCAAATACCAGCAGCTAAATACGTAATAAATACTCCCTCCGTCCTACACTTATGTTCACACTTTCCGTTTTCGTTTGTCTCACACTTATGTTCACCACCCAAAAAAGAAAACTTTATATTAACCAATAACCTCAAAAGTTCTCTTAATTTCAAAAAATACCACACTCACCTAACAAACATAACACAATTTATAATTTATTTATTATCTAAAAATACCACAATACCCTTAAAAAGTCAATAAAGTTGGTCAAAAAATGACTTTTTTTAAACTCCGTATCTACAGTGTCGGAGAACATAAATCCGGGATGGAGGGAGTAATAAAAATAAAATTGGGCTCTTCTATTAGTGAAGTAATCGGTGGTGGTAGTTTTAGTGTTATGTGGAAATCTACACATAATATAATTGCTTTTTGTTTGTTTATCTACCAAAAAAGAAAAATTATACTTCCTCCGTACCATGAAAGTTGACACACTTTTCTTTTTGGTTTGTCCCACTAAAATTGACACATTTCCTTTTTAATACATGGATCCACACAAAAATAATTAATTTATTCTCATGGGCTCCACATATCACATCTAATACAACTACTTACTACACATTATATATTATTTCCCTCACTTTACTTCACTTTACATTAAATTATTATAATTTTTAATCTCCATGCCCAAAAAAATTATACCAACTTCTCTGGGACGAAATAAATTGACAGTAGGATGTAGTGAGTATAATATAATATTATTATAATGGATTAATATGTCTTTCTCGTTCGAGAGTTATATGTTATTGATTAAAGTGTAGGGAAGGTATTGCGTGTGACGGTAATTTTACACTTTTTAAAATAGTTATCATTTTCGTTATAAAATGTTATCACTTTCGCTATTAAATATTATTACTTTTCATTTATATTATAATTTATTCATGAAATTGCATTATCACTTTTTATTAATTCATTATAACTTTTCGTTATGAAAGTTATCACTTTTCGCCCGTCTCACGTAAGTCCTTACGTGAGATGATTTCACACCAGTCTTTGCCTAGAGCGTATTATTGTTATTATTTTGCACTCTTAAATTAAATAGATAATAATTACTAAAAAAAAAAAAAAGCCTTTTCGCTACTTTTAATTAAGTCATGATCGTTCCGTCAGAGTGCATCACAGAATTATTAGTGGTGATTACATAATAAATAAAATAAATGGAGCAATGAGTGACATTGAAGCTAAAGGGCAATTTTGATGGATATTAAGAAAAAAGATTTTTTAAGTTATGTTTGGGGCAACGTAAATTGAAAATTTGTAAGGTAGGATGAGATGATTTTAGAAATGAAGTTGGTGTGAATGATAATATAAGATTAAAAAGAAGAATTTAGAAAGAAAAATTCTATATTTTAGTTGGACTTGGGGTGTGGAATTCCAAAGCTGATGCGGCGGAGTCGATGTTGAGCAGCAAGCAGGCGTAAAGTTTTTGCTTCAAACCATTAATATTATTAATCTTGTTATTCTTCTTCTCTACCTTATCCAACCATTCATTTGCCTGTTTCAGCTGTGACAATCTCACACCTATCTCCTTGTTGGAACCCGAACACTCTTTTCCTCCGAATCCCAATTCAAGTGCTTCTTCCAGGAATTTTAGGAACCAACTCTCTGCTTCATCTGAAAGAACCTTCCTCACCTCCATCACTTCTCTCCGCCCATCTCCTTTCCACCATTCTTCTTTCTCAACCACACTTATTATAACTCTCTTCTTACAACCATGCCCATGCGCTACCTTTTTGTTACCCCTCTCCTTTCCTCGCACTCTTGACTTTGTTTCTACAATATTCTCCCATGCATCCTTTGTTGGGATTGCTTCCTCCGATTTCTCAATCAGTTGTTGCAGGGCAAAGAACTTTGACAGATACACATGAGGATTCTCCGGCGATGCACGCGTATAAAGATCACTAAACATACTGAAATTAATTACACAACCAAAGATCACTACGCAGATATCCTCCACAAACGCAAAAAATTTGGAATATATATCTACCAACCTCAGGCACTTGGCAAGATTTGCTGATACATTTGCTTCATTTTGAGCTTCTTCTGCTATCAAAGAAGCCAAGTACCCCCTTCTAACCATTCCCTGGAAACCGTATCATTCATTATTAACACCTACCTTCACTGCAAACCAAACCAAACCAAACCAAAACATCCATCACACGTACCTTTCCAGGCTTAAGAAGAGTGGATGGTAGATTGGACCAGGATATGTTGCGATTTGCCAAACAGCTGACATTGTTGTTTTCTTGTTTGTTCAAGGATTTTTCACTAGGAAACTTGGAGGATGTTTTACTGCTAACCGAATCTGTATCAGGGTTTGATGCCCCTGTGCCTGTCTGCATAAAAATATTCGTTACATACAAAACACTAAAACATTAGAGCTAGCATAATTATGGGTGGTTGTAGATAGGTTAAAGGTTCATCTGAATCACAACACACAATGCATGGATTATGAATTCAATGCCTACCAACAATATCTGAAAATGAGAAACGTCCTGCATACCTGAGCCTTAAGCTCAAGTTGCTTGGATTTTAAAGATGCAACTTTTTTAGGTAATGGTAATGGTAATGGTAATGGTAATCCACAGCCGTTGTCATTCTCCTCCTCTTTCCCTTCACATTTTTGCTTCAACACACCCTGCATGTACCTAGAAGCAACTGCTCCCTTCTCCTCTTTGATCATAATCTTCTTCTGCTTCCCACTAATTTCCTCTTTCGTTTCATCCAACTTGGCTTCAACCTGCACCGGACCCTCCAAGAGCTGCATCAAATCCTTGGGACTGCCGACAAATGGATGCCTCCCGACAATAGGCCTAACGCCCACTAAAATAGGCACGGGAGTCCCAGGCTCCATTTTCTCGACGTAAAAGAACTGGCCTAGTTGCAACTTGTTGTTTAAGATAAGGTCGGTGTCCTGTTTGGATAGGGAGACGTAGGTAGCGTGTGAAGAGTCAGAAACTTTGATGAAGAATCCATGATCTGGCCATAGCTCGGATCCAGATATAGCAGGAACTATGCTGATCACTTGTAACAGAATTGATCTGTACTCTCCACGAACTTTTAAATTGGAATTCATAGTTTGCAGGAGTTTGATTAGTACACCAGGGACAAGAGATGCCATTTCTTCTTCTCGGGTAAAATGATTTGAGTTTCAAGAGAATCCTGTTACAGAAGCTTATTAGATTAAATAAAATGAGGATTCAAAAGGATAAATGATGGAAGATGTTGATAAGCAAATAGTGGAAAGAAAGGTTTTAAAAGTGAGAGGTGGCGGAATGAAATTAAGCATATCTAATTAATTGTAAAGGGAATGGGATAGATAGGAGAAAAATTGGGCAAAGAGAAAGATGGTGGAAAGCATGACATATCCTTAACATGGTAGGCACGTAATAATGAAGAACGTCTTGGCTTTCAAGCCAAGAGACTATCTTTTATTGTAAGTAAGATATGGCCATCGAAATGACAATTCTGGCCGTATTCTTTGTAATACTATTACTACATCTACATGGGTTGACATTTCAACATCTAGGAAGAGGGAGTGGCTCAATTTAGATGGTGGGATGAGAGTAATTGTAATTATTATATCTTAATCCATGAGACAAGGATATTAATATATGATGGGTTTTTTTTACCAACTTCCTTAGATGGTATTTGACAATAATACTTGTCTGTAAAGAGCATCCAAATAAGTGGGTGGTTAATTAGTAAAGTCAAACATCAATTATATATGTCTGGTTTTTTGATTCACATAATATGAAAATGAATCTTCAGCTCTTTCTTTACCAATTCAAGATAAGTTAAGGAGTCCCATCATGTACATAAAGCCATGCGTTAACACATAATTAATGGAGTTATTATAAAGCTTTTAACATATGATTATTAAGAATGTTTTTAGGTGTTTGATTAAAATAAAGAGGACAGGACAGCTGCATTGCCATTGCATAATGATATTTATTTATGGTATAAAAGGCAAAGCTGCTTAACCTTTAGTTAAAAGTTGGGTGGAGCCAAAAAAGCACATCAAGGCTGAATATTAGAAACTGATGACTCACATTAACATACCTGATTCATTGAAACTAATAAAATCCCCTTGTTGCTAGGCTAGGCATCTTCAGATGACCTTCCCAACTTAAGTACACTATTACAACACTGCCTTTTGTGCATTTCTTCAGTAAGCAGGACATCATTTTGTATTCACCAATCTGCTAACTTAGAATCCAGACACAAAATATTCACAGCCTTATAGCACCTGCCTTTGTTCGCTATTGTCCAAACATTTGTGACCTTCAGTGTTTGAGCTTGCAAATCCTTCCACTTTAAGCACACTAACAAACTCATTGGGTCCAGATTTCAACATTTCTCCTTTGCATTAGCCACTTTTAAGAAAAGTCAGAAAAAAAACCATCCAAGGACGTGAGGAAGTAGGTAAATTTAAAAAAAAAATGAAGCATTAAATTGATTATGGAGAATGATTAGTCATAGTTGTTTGGCAGTAACTATTCGCTGCTTCCAATAGTGACATCCAAGGTATTGACAAGTTCCAACGCCTGTAGGAACCTGATATAAGTATTGTTAGTTGAAGATATTTATAATACAGCAGTAACCATTAGAGTGCTGAGAATGTGAACCATCGTTAGTGTTCCCTAGGTCTCAGCATTTTTGTTAATTGAGGCGACTTGTTCCTCTGCAATTCGTAAATGTGAAATGAATGGTTTAAGCAACTTCCATCACTTGAAACAAAACAAACAGTTAATAACCAATACAACCTGAGGTGAAAATATTTACCAGCATAATCTTTGCCATAACATGAAAAGTAAGAAATTTCTTCATTCAAAAATGCATCCCATAAAATCTTGATGTCTGTTATAGAACCAGGAATAACTCGCAGCAGCCTGTGTCCCAAGCAAAAAGCAATTGCAATTGGAAGTTGACTATACATTGCAATTCAAATTGAAATATCAATCAGAATCATCAATACCCAAGCTCATGAACATAAAATAAAATTTCAGTTTCGGTCAGATGTGAATAAATCTTAAAAAAATCCAAGTGTTGGCTGAATCAACTCAATCCAAGGCCAGAAAAAATAGAAACGTTATCACAACAATTAACTGAAGAGCGAAATTAACTAATAAATGTGAAATGTCAAAACGATCAAGCAAAACTAATAACTCAATGGAATGTATTTATGTAGCTTCCTTTCTTTTCGGGCAACTAAAATTCTCTTTTTGATTAGATAAAAAATAAATAAATTACACCTGCGCCACCGCCCCGTCTAAACTTTACTAATTTTAGTACAAACCAAAATCATAAAAAGACTCTACCTCTACAATACTAGTATTTAGTTTAAGATATTGTATTTAGGAGACTTTGAAAAAAATTAAATTAAATGTAGTTGGAAGGAAGAAAAAGAAATAATGTTATGTCTCTCTCTTGCTCTTCTTTCTCTCCCCGACCTCTTGTTTGAGGTCTTCCAACACTCACCTTGGAATATGCAAATCTTCCAAACTGCTACTATTTTCCTGTCAAATCAAATCATGCAAACAAGCTAAGGAATTCACACTCTGTTTATTTTGGTTTTGGCTCATCATCATCGATGCCATTTCATTCAAGAAATCGCACATACCCTGCAGTGCACCATACCAAATCAACTTCTTTTATAATTATATAATATAATATATGGTGTTCAACCAAACAAACATAAACTCACATGATTTTCGTCATACACTCCTACGTCGTACAGAAACCTTTTGTTGCCATCCGAAACAACTTAAACAAGTAAAATTAGATATCATAATGCACTTGCAATCATATGGTGGTGAGAATGAATGAATGATAAAGTGTTTTTGGAATGGAATAGTCTAGTTAAAAGGAGAGTTTTCAAGTATAAATAAATAAATAAATTACCAGAATATGCTTGTTGAATCTCTTGAAATATTTTCTTCGCCTCCTCCGCATTACACCGATCCGGATGCCATTTTTTCTATTACAACACTTATTCATTCTATAATTAGATATATATACTTTCCTATGAAAAGCTGGAGTAGTTGATAAATAAGATAACTAATTCAAAATAATGAGTATATTCTGACCCTTGTACGCATTTCTCACCTCAACTGGTGTGCACTCTTTTTCAATCTAATCTTCTTATATATTAAAACAAAATATCTTTCCAAATTTAGTTTTTATAAAGTGTGAGGTGACGTGTTTAGGTTTATTGAACATTTATGTTATTTTATAATATAACCCAACAATATAGTATAATTTCCAACCCTTTTCAAGATTACATATCTATTAAATATAACAACATTCAACAAACTCTGCAAGACCAAACCTTCTAGGACAAGGAGATCTACAAAAAAACCTCTTTACTCTCCAGAATCAAGCTTCACCTTTATTTATATACATGTGGTGGTGGGGTGACATTATATATATATATATATATATATATATATATATATATATATATATATATATATATATATATATATATATTAAATAAAATAATAATTTCGGGCGCACGACATACTCCGTGCGCCTTTAGAATTTTGTGTTAAATTGTATACGCCAATGTGTACCGTTTATTTTTTGAAGAAAAATAAAAAAATATTTATATACGTGTGGGGGCGGGGGTGGCATTATATATATATATATATATATATATATATATATATATATATATATATATATATATATATATATATATATATATATATATATATATATTTTTTTTTTAAATAAAATAATAATTTCGGGCGCACGACACATTCCGTGCGCCTTTAGAATTTTGTGTTAAATTGTATACGCTGATGTGTACCCTTTATTTTCTGAAGAAAAATAAAAAAATATTTATATACGTGTGGGGCGGGGGTGGCATGCACACTCCGTAAGCCTTTAGAATTTTGTGTTAAATTGTATACGCTGATGTGTACCCTTTATTTTCTGAAGAAAAATAAAAAAATATTAATAAAAGTGTATACGTTTTAGAACAAAATGCTGTACCATTATTAATTAAAATGTATACCTTTAGAACAAAATAATGTACCCTTACTCATAATATTAAATTCTAAAGGTGCACGGTGTGTACTCGGAGGCACGCAATACCAGCTCAAAAAAAAAAAGAATTCATTAAAGTCGGCAATCAGTTTTTTTTTTAATTTTCTTTCATGCTCACAATATAAGGGAACGTTTAAAAATGTTCAAAATGACAAAAATATCATTGATTCGATTGTGACACGATATTAGTTTTTTAAAAAATGAGGGTAGGATAGGGTGTTAGATAAGCATTGTAGGGTTAAGATTAGCGGCTGTGATATCACTTCTCTGTTTTTACATGGATTTGGATATCTCCAGTTCTTACTCTCTCATCAATTTCAATTAACAGTAATCTCTGTAACTTGACACATCATCTATTATTAAAATATTTTTATTTAATTAAATTTTAAGTAATAATTTTATCTCCGTGTATTTCTGAGGATGATGTGACAAGTTACTATTGGTGGAGGTTACAATTAATTAAAATTGATGTAAATTGAGAGAGTAAGAACTGGAGAGGATCCAAATCCATTTTTACATATAGTATTTGTCTCCAGAAACTTCTTAGTTATCTGTCTTTATTCATAAATAATTTTTCTCTCTCCCTGTTTTTTTTTCTTTTTCGTTTTGAACGGTTTCATTTTTATTCCGTGACGTCAAAGTCTTTAGTTCATATGGCCGAGTATCTTCACGCTCAATCTGATTTAAATAATCGCAACATTTAAGTTGTGTATTAAAGTTTAAGAATATTTAAAGATATAATTATCTTTATAATTTTTAAATAAGAAAAGTTCATGAAATAGGTTGAAAGATTCTCTCTATGTAATTTAATTAATTTAATTCAATGGGGTCATTGGTAAACCGTCTAAATAACTTATGTTATCATCTACTTCAAAAAGGGTGGAATGGATGACACATTATCCTTTTAAATTTATTCCAAGGAGGATGGAAAAGTTGATGCATCGCTTATTACACCGCTTTAGAACATGTGATGGAACGGGTATGGAATAAGGGATCAAAATCATTGGTAAACAGGTAGCAAATATGAATGTGATTTAGTAGCAAGTGGGATTGGAGTTATATGTATCAAGTTAGAGGCAATAATGGCTGTCAATTAGGAGGGAGATGGTGGTAGAAGCTGCTACAAGCTAGCTAGCTAATTGGCCTTATTTTGATTCATATCAAACTTTTATTAATTAAGTAATATGGAGTATTTTTTTCAGATATAACAAAATAGGTAACACTGAATATGTTTCCATTGCTCTTTAGGGAGTACATTAAAAATTACTCTATAACAAGATGGACGGTTACTATTCTAAATAAAAAATATTATTTATTATTAAATTTTGGGGTCATTCTGGGGTGCACCCCAAATTTATAGCTAAAATGGATAGTGGAGGTGGTTTTTTATTTTAAAAATAATAATAATTTTATATTATTTAGTGGTGGAGATTGATTTGAAAAGTAATCTAATGGTTATGATTGTCCAGGTGCACCGGTGCACCAAGTACACTCTAGTCGGACTCTAAATTTTGATATGTTGTATTTTTTTATATTTTTATTGTGATGAGTAAAAAATTTCATATAAAATAATAATGATTCATCCATCTAAAGAATATTTTTTTATAAATAAATAAATAAATTTTTAAATAAAGGGTCACAATGAACAAGAGATTTAAAAAAATGTGATTAGTATCGTATGTGGTTGATTGACCACTGCAGGCTAAGGTTCTTACATGGGGTCGGACTCATGTGGCTAGCCATATCATATACTCATATATAAATATAAATTGTGGATGACCTGCTTTGATTGGATGAGGATTTCAATAGTGTTGCATTCAAATGCAAGTGCTAATTTTAATGTTACATGTAATCTGTTTAAAAAGAAAGGCAGTCAGAAAGTTATAGCATTTTGGCAATCCATTGTCTGTATTCTTTGGAAGCATAGAAACTCTATTATATTCGAAGGAACCGTTCTATCAATTGAGAAGATGGTTGAGGAGGTAAAGTATAGATTATGGAGTTGTTCGTAGTGAAAGATTTGGGATGGTCTATGTGATACCCGGACTTCTCACTACTCATGTGCCAATATAATTTAATTTGTGTTACGTAAATTTTTATTATTATGTGATAATTACGTGATAATTATGTGGTAATTGTTTCTACATTTTATTTATCATTGTATTTTTATTTGATACATTTGTAATAATAATGGTGACAATATGTGAACATATATGTGCATAAATAATTATGTGCCTTAATTTGGATATATATAATTAAATTATTTTATGTGAATAAATGTATTATTTCTTAATTATTAAGTATCACACGTGTTCTCGTAATAATAGTAGTGGTAAGAAAGTGTACACATATGTGTTTTAATTTATAAATGTATTATATCTTAGCTATTAAGTATTGCACGTATATTCGTAACAGATAATAATAATAATATAGCATTTAAAATTAATAGTAAGTATAATAATAATAATAAATCATTTGCTATTAATAGTAAATTACTTGTGGCGGTGGAAATCGTAGATGACTCATACTTAATAACCATCTACTATATAAATTGCCTTTGACAATTGATAATCAACACCATCAGAGAAACTGTGAGCGAAAGAAAAAAAAAAAAAAGAAAAAGAGAGAGAGGGAAAGGAGAAAGAGAGGAAGAAAGGGAGATAGAGAGGAGAGAGGAGAGAAATGGAAGGAAGAAAGGGGCTGCTTGAACGGGAAGGAAGGGATTAATTATCGTTCTTCAATAGGTGTATATTATTGTGGGAGTCCAGGTAAGTAGAAGTCCAATTACAATGCATAAACATGCTGTTTGTGAATTATTTGTGATTAATATGTGATAATATTATGTTATGAATTATTTGTGATTAGTTTAATTACGTTATAAATTATTTGGGAATAATTTGTGATACAAGTTGTGGATCTATGTGATTTGAGATAATATCATTGTCCTATATAGATCTGTGTGATCGAAAACTATTGAATATAGATCTGTATGATCTGAGAAGATATTGTTCATAAGATCTGTGTGATTCGAGATGAGGTTGTTATTCTAAAAAGGGATCCGTGTGATCCAAGGTGAAGTTGTTATTCTATAAATGGATATATGTGATTAAGGTGAAGTTGTCGTTCCAGAAGTGGATCTGTGTGAATTAAAATTAAGTTGTTATTTTATTGTGATTAAACATTGATATTGTTATCATAAATGATTTATGATGCATAATTAATTGCCCTGGTTGCATACCATGCATAAACATGAAAATTGTTTTCCCCAAAAATTAATAAGATACTAATGGTGTGTGCGACCACTATATATGCATCTCTGTCAGAGTTCGAAAAAATCATTCCCGACACTTTATTAGGGGTTTGGAAAAATCATCCCCACCACTTTGCAAGGGTTCGGAAAAATTATTCTCGGTACTATATTTCTGGGTTCGGAAAAATCGTCCCCATTGAGCTCATTTGGGGTGCATATCATAAGTGTGTCATGGAGATCCCGCAACGTGAACAGTTTTCAAAATAAAAGAGACCAACTAGAAAGACTAGGAAATAAGCGATGGAAAACTAAATGCATTTTCATGCACTGACATGCATGATTTCTACTTACTGAAATTTTTGTCTCACTAGTTTATGCATTGTAGGTGAGCCTGTTGATGATTGAGTTTTGTGATGTGACTGTGTAAGCTGTAGAGCTCCTACAGGGTTTTGAGCGGATGTACATAGATGACGACCTGTTGGGCTAGGCCGTGAGTTTATTTTGTTTCCGCTGATATTTTGTTATGTAATATAATAAGTGTTGTCACAAGTTTGTGTGGTTTGATGTGGTGTCAGAAACCAGTTACGTATGTTGAACTGGTGTGATAGTTTTGATTTTAAATATATTATGAGAAAAAAAATATATGCAGGTTTTTATAATGATGATGTTTAAATTAATTAGTATTGGAATTATAAGTTATGCAAGGTGGGTCGTGTCAGTCTAGATATTTTTTTAGTAAATGGATTTTGAAACCAAAAATACTCCTTAATAGTTAGATGTAAATTGTATTTGTGTGGTATATCTTGTACTCATATTTATTAATGAAAATAATTTTTACTGATAAAATATATATATATATATATATATATATATATATATATATATATATATATATATATATATATATATATATATATATATATATAAATTGGATTCAGTATTTAACTCCAATCATTTTCCAATCATAAAAAAGAAAATTAGTAAAATTGAAAGCTGGAAAAGGGTTTCATTGTTTCTACTAATTTGTCTTGTGTAAATTACAATTTTAAGTGCATGTGCAGAAGGATTTTCACCTAATATTTTAACTAGGATATGGAGATGTTATTGTTATGGATGGAGAAAATAATAAGATTAAAATGAAAATAAGAATGCTGGGCTTCCACAATCAGGCTAGGGTAGGCCCATTTGTAAGAATTTGTTGCAAGCTGGTTATTTATAAGAGGGAAGTTCAAGTGTAATGTATATGTCCCAATAATTAAAAATGATGAGCTAAGTCTATTCTATAGTTTATATTTTGTGTTATTAAAATAACTGAGAAAATTAGGGAAGAATGCACCAGATTGGGCCAGTAAAATTATTTAAAAGTGGAAAGAGAATATGGGCCCGGAGACACAGCTTGGTTGGCTTATTCTCCCCATGGGCCTTCAATTCTGCTCATCCATATTCCATAGGCCTTTTCATTTTTTAACAATTCTCTTTTACTTTAATCTAATTTATTTTTGTTTTTAACAATTCTGTTTTATAGTAAATTTTAAATGAATCAAGTTACTCAATCACACTCTCAATATCCACCCAACAACATTATTACCTTCCACTAATGCCTATATGCATGAAGCTTATTTATTGTGCAATTTATAGATTCATTTAATCAAATAAACTGTTTATTTTCGTTTGAAGTTTTATGTTAGGTACATAATTAAAATTATTTTGTCCATCAAGATTAATTTAAATAATGATTAATAAATTCTAAATTAAAAATGCAAGAATTTAAACAAGAAGTAATTAATTAATTAGGAGTGTTGGATCATGGATGTATATTAAGTCCAATATATTATTAGGATGGATAGTTGTACATTGTAGTGGGCATATGTTAACACACAAATGAAATAGTTAGTCCATAAAAAAAGAAAAAGAAATGATTAGAGTTATTGCCGTTATTGAGTTTGGTAGATGAGATGAGAGTTATGAAGAGTGATAGAAAAGGTGTGAAGTAGGAGTGTTTCAAGAAAAGAAGCAGGGTGGTGGGGTAGGGGCAGGGGAGGGTTTGAGAAAAGAAGAGGGATTTTGTTTGTGTTTGTATGAGAGTAGGTGTAGCTGTAGCTCCTCCATTTCCTCCAAATAAATTTGCCTGTCCCTGCACTCAACACTGCAGAATCCCAAATCACCCCTGCAATTGCAATTGCAAAGTTTCAGTTTCAGAAAACTAACATTAATTAATCAAATGAAATTAAATCAAATTAACAGAAGCAGAGACCTACCTATACATGTAGACTTCTTTACCCAGAGGTAAGGGGTTGTGGCAGAGATGGCAAGATACCAGATAGGAGTAATCCTTGCCCTTGCCCTTGGTGATCCCACCCCCAAAACCTAAAATTAATGGCTTCATTACCACCAGCCTTGAACTTGAACTTGAACTTGAACTCTCATCTCTTCCACTCTTTGTAAGACTTCTTAACCCTGCACCCTCTGAATTCATTTTCCACCTTTTCATCTCCCCAATCTCTCTCTGCTCAATTTTTTGTTGGAATGGGAATGCCCTACCCTACACACACTGTGATACTGATTGTGAGGTGGAGCTAAGGTATTTAATGGGATTTTCACACTCAACACAAACAAAATTTTAAATAGAGTGTATAATGGGTGCACCCGGGTCTAAGGATGCACCCACATATATGTATAATTTTTTATTCTATTTTATATAGATATTATTCTATTTTGTATACGTGTTTCGTAATAATTGTATACTTTTTTCACATTAAGTTTTTCATAAAAAAAACTAGCATTATACGTATATAACTTTTTTTTCAATAGTATATACATTTTTTTTTAATAATTGTATATATTTTTTACACTCAATTATCATTAAAAAACCAAAAAGTTAAATTGTATACATTTTTTCTCTTAAATGTATATGTATATATTTATATTTGTATGTGGTGCACCCATTTACACAGTATAATTAGCCCTTTAAATAAAACCACGTGCTTTATTACTACTCATATCATATCACTTCATTTTTCTTCCTCCCCCAATTATTGCAACCTCAATTTTGGTGAATGGATCTAAAGTTAAAAGCATATTTATTTTGGGTCTACCTTAATTTAATAAATTATGAATAAGTTTTCATTCGGCGTGTTTTAATTTTATATTATTGTTAGAGGAACTACTCCACGCGTAACAATTTATAGAGTTTGTAAATATATATATATATACATGAATTTTAAATTTATATTTATATTTTGAAATTTTAAATTCAATGTAAATATCGAACAAACATAGCCTAAGAATTTAGCAAATGTCTAGTAAAAATATATGTAAAAACAAACATAGCCTAAGAATTTAGAAAATGTCTAGTAAAAATATATGTAAAAAAGAATGAGTTCTCTCATATGAACTCGGCTCACGAGCTATTTTATAAAATTATTCTTTACAAAAATTATTTTTTAAAGAGATAAATTATTACTCTTTCCGTCCCACCACAAGGGTGGCAAAACATTTTGACATGCAGATTAAGAGATATAATATTTAATGTGTAGATGAGGAGAGAGAAACAATATTTTAATGTAAAGTGGGTAGGCGTATTAGCGTAATGTATGGATCCCATGAGATATATTAATTATTTTGTGTGGGTCCCTTTTACTAAAAAGGGAAATACACCTCTTGTGTTGGGACGGACAAAAATGACAAAATGGACTCCGCGGTGGGGATGGAGGGAGTAGAACTTAAAGAGTAAATGATCATATCTTTTTTAGAGTAATTTTTCATGTATTAAATAGTAATTGATAAATTAGATCCAAGAATTTGAACACTAATATTTTTTATTCAAAACAATAATACTTCATCTGTCCTACCAAAATGTCCCTATTTTAGTATATTGATCGTCTCATTCAAAGGTACTCATTTTTCTATTTTAGTAAAAGGACCCCAAATATGACCCACAACTCACTACTAATATAACTACCTACTACATATAAAATAATAATATTTCTTAATCTACGTGCAAAAAGTATATGAGGACCTTTGTCCGGTATGATTGGGGGTATTTATATCTAATTTTAAATCAGGATGTCGGATTCACTTGTGTTTTGCCTTCATGAATGATATAATTCCTTTCTTTTTCAAATCCATCATTTATCTCTTAAATTATGAGACAAATGTAGTTGTGGCATTAAAAAGTTGAACTGAGTTATGTGATACTGTCTCAAAAATATTTTATGTTTTAGTAATTAATTTTTATTTTTTTATTAAAAATATTATTATTATTTTTTAAAAATGTTACTCTCTCCGTCCCATTAAAAAGGATGACATTTTTTTTCTCGATTAAGGGATATCATATTTAATATATAAATGAGAAAAAATAAATAATATTTTTATATATAGTGGGTATGTTTATTAACAATGTGTTTGAATTCATGAATATACATTAATTTTTTATGGAATTATTACTATCAAATACAAAATATACAGTAATATTACTAGTAGATATAAAAAATATATTTTATTATTATTATTATATTCAAAATATATTATAAAAAGTCTCAACTACCCTTTTATATATTAACTAACTGATAGAATAGTGAGAAATACACGTTTCCATACTCAATTTATTTCTTACGTTTCAATTCTCTCTCCATGGTTTTCACATTCAGTTTCAATTCTCTCTACACATTGAACACAATGCGAATTTAGGAAATCATCGTCAGAGTGAAAGTGAAACATAATAATTGAAGAACAACTCCTTGTGCAGAAGATCAAAGAGGTTTATCAGAAAATTAAGAATTCGCCACCACCATCACGAGGCAAGAAATATGGCGACACGAGTCACGACATCAACATTCACCGCTGAGTTCCTCCATTACCGATTTTGAGGGAGAAAATATTTTTGAATACCGACTTAGGGATAAATTATTTTTGAATACCGATTCCGAATACTTTGTGAATACCGATTTTGAATAAATATCTCTCCAAATTCTAAATACTTCGTGGAATATTGAATTTTTTTTATGAATACCAATTTTGAGGGAGAAATTAGTGGGATGATATGATTTAGTAAACTTAAGGAGAAATCTTTATGAATACCGATTCTGAATATTTCGTGAATAACGATTCTAAATAATTCTTGAATATTGATTCTGCATACTTCATGAATACTATCTCTCTCCACATTCTAAATACTCTCCTATTTCAAAATTTTCGATTAATTAATATTACAATTATGTAAAAAAAATATTATTTTTAAGATAATAATATGATGATTTTAAAACATGTGTCCTATGGCCACATAAGTTAGATAATTAATTGGGAGGATATTTATGAGTAAATAATGGAATGTTGTTTCTAATATTAAAATAATAATATATTTTATCTTCTAAATTATTATTGAATACAATAAATGAAATTAAGGATAGGAAGGACATTTCTCTAATTCATAATGTATTAATTAGTAATATTTTTAGGATAATGTATCTATAATATAGTATAAAATGTACTTAGTAGTAATGGATCCATTTTTTATATGAGTCTCATTTACTAAAAGAGGAACTCACTCTTTATATTGAGACGGATGAAAATGACAAAATGCACTCATTTCAATGAGATGAAGTTTATTTTATCTTTTATTTATATATTATAAATTTTTAATGAAATAATGCACTCCACTTAATTGAGTATTATTTTAATTAAAATATTATTACTTCTTACTCCCTCCGTCCCACTGAAAGGTCATAATTTTACTATATTGGACATTCCATTCAAATGTCTTTCATTTCTCTCTTTTAGTAAAAAAGTATCACATGTGGCCCACCACTAACTACTAATACAATTATCTATTACACATAAAAAAAATAATACTCATTAATCTATGAAAAAAAAGCAACCAGTGACTTTTGGCCGAGACTGAGAAAATATTATATTTTGTTTAGTCACGTGTATTCGCCAAAAACTATTGAAAAGAGATTTGGAAAATTAGAAATGAAGCTAGTGTGGTGCGTCTGAAAAGATGACCAATTTTTTTAATTATAATGGCACGTGAAAGTTGTGCATCTCTAATTTTTGGGTACTTAATTATTCCATTTCAAAACAAGACAAACCCTCTACCACTTTTGGTCGGGATATAGTGTATTTTTTTGGGGATATATTTATTTTAATGAGACTGTTTTATTGTTTTTCAATTAGTTATAATTTTATATTATACTTTCTCTGTCCGCTCGAAAGAGGGTATTTTTTCCATTTTGGTCGTCCGCCCCAAAGAGGGTCATTTCCTTTTTTACACACATGGGACCCACACACACCCACTAATACAACTAAAATATGAGGTTCACACTCCCACTAATACAATTATCCACTACACATTAAATAATAATACTCCTTAATCCACGTGCCCAAAAGTAAAATGCCCTCTTTGGAGTGGACGGAGGAAGTATTATAAATTATTTATGAAATAGTGTATATGTCTATTATTTTACTAAAATATTACTTTTACTAAAATAGGAATACTAATATTAATTTCTATTTATTTTACAAAATTAATTTTATGATAATACTCCCTCCATCCCAAACTCGTTGTCTTCGTTACTGTAGACATGAAGTTTAAGAAAAGTTATTTTTTGACTAACTTTATTGACTTTTTAGGGGTATTGTGATATTTTTAGGTAATAATAAATTATAGAGTATGTTATGTGTGTTAGGTGAGAGCGATATTTTGAAATTAAGATAAACTTTTTGGGTTGTTAGTTGATGTAAGGTTTTCTTTTTTGGAATAAGACAATTAGTTTGGGACGAATAAAAACAGAAAGTAAGACAACGAGTTTGAGACGGAGGGTGTGATACCCGAGCTTCTCACTACTCATGTGCCAATATAATTTAATTTGTATTATGTGTATTTTATAATTATGTGGTAATTATATGATAATAATGTGACAATTATGTGACAATTGTTTCTACATTTTATTCATCTTTACATTTTATTTGGGATATCTGTGATAAAAATGGTGATATTAATGTGAATAAATATGTGCATTAATATTTACATGCATTAATTTGAATATATAATTAAATTATCTTATGTGTATAAATATATTATTTCTTAATTATTAAGCATCACACGTGTTCTCGTAATAATAATAGTGGTAGAAAAAAATATACACGTATGTTTTTTAATTTATAAATGTATCATATCTTAGTCATTAAGTATTACACGTATATTCTAATGGATGATAATAATAATAATAAAAATAAATGAAAAGGGAATAGTTACTGCGGCGGCTCAACACACATATGGCATGCATGGCTAATTTACAGCCATGAATTTTTTTAAGTTATTAATATTAAAAAAAGATAATTATTGATTTTGGGAGGCGGTGGGTTTAATACCCCCAACCCCCACTTTTAGTATAAATACCCCATTTGGAGGAAAGCTGTTACGAATTCGCAATTAGGAAAAAAAAGAAAAGAGAGAAGAGAGAAGAATGAGAGAGAAAGGTTCGTGCCGGGACGGAAGATAGGAGATTAGTGACAGTACTTCACGAGATTTATATTATTGTCCTATATAGATCTGTATGATTGGAAACTGTTGAAAATATATCTGTATGATTTGAGAAAATATTGGTTATAAGAATTTGTGTGATCCGAGATGAGGTTGATATTCCAAAAAGGGATCCGTGTGATCCAAGGTGAAGTGGTTATTCGATAAATGGATTTATGTGATTAAGGTGAAGTAGTTATTCCAGAAGTGGATTAGTGTGAATTGAAGTTAAGTTGTTGTTTTATTTGTGATTAAATATTGATATTGATGTCGTAAATGATTTATGATGCATATTTAATTGCCCTGGTTGCATACCATGCATAATCATGAAAAATATTTTCCTCAAAATTAATAAGATACTAATGGTGTGTGCGGTCACTATATATGTCTCTCTGTCAGGGTTCGAAAAAATTATTCCCGACACATTATTCTGGGTTCAAAAAAATCATTCCCAGTACTTTATTTCGGGGTTCTGAAAAATCGTCCCCAACACTCTACCAGGGTTCGAAAAAATCATTCTCGGCACTATATTCGGGGTTCGGAAAAATCATAAGAAAGGAAAGCAGGGACAGATTCGTAATTTTCTAAGATCGCTTCAGCTAGAGTGTACACTTTGATGCAGGGACAGCAAGGAAGAGCTCCAGCTAGAGTGCACTTGTGTGTATTGAGCAGGACCGCTTGAGATCGTTCGACTTATACTGACTTATAGGAGAACTTGATCTCAGTTATTATGGAAGTTCGTGCTCTTAATCCCTATACAATAACCTCGACACGTAGGGCAGTATGTATTTCTTTGATTCATCAATGAGTGAGATTTACATGTAATTAAATCAACAAACTCGGTGAGTTGGGAAATAATGCTGTCTCTATGGTGTGTTGTTGATTGTAGAAGGAATCCGTGTTTATCATAGGTTGATGATGTCCCCTTGAGGAGCTCATAAGGACTATCATGTAAACCCTGCAGATGAAATTTATTTCGGCATGATAATGAGGTTGAGTGGTGCTACTCTTGGATGAGATATTAATTAATTGAGTTGTCAGTAACTTAAATTAATTAATGGACATTGTATATCTTAAACATGGGGAGACTAACGGGCTCAGAATAAGAAGGAGCCCAAAATGTAATTTTGGGATTGGAAAGGCAGTGCAGTAATAATATTTTAGTGTAATATATTATTATTATTGGACTTAAGTATAAGCTTTGGGCTAAGCTTGGATACTTAAGCCCAATGGAGGCCCAACCCAATTTCTCCTCCTGGTCCCTGCTGTAGCCCATGTATATAAGTCACCTCAGCTTATCTGGAACCCTAATCTAATTCATTATTCACGTGTGATGAGGGTTGAGAGTAGATTGAGGAGGTCTCGTAGATCGTCGCCCACACGACGTCGAGATCGGACTTGGGACATACGGCAGAAGATCAGAAGGTAGTTTGCTGCTGCTGTCCGCCACCTTGCGAAATTTATATAAAATTACACAGTGATTAGAATTCAATGATCATTATATTGACAGAAAGCGTTGAAGAGAGGATCGTCTGAGTACAAAGATCATTCAATTCTGACATCAGACGAGGAAGTTATGGCCATTCTCGTGGGACTGCACAATCTGTCAGCGAGAATCCTTCATCTTCTAAATACCATGGTGAACAGTAATCGTTTCTATGATTTATTGCTTCCGCTGATATTAGAAACGTATGGATCCCTAATGGGTCATGTTAACCAAATGATCCAAGTGCCAACAATTGGTATCAGAGCTTCAGTTTCGTGGTGAAGCGTGACACGTTAGGCTAGGGTTTATGTGGTTAGTTTTTTGACCCTCCTTTCAACGGCTTTCCGTCAATATAATGATCATTGAATTCTAATCACTGTGTGATTTTATATAAATTTCGCAAGGTGGCGGACAACAGCAACAAACTACCTTCCGATCTTCTGCCGTATGTCCCAAGTCCGATCTCTACGTCGTGTGGGCGACGATCTACGAGACCTCCTCAATCTACTCTCAACCCTCATCACACGTGAATAATGAATTAGATTAGGGTTCGAGATAAGCTGAGGTGACTTATATACATGGGCTACAGCAGGGACCAGGAGGAGAAATTGGGTTGGGCCTCAATTGGGCTTAAGTATCCAAGCTTAGCCCAAAGCTTATACTTAAGTCCAATAATAATAATATATTCCACTAAAATATTATTACTGCACTGCCTTTCCAATCCCAAAATTACATTTTGGGCTCCTTCTTATTATGAGCCCGTTAGTCTCCCCATGTTTAAGATATACAATGTCCATTAATTAATTTAAGTTACTGACAACTCAATTAATTAATATCTCATCCAAGAGTAGTACCACTCAACCTCATTATCATGCCGAAATAAATTCCATCTGCAGGGTTTACATGATAGTCCTTATGAGCTCCTCAAGGGGACATCATCAACCTATGATAAACACGGATTCCTTCTACAATCAACAGCACACCATAGAGACAGCATTATTTCCCAACTCACCGAGTTTGTTGATTTAATTACATGTAAATCTCACTCATTGATGAATCAAAGAAATACATACTGCCCTACGTGTCGAGGTTATTGTATAGGGATTAAGAGCACGAACTTCCATAATAACTGAGATCAAGTTCTCCTATAAGTCAGTATAAGTCGAACGATCTCAAGCGGTCCTGCTCAATACACACAAGTGCACTCTAGCTGGAGCTCTTCCTTGCTGTCCCTGCATCAAAGTGTACACTCTAGCTGAAGCGATCTTAGAAAATTACGAATCGTTCCCATTGAGATTCGTTCGACTTATACTGACTTATAGGAGAACTTGATCTCTGTTATTATGGAAGTTCGTGCTCTTAATCCCAATACAATAACCTCGACACGTAGGGCAGTATGTATTTCTTTGATTCATCAATGGGTGAGATTTACATGTAATTAAATCAACAAACTCGATGAGTTGGGAAGTAGTGTTGTCTCTATGGTGTGCTGTTGATTGTAGAAGGAATCCGTGTCCGTCATAGGCTGATGATGTCCCCTTGAGGAGCTCATAAGGATTATCATGTAAACCCTGCAGGTGGAATTTATTCCGGCATGATAATGAGGTTGAGTGGTACTACTCTTGGATGAGATATTAATTAATTGAGTTTTTAGTAACTTAAATTAATTAATGGACATTGTATATCTTAAACATGGGGAGACTAACGAGCTCATAATAAGAAGGAGCCCAAAACGTAATTTTGGGATTGGAAAGGCAGTGCAGTAATAATATTTTAGTGGAATATATTATTATTATTAGACTTAAGTATAAGCTTTGGGCTAAGCTTGGATACTTAAGCCCAATGGAGGCCCAACCCAATTTCTCCTCCTGGTCTCTGCTGTAGCCCATGTATATAAGTCACCTCAGCTTATCTGGAACCCTAATCTAATTCATTATTCACGTGTGATGAGGGTTGAGAGTAGATTGAGGAGGTCTCGTAGATTGTCGCCCACACGACGTCGAGATCGGACTTGGGACATACGGCAGAAGATCAGAAGGTAGTTTGCTGCTGCTGTCTGCCACCTTGCGAAATTTATATAAAATCACACAATGATTAGAATTCAATGATCATTATATTGACGGAAAGCCGTTGAAGAGAGGATCGTCTGAGTACAAAGATCATTCAATTCTGACATCAGACGAGGAAGTTATGGCCATTCTCGTGGGACTACACAATCTGTCAGCGAGAATCCTTCATCTTCTACATACCATGGTGAACGGTAATCGTTTCTATGATTTATTGCTTCCGCTGATATTCGAAACGTATGGATCCCTAATGGGTCATGTTAACCAAATGATCCAAGTGCCAACAATTGGTATCAGAGCTTCAGTTTCGTGGTGAAGCGTGACACGTTAGGCTAGGGTTTATGTGGTTAGTTTTTTGAAATTAGGATAACATGTTTAGGGTTTTGGTTTTACTGCTAAACCATGAATATCCCTATGTGATATATACCCTGTATCATACCTATTTTTTCGATGGTTGAGTGTGAGAGAATTTGACGAAAACTGTTCGTCAATTTCACATGGAAGGAAGAAAAAGTGGGCAAAAACAGATTCATGTTTTTGAGAGAAAAACCAGCACAGTGATATTGCAGAGTCAATAACCAGTGTTTAAACCGTTGGATCGACCTGTAATTTGGACAGCATGTTCGGAACTCACAGGAGTACATTTTGAACGGTGCAGATCGTATTTGGAACTTTGTGTTGTCGGAAATAAGCCGAAAACAGAAGCAGGTTTTTGGGCAATTCTGTTCTGCACAGTCGAGGGAAAAGAGCCGTTTCTCATAAACTAACCGTTAGATCGACCTGTAATTTGGATAGCATGTTTAGAACTCACAGGAGTAGATTTTGATTGGTGAAGATTGGATTCTAAGGTGTCTACATTTGCGAACCCTGAACGACAGTTGGTGTAGTTTGGTGTTGCGCGTTGGGAACGCTGAACTTGGTTCCGTGCAAGTAGGCCCTTGGACGAACGACAGCCCGAGCGAGGAGCGCTTGTCAAGGCACATGGTGTTGTGCACAGTATCAAGCGAATGTCACAGCTGGGTCGTGTTTTGAACCGAGCAAGGAGCGATCAACTGCTGGGCGTGTGCTGCTCGTTGGCATGCGGAGCAGCGTGCTGAATATCGGGCGGCCTGATGGGCATTGGTGCTTGTTGGGAGCTCGGGGCGTGACATGTAAATCTTGAACGTTGGAGAGGAGTCGTACACGTTAGCTTGCTGGAAGCTGGGATGGCGTGCATGGTGACGTGCCATGTGGCGCGCGGAACACTGTGTGAGGCTGCGCGAATGAAGTTTCGATCGATGATGCACCAGGTTCGAGCGGATTCACATCAGGTTCGATTGGTCTGCATCAAGTTCGATCGATGCTGCATCAGGTTCGAGCGGATTCACATCAGGTTCGATTGGTCTGCATCAGGTTCGATCGATGATGCACCAGGTTCGAGCGGATTCACATCAGGTTCGATTGGTCTGCATCAGGTTCGATCGATGATGCACCAGGTTCGAGCGGATTCACATCAGGTTCGATTGGTCTGCATCAGGTTCGATCGACTCTGCACCAGGTTCGAGTGGATTTGCATCAGGTTTGACTGGTCTGCATCAAGTTCCACTGGTCTGCATCAGGTTCTGCGTGAGTCTTCACAATGTGATCGGGCAGGGTGCCGGAGTGGTGGAGCAGGTTGCGGGAAGGTCGATCCCCGTCGCAGTTGTCCGCATTCGTGATTGGTGGCGAACAATCGAATTCGATGTTATATAACTGTTATAATTTATTTATTAATTGATTATTGTTATATATGTATACATGCTTTCTGTGATTTACTGCCTTATGTGCCGTAATAGGAGCATGCTAGGTTGCGTATATTATTCTGAATATTATATGCATGTAACCCTTGGTTTTAAATAACTAAGTGGGAGAAGGGATTGGTAATTAATTCCCGCGGCCTCCATTATTGGTTTGTTAGTAATGTGAATAAACTTGCGCGTCGGCATTAGAGCCTTCCTCCCCATCGGATGAGTTTATTCATAGATTGCTGGAACAGACTTCATTAAATAATTATGTTTGTAATGTGATGCATATGAACTTGCGCGTTGGCATAGACCTTCCTCCCTATCGGATGAGCTTATATGCGGTTCACTGGTACAAACTTATAATTGATGACTGTAGGAAGTTATCCAAGCGCAGTGTGTACTTCTCCATCTGTAAGGCACATAAGCTTGCACAATGGACTTGGGGTCAAATAATGGTGTACACTTAGATGCAAATAATAAGTATCCTCCCCATCGGAGTCACTACTTTTATTTGCATGGCTAAAGAGGAACCGACTATTAATTATTTTGTCATAAAGTTAGGTTGACAAATGAAATTAATGGGTAAAACCTTCTCTTGTAAATGTTCGAGTTTGTAAATGTCCACACTATCGTGGCTTGCAAACTCACGGTGCTTGAGATGTCGGTGAATTTATATTTTATATTGTTTTGAGGCAATATAAATGGATAAATTCGAAGATTTGATCGGTATATATTTTATGATTCTCTGAATTTCGAATAGTTTTATTTCACTTATGGTTGACCAAAAGAAATTATATTTACTGGTCCAAAATTAGATGATTAGAAAAGAATCTTGGATTCTAATTTTACTGCTTAAGAAATACATATGTGTTCTCACAAAAGACTTATCATGATGCATATTAAAGTCTCTGGTGAAGATATAAGAGATTCATAGAAATATGATGGTCTCATATAACTCTTCGGATACTTGAGTAAGTTAAAAGGAGGTAGGTCATGATTGAATTTGTTGAATGAATTGGAAATACATGAAATAGAAGTTGAAGGAAACCTAAGTCAATTTTATTCTTCATTATTTACCTAAATGTTTTGAGCAAGTTCCACCTGAATTACAAAAAGGCTGTATATGGTGGGGAACTTCTGACAAAACATATGGCGAAGAAAATCCAATTTCATCAAGATGTGAACAAGGTTAGTATCTCATTCACTAGTTGTTGAAGCATGATTAGTGTTGGCATTTACTGACATGTTGTGTGTAGATACCGGAATCACTAAAAGCTTGCAACTAAGTGATGATGAAATAATAATATACATGGGTAAAACTACGAGAGTAGTGGTTGTTGCAGTGAGAGTTGTTTATTTATCTTACGATATGAATAAACGTTTGATTATGAGAAATTATCTTTACGTACGTTTTCATAGAAAGAATTTTATTTCAATTTCTATGCATTTATAGATGGATACTCCATTTCATTTAAATGACATGGTCATAGTAATGAAGGATGGAGCTATAATCTGTTAAGGTACGTTAGTGGCAATTTGTAAACTCTTAAATCACGTTTATACCACGGATGCAACAAATAGTAATTAATAATACGTCTTTTAATCCTAATAAGAGAATGACTCTTATGCAAATGATTAGATAGATGATGAATTATTTGGAATTACTAAATTTATTTTATGGGTATACCCTAGAAACAGCATGTCGTGTAACATTTGTCTGTTTGTGGGATATTCTAGAAAAATGAAGAGTGATGATTTATTTAATCCAAAAGATCACAGGGTGATTGTTAACACAAACACTAGTTTTTTTTTGGGAAAGGACTATGTATTAAATCATAAACCCATGTATAAATTGTTCTAAAGGAAGTGAGAGGGAAAACACAAAGTATTAGTACCAATTGTATAAGAGGATATACCACAAGTTAAACTGCAACGCATGTCACGTCTGATACACAATTGCGTGTAGTGCCTTGTCGTAGTGGGAGGGTTGTTCGACAACTTGCAAGATATATATTTTGGGAGAGTCGTGAGACTTAGTCCCTAGTAAACATGGATTGAACCCACGGATACGACGAAGCACTACAAGATCGAAATGCGATATCTTAGCTAGTGCAATGATGTTGAAATAGAATTGATGAATTCTAAATTAAATCTGGGAGCTTGTAAGACCACTAAATGGTGTAAAAGCCATTGGAAGTGCTTATACAAAATAAAAGAGGATCATATGGTAAGGTGAAAACCTTGGAAGCAAAGCTTGTTGCGAAAAAAGTATACTCAGAAAGAAAGGGTTCGATTATGAGATAACCTGTTCGCCGGTAGCTATGCCTAAGTCGATCCGGACTCTTTTACCTGTTGCTACTCATATGGAATATGAGGGATAACAAATAGATGTCAAGACAGCTTTCCTGAATGGAAGTCTTGAAGAAAACATCTATGTTAAGCAACCAGAGTGATTCATTGCAAAGAGCTAAGAGCATTTTGATATTAAGCTTAAAAGTTTCCATCAATGGACTAAAGCAAGCTTCAAGATCATGAAACATCCATTTTGATGAGAAATCCAGGCATATGGATTTATTCAATGCGCGGATGTGTCTTGTGTATTGAAAAGAGTGACAAAAACGTAGTGGTATTTCTTGTACTGTACGTAGATGATATATTGCTCATTGGAGACAATGAAAAAGTATTGTCGGGCGTATGGGTGTGGTTGATAAAGCAGTATGAAATGAAGGACTTAAGAAAAGCAAAATATATCCTTTTGATCACGGTAATACGATCACAAGAAAGGATGTTATGCTTATCTCAAGCTTCATGAATAGATACAATTCCTACTCGTTTAGCATGTAACTTTATCTAAGGAAATGTGCCTTAAGACACAAAAAGAAGATAAAGGTGATGAAAGCGGTTCCTTATGCTTCGACGAATAAGGAAGCTTAATCTTAGGAATGCTATGCATGAGAATGGATAATTGTATTGTCAATTGCATAGACAGTGAGTATCAAGGTAACTCGAAATAAGAATGTTGAACTGTGGTAAGACATATATTTATGTACCTGAAAAGGACTAGAAATTATATGTAGGCTTACCGGACAGATTCACTGCTTCTTATGAGTTACGTAGATTCGGATTTTTCAAATCAGATAGGGACGACAGTAAATCCACCTCAAAGTTATGTGTTTAATTTTAAGAAGTAGAGCCATAATATGGAGGAGTGTTATATAGAAATATATTTCGAACTCCGAACTCCATCATGGAAAGATGATAAATTGGAGCCTATAAGGCAGCCAAAGTATCTATATGACTCTAGAAACTTCATGATGGACTTTGAAGTATTTCTAAGTTTGCCCAAGATTATCACAATTTAAATTAATGATATTGGTGCAGTTGCAAACTTGAAGGAATCAGGAGTCCATAAGGCAATTAAACACATGGAGCGCGAGTACCACCTGTTAAGAGAAATTGTATGATGAGGGGAAGGTTGTTGTCGCCTAGATTGCATCGGATGATAACCTAGTAAATCCATTTATAAAGACCTTAAAGCGAAAGCTTTTGATGGTCGTGTAGTAGGAGTGAGAATCAGATGTATGGCGGAAGATATGACAGCATAGTCTTTTAGTATAAGTGGGAGATTGTTGGATTATATACTAAAAGTCTAGCTTTTTATATGAACAATGTTATAACAATTAATTTGAAATGAGAATCATATGATCAAATGATTGCGTCTTATAATTTATTTATATGCACGATGCAATAGTCCACTTACTTTATACTGTAGATAATATGTTGTGCGACAACACGCGGAAGATCATATTATCGATTTCCTTATAAAGATAAATAGATGCTCACAACCGAGATAGGCGGGGACTCTCTATTGGGATGGTTGTAGTGTGGTTTGGTATTAGCTTGTCTTGGCTATAGAATCACATTAGTGCACTTGTGTGTATTGAGTAGGACCGCTTGAGATCGTTCGACTTATACTGACTTATAGGAGAACTTGATCTCAGTTATTATGGAAGTTTGTGCTCTTAATCCCTATACAATAACCTCGACACGTAGGGCAGTATGTATTTCTTTGATTCATCAGTGAGTGAGATTTACATATAATTAAATCAACAAACTCGGTGAGTTGGGAAGTAGTGCTGTCTCTATGGTGTGCTGTTGATTGTAGAATGAATCCGTGTCCGTCATAGGTTGATGATGTCCCCTTGAGGAGCTCATAAGGATTATCATTTAAACCCTGCAGGTGAAATTTATTCCGGCATGATAATGAGGTTGAGTGGTACTACTCTTGGATGAGATATTAATTAATTGAGTTGTCAGTAACTTAAATTAATTAATGGACATTGTATATCTTAAACATGGGGAGACTAACGGGCTCATAATAAGAAGGAGCCCAAAACATAATTTTGGGATTGGAAAGGCAGTGCAGTAATAATATTTTAGTGGAATATATTATTATTATTGGACTTAAGTATAAGCTTTGGGCTAAGCTTGGATACTTAAGCCCAATGGAGGCCCAACCCAATTTTTCCTCCTGGTCCCTGATGTAGCCCATGTATATAAGTCACCTCAACTTATCTGGAACCCTAATCTAATTCATTATATACGTGTGATGAGGGTTGAGAGCAGATTGAGGAGGTCTCGTAGATCGTCGCCCACACCACGTCGAGATCGGACTTGGGACATACGGCAGAAGATCAGAAGGTAGTTTGCTGCTGCTGTCCGCCACCTTGCGAAATTTATATAAAATCGCACAGTGATCAGAATTCGATGATCATTATACTGACGGAAAGCCGTTGAAGAGAGGATCGTCTGAGTACAAAGATCATTCAATTATGACATCAGACGAGGAAGTTATGGCCATTCTCGTAGGACTGCACAATCTGTCAGCGAGAATCCTTAATCTTCTCATACCATGGTGAACGGTAATCGTTTCTATGATTTATTGCTTCCGCTGATATTAGAAACGTATGGATCCCTAACGGGTCATGTTAACCAAAAGATCCAAGTGCCAACACTTTGTACATCCAGGAGCTACTAAGATGTATAGAGATTTGAAGTTACATTATTGGTGGCCAGGGATGAAGAAAGATGTCGCTCAATATGTAGAGAAATGTTTGACTTGTCAGCAGGTCAAAGCCGAGCATCAGAGACCAGCAAGAATTCTACAGCCTTTATTTATTCCAAAGTGGAAGAGGGAGAATATCACTATGGATTTTGTTATCAGGCTACCAAAGACAGTGAAAGGTCACGATGCCATTTGGGTTATTGTGGATCGATTGACTAAGTCCGCTCATTTTCTTCCTATTTTCTCTACGTATTCCATGGACTGTTATGTCCAGCTATATATACAAGAGATCGTCAGACTTCATGGAGTACCACTTACCATTGTGTCAGACAGAGATACGAGATTCTTGTCAGCTTTCTGGAAGAGTTTGCATAAGGCGTTGGGAAAACAATTATCTTTCAGCACATCATTCCATCCACAGACAGATGGTCAATCAGAGCGTACAATACAAATTTTAGAGGATATGCTCAGAACATGTGTGTTGCATTTTCAGAGTCAGTGGAGTAAAATTTTGCCTTTGATAGATTTCTCGAACAACAACAGTTATCAGTCTACTATCGGGATGGCTCCATATGAAGCATTGTACGGAAGGAAGTGTAGATCTCCAGTACATTAGGATGAAGTTGGAGAGAGGAAACTTTTGGATCCAGACTTGATTCGTGAAATGTCAGAAGCTGTTACCCATATTCGAGAGAAGATGTAAAGTTGCTCAAGATCAGCAGAAAATTATGCAGACAAATGGAGAAGAGAGTTGGAATTTGAAGTGTGTGATCATGTATTCTTGAAAGTATCTCCAATGAAGGGGATAATGCTGTTTGGAAAGAAAGGAAAACTCAGTCCAATATATGTTAGTTCATTCACTATCATTGAGAGAGTTGGAAATGTTCTCTATAAGTTGGAGTTACCAGCATCGATTTCTAGAGTACATGATGTATTTCATGCGTCTGTATTGAGAAAGTATGTTCCAAATTTATCTCATGTTCTCAGGCAGGAACCAGTTGAGTTGAAAGAAGATTTGAGTTATGAAGAGATAACAGTTGAGATTTTACGGCGAGAAGTGAAGAAGTTAAGAAATAAAGAGATACAGTTAGTTAAAGTGTTATGGAGGAACCAACAAGTTGAGGAGGTTACTTGGGAAAGAGAGGATGAGATGATGACTAAGTATCCAGAACTCTTCAGGTAAGTAAATTTCGAGCACGAAATTTTTATAAGGTGGGGAGGATGTGATACCCGAGCTTCTCACTACTCATGTGCCAATATAATTTAATTTGTGTTATGTGAATTTATAATTATGTGATAATTATGTGGTAATTATGTGATAATAATGTGACAATTGTTTCTACATTTTATTCATCTTTACATTTTATTTGGGACATATGTGATAAAAATGGTAACATTAATGTGGATAAATATGTGCATAAATATTTACATGCATTAATTTAAATATATAATTAAATTATCTTATGTGTATAAATATATTATTTCTTAATTATTAAGCGTCACACGTGTTCTCGTAATAATAATAGTGGTAGAAAAAATATGTATATGTATGTGTTTTAATTTATAAATGTATCATATCTTAGTCATTAAGTATTACACATATATTCATAATGGATAATAATAATAATAATAATAATAATAATAATAATAATAATAATAATAATAATAATAATAAATGAAAAGGGAATAGTTACTGCGGCGGCTCAACACACGTATGACATGCATAGCTAATTTACAGCCTGAATTTTGTTAAGTTATTAATTTTAACAAAAAAGATCATTATTGATTTGGGAGGCAGTGGGTTTAATCCCCCAACCCCAACTTTTAGTATAAATACCCATTTAGGGGAAAGCTGTTACGAATTCGCAATTAGGAAAAAAAAGAGAAGAGAGAAGAAAGAGAGAGAGAAGAAGAGAGGGAAGGGTTCGTGTCGGGACGGAAGATAAGAGATTAGAGACAGTACTTCAAGAGGTTTATATTACTGTCAGAACTCAGGTAAGTAGAAGTACAACTACAATACATAAACATGTTATGTGTGAATTATTTGTGATTATTATGTGATAATTATGTCATGAATTATTTGTGATTAATTTAATTACGTTATGAATTATTTGGGGTTAATTGGTGATACAAGTTGTGGATTCATGTGATTTGAAATAATATCATTGTCTATATAGATCTGTATGATTGGAAACTGTTGAAAATATATCTGTATGATTTGAGAAGATATTGGTTATAAGGATTTGTGTGATCCGAGATGAGGTTGATATTCCAAAAAGGGATCCGTTTGATCCAAGGTGAAGTGGTTATTCGATAATGGATTTATGTGATTAAGGTGAAGTTGTTATTCCAGAAGTGGATTTGTGTGAATTGAAGTTAAGTTGTTACTTTATTTGTGATTAAATGTTGATATTGATATTGTAAATGGTTTATGATGCATATTTAATTGCCCTGGTTGCACACTATGCATAATCATGAAAAGTGTTTTCCCAAAATTAATAAGATACTAATGGTGTGTGTGGCCACTATATATGCCTCTCTGTCAGGGTTCGAAAAAATCGTTCCCGACACTTTATTCTGGGTTCGAAAAAATCGTTCCCAATACTTTATTTCGGGGTTTGGAAAAATCGTCCCCAACACTCTGCCAGGGTTCGAAAAAATCATTCTCGGCACTATATTCGGGGTTCGGAAAAATCATCCTCATTGAGCTCATTTGGGGTGCATATCATAAGTGTGTCGTGGGGATCCCGCAACGTGAACAATTTTCAAAATAAAAGAGACCAACTAGAAAAATTAGGAAATAGGTGATAGAAAATAAATGCATTTTCATGCACTGGCATTCATGATTTCTAATTACTGATGTTTTTGTTTCACTAGTTTATGCATTGTAGGTGAGCCTATTGATGATTAAATTATGTGGTGTTTTGTGCAAGCTGTGGAGCTCCTTCAAGGTTTTGAGCGAATCTACATAGATGACGACCTGTTGGGCTAGGCCGTGGGTTTATTTTGTTTCCGCTGATGTTTTGTTATATAATATAATAAATATTATGACATGTTTGGGATTGGACTGGTGTGATGTTTTAGTTATAAATATATTATGTGAGAAAAAAATATATACAGTTTTATAATGATGATGTTTATGTTAATTAATATTTGAATTATAAGTTATGTAAGGTCGGTCGTGTCAGAGAGAGTATTATTTTTTTCTATTTCAGTATATATTTTTCTCTATTATTATAATCATATAATATAAGACAAACATTTCTTTAAGTCGTGTTTACATACACAATATCCGTTATGATGATAAAGTATTAAATAAATAATACTTCATCCTCTGATAAATATTCATTTTGCTATGTTGGTCGTCAATTTTAAAGGTATTTATTGTTCCATTTTAACAAAAATGTCCCAAACATATCAAGTAATTCATATGCAAAAAGTAAATTAATACTTTATTTATGAATAAAGGAATTACAATTTTTTTATCACGTTTGTACTTTTGTTTTCAAAACATGTACTAAGTTCGACTTTCTTTGAAGAGTTGCTCCGCCCAAAATCAAATTTTCATAAGTAAAAATGTCCACTTTGACTAAAGTTTAACAAACTTGCCCACTTTTATTTTAAATTTATTGAAATATCCTTCACATGTGTCAGAGACCGTCAAATCATTCAATAATTGAATATTTTAATATTAATTATTTTTTATGTCAATGAAACTAAATTATATTCGATCTATTTTTTTCTTCTATTCAGTCAATACGTGTTGACAATTTTTCTGTTAATGTTTTGTAAATTCTGTCAATCTCTTTTTGTTCTATTCAGTCTATTATTTTTTGATCTATTTGGTCAATGTTTTCAATCAATTATTTTTGAATTCCGTTAATTATATTTTTGTTCTTTTCGGTCAATTATTTTGTTTGGTCTATTCGGCCAATGTTTTCTATCTATTATTTTTTAATTTCGTCAATTATTTTTTTGTTATATTCTGTCAATGTTTTTCTTTAATTATTTTTATTCTATTTGATCAATCATTTAATTGATAAAATCAATTATTGATTTTTTTTTCTAAAATTAATATTTTAATTTTAAATTATAAAGATTGACAGAAATTTTAAATTAAAGGGCATTATTTTCAAATTGTACTAAAAGTAGTTAGATTTTTTTTAAAAAAGGAAATGAACTTGTTTTGCTTATCACATATTTATGGTTGGCAAAAATGCTTTTGTACCACTTTCTTTTCTAGCTGATCTATTTATGTTAACAACGGTTTAATTAGATTGAGTGTTAGTTATGGGGGAATATAAAAGGAATAATCTCATGCAATTGAGAGTTTGTTAAAAAAAAAAAAAAACCAAGAATGTACTCCATCACTACATAATTAAGAAAAAATTATAATTATTTAAAGTTTTCCGTCCCAAAACAATTGGCACATTTTTTTTGGACACGAAGATTAAAGAGTATAATAATTTAATGTAAAGTGAAGTGAAAGAAATAATATTTAATGTGTAGTGAGTTGTTGTATTAGTGATGAGTGTGATGTGTATGTGGGTCCATGTAAATAAATAAATTGTTTTTGTGTGGGTCTCATATCCTTAAAAAGGAAATATGTCAATTGTTGTGGGACAACCCAAAAAGAAAAGTGTGTCAATATCTTTGGGACGTAGGGAGTATTTCATTTGATCTCACTTGCTTGCCGATATTTTAAAAAAGAGACACTCTCACAATACAGGTTATTTGTGAGAAGAGTGTGAGATAGGTCGACTCATCACTAAAGTATGTTTATTGTATAGATAAAGTATGCTTTGTGCCCCCGGGGACACACCATGCGCCTTTAGAATTAGTATTATGAGTAAATGTATATTGTTTTGTTCTAAATAATATACACTTTAATTGATAAGGGTACACCATTTTGTTGATAAGGGTATACACTTTTCTTTAATATTTTTTATTTTTCTTTAAAAAATAAAGGGTATACATCTTTATACTAAAGAGTATATAATTTAACACAAAATTCTAAAGGCACAAGTTTTTGCCTTTATAAAAATCATACTTTAATACATAATTAAGCATACTTTAGAAAATAGAGTATATTTTAACAATAATTAAACATACTTTATCTATATAATATTTTAGTGATGATCAACCCACCTCACAAATAATTCGTGTCGCTATAAACTTTGTCTTTAAGATAATTAACCTTTATTCTCCTATTGAACGTCACTTCATCCTGAGTATAAAATAAAAGCGCCATCGATGCTGTGAAAACTTCAATGTAAGGTTTATGTGTGCTAACAATATCCTTTGGCAAGTTAAATTATGGTATACAACCACAAATCATAAAGGCAAATTCTTATATATAAGCTAATAAATAAATAAGAATATATGCACTAATTAATAAAAGACAAATTGAAATGGTGTGAGACGTGTTAAAATATGTCTATTATATAGATAAAATATGTTTAATGACTGTTAAAGTATGTTTTGTAAAGTATGATACTCCCTCCGTCCCATTGCAACGTACGCGCTCCCTTTGTAGCGCGTACGTTGCAATGGAACGAAGGTTGTAAATAATAAATTAAAGTATGATTTTAGGGTGTGATTTAATATTGACATACTTTAACTACAAAGAAGCATATGTTACCTATATAATAAGCATCTATAGTAATAGGTTGACCCGTCTCACAAGAGAATGTCTCTTAATAAAAATTTATACTATTTTATTAGTGATTTTTTTATTAGTTTCTTTAATGAAAAACTAAATGAGAAAAAAGTCCGTCCTTCCCAAAGGGGTTCTTTTCTTTTTACACGTTGATTAAGGAGTATTATTATTTAATGTTTAGTGGGTAGTTATATTAGTTGGAGTGTGAACCCAACTTTAGTGGATGTGTATGGGTCCCATGGATGTAAAAGAGGAAAGAGGACTTTTTGGTGATGTTTCGTTTGAGTTTATGAGGGATTTGAAAACCATGAATAATGTGTTCTATGTTTGTTTTGGGTTTTGAGTAGGGTAGGTTTTAACTTTATGTCAAATCAATGTATTAATTTATTTAAAAAGTTAAATGAGAGATGAGAGATAAAGAAAAAAAGTGTATTAATTGAAGAGAGAGAATATAGTTGGTATATATAGGGGAGATTTTTAAAATTTGGATGTGGGTTTTGGAAAACCAAAACCTGAATTTAAAATCCTAAAACGAACATAACATTTAGGTGGAATGCCCAAATGAAAAAAAAGACTCTCTTTGGAAGGGACAGAGGAAGTACAATATTAAGAAACATAAAAAAGACTCTCTTTGGAAGGGACAGATGAAGTACAATATTAAGAAACATATATACATTTTTAATAAAAATTAATATATACAATACACGCATGCACCCAAATACATGGGATATGAAGTCAATCTTAAATGAGAAAGCACTATTTATACTAAAAAAAATTATTTTTTACTAATGGAATATTCCGTTGGTAAAAACATCAATTCCATTGTTAAATTATTTTACCAACGGACTAACAACAAAATCCATTGGTAAATTTCAATTGGTAAAGTGGTGGTTGATAAATTTTTAACAACGAAAATTCAATTCTGTTTTATTCCGTTGGTAATCTATTGCTAATAATTCCATGAGTAATTTATATAATGATTACCAACGAATTGAATTCCGTTGGTAAAATAGAGAATAAATTCGTTGGCATTCCATTGCTAAAGAAAAAATGTCATTTTTGCCGTTGACATTCCATTGCTAAAGGAAAATTATCATTTTTGTTGCTATTCCGTTAGTAATTATCAACTAATTGAATTATGTTAGTAAATTCCATTGCTAAAAAATTTTTTTTTTAATGTTAGTTACTTTATTAATTAAAGTTTGAATTTAAATAATAAAATTGTTGGTAAAATTTATTTTAGCACTAAAAATGTTTAAGCAAACACACTTTTTAGTAAAATATTGTCACTAGAATATTGTATTTTAGTTTATTTAAAATAATAATAAAAAAAACCTTATATGAGACAATTTTTACCAACCCATGTATCAAAATAATAAATGAAGAATAATATCTTTTTTCCAAATAATAAATATTTAAATTTAACTTTAAAATAATCTAAAAAGTCTCATAATTTGCTTATATATATATATATATATATATATATATATATATATATATATATATATATATATATACACACATTCATTTATTTACTCTTTTCTTAATCTTTCTTTCAAGTAGACAAAGAAAACTTGTCCTTATTTCAATGAAAAGGTGTGTTGTGGCCTTAGGATCCAAAATATGCAAGATTTTTAAACCAATACATGCACATGTGCATATAAATTAGTGATGCTGGGCTACACGACGTGGCAAATACAACATGCGTTTAGATGAGTGAGAGAGGACTCAGAGGAGAGGAGGGGTAATGAAATTGTGGGTCAGGGTTGATTTGTGCTTGAATAAGAATCTGAATCTCAAACTAGGAGTAGTAATATGAATGAATCTAAAACTAAGTCAAAATATCTCTCCCACCCACAAATATCTTCTTCACCGCTCACCAATGTAATACTCTTATTTTATTTTACAGAACAACAGCTAAGAAAGTTAACACACCCTGTTTCTTACATTACAGGTATAGCTGGATGAGCTCATCACTTACCACCGATGGTGTTAGAACCCCCAAATCTGTAAAAAGCAATGTCAGATACTGCGGCGGCGTATAATCCCGAGCTGATGTTTCAACCTCCACTTTCGACGGAATAGGCACCCCAAAATCGATAGGCCGCAACGCAGGCACCATGTCTTTTTGATCCAATGGGTACAGCCGAGCAAACTGTAACAACAAACATCACACTTTTAATTCCTAACAACTCACTCTGGTCTGGTCTGGTCTAGGAGGATTCAATTTTTTTCAATTACCTTGTAACTTTCAGCAGCAACATAAACTGGCTTGTTCATGCTTTTAGCAACCAAAGCAATTTGGTAGGTGCCCATCATATTTATAATGCCTCCGCTTTCCACTACCCCATCTGCTCCAACTAACACCATGTCTACTTCATCCATGTTGTATGCTACAGCAGAGTCTATCAACAGCTTAACTGGAACATCAAGCTTAGCAAGCTCATTGGACAGCCTTAGCCCTGTCCTGTCTGGCCTCCCTTCTGGATTTCACAAACACCTAACATTAGAAATCATTCTTTCTAAGAGTTAAAGATGAAAGCATGAGATGAATCTCCTTCTCATAATGCACTACTTTGTGAATTCTGATATCATGCTGACAATTGCTAATACATGAAAAAGGGATTGTCCATACATCTGTACAAAACTTGTATATACCTGTGCAGAATACTCGAAACAGTTTTTTATTCTGAGCTGCAGTTCTCAAGACCTCATGAACAACACGGGAGAAACCATGCACCAAAATGGTACAACCATCAAAGATAAAATCTTGACCAAGCATTGCAATTATTTTTCGAGCCTAATATGAGGTGAAAAAAGATGCCAACGTAATGTTAATTATGAGAAATGGGACTAACAATGGAGAAATAAAAAATACTAAGCCATAGATACCTTGTATGAAATCTCACCGAACTTCTCAGCACGTTCAAGAAGCCGGGACTTTGCAGAGTTAAAATCTTCATATTCCAAAGCAGAAGTTCTTGTTACGTATCGCATGAAAAGATCACATCCAGCTGTTAAAGAGATTGAGGTAGTATCCCAAGCCTGCATTAAATAAAAAAATGGTTAGTGCCCACAAACTGAGCACTTCTGATTATTTTATTGTACAATGAAATAGTAGATTGATGGGACTTGAATTGTAATCCGTTTCATGGATTAGGGGGAGATAATCATACTCATAGCAACTCGCATAGACAAATATGTCATTCAGACACACAAACACTGGACGGAAAAACTGAATAATAGAACTGCACATGACAGCTTAATTTTCAGCTTCACTATATAAAAACTAAATGGATGCCCTAACTGCAGAATCCACATGTATAATTATGTTTTACAGAATACAATCGCCACAGTCCATACTGCTTCAAGCTTGTGTCAGTTTAATCTTCAAAAACATAACCAGTGCATTGACAGCTAAAAGTTGTATGGGACAAATTGATAGATGCTTCACATACAAAACCCTAATTGCCATTCATAACAATAGATTGTAATACCATTGTTCTGCCTAAATTATACTTTAATAGACGATATTTGATATTTTAGAGTATGGCAGCGAGTCAAGAAGGGGTTTTTTTATTAAATAATAATCTGCATTTATTCCACACAAATCGGAGACCTTCAAATCCTGAAGGCCGTAAGTTATGGTATTCCTGGTGTCTGGACCAAAGCAGAGTTACTTATATAAAGGAAATCAAGCCATAGAATTCAAGCAAAACTACTTATAAATCAATTTTGAATACATTTTAACCACAATACATAAAAACGTACTGGAAAGAAAAAAAATAAATAAGTGGACCTACTTTTATAGAATCAGCTGCTTTTTTAAGTTCAATTTCGAGCTCCATCATCGTTGTAGCTTGACTCGACCGAATAACCGAAGCCAAAGACCTGATTGCAGCTACCGCCTCCGCCAATTCCGGCTGTTTCCGCCAATTATTAAACTCATCCACCACACTGAACCCCTTCCCATCCTCCTCACCACCGGAGAAATCATCTTTGGAAACAGCGTCGTCGGAGCGGCTACCAGAGGCTGCCTTCGCCTGATCCAACCAATCACTCGTCACGACGCCGTGGTGAGCGGCGCGTGCTTGATAGTAAAGCGAAATATTAGGGTTAGGATTCTCGGCGGGCATGGCGGCGGACGAGGACGGAGAGAGGGGGCGACTGTCGGGGTTCGAAACGCTGTCGTTCCTCTGTAGATGCTGTTTATCGAGGATGAAAGAGGCTGATCTATACCACATTTAGTTTATTCGAAAATGATTTTAGGGTTTAATGAGGATTCGAATTTGTGCGATTATTCGACACTAGAAAACGAAGTCTAAAACAGGATTTTGGTGGGTTCAATAATACAAGCTGGGGTCTAATACCATAATTATATTGAATTACTAGTATGAAGTTCGCGTAATATGCTATATAATCAAATTTTTTATGGAATCGACTATTCATAACTTCAAAATTTTTTATTATAATTAATAATATATAAATATCCTAATAATTAAGATTTATATTGTGTTCAATTAAAATATCCGAACAATATATTGTGTGTTTGGTTGGAATATCCGAACGATATATTTGGTTGGAGCAATTGAACGGTTCTTGAGGATTGTTGATATTCAAATATGCGAATAAGAATTATTTTCTTTGAAGGTTGTTGATATTCAAATATGCGAATAAAGAATTATTTCCAAATCTACATAAATCATTCTTAAGCACGTGAAACTGCTAGCTCCTTCTCATCCATCTCAAAATGTCATAGGCAATAAATGGGTCTTTCGTACTAAGCTTAATTCTGAGGAGTGTGGTTTATTCCCTCCCCATTACCAACTATTTTGATTTTATTTGGCTTGAAATGACTTATTGCTGAATTGGATGATCTTTTAGCGGGTTTCATCTTTTGAGAAATTCCAACGTATCAAGTATAAACAACAAATCAAGGAAGAAAGACTTTGACAAACGTGATTATAACACAACTGAAATTTTACGAATTTACTTATTTTTAAGAGTTAAACATAGATATAAAATATTTTTCCTAATTAATTTTATTATAACATGTCTTAAAAAATATCAATCTAAAAATGTATTTTCAATTAAATATTAAAATAAAAATAATTATAATTGACTTTTAAATTGTTAAAGTATAATAATTTTTTTACGGGAACATAAATGTATTATCGCTTCTATAATAAAAAGAGTTGATATTCGGTGCACCCGGGAGCACACTGCATCTATATGTATATAAGTTTTAATTCAAATTTGTATACTATATATTTCTTAATAATTGTATAATTTTTTTTACATTCAATTTTTCATTTAAAAAACTAACATAAAATTCGCTAACATACTGTATACATTTTTATTCATTATTGTGTATATTCTTATTCATAATTGAGAATGACTAGGGTAGGACCAGTCCTACCAAAATTTGGTAGAACCGGATCCTAACCATGCCCATATGAAATCGTGGGTTGCATCCGGATCATAGCGAAATCATGCGACAAGAAATTCTTCTCCTTCCTCCTGCTCCGTTCCTCTCTCGGTCTCCCCGAAGGTGAGAGCTAAATACTACGCTGCTTCCCATCTTCTCTTTCCTCCCGCAATGCTTCCGGCAAAAACTCACTGCTAGCTCGCCTCCAATCGCCGCACACCGCCATAATCGGGCTTCTTTCCAATTCCAGTCAGCCGCTTGAGATCGTCCGAGATGGGTCTCCGCCGCGCCAGATCTGCCCCCACGCGTGGCCATCGGTATGCAGATTGTCGGCGGCGATTTGAAATAAGAATATAATAATTACGCAAGTGATCTCACAGCGAAATCACGAGACAAGAAATTCTTCTCCTTATTTCTTGTGTGTTTTGTCAGGATTTCAGATGAGAAGTGCTTGTCCTGTCAACAAATATATGATAATTACGCAAGTGATCTCAAAAAATAAATTTTGAGCTCACCTCACATTTGTTTGTTTGCTACTAACAGGCTTAAAAGTACCTTTTATTTTTCTAATGGAAACATAATCTTTTAGTGAGAAATGTCATTTTCAGTAGCCAGCCATTTTGATTTTGTTGATTTGATGGTCTCACTATATTCTGATATCATGTGTTTGTGCTTGCTTATGCATAGTTCAATCTCATTCAATGCAAAAACCTATTACAGGCTACAGCTTGTGAAACTTGCCTAAAACTCGAATTCTTTCCCTCCATTTTCTTTATCTGAACTTATACTTTCTTAAATTTTTATCCAAGCACATTTTCTTTTAACGGACGATATAGTCTTAGGTAATCAATTTGTTGAGGCAGAGGTTTCTGTGTAACTGTGTTTGCTTTGCTTTATTGTTTTAGTCACTATGTCCAATGAAATGGCTGCAAATTGAGTATTAAGCATAATCACTTCACTGTTCTCTTATTTTTGGAACGTGAAATTCCTTGCATTGCAGCAAACTTCTTAATGTAGACTTTCACATATTTTATTTCTTGATTATTGTAGCTCATATGCAGAGCCGTTTGTCCTAACATACTTTCTTCAATAAATCATCGGTAGTAAATACCTTATTCTTGCAAATCAAGTTCATATCCTCCTAGTCTTTATTTTTAAAAAATCAGAGTTTTAAATCAAAGATTAACCCAATTCATTACAAAAAGTAACACAATTTATTGAAAAAAATAACATACAAGATGTTGACCAAGCAAAACAATAACTAAATCAATATGAAGAGTAATTCAAAAACTTGTTTATAGTAACCTAATTATTTATAAAGAGTAACCCAAATAATTGAAAAGAGTAACATTGAACATGTTGGCCGAACAAAACAATATAACCAAATCAATATGAAAAGTAATCTAGAAACTTGTTATAGTAACCTAATTATTTATAAAAAATAATCCAAATAATTCAAAAGAGTAACCTATAAAATGGTGACCAAACAAAACATTATGTAACCAAATCAACGAAGAGTAATCTAGAAACTTGTTTATAGTAACCCAATTATTTATAAAGACTAACCCAAATCAATTGAAAAGAGTAACCTAGAAATCATTATACAAACAAATCAATATAAAGAGTAATTCAATTTATTATAAAAAGTAGCCTAATTAATAGAAAGAAGTAACCTTATTGACCAAATAAAAAAGTTTGCTCATAATAACTCAAATTATTATAAAGAGTAATTCTAATATAATATAAAAAAATAACTTAAAAGATATTAACGAAACAAAACAATATATAAATTCACTATAAAAAAAATAATAATAAAATTCACCTCACAAAAATATACAAGGAAATTGAAGGAAAACTCATTGCAATTAGTAATCATTCATTCTTAATGATATTAAGATCTAATTTACAAGAAAAATGTAGAAAATATTAAATTTTTATCAAGCATTATAAGATTGGCAAGGCTGCAACTCTTCCTAAAACCAAAGTAGACATATGCATTAGGTGACCAAAATTAACTGTCATTTAGTTAAATAAAGAAGTTTCCCTCTGCTGCAATTGCAAAGCCAAACGAGGAGCCTCCTGCATTAGTGCAGCCAAATGAGTAGCCTCCTAGTGCATTTCGTCCAACCACGCCAAATGAGAAACCTCCTGCATTTCGTCTAGCCTAAATGAAATTCCTCTGCATTTTGTGTGCAGCCATACAAAACTGCGAAAAAAAACCCAAAAGCAAGAAAATGATTACCACTCAATCATCAATTATTCCTCAATTTGAATTAAAAGAAGTATTCTTTGAATACTTGGAGTGAAAGGGCAGCCCATGAATAAGCTACATTGTGTCACACAACTGAAGAGTTTGTGGTGCTATGGGAGGGGACGCTACGGTGGTAGCTTCTTTAAACACCTCATTTCTCATTAACTTTTACAGATACATACAAAAACGTGGCTCTCAGTGAACGCCTAGTGTTTCTGATTGCGCCGGATTTGCACCTTCCGGCGAACAGCTCCGGCCAGTTTCTCAGGCTTATGAATGCGTCCACCAACGGCACAAAGAAGACCACAACCAGCTGGTCGCTGTGGAGCTCGACACCTTCAAGCAGGGTTTCGATCCCGACGACAACCACGTCGGAATCGACGTCAACAACATCAGATCAATTAAAACTGCATCTCTGGCGCCCCTTAACATCACCCTGGCCCAAAGATATCTGGGTGGATTACGATTGATTAAATAGGATTATGCCAGTGTACATAGCATCACGTGTCGAGAAATTAGGCCCGACTCCTCCGAAGCCTGATTCGTCCATCCTATTGGAGCTTTTGAATCTGTCGGACCACGTCAACCAGTACTCCTACTTCGGGGTGGGTATCGGACCCGGTTTTGGGTTTTTCGGGTTTCGGGTCCGGGTACCCGAAATTTCGGGTTTGAAATCTCATTACCCGAACCCGAACCGGTTAAATCATTATCCAAAATTTCGGATACCCGAAGCGGGTTACCCGGTTTTTTTCACCATTTTTCCTATTTTGATAATTATTGAACAATTTATCAAATTCAAGTCAAAAAACTCAAACTAACAAGAATAAAATATCCATCAAACAATCAAATACAAATCAACTAATCAAACAAGATTAAGATATCCATCAAATAACATAAAAATGTCCAACAAATAACATAAATAACAAAGGTCCATGAAATGATGAAATATCCAAGTCCAACACCACACAAAGACAAATTGAAAACACTTAATAACTTCAATCTCCACACATTAAATACTTAAAAGTCTTGCAATACTAATTCAAATATTAAAATTGTAACTACTTGCATCCATTCCTTGCTTGCCACACGTCAACAATTGTCGAATCCATTCCAAGAGTGGTGAATTCTTCAAGTAAAAAAGGAATATATATATAAACACATAAACTTATTAAAATGTTTCCAACATTCAGCCCTAGTTGTTCTAGTTTTTCTTGCCCTTTTTTTATCTTTAACTCCCTCATCTTCGTCACAATCACTATCATTAACTTCTTCCTCTACTCCTTCATCCACCACATTTTCAGCCCTTGTCTCTTCATTATTTTCATCATTTATAGCATCATTTATCACAAGTTCTTCGTTATTGAAAATACCAACCTCTACTAATTGTTCATCCTCCATCAAATGACTTTCTTTATCAACTTCATCGTGTACATTGTGCAACTCCATTCTAAAATTAAAATATAAAAAAGAATATTTTAGTAAATAGCTTAAGTGTAGGTTGTTGAAGCATGATCCATAAATATTTGTGGCAACAAAAATTAATCCACACAAGATTAACAAGATTAATCCACAAACTAAACAAAACAAACAGCAAGGACAGAATAACAGTAACCAAAAAAACTAAACCAAGGAAAACCTAATCAACCAAGGAAAACTAGCACACTAGACCAAGTAACCAGCACACCCAACACACACAAACACTATAAGATCCGAATCAAGCATAATCAGAGAAACTAAACCACACACATCAGCAAGCAACAACAAACACATACCAACGCATAAGAAGAACACTAAACAAATAAGCACGCATCACACAAAGGCATCAAGAAAGAACCATCACAGGGACCAGCAAGCAAAACAACATACACTGGAGACACGATAAGAACAGAAAAAGACATAAACAAATGCAAGATAAAACAGGACAAAAGACTAGACAAGGCAAACACCAAGTAAAAAGAGAAGAAGAAAACCAATCAAATAGTTAAAAGACAACAGATTGGGAACAAATCTAAGGTACAATTCCCTTTAATCGAACTCAGTAATGAGAACCCAATTTATTCTATCACACATTCACACTAATCACTATTTCATATAATCATAGTCATCTCAACAACATTAAAATGAACCCATTTCAGTAAATAAAAATTAAAATACTCAAAATACCTGGAAGCTGGAAAGAATGACACCCAACTCCTGAAATGAGGATAGCTTCCAACCTAGACTGCTGGACAAAGAGCGACACCCAACTCCTGAAATGAGTCAAATGAGAAGAAAATAACTTGAGAGTTGAGAATTACAAGAAACGAAAGAGGAAAAAATGAAAAAAAAAAGAAGAGGAAAGCTGTTAAATTACCTTGGCCTGTTGGGATATTTCGAATCTACAATCGATGGGGATGAATCATGGAGCCATAGTGATCAGGTTATGTAGTGTGGTCGTGTGGGTTGGGCGCGCAGCGGTGGCTGGTGAATGGTGAGCAGTCGAGATGAGGATGAGCAGAGTGAGGACCGTGAGTTGAGAAATGGAAATTGAAATGGAGGCATGAGACTGAGATGAGATCAGATGTGCCCTAGTAACAAAAATTAGGATTAGTATATATATTTAATTTAATTATTAAAAAAATTGGATAACCCGATCGGGTAATTCGGGTAATTTTTGATACTCGATACCCGATCCGATAAGAAGCAGGCGGGTTCGGGTTTACCCGAAATCCAAAATTACCCAAAAATTGGGGTTTTCGATTAATTTTTATCCGGTTCGGATCGGGTACCTGAAACCCAAAAAAAATGCCCACCCCTAGTTGAACTGCGTGCTGAGGTGGAATCTCTCCGCTCACTATTACTCCGAAGACAATGATTCGCTGAAAATTGCGCAGGGAGCAGGCATTCCGGCGGTGGTGCTGCTGGTGATCGGCGCGGTAACTGCGGTCAGTTGATTGATGTGGATTGAAGAAGATTGCGTTCAAACCAATGAAAATGAATTCCAATTCAAATCTGACCCATTTGCTTTAAAAGGTTTGGTTGCAGAGTTTTGAAAAAAAAGACGGTCCTATTTTAGTCTTTGTCTTCATAATTATATACATTTCTAAAAGTAGGTGCACGGTGCACCCGTGTGCACAAAATAATTAGCCAAAATTTATATTATTATTAATTAAATATAAATTATATTATATTATATTATTTTAAATAAATATCTAACAAATATGATTAAATAAAATTTATAACTATTAGTTAAATATATAAAATATCTTATCTCATAATATATAAATTATAATATCATTCTTTTAATTATATAGTTAAAATTTTATTCTATATATATGATGTTGTTTTAAAGATTGTAAAAAGACAATTAATTTGATATAATTTTTATTAATAATAAATTTAATTTTTAAAGTTATAAACTTTTGAAAATTTGGATGAAATATATTTTTAAAAAATAAAAAATATAAAGAATGTGATTGAATGTTTATTGATAATTTTGACATAATTTTCTAATCTTGTGCACACACTACCAATCAAATTTGTCCTCAATTATTTTATTTAATTATTTATTTTAATTTATTATAAACTTAATTAAAAACTAAAATAGGTAAGAAAATTACATAACATCCATATTCATAGTGATGGCATTTCATCAATTAAAACCTTCCCCTCTATATTACTTCAATTATACTGTATTATTAATATAGTTGTTAAATTGAAGATCACGTGATACCGATTAATTTGATATATTTTTTACTTAAAAACAATGCAAAATTAAAAAAATTAAAAACATTTTAAGATTTAGGTAAATTTTTAATTAAAAAAAAATTTTGATTGGTTGTGAAATAATGTATCCACTCTCTCCTTCGCAAGTTTTGTTATTATCAAATAATATACTCACTCTCTTTCCTGACAAGTTACTCTAAATTCAAGTAATAGACAATTAAACCAAAACAAAACTTGGTGCCATCATGTGAGCAATTTACTTGAATTTGGCAGTGAGCAAGTTACTTGAATCATGTGGGGTGATCAGGCCACGTCATATCATCTAATAAAATCAAAACCTCCATTTAATATATATATATATATATATATATATATATATATATATATATATATATATATATATATATATATTACAATGAAATATTTTTTATAATTAACGCTAATATAAATAATATGTTAATAATCAATTAATTCAACTTATGCTTCCCGTATAATTTAGTACTCCATCCGTCCACGGTTAATCTATCTATTTTACCATTTTGGGCCGTCTATCATTAATCTATCAATTTCACTTTTTGAACTATAAATCTCACACCCTCCACTAATACAAATAAAATATGGAACTCATACCATTTACTAATATAACTACCTACTACACATATAAAATAATAATACTCTTTAATTTACGTGGTGCAAAAAGTAAATGGATACATTGAGGATGGACAGAGGGAATATTAAAAATTAAAATTGAAATCTTTTCATATATTTTAATTTGAAAAATTTTTTTCTTTTAACATTTTTTTTAGTGAATTTTAAAAGTACTCCCCATAAGAAGGACTTTTGTTTTTTTGTAAATTAAGGAATATTATTTAATGTGTAGTTGTTAGTTGTATTAGTGAGAGTGTGGACCCTTATTTAAATTGTATTAGAGGGGGGTGTGTGGGTCTCATGCGTGTAAAAAAGGAAAAGAGACCATTTGAGTAGGACGATCAAAATGGAAAAAAAAAAGACCCTCTTTGAATGAAACGGAAGGAGTAATATTTACTCATAAATTTTAAATTTTAAAGGTGATTCTGAATATACATATTGTAACGATTCACTTAAGGATTGCTAAAGTAAAATTAAAATGTAAATAAAAATCTTTTTTATACATGGTGTATATCTTTTAATAAAATAAAATGTTAATGATTTCTAATTTAAATAAACAATATAATTATTATTTTTTAATTTTGAAATATTGTATATACTTTAATATAACAAAATTTTCATCTATATTATATTGCTTAATAATTATTTTCAAAAGCTATATTTATAATTATATGACAGCCTCAACCCAATGCATTCTCATTCGTATAGAAACATTTTTATGAAAATAAATAATAATGGGTAGAGAGTTCTTTTTAAACTTCTTTTTAAATTTTATTTCATATTCATATATCATCATGATTTCACCAACTTTCTATATTATTCAAAATTTTTATTTACAATTTTTTTTTCCATGATACTTGTCTCTATATTTTTTTTTAACTATCAATCATTAAAACATATGCTTTTTCTTTATCTCTATATTTTTTTTAACTATCAATCATTAAAATATATGCTTTTTCTTTATCTCTTTCACGGTCTCACTTATAGCTTATATAATTTTCAGTATATTATAAGTTCTATCATTTTTCACTTTCATGATATCATTTTTCACTCATGCTTGTTTTTGACATCCCTCCTTCCTTCTTCCTCATACCCCTAGAGCATTATCATATTGCTCCCTCCTTGCAAAATATAAAATCTGTATAATTGAAAAAGAAAATTTCAAATGATCAAATTTTATATGGCTCCAACACAATATGTTTGCATGATCATATGTTCATTGCATGGAGAAAATGAAAGAACGGACAAAGTATTGTCTAAAAAATGATCATATCTAAGAAAATGCACCCCACATTCAAGTAATAGACAATAAATGGAGTAATATTTTAGGAAATCATTGGGAAGACTATAGAATATATGATACAAAGGGGTATGAGTACTTAGTGATGATAAATACAACCAAAACAGTTACTTCATTGCTCTTACTCCAATTTACATTGCTCATTACCAATTTACACCATTCAAATCAGTAAAGCATTCATCCACCACATAAAAATACAGCACGGAAAGCTTTAGTTCATGATGAACTCACCCATGATAATTCAGAAAACAAATCAGACTGTCTCATTAATCTTATGTACCATTATATTATATCTACATTTTGCTCTTATTATATGTTCTATAGCCATTGAATTTCAATGCCTAGCTCACAATTATAACCCCTGAAAATATGTTGAGGCAGTTATCTGAAGAAAGAAGTTTTTTTTTTTTTCGTAAATAGGAAGTCCAAAACGTTTCGAAAGAATCAAGTAACATTTCCATCTTCTCAATTCTTGAAGCTAAAACATAGGACTATTTCACACACTAATCTACTACATCTATCGAACTAAATAGTGAATCTGAATTTGAATCAACCACACCAACATACAAAAAATCTAAAAATTTTAGCATAAAAATAAATCAAAACGATGTGGTTTCACACCTCCATTACAGCTAATCACCCTGATATAATCTTTCTCCACAATCTTCACCAAAGATTTCCATTTCCCAATTCTAACTTAAAAAGAACCCTTCCACATTCAAAATTTCACCAAATCAAACATTAAATCTATGAAATACTAAGATTTGTCGTTCAAACATTAAATTTCATATCCATATCATTACATTATCCCGCACATTAGATTTTATATCATATTATCATCAAAACAAAAACACACAAAAAGAGCCAGAGAGATAAAGAGGGGCAGTCTACCTTCTTCTGCTTGCCACCACCGTGCTTTCGCCAACTTAGATGATAGTGGAGGAGATTTATCCTTCTTCGGCGCCGGCGAGATTAGGGCGGAGAGAGTGGGCAGGAGATTAGGGGGGTGAGAGGGGGAGGGTTGGGATTCTTCTGTTTGTTGACGTCGTTCGCCAGGGTTGGGATTCTTCTGTTTACCGATGAAGATCGATCGCCGAAAGGATTGAACGATAGTGGTGGAGACTTACCTGTTGTCGATGGCGGAAATTGAGAGGATAGGGCGGAGAGAGGGACGGGATTAGGGGTAGAGAGAGAAGGTTGGATGAATATGTGATTTGCCTATTTGTGTTATATTTTCCTTAAATCTACTAAATTTTGCAAATGATCCCCTACAATACATTAAAACAACAAAACGAGCACCGAATTCCTAATCAAGTAGGAAAAAAATTCCAAATTCTAAGAAAATGTCAACTCATCTTCAAATTAATCTTCTGCTGGCACCTAATCAAAACTTAACCTTCCTTTAGTTTACTAAAGATAGAGTACTAATAATTCTTAAAATAAAATATGGATTACTCGTGTTTTTCACGTATTCCTTCTTGCTCGAGAACTAGTAATCTTTCAATTAAAGACGAGATAATGAATCTTTAAACATCGAATGTATTATGCATTTTATGTTGTTTATTTTTACTTAACTCATAAGGAAACGAGTTCTTAAGTTAATGTTTCAATTAAAGACGAGATAATGAGTTTTTAAACGTCGAATTTATAATGCATTTTATGTTGTTTATTCTTATTTAACTCATAAGGAAATGAGCTCTATCCATGATAGATTCGACATTTATAGACTCATTATCTCGTCTTTGATTGAAACATTGAATAAAGAACCTGTTTCCTTATGAGTTAACTAAGAATAAACAACATATAATGCATGATAAATTCGAGATTTAAAAACTCATTATCTCGTCTTTCATTAAAATATTGAATAAATAACTCATTTTTTATGAGTTAAGTAAGAATAAAAAACATATAATCCATGATAGATTTGACATTTATGGACTCATTGTCTCGTCTTTGATTGAAACATTGTATAAAGAACTCGTTTCCTTATGAGTAAATGTATGAGATTAAGAAATAATGGTCATTGTATTCCATAGAATCATACAACAACAGATATATATACATTATACTATAATGGGCCTAGCCCAACAGCTATACAATGTAATTAGGCCCAATACAAATATCTCTAACAGTCCCCCGCAAGCACAACGGGAGGGGAACGAACGTTGAGATTGGATCGAAAATCCACAAAGACATCACGAGGCAAGCCCTTTAGTCATAATATCTGCAAACTGAAGAGTAGATGGTAAATGTAGGACTCGAATATCACCAGCAGCGATGCGCTCACGAACAAAATACAAGTCGATTTCCACATGTTTAGTGCGTTGAGTCTGAACTGGATTAGCACTGAGATAAACTGTACTAACATTATCACAGAAGACTAAAGTGGCAGCCTTTAAAGGGCTTCGAAATTCATGTAGTAGAGAACGAATCGAGGCAGCTTCAGAGGCAGTATTAGTGACAGCCCTGTTGGAGTTTGAATCTTTTGGTTAACGTGAACCGTTAGGGTTCCATGCAATTCTGTCACAGTGGAAGCATAAACATAGAATTGAATTACCTTTCACTAGGGTTTGTTGTAGAAAATATTGAACAGCACGAACAAACAACCTTCCGATCTTCTGTTGTATTCCTAAGCCACGTCTTGACATTGTATGGGCAACGATCTACAAGACGATCTCAATCTAATGTGATCCTATCTCTCTCATGGTTTTTGGGCGTGTAGAATAATGATCCGGTCTGCTGAGATTGACTGTTATATAGGCTACAATAGGGATCAGGAGGAGAAATTAAGGTTGGGCCTCCCATTGGGCTTAAGCATCCAAGTTTAGCCCAAAACTTATACTCAAGTCCAATAATAATAAATCAGTTCACTAAAGAAATATTATTGAACTGTCACCCTAATCCCAAATTACGTTATGGGCTCCTTCATATTATGAGCCTGTTAATCTCATCGTGTTTAAGATTCAATGCCCATTAATTAATTAATATATTTACCGAGAGTAGTACCACTCAACTTTATTATCATGCTGGAATAAGTCCACCTGCAGAGTTTACATGATAATCATTATGAGCTCCTTAAGGCGACATCATCAACCAATTTCGTTAGGACACGGATTCCTTCTACAATCAACAGCACACCATAGTGACAGCATCATCTCCCAACTTTCCGAGCATATTGATTTAACATTTAAATCTCACCCATTAATGAATCAAAGAAATAAGTATTGGCTTACGTGTCGAGGTTATTGTATAGGGATTAAGAGTACGAACATTCATAATAACAGAGATCAAGTTTTATTATATAGTCAGTATAAACTGAACGATCTCACGGCGGTCCTGCTCAATACACAAAAAGTGTACTAGTGCAATTTTATAGTCAAGACAGACTAATGCCGAATCACACTACAACCATACCAATAGATAGTCCACGTCCATTTCGGTTGTGACTTGTGAACATATGTTTATACTTTATAAGGAGCCGATAATATGATCTTCCGTGGGACACCGCACACCACATTATCTACAGTATAAAGTAAATGAACTTTTGCAACAATTCATATTGCAAACGTTTGATCACATGATTCTCATATCAAATATTGTTAAAACATTGTTCATACAGAAAGCTAGACTTTTAATATACAATCCAACAATCTCCCACTTATACTAAAAGACTACGCTGCTGTATCTGCTGCCATACATCTGATTCTCACTTCCACTACATGACCATCAAAAGATTTCGCCTTAAGGTCCTTGTAAAATAATTTACTAGGTTATCATCTGATGCAATCTAGGCCACAATAACCTTCCCTTCATCATACGATTTCTCGTATCAGGTAGTACTCGCGCTCAATGTGTTTAAGTGCCTTATGGGCTCGTGATTCCTTCAAGTTTGCAATTGCACCATTACTATCACAATAAATTTTGATAACCTTGGACAAATTCAGAATCACATCTAAGTCCATTACGAAGTTTCTAGAACCATACAGATACATATACTGCCTTAAGGTTCCAATATTATCATTTTTCCATGGTGAAGTCCAAAATATATTTCTATATAATACTCCTCCATACAATGGATCTACTTCTCAATTTAAATACATAACCTTGAGGTGGATTTACTGCCGTCCTCATGATATAAAAATCCGAATCTAAGTAACCGTCAAGAAGCAATGAATTAGTCCGGTAAGCTTACATATAATTTTCAGTCCTTTTCAGGCACTTCAAATATGTCTTACCACAGTTTAATATTCTTGTTCCGGGTTACCTTGATATAAACTGACTATGTCATTGGCAATACAAATATCCAATCTCATGCTTAGCATCGCATGGATTATGCTTCCTTATTCGCCGAAGACCTATATCTTCTTTATCTCCTTTTTGTGTCTCAAGACATATTTCATTAGATAAAGTTACTCCATTTCCAAAAAGTTCAAAACCTTTCCAGGAGTTTCATGCTAAAACGAGTAAGGATTGTATCAAAACATGAAGCTTGAGATAAGCACAACATCCTTTCTTGTGATCCTTATCACCATGATCGCAAGGATATATTTTGGTTCTCTCAAGTCCATCATTTCATACCGCTTCATCAACCATAACCATACGCCCGACAATACTCTTTCATTGTCTCCAATGAGCAAGATGCCATCTACGTACTTACAAGAAATACCACCACGTTTCCGTCACTCTTTTCAACACACAAGATCCATCCGAGCATTGGTTAAATCCATATGACCAGATTTTCTTACCAAAATGGATGTTCCATGATCTTGAAGCTTGCTTTAGTCCATCGATGGACACTTTTAAGCTTACACTCAAAATGTTCTTAGCCTTTTGCAATGAATTACTCTGGTTGCTTCTCATAGATATTTTCTTCAAGACTTCGAATCAGGAAAGATGTCTTGACATCTATTTGCTATACCTCATAATCAATATGAGCAGCAATAAATAATAGAATCCTGATCGATATAGGCATAGCTACCGGCGATCAGGTTTCACTTCGCATCAAGCTTTGCTTCAAAGGCTTCCACTTTACTATGTGATCCTCTTTTTAATTTGTATGAGCACGTCCAACGGCTTTTACACTATTTAGTAGTCGTACAAGCTCCCAAATTTGATTTAGAATCCACAGATTTTATTTCAAAATTCATTGCAACTTACTAAAATTGGTACTATACTATGTGTTTTCCCTCTCACTTCCTTTAGAAAAACTTATACATAGGTTTGTAATTTATTACATTGTCATTTTCCAAAAATCTAGTGTTTGTGTTAACAATCACCCTTCGATCTTTTGGACTAACAAATAAACCACCTTTTATTTTTCTAGGATTTCCCAAAATGAATTTAATAACTCATCATCTATCTAACCATTTCCATAAGAGTCTTATTCCTTCTATTTGCCACACCATTCAGCTGGGGTTTGCCCGGTGTAGACAACTTGAGATTCAATCTCATTCTCTGATTAACAACTCCTAAACTATCCTAAGAGGTGCTCGCCACTACGATCGAATCGCAGTGACTTGATATATTTTCCATAACACTTCACCGCATCAACCATGCACTTCTTGAATTAATCATAGTACTCAGACTTGCAGTGCATCAAATAAATATATCTTGTTTCTAGAATAATCGTCAAATATTCACAACCACCTCTCGACAGGATGATCTTAGGATCGCTTAAATCAGAATTAACCAATTCCAACATATCTTTACATGGCCCTATACCCCTTTGACTTGAAGAGGTAATTTATCATATTAACTTCCAAGTAAGACTCACAAGATCGATAGTTTCCACTTTCAATAAACCTAACGGTCCACCGGCTATCAACTTTCGAATCGTGCTTAAGTAAAATGATCTAGACTTAGATGCCAAATTTATGTTTAGTTCATACTCGAAGGTTCCTTTCTCTTACTAAGATTAGAAGATGCATTATTAATTACTATTTGTTGCACCGTGGGATAAATATGATTTAAGAGTTAACAAATTGTCACTAACGTACCATAACAGATAATAGCTCCATCCATCATTACAATGACTATGTCATTTAAATGAAATAGAGTATCCATCGGTAAATGCATAGAAACCGAAATGAAATTCTTTCTATGAAAAAGTACATAAAGACAATTTCTCAAAATCAAACGTTTATTCCTATCAAAAGATAAATGAACAACTCCCACTGCAATAGCCACTACTTTCGTAGCTTTACCCATGTACTTAGTAATCTCAACATTATATAGTTATAAACATATAGTGATTCTGGTATCTACACACAACGTGTCTGTAAACTCCATCATTAATCATGCTTCAACAACTAGTGAGTAAGATACTAACCTAGTTTACATCTTGATGAAATTGGCTTTCCATCGCCATATGTTTTGTCAAAAGTTCCCCACCATATACAACCATTTGTAGTTCAGGTGGAACTTGCTCAAAACATCTAGGCAAACTATGGAGAATAAACTGATCTAGGTTTCCCCTTCAATTTCTATTCCAAGCATTCCCAATTCATTCATCAAGTCTACCATGACCCCTTGCCTTTCTTACTTACTCAAGTATCCGAAGAGTCTCATAAGACCATCATATTTCTATGAACCTCTCACCTCTTCACTAAAGACTTTAATAGGCACTAGAGGACATCCTTAGTGAGAACATATTTTTATTTTCCTAAGCAGTAATGATTAAAACCAAGATTCTTATCAATCATCTAATTATGGACAAGTAAATATGTTTTCTTTTAGTTAACAATAAGTTAAATAAAACCATTTGAAAATCCTGAGAATCAAGTAAATGAATATAACGATCAAACACTTTGAATTTAAAATTTATATTGATTCCCTCAATAAAAAATATAAAATAAATTGACCAACATCTCAAGCACCGTGAATTTGCATGCCATGTTAATGTGGACGTATACAAACCCTAACATTCGCAAGAGAAGGTTTACCCATTAATTCCATTTATCAAATTAATCTAATGACCCAATGATTAATAGTCTGTTGTACTTTGGCCATACAAAATAATAGCAGTTACTCCGTTGGGGAGGATACATATTAATTGCACCTAAGTGTATACCATTATTTGATACTAAGTACGTTACCCAAGTTTGTGTGCCTTACAGTTGGAGAAGTCCACACGCGCTCAGATAATTTTCTATAATCATCAATTATTAATTTATACTAGTGATCTGCAAATAAAACTCATCCGTTGGGGAGGAAGGCACTATAGTCGGCTCATAAGCTTATGTGCATCATATTACAAACAATAATTATTTAAAGAAAATTTTTCCAGTGATCCACAAATAAAATTCATCCATTGGGGAGGAAGGCACTATAGCCGACTCATAAGCTTACTTGCATCACATAAAAATCAATAATGGAGGCCGCGAGATTTATTAATCAATCCCTCTCCCACTTAGTAATTTAACAAGAGGGTTTTTACATGCATATAATATATTCCAAATAAAATACGCAACTTAGCATGCTCCTATTACACCAAATAAGGCAGTAAATCAATGAGAATCATGCATAACATATATAATAATAATAATTAGATGATAAAATCAATTATGGCAGTTATATATCAGCGAATTTGATTGTTCACCACCAAACATGAATATGGGCAACGCAGATGGGGATCGACCTTCGCAGTGAGGTCGCAGGGATCGACCTCCTTAGATAGGTAGCGGGGTGTGGGGCAGCGCCCCGAAAGAAAATCTGGGATCCAACAACGCAACACGACTCGAGCTGCCTGAAACGCCTCTGCTCGATACGAGCGCTCACCCCGCACACCCGTTTACCAGCAGGCTATATGCCAACAACGAGTATATCGCACGATGCCGTGCTGCTTTGCCCAGCCACCTGCTTTAGCCCACCTTCAATCGACACCACACACGACTCGTGCCCATTTATCTGCGCGCCCAGCACCTGTCACCATGAAACTCGACTCGAGCTGATTTCCATGGTGGAGCTCGACTCGAGTACCTGTGCCCTAGCTTGCGCCACAAGCCAACCTGCTCGTCAGCCATGTAGATTCCCACCAGAAAAGCATCAGAAAACATAGCCGCCTGTCGTGCCAACTGTTTCGCGGCATCTCTCTTGTCAAGCTATTGAGCAGCCTTCTTTTCAGTAGCGTGTTCTTAGTCGCATTTCTAGTAAAATATTTTTAGAGTAAGAGACTCTATCGTTGTTGTACACGTGTGACCAAGCAATAAAATTTATAAGTATGTCGTCCCAAGGGAAAGTAAACTTGTGGTTATATCCGAATTTGTCATTGATTTATGCTTTGTAAGAATGTCAAGATTTTAAGGTTTTGTATTTAGACTACTTATTATGCTAATCAATTAACTAAGATTTAAACTAGCAACGAAATGTATCAAATATCGAACAAGTAATATGATGAATGGAATGTAGATAGAATTCACTTAAGAAGAGAGCAAGACTAATCATAATCATGATTAAGAATCTAGCTAGATATGCATAACTCTTGATGGTGAACGTCATTAATTTGTGGACTAAAAGTAATCACGTTTTTACCCCTAATCCCTATGGCCAAGGCAATTAGGTTCTCGACTCTTTTACAAGTCTAAATCTCCTAGGATTGATCTTACTCTCAATTCCCTTAAGGTACTATGATCATAAGTTTGGTTCTTTTCACTCAATTTCTTAAGTGTCCCTCTATGAATGTTCTAAGCACAAGAAGGGAATGACTTTCCTCCCCTTACACTAACATACATGCTCATCTTAACAAATGATTCAATTAAACATCTCATCATACTATTGGAATGATCATCCTAATACCATGAAAGGAGAATTTAATCACACAAATATTGAAATGAAAAATGAATCATTAATCATAAAAGGAAGTCCAAAATTAATTCAATTCAACATCTAAAATCATACGTATCTAACATTCTTCTCAACCAATTATATGATTAGCCCTACTATAGGACTAGCCACTACACATTGTGTTCAAATTAATACATTCAAAGGCTTGCTCCATTTGAGTCAAAATATGAAGAAAAATAGCAATTGAAAAGTAGATCGGCTTCCCTTTTGTGAAGATGTCCTTCCTTCCTTCCAACATGCTCAATTCTTCAATCTATGATGATCTTCTCTTCTCAAATTGATGGAGTGATAGAGTGAGGATGGATGTTTTTAAGAATAAGTAGAATTGATGGATCAAATGTATGAAGATGAATCAAATGGATCTAGTATGTGAGAATATGGTGTGGGATTGTGTGTAAATGCTCATAATCTGTTATTCTGTCTCCCCTCCTTCAATTTCACACAAATCAGCCTTTTATATCACTTAGGACCCTTCTAGAAGCTTCCAGAACATTATGAAATTTAAACTGTCTTTTGCATCTACACGGGCCGTGTAGCAGCGCACAGCTCGTGTAGTGCTCACCTAGTTCGGCGTGTTCCCAGACACGGCTCGTGCAGCAGCGCATGGCCTCTCCCGTGGGCGTGTAGCATTTTCTGACGCTTGCGCACGGCCTTCTCGAATAGGCCATGTTCTGCACATGGGGCATACGCTGGTGCACGGCTCGTGCGCCAGAGATGGTCTTTCTCCTGGGCGAGTTTGGCGTTCTGATGCTCGAACACGGCCACCTTGGACAGGTCCGTATTGTTCACACGGTCCGTGTTCAAGCGTGTCCTATTCTTCCTCCTCTGTTTTGCTCCCGACTCTGTTTTTCTCCATTTCTTAACTTGCTTTGCACATATTTAAGCTCATTTACACATCTCTATCAATCCATACCACATTTCTCATAATAACATAAGCTCCACCAAAAGTCACACAAATATGGACAAAAACATCCAAAAATCTACAAACAAAGACACTAAAATCTAGGTGAAAATGACAACGATTATAGCACCGAAGCTATGATGTCGTCGCCATGCGAAGCTGCTCCCAACCACGCAACTGCCAGCCATGCTTCCCCACTTCAGGTTCCACATGCCATCTCGCCATGCCAGCGCCGGAGGAACCAATACCGTCACCCAGCCGTGGCATACGCCAGCCGAAATCACAGACCCAGTTGGTAATCATGCAGACCCGATTGGAATTTTGAGAGGACCCAACTGGAGATCATTGCAGACTCACTTAAAACTCGCCTGTGACCCGGTCGAAACCTTTTATGACGTGCCCCGGCATCCAACTCCCAAGCTCGGTACGCTGAATGTTCCGTGCGCGCCATCGGGTGCCGCGCCCTCCATTCCACATGCCACCGTGTAGCCTTCACCTGCCGGTTGTTGGCCTTTAGTTCCGCACATGTCTACGGGCACCCTTCTATGCCATATGCCTGCTTATCTGCACGGCAACAAGCGTGGATGCCCGGCCATGTGCACGACCTCCAGCCCGCCATCGTGCCTCATCGTCCATCAACGGGCGCCATTCCCGACAGGTCCTACAAATCGTGTGCAACACACTAAATATCATGCGGCCATCGAGCGTGCCCTGCTTGACAACGACCTTGTTTGCACGGCGCCAAGTACCAACCATGCAGCCCTCCGAGCGCCAAGCACGCCAACACGCACGACAACCTACTCCAAACGTGTCTTCAACTGAGCGCAAAATTCCTAACAGTGTGTTGTCTTCGTCTCATCTAGGCATCGTCGTGTAACACAGAAGCCAATCGATGAACAGATATAGGATTTTCATGGATAAAATAATTATACCAAACCCTAATATACTCATGCGATTCTAATTCAAAATTAAATCACATAAACACATAAACTCTAGTCTAACATATCACGTTTAGTCATAGAACCTACGCTCTGATACCAATTGTTAGCATTTGGATCTTTTGGTTAACGTGAACCGTTAGGGTTCCATGCAATTCTATCACAGCGGAAGCATAAACATAGAATTGAATTACCTTTCACTAGGGTTTGTTGTAAAAGATGTTGAACAACCCAAACAAACGACCTTTCGATCTTCTGTTGTATTCATAAGCCACTTCTTGACGTTGTGTGGGCAACAATCTACAAGACGATTTCAATCTGCAGTGATCTTATCTCTCTCATGATTTTTGGGCGTGTAGAATAATGATCTGGACTGCTGAGATTGACTATTATATAGGCTACAATAGGGACCAGGAGGAGAAAATAGGGTTGGTCCTCTCTTTGGGCTTAAGCATCCAAGTTTAGCCCAAAACTTATACTTAAGTCCAATAATAATAAATCAGTCCACTAAAGAAATATTATTGAACTACCACCCTAATCCCAAATTACGTTATGGGCTCCTTCTTATTATGAGCCCGTTAATCTCCCCGTGATTAAGATTCAATGCCCATTAATTAATTAAGTTACTGACAACTCCATTAATTAATATATTTACTGAGAGTAGTACTTGTAATACCCGAGCTTCTCACTACTCATGTGCCAATATAATTTAATTGTATTATGTGCATTTTATAATTATGTGATAACTATGTGACAATTATGTGACAATTGTTTATACATTTTATTTATGTTTACATTTTATATGAGACATCCGTGATAAAAATGGTGACAATATGTGAATATATATGTGCATACATATTTACGTGCATTAATTTGGAAATATATATAATTAAATTATCTTATGTGTATAAAGACATTATTTCTTAATTATTAAGTATCACATGTGTTCTCGTAATTATAATAGTGGTAAGAAAGTATACACGTTTATGTATTAATTTGTAAATGTATCATATCTTAGTTATTAAGTATTACATGTTTATCTATAGTATTTTATAATAATAAATAAATATTAATTAAATTACTGTACGTTGGCGTAATTGACAACACACATGTCGTATGGTTGAAAAAGGGACACGTACATGCATTGCAAGTTTATTAACCATTTCATGCTTATTATTATTATTAAAAATAATATTTAATATTATTATTATTTTTTTAACATACTATAAATAGTAATAAAGATTTGGCGGTGGTGATTGCCACCTACCCTTACCATCTATATAAACACCCATTTGAGTGATTAAGCAACAGAGATAGAAGCTGCAAGCGTGAAAAAAAAAGAGAGAGATAGGAAAAGAGAAAGAGGGAGAGGAGAGAAAGAAAAATGAGAGGAAGGAGTTCGGGCCAGAACGAAAAATAAGTGATTAATTGTAGTACTTCATAAGTTTTATAGTATTCTTACTATTTGGTAGGGTTGTAAACGAATCGAATCGAATCGAATAGTGTTGTATTCAAATATATTTGATTTAATATTCGAATATTCGTATTCGAATTCGACTATTATTCAAATTTTAAATCTAATTCGTATTCGATTCTATCATATTATTCGAAATATTCGAAAGTATTCTAGTATTCGTATTCGAAAAATTTTAATTCTAATAAATTTGAAAAATATCATTCGAATTCGATTCGAATCCTTATATTCGTATTCGATTCGAATAAATTATATTCGAATTTGATTTTAAAAATCCTAAGTTATAAATAAAATCAGATTAGAATTTATAAAAATAAGATTACATCATTAATAAATAATTTTTCTCAAATAAAATTTATAAAAAAAAAGATTCAATAACAATAATAAAATTTTTCAATCCTAAGTTGCATAATCCGGACAAAGTCTCCATAAATATGAAGAACCATTGTTTAATCATAAATCCGAACCAAGTCTTCATAAATATAAATGACCATTGTTTAATTATAAAAAAATACAGTTGTAGATCAACTAGCATCCTAGCATTATATCGGCAATATAATATGCATAGACTCTTCCTTCTCCTACAATAGAAAAAATATATATATATCAATTAAATTAGAGTTGAATGCTAACCAGTTATATAGATTCCACATACTTGTACATAAGAAAATAAACAAAATCTCATTTTCACTATGATCACCACATCTCTCCTCTCTTTCTTCACCTTTTGCCTTCACTTATTTCCTAACGTGGGATTTAAATATCATACAACTTTGCATTTTTTGTTCTTGCAATTTCATGTAAATGATGATGTTTGGTGAGTGGAACGAAGCCAAAGAGAAGACCACGTCCATCTTTCTTCACTGTAATTTATTTCTTGTGCTTTATTATTTTAATAATGTTGATTAAATAAAGGTATGAACCCACATCACTCTTCATATATAGTGCTGACCTTTCTATTAAAAGAAGTCACATTTTATTCATTTCCATAAGATCTTCTAATGTGAATGAAGGAATATTTCATCTGGTATAGAAATATAAGATAATTAAATAAATTTAGCATTTATCTTTTTGAATCTATGACAGACCTTAATTTCAGAAACAAGTCTTCAATAGAGAGACACCCAAATGTTATGTAATGTATAAATCTTTTGATATGTACTGTTTAATTTTTAGTGCTAAACCTAAAAGGAAAGCACAAATTCGTTAGACCCTTACTTTTAATCAATCAATCATTGGTAAGCTATTGGAATCAATCAGGATGGAGAGAGAGAGTAATACCTTATCGGCGGTGCGACCCTTGGCCTTATCGGCGACGGCGCTGCCCTTGGCCTTGAGGTCGAGCAGCGATTTCCCCGTGACTGAAAAAAAAATTAGAAAAATCATTAGCAACGTCGGTAAAGCGTAGGGAGAGAAAGAGTAATACCTTCACCACTTGAAGAAGAAGAAGCAGCGGGTGAGGTCGGATGGTGCAGCTGCAAGAGATTAGAAAGAGAAAGCCCTAACGGTGCTGCTGGAAAAGATTCAAATGACAAAACCCTACTCTATATTTATATTTTAAAATTATTTAATAATATTAATATATATATAATTAATATTTATTAAAATATAAAATATATTATTTATTTGAATATATTTGCGAATATTCGAATCGAATATTTTGCATATCATATTCGATTCGATTATTTTTCAAATCAAAATTCGTATTTGAATTCGTATTCGAATTTGCATTTTTCGAATTCGAATATTAATAATTGAATTTGAATATCGAATCGAATCAAAACTATTTGATTCATTTACAATCCTACTATTTGGAGTCCAGGTAAGTAGAAGTTCAACTACAATGCATAAACTTGTTGTTTGTGGATTATTTGTGATTAATATGTGATAATTATGTTATGGATTATTTATGACTAGTTTAATTACGTTATGAATTATTTGGGATTAATTTGTGATACAAACTGTGAATTTATGTGATTTGGAGAAAGTAGAGTTCATATTCAACAATATTATTTGTAATTATTTTTGATAAATTTGTAATACAAGTTGTGGATTTATGTGATTTGAAATAATATCATTGTCCTATATAGATTTGTGTGAACAAAAACTGTTGAATATAGATCTGTATGATCTGAGAAGATATTGTTTATAAGGATATGTGCAATCCAAAATGAAGTTGTTATTCTAAAAAGGGATCGTGTGATCCAAGATAAAGTTGTTATTCTATAAATGGATTTATGTGATTGGGGTGAAATTGTTGTTTCAGAATTGGATTTGTGTGAATTGAAGTTAAGTTATTGTTTTATTGTGATTAAATATTGATATTGATGTCGTAAATGGTTTATGATGCATATTTAATTGCCCTGGTTGTATACCATGCATAATCATAAAAAGTATTTTCCCTGAAATTAATAAGATACTAATGGTGTGTGTGGCCACTATATATGCATCTCTGTCAGAGTTCGAAAAAATCATTCCCGACACTTTATTCTGGGTTCGAAAAAATCATTCCCAGTACTTTATTTGGGGTTCGGAAAAATCGTCCCCAACACTCTGTCAGGGTTCGGAAAAATCATTCCCGGCACTATATTCAGGAATCGAAAAATCAATCTGATACTGTGTGTGTCTATTGAGCTAATTTGGGTGCATATCATAAGTGTGTCGTGGGGATCCCGCAACGTGAATATTTTTCAAAATAAAAGTAACCAACTAGAAAGACTAAAAAATAGGCGATAGAAAACTAAATGCATTTTCATGCACTGGCATCCGTGATTTCTACTTACTGAGATTTTTGTCTCACTAGTTTATGCATTGTAGATGAGCCTGTTAATGATTAAGATTTGTGATGTGACTGTGCAAGTTGTGGAGCTCCTTCAGGGTTTTGAGAAGATGTACGGCTTATTTTGTTTCCGCTAATATTTTGTTATATGATATAATAAGTATTATCACAAGTTTGTGTAGTTTGAAGTGGTGTCAGAAATCAGTTACGTATGTTGAACTGGTGTGATGGTGTTGGATATAAATATGTTGTGAGAAAAAAATACATGCATGGTTATATAATGATGTTTATATTAAATTAGTATTTGAATTATAAGTTATGTAAGGTGGGTCATGTCAGTACCACTCAACCTTATTATCATGCCAGAATAAATCCACCTGCAGGGTTTACATGATAATCATTATAAGCTCCTCAAGAGGACATCATCAACCAATTTCGTTAGGACATAGATTCCTTCTACAATCAACAGCACACCATAGCGACAGCATCATCTCCCAACTCACCAAGCATATTGATTTAACATTTAAATCTCACCCATTGATGAATCAAAGAAATAAATACTGACTTACGTGTCGAGGTTATTGTATATGGATTAAGAGTACGAACATCCATAATAACAGAGATCAAGTTCTATTATATAGTCAGTATAAACCGAACGATCTCACCAGTCCTGCTCAATACAAACAAAGTGCACTAGTGTAATTTTATAGTCAAGACAGACTAATGCTAAATCACACTACAACCATACTGATAGATAGTCCCCGTCCATCTTGATTGTGAACATATGTTTATACTTTATAAGGAGCCGATAATATGATCTTCCATGAGACGCCGCACACCACATTATCTACAGCATAAAGTAAATGGACTTTTACAATAATTCATATTGCAAACGTTTGATCACATGATTCTCATTTTAAATATTGTTAAAACATTGTTCATACAAAAGCTAGACTTTTAATATACAATCCAACAATCTCCCACTTATACTAAAAGACTATGTTGCTGTATCTACTGCCATATATCTGATTCTCACTCCTACTACATGACCATCTAAAGCTTTCGCCTTAAGGTCCTTGTAAAAGGATTAACTAGTTTATCATCCAATGCAATCTAGGCCACAACAACCTTCCCTTTATCATACAATTTCTCGTATCAGGTAGTATTTGCGCTCAATGTGTTTAAGTGCCTTATGGGCTCTTGATTCCTTCAAGTTTGCAACTACACCATTATTATCACAATAAATTGTGATAACCTTGGACAAATTCAGAATCACATCTAACTCCATTATGAAGTTTCTAGAACCATACAGATACTTATGCTGCCTTAAGGCTCCAATATTATCATTTTTCTATGGTGAAGTCCAAAATATATTTCTATATAAAACTCCTCCATACTATGGATCTACTTCTCAATTTAAATACATAACCTTGAGGTGGATTTACTGCCGTCCTCATCATTTGAAAATCCGAATCTAAGTAACCGTCAAGAAGTAAGGAATTAGTCCGGTAAGCTTACATATAATTTTCAGTCCTTTTCAGGCACTTCAAATATGTCTTACCACAGTTTAATATTCTTGTTCCGGGTTACCTTGATACCCACTGACTATGCCATTGGAAATACAGATATTCACTCACATGCTTAGCATCGCATGGATTAGGCTTCTTTATTCACCGAAGCATAGAGAACCGCATATATCTTCTTTATCTCCTTTTTGTGTCTCAAGACACATTTCCTTAGATAAAGTTACTCTGTTTTCAAAAAGTTCAAAACCTTTCCAGGAGTTTCATGCTAAAACGAGTAAGGATTGTATCAAAACATGAAGCTTGAGATAAGCACAACATCCTTTCTTGTGACTCTTATCACCATGATCGCAAGGATATATTTTGGTTATCTCAAGTCCTTCATTTCATACCGCTTTATCAACCATAATCATACGCCCGACAATACTCTTTCATTGTCTCCAATGAGCAAGATACCATCTACGTACTTACAAGAAATACCACCATATTTCCGTCACTCTTTTCAACACACAAGATCCATCCGAGCATTGATTAAATCCATATGACCAGATTTCCTTACCAAAATGGATGTTCCATGATCTTGAAGCTTTCTTTAGTCCATCGATGGACACTTTTAAGCTTACACTCAAAATGCTCTTAGCCTTTTGCAATGAATTACTCTGGTTGCTTCTCATGGATGTTTTCCTCAAGACTTCGAATCAGGAAAGATGTCTTGACATCTATTTGTTATACCTCATAATCAATATGAGCAGCAATAAATAAAAGAATCCGGATCAACATAGGCATAGCTACCGGCGAACAGGTTTTTCTTCGCATCAAGCTGTGCTTCTAAGGCTTCCACCTTACTATGTAATCCTCTTTTTAATTTGTATGAGCACTTCCAATGGCTTTTACACCATTTAGTGGTCGTACAAGCTCCCAGATTTGATGTACGCGGGGCATGCATAGAAAGACATACTTTCTGAACAACATAAGCAATCTCAGGTCGTGTGAATGTGAGATATTGCAAAACACCTATAATGCTCCGATAGAGAGTTGTATCTGAGAAAATATCACCATTCGTCATGGATAACTTTGACTTTGAATCAACTGGAGTATAAGAGGGATTGGCGTGAGACATGTTGCACTTTTCCAAAAGCTGTCGAAGGTATTTATACTAGGATAGAAACAATCCTGCAGATGTGCGAGTAACAGAGATGCCCAAAAAATAGTGCAGATCACCAAAATCAGTAAAGGCAAATTCAGACTTGAGAAGAGAAATAACAGACTGTAGTAATGTTGAGGAAGAAGCTGTCAGTATAATATCATCAACGTAAAGCAATATAATGACAGAGTGAGACCCGCATTGCAACACGAAAATGGAGGAGTCAGACCGACTATTCACAAATTATTACACAGAAATAACATGAAACGTTGATACCTGGCACGCGGTGCCTGTTTGAGACCATACAAGGCTTTATGGAGTTGATACATATCTTTATTCTCAAAGCCAGAGGATTGACGTAAAAATACCTTCTCAGTGAGATAGCCATGTAAAAAGGCATTCTTGACGTCTAACTGGTGAATGGGCCAGTTCTGAGAGAGACCTAAAGATAAAAGGACTCGAATAGTTGGGGGCAAACCACAGGACTGTACGTATCACCACAATCAATACATGGGCGTTGATTATAGTCTTGAGCTACAAGCCTTGCTTTACACTTATTTAAAGTGTCATCAGCTTTCTGTTTTGTTTTGAACACCCATTTGGATCCCATAACATTCACACTGGCTGGCCGTAAAATAAGAGACCATGTCTTGTTCGATGCAAGTGTATCAATCTCAAATTTCATTGCGTCAAGCCACATTGGGTCCTGCAAAACTGCTTTAACTGTCTTGGGTTCCTGTGGAAGAGAGTTAGCAACAGTTGCATGTAACGAAAACATTATTTTTGATTTATAAATACCTTCTTTTGCACCCGTAATCATGGAGTGACTAGGGGGTGGCTCATGGGAGAAAGTAATAGGAGATAATGATAGACGGGTGTCGGTATTAGGGGTTTCATTGAAAGGAGGGTCGGTGCTAAGAGATGGAATATTAGATGAATGGGTGGTGTTGTTGGATAGTGTGGGCGAACAACTGGAAAGAATGGGCGAAGAAGATATGACTGACGAGGATTGTTGAAGTGGCCACTGGGAGATAAGTGTTATGGTGTAGGTGATTGAATAACAAGGTGGTGTGAGGGTGTTGAGTAAGCACCCAAATTTGGGGACGATAGAAGAAGATGTGGCACCATTTCAATTGGAAAGAGGGCAGGATGGAGAAGTTGGTTCTGCGATGAAGTAGGGTGATGAATGGAATAAGAGGCATATAGAAAAGTTTGTTCATCAAAGATGTCATGGCGAGACACAATGAATTTACGAGTAATGGGATTATAGCATCAGTAACCTTTCTGATAAGTGGGGTATCCGATGAATACACATAACGTAGAACATGGTGATAATTTGTGAGAGGCTTAGGATTGAATATTTGGATAACAAGCACAACCAAATACACATAAATATGTGTATGAAGGTGTGACAAGATACAAACATTCATGTGGTGTTTTATGATGAAGTAGAGGGGTAGGAAGATGGTTTAGGATATGGATGGCTGTGTGAAGTGCCTCAACCCAAAAATGAAGATGTGCAGATGATTGAAAAAGTAAAGACCGAATCATATTGACTAAAGTGTGATTGAGGCATTCGGCTTTACCATTTTGTTGAGATGTGTATGGACAGGAGGATCGGAAAAGAACACCATTTGTGCGACAAGTATTTTGGAATTCATGTTTTGTGTATTCAGTACCATTGTCACACTGGACATTGCTGTTATGTTGTGTGTGAACCAAAGCAAGAAAAGTGAGGAAATGAGAAGGGACTTCAGCTTTCGTTCCATAGGAAAAATTCAGCAATAATGTGTAAAATCATCCAAAAATATCAAAAAATATTTAAAACCAGTATAAGAGATAATCGGAGATACCCAAACATCAAAATGTATCAATTGAAAAGAACGTTTAGTCTTAAACATAGAACGGGAAAATGGAAGGCAAACATGCTTGCCCAATTGACAAGCATGACAAATACACAAATTTTTAGTCTCAAAATGGGAACACTTTATTAAATTTTGATGAGACAAAATAGATAAAACTTTAGGGCTGGTGTGGCCTAGACGACGTTGCCACAAAGGTGTAAGAATGGAGGCGGTAATAGCAATATTTGGAGAATGAGAGGTTGGCAACTTGGAAGGATATGTGTACAGGCCACTGGAACTACTGGAGTTGAGAAGAGGTTCCCTCGTGTGAGGATCCTTAATAAAAACACCAGATGGAGAAAAAGCAATTAAACAGTTATTATCTTTGATAAACTAACGAATGGACAATAAGTTATGAGTAAGAGTGGGAGAGCATAGAACATTATTTAAAGGAAAATTACGCAAGGGAGAGCAAAGAATTGATTTACCAGAACATGTTACCGGTATCATGTCACCATAACCAACACAAATTCTAGCAGTCTTAGGACAATTATTAACAATCAAGAGTGTACCTGCATCATTAATCATGTGTGTAGAAGCCCCAGAGTCAAACACCCATGACGTTGTCTGTTGATCTGGTGATGGAAAAACAAAAAATTCTTGGGGAGTAGAGTCTTCATTCTTCAATATAGAAGGACATAGACGAGTTGTGTGGCCAAAACCTCCACACCTATAACATGTGACAGAACGAGTGAAACTCTGCGGATTAATCTGATTGGATGGTGCAGACCCCAAAATCTCATGTCCAGAAGCATTAGTGGGAGAATAACCATGGCCAAAGGAGCGATCGCCGCGTCCTCAACCCATCCACGATTTACTCGGATGACAGAATTGTCACGGCCAGCATAAGCTTGATTAGAAAAAAAACTGTTCTGCAGAAGGAGAAGATAGAACACGCTGGGCATTTAACTTTGCCTCCTCTAAGAGTAACATAGTCTTCATTTGATCAAAGGTAGGGGACGGGCGTTGAGTAGTGAAGATAGATGTGATTGTATTATACTCGGGTGCGAGACCCATCACAACTTGCAGAAGGAGATCACGAGATGTCACAGTGTCCCCAAAGGATACACGACAATCGTAGAGATCCTTTAACTTAACAAGAAACTCTTTCATGGTGCGTTTCCCTTTCTTGATGCTATAAAACTCCTACCTCAATTGCACTATGCGACTTTCCACATGATCGCGGAACAAAGCCTCGATCTTGGCCCATTCAAATCTAGCAGTCATAGATGTACCGGGTGTGATAATTGAGTGGAGAATGTCGCGAGATATCGTGGATTGGATCCACGATAGGACCAACGCGTCGACTTGATTCCACTCAGAATACTCAGGGGATGTAGACAATGGTGGAGGTGTGCCATCGATATGATCCATAACTTGATACCCACGAAAAATGGGTAAAAATAATTCTCGCCAAAGTAGATAATTTATGTAGTCAAGAATTTCACTGATGTGGGATCTTATGTTGGAAAGAGAGAGAGAAGGGTGATGAGAAAATCGTGGTGGTGGTGCGGCAGAAATCTCCCTAGATGAGGCGATAGAATTTAGGGAATAAGTTGTGGGTGGAGGGATGGAATTTGTTAACAATGGAGAGGAGAAAAGAGAAGTATCAATTTGTGGATCAACAAGGGAAGATGAGGAAAGAGAAGACATTTGTGCAGAGAGAGAGGATGTGACTGGCAGCACAGTGGAGGTGGGGGCAGATGAGGACTCCATTAGAGATGAGAGAGAAAAAAAACTAGGGTTTGGATAGTGGCTCTGGTACCATGTATGAGATTAGGAAATATTGGTCATTGTATTCCATAGAATCATACAATATATATATATATATATATATATATATATATATATATATATATATATATATATATATATATATATATATATATATATATATATATATATATATATATATATATATATATATATAGTATACTATAATGAGCCTAGCCCAATAACTATACAAGATAATTAGGCCCAATACAAATATCTCTAACAGTAAAGTAAGAATAAACAACATATAATGCGTGATAAATTCGGCGTTTAAAGACTCATTATCTCGTCTTTCATTGAAACATTGAATATGGATGTTTGTTTTTGAGTTTAAGTATGGTATGTTTAAAATCTATGTCAAATGGAGCATTAATTGGGGTGAGAAAAGAGGAGAGAGAAAAAAATAAAAGTATTAATTGAGGAGAGATAATGTAAGGTAGGGGTAGATAAATGTTAATAGGGTATGTAAGTGTATATAGAAAAGATTTAAGGAGATTAATTATTAAATATAAACCCAGAAGATTAAACCAGAATCAAACATCACCTTAGGAATCAAATATAAAATAAGACTCAAATTGAAACATATTTTTTCTACCCATTTTATGAACTTTTACACAAGATATTATTTAATTTAATTAATTTTTAATTGTAATAGAAAAATAATTTCTTTTAAAAATAAAATGGATAGGAAAAAAAAATAGGGTCAAACATATATAAAATGGATTAAATCGAGATTGAGTAGGCTGAAAAAAAACAAAAAATATAAAAATTGAGCAGGGCGCGAGAATACGAGTATTGGATTAATAACATGAGCTCAACTCCATCTTTTTATCTAGCTTGATCTCAATATGCAGGGCGCGAGAAGGGATGTAGTTGTTGGAGAGATCAATGTTAAGCAACATTATTATCATGCCCGAAAAATAAAGTTTTAATTTTTCCAACACAAGTGTTGATATATTTAAGTTGTATAAGACGAGGGGTGTAATTGATCTAATTAAAATAGAAAAGGGATTTAGATGAATAAAATAATAGATGAAGGGCTCTTTTGATCTAATGAAGGGATTTGATCTAATTAAAATAGAAAAGCCATGATGAGTTTGAGGAAGAGAATATAATTTTCACAATTTACGGTGGATAAGGCCAAGAACTAGTAGATAATAGAATCATCAAAATGGGGGTCTACCACCATTGTCAACACATCTTCATCAAAAACAACTTTCTCTTCACCTGCATCATGCAGTTTTCATATACTAGTAATTATATTAATAGACAGTGAATATCAATTAATTATATATGATCCATACGTACCTCAGCAACAAGGGCACCGACATTGTCAACTATTGTGCATCACAACTTACAACCAACCGTAGTATGTATTCACACTGCCCCTCACTAACTTTATATAATGAAATATCCCACAATCATTCTAATTCCCATCACTTCCCTCACTCGAAACCGCTTCGATGTATAGCCCTCCCACATCCCAAACTTGTGCTCAAGTGATCATGCATTAGATTATCCAATATTAGTAATTAATTTTAGAGGAGAAGTAATAGTGAGTACAATGGACTTCCCTACTGCATTTCTTATTGTAGTTGTCCACTCGATAAACGAAGTCGAACACAGTACATCCATTGCTGCTCAAGATCAGAGACTTCATCCACACAGTGAACACCTTAGATCAAAGTGAAGCCACCAGCGACTGACGATGTACCTTTGCCATCTTCTTTTCAGAGCTGATTCATCACTTCTTCTGTTATGCACATTGGTCCATGATTTCGCCCTTTTCCTTGTAACTATATACTGCATTTTCATCAACAACATTTTATCAACTTATATAATTCGATGCATCATCTTAATTTTGTCACATTCCTAATAATTAATTAATCAATTTTGTCATGCCATTGATATCACCAATTACAGGCCATTACTACTTTATAGTGAGTGTATTTACTCTAGCCAGTTGTGATGGAAATAAAACCATAAATCCATAAAGCCTTAAACCCTATTACCATTAAATGAGATCTAACCGGTTAAGTGGAAGCGTACCTTAATCCATAGAGTTGTTTAGACGGAAGACGAACTCGAACAAACTCGAAAATTGGTAGGTATTATCGGTATTATGGCCTTCCTCAACTAAGCCTCCTTATTTCTTATGGGACCATAGTAATCCCTCCCAATGGGGAGAAGGGAAGGCCATGTGCGGCTTAGTATATTGGAGACCATAATCAGGTTGCCTTTATATACTACATAACTGCGCCACCCATTATCACCCAGTCATTTAGTATTGGGTATCTACTCAATAAGCCCATATCATTTATTATTATAGCCCATGGACCTTTAACCTTAATTGGATCACTTAAATAAGTCCATAAAATAATTGAATAGCTAATATAATTGCATAATAATATATTACCCTTGGAAATTAAAAATTTCCAACAATCTCCCACTTGAGCTATATATTTTCCCAAAGCAATTATATCAAGAGTCCTTAGTTGCGCAACTTAATGTTATTTCTCTTCAGGTTATACTTAACAATCTGGTTCATCTCATATACTAATATGAAACTACCGCGACATTCACCATATTATAAATCGTGGTTAAACCCCGACAATCACTAATATCAATATACTCAATGACATAGATCAAATATGGTGTGGAAATTACATGTCAAATGTGATCAACATCATGTCTATTTCCAACTGGTCCAACTTTAATCCTTAATGAGATCAATCCATAATGTAAAATATTACAAAATAAAAAATTAACTTAAGTGAATTCACAATGAATTCAAAACCATCAACTTAATTCTGCAGAAAACCGAATTATCCAAATCAAAGTGTCTTGAAAACTTTAAAGAACAATAAATATAGACTCTCACTAAACCAATGTATTCTAAAATCATATAACACCCACATGAGTAGCTAGCTCATAAAACTGCAGGGCGTTGAATACATAATTGGTGGATCCATATTTAGAGTCTATCATAATATTTTTATCTACACAAAACACTTTCTTTAACAACCAAGAATTCTATGTCAATTTGTTTGACTTATAAGTATTCTTGTCATAAATACTTTACTGCGAACTAACTGTCACAATAAACTTTACGTGATAAAGTTTCGCAACCTTTAATTCATGTTTGAATGCCCCTTAGTGTGCTACTGATTCTTTTGTCATGGTTAATGAGCTAAAGTGTTTGCTTAATACCTTTACTTGTATAGCTCTCCAGACTAACAGAAGATGTAGCCCGAAGTGGATATTATACTTTATTGGCATCCAACAAGCTTAGAATCAGAATTCCTTATGATCTCTAACAAATCTGATCTCTGATATGCAAGCATGTTATCCTTAGTTCTCTGTAAATACTGTATAAAGATCCATACTAGAGTTACTTAAATATCTACTTAATACACCAACAACAGAAGTCAAATTAAGTCTTGTACAGACCTCATCATACAACAACTTTCAATAGTCAAAGCATATAGAAAATTTCTACATTTCTTAAATCTTTAGTTTAACTTTAGAGCATCTGATTGAGACTGCACTTGTCTCCCTTAATTTAACTTAAACATTCTCCCACTGAATCACATAAACATCTACACTTGTCTCAAAACTAAATGAGACAATTACCTAATGATGATACTTGTGATTCCTTTACAGAAAAGCTTGCTTGAATGTATAGATGGATTTTCTTTAGTTCTTAAAATCATTGAGATCGTTTCAATGTTACCATCAAAGAACAATTACTTTACATCCATCTAATTTAATTTAATATCAAAATGTGCTACTAATATCATGATTATCTTAAAACAATGTCTTCCTTCCCTTTTGAGTATAATCCTTTATCAAGATGTAAACCTAATCATCTTGTATTTATTTATTGTTAAGAGTGAAAATAAGTGTGCTTTAGTGTCCAATTTAACACCTGTTTGATGAGAATTGTTATTATATATTAGCACAAGTGTCTTATATTCAATATATGTGAGAAAAAGGCACACTTGAGGTGTTTTGTTTTGTTTTAGGTGGAAAAAGGGATCAAGAGTGCCAAGTTGGAGAAAAGGTGCAATTTGTGCGAGGATGCTCTGAAACGTACGTCCAACTTGTGTAATTATTCTGTGTTCTTATGGAGCTTGGAATTGAGAGTGTAATATATAGTTGTAAAGCCACAGAAGAGAGGGTCGTTTTGGCGTAAAGAACACCTCAATCGGATTCCAAACGAGAGAGATATGATCAAAGTGGTGACGTCGCGCAAGCTGTACCGAACAGAACGGCTGTGCCACTTTGCATGACTTGTTACACATTCAAATATTGGAGTCTCTATGATTTATTTATATCGATAGAAAGCCAAGGAAGAGAGAATTGCGTGAGCATAAGAATTACTCAAATCGAAGGTCGGATGTGGAAGTTATGTGCAAAACGGTGAGATAGCGCAAGCTTGTTCGACCAAGTGGAAGTTGTTCGACCAACTTAAGCCAAATCGAACGGAAGAAGCTTGGTCGAACAAAATGTCCAAAATCTTACAGAAAGGTTGTTCGACCTCCGTTCGAATTTGGAGGTCTTGTTCGACTTCTGGGGGTATGGTCGAGCAGAATGTCGCTAATGCTATTTTTGGTAATTTCGGATCTCTTTTACCAAATTTAACGCATGTCTAAATTAAGAGCTCTTACCAAAGTTGACATATGCCTAAATTGGGACCTTTCCAAGACCTACAAGGAGAGCTTACAAGTATAAAAGGAGGTGTAGATCAAATCATAATTGGATCATTGAAATCATATTGGATTGGAGAGATGTCATAACAATACCACACCCCACAAGGGGGGATCACCCCCCAATCATCATCCACATCCTTTTCTCCATCCATCTATCACTTTGAAGATTCGTCTGTGGAATCAAGAGGAGAACCAAGAGGAAGATTCAAGACGGAGAAGGACGCGACGACTCCCATATCAAGGGTTTTATTCGTTTTCTAATTTATCTTGATTTTCCGGACATACGGGTAAGATCTATCAAACACCCATGATTGTTCTTCGTAACATCATGAGCTAGAGCCTTTTTGGTAGAACTAGGATTGTGAAAGTTTTTATCAATTAATTGAACTTTTATGTGTAAACTCCGTATAACACTACTTGTGGATTTATTTTGTATATGATTGTGCTTTCTTAATCCATATTCACGATTGTTTTGTGCATCTTCAATTGGTACAAAGAGTCTGAATATATATCTTGGTTGTATATTGAGTGCGTTCACCGCTGAACAGGATTTCATGTTATGATTCTAAGTGAGGGGACTCCGAAGCTTCATTAGAACTATCATATATTAATACTTATTAATTGAATTGAATTCGGGTTATTAAGTAGGATAAAGAGGATAATTTTGTAGTACCTATAAAGGGAGATCATATCGGGTTAGAGTACCAATTGGCCAAGAAAATAATTGATATTGATAGTACCTAGAAAGGGGTATGGAATTATATATCTTGCTCCGAGGTTACTCACACGTGTTACACGCATTTTACTTGTGTCTATAAAGTAGATATGCATGGTTTAATGATGCGTCCATATTCTACAAGGTAGAGTCGGACATCAACACACGAAAGGGAGATTAATGAGTGAAACTGGATTATCCTAGAGCAACTTATTCTCCTACTTGATTCTCTTTCGTAATTCTTCGAGTGATGCTTTATTAAATTTGTTATTTTAATTAATTGTTTAGTAGTTAATAATTAAAACCTCAATTTTTTATTCTCATTTATCTTAATTAATTTAGTAAATAATTAAATTGATAATACGCCGTCTTTTGTGTTCGATATTCACTTGGTCGCTTGCTTAAGCTGCAATTGATATCCTTAATACTTGGGGATTAATTTTGCGTGCAAAGAAAACCACATCATTTATACTCATAACTTATAGCATTAAATCACTTTTAAGTATTTGGACATTACATGGCTTGATGAACATTGTTTGAATATTATACCATTAATTCCATACTGTCCTCTTTATTTAGGAGAAGAACTTATTAAATCATTCAAAATTGTCTTTCTCCCAATTCTAGTGGTTTTTTTAGTGACATTAATTCTTGAGGTTGTTGAATTTGTTATTCCTTAAATATTATTGACATTGTCATATCGTTAATTCTTAATTTGTATCAATTCTTTAAAGCATAAGTGGGGATCGAATCGACTCCCCCTTAAGGACAATGTCTCTAATATTATTCTTCCCCCAAATCAATATTCTCAAAGAATACCGTATTACTCGTCTCAAATATTATCCAATTAATTGAATCATAAACTTTTATCTTTTTTCATAATCAATAAAGTAGCTGATAACTATATGTGTCCAATTTTATTTAGTAGATCCCAATGATCTAGCCTTAGTTGGACATCACCATGTAAAACTCAAAGAGTTCTCACAACTACTTTAATTAAAACTTTATTGAGACCATAAACTGCAATCTTAAGTATTTCTCCTATAAGTAACCATATCCTATGGAGTTCTATTTTGTCTTTTAACTACACCATACACACCGAATAATCGTAATGTAGTGTATTATAAGATAATTCCACAGGCCTTTAGGAGAAAACAAATGGTTATATTTTAGTTTTGTCTTTAGCAGCTTAATGTGTTTTTTTTATTGCCCTTATACTTTATTGAGACCAAATTTTCTTGAAGCCTACTAGTCTCATCATTATTGTTGAAGTTCTCATCATATATGATTTTGTTGTTGATATCGGTTAAACTTAATTAGCAGACTTCTTGATTATACCGAGAATTAATCCAAAATGATTATCATATCTGCACTAAACTTTATAATCTTTCAAAATTTAAATAAATTAGAATCATCTTGAGGATTTGAGCACAACATTAGTATCAAGTCTTTGGACAACAATACTAATTTAAATGATGCTCTCACGCAGTGGTCAAATACTGACAATAAAAACTGTCAAGCAATAGCTTTCCTTTGGGCCAACTTATTACTCACATGTCACTACTACAAAACTGTGAATAGATATCGGTGATTCACAGTTATCTATTCAGTATTAATGAAGGTGTTATTATAAGTCCCTAAATAGATATCGGTGATTCACCGATATCTATTGACTAAATAGATAACGGTGATTCACCGATATCTATTAGTATTTCCACCGTTATTAATAAAGGTGTTATTAAAGGTCCCCTAAATAGATATCGTTGAATCACTGATATCTATTGACTCAATAGATATCAATGATTCACCGATATCTATTAGTTTTCCACCGCTATTAATGGATGTGTTCTTAAAGGTCCCCTAAATAGATATCGGTGAATCACTGATATCTATTGAGTAAATAGATATCGGTGATTCACTGATATCTATTTGTATTTCCACCATTATTAATTGATGTGTTATTAAAGATCCCTTAAATAGATATATGTGATTCACCGATATCTATTACAAATTCACCGATATATATGAAGTTGATATTAAAAATATTGAACAATAGATATCAGTGATTCACCAATATCTTTTCAAGACATATATATCGGTGTGTCACCGATATCTATTCGAAAATTTACCGATATAAATAGATATAATGTTAAAGATATAAGGCAATAGATATTGGTGAATCGTCGATATCTTTTTATTTTATTTTATTTATTCAGTTCATAATAATAATTTTTAATGTATAAACATTATTCAACAACAAATGCATCAAATCTAACTAAAACTTCATTAATTAAACATTTCAAGTACACAACTTATATCAATATTCAAATCCTATTCCAAAAACAAATACTGCATATTTTTATTATTCAACAAATAAGTATCCTAAAAATTCAAATTCATTAAAACCCAAAACAACTAATGTAACGATTGCCCATAGAGGTAATATTCGGTAACCAGCTATTATTTCGCCTGCTAGCCTCCTGAAAATTGAAAAATAAAAACAAAAGTAAATATTCCTGAAAATTGAAAAATAAAAACAAAAGTAAATATCCATGAAAATTGAAAAATAAAAACAAAAGTAAATATCCATGAAGAATAATTAAATCCCAAACTGACCAAATTTAGATGCAAATATAAATAAGTATCATGTCCAAATTTAGTTGAAGGAATGTACAATTAGGAATAAATGAAGTTGCTTTACTTTGAGGAATGACATTCCCACCCATATCTAATCTTATGTTACATGAATTGACATATGAACTGGACCTTTCCTATAAAACATAGGACTAGATGTTATCAAGCACCAAGAGATTTCAATACATCATTCATGCAAGCTTACCTGAGCAGCAATTGCTTGACTAACAGAGTACTCCATCTCAGTTCTAAATTGCCTCCACAAATATTGACTAACAGATTAATCCATCTCAGTACTAGCTATCTAGAAAATGCCTAGAAGTTATAGGAATTATGCCAAAATACTCAATTCTGCAGGAAAATTTATTAAATCATTGTCAGCATCCTTATGCATGATTGAGGAGGGTTACAATCAGAAGAATAAGTTTCAGCTCTTGATAGAGAGTATAGTATGTGAGTTAATATTTAACTTAACAAGTCTAATTTTTTCTATTCTCTGCAAAAGGGTTACAAGAAAGTAAGTTTTGCATGAATATCCTGGTCAGTCAAGTGTTATTTTCATGATATGACAAAAAAGTAAACACTTACAGTTGCACCCTTATATGTTTCCTGTTCAGATACAACATGTTTCACATTTGGAATAGAAAATAGAGTTTAAATTAGATATGCAGCACCTTAAAATAGAGTTTAAAATTAGAGTTAAAAAACTTACAACCTGTTGCATCCAAAATATTCTTTTGCCAGTCCCCGCAGGATCTAAATCCAGCTGCTCACCCAATTTCTGAAGCTTAGAGTGAGATCTATGAAGCCAAATACATATAAGCTAATTACAAAAATATAATTTAACAGAAGACTAAAGCAATACAGAGAATAGGAGTTTTTGTTAATACCAAACCAAAACCATACCTCTTCAGTTCGTCTTGTAACCTCAAAGTTGTGTTTATGTGCCTTAATGAACTCATTTATTTTTTTTATGTAAACTTGGAAATAACTAGTCAAAGAAAAGGTAGGGAAAGAAAAAGAGTTATTCAACTCCCCTTGCAATTGGAGGGTTTACAGTGCCTTTGTAAACAAGGGTAGAAAAGTTGAGCAATAAAACAGGATATTAGGTATAACAATCACAAATTCCATAAAAAAAACTCTTCTTTTCATTCTTTCTTTCTTTCTTTCTTTCTTTCCTTCCTTTTTTTTTTTTTGGAAATTTAGCAGAATGAAGCCTGACGTGATTAATTCTGTCAAATTTCTTTTCATATAATATTTGGAGATTCAAGTGTTTCTTTTTCATGATCAACACTTCAAAACTCTCCAACAATATATGCATATATTTGCATTATACATATCATCATTCTTTGAAAGAATACACAGAAAAATGTTTACCAAACATCTCACAAACCAATTCAATAAATTACTAAAATATAAAGATTAGGGAAAGAAAAAAAAAAGATAAATAAAATAAAGAGGCTATCCAACCCTATAAATTTCAAAGAATAAAGGACAGAGTAAATGCAACTCACATGAAAATTTGGGACAACAGGGTCTGCTTCAGACCCATTCAATGCCTGCAGTTTAGTGTATTAATAAGTTACGGAAACTAAGAGCACAATGAGATAGTGGCTCAGGTAAAATTCTTCTTAATGAACGGATTAAAAGAATCACCTTGAGGCTACATCAAGTAAAGCTTCTCATACTAAACTTCATCTGCAGTAAATTATAGCAGTAAATCAATGAAAAATGTTAGATATCAATAACACCACTCTTGAATGTTTTTCCGTCATAAAAAAAAAGCAATAATGGCACATGATAATTACTACATTAAGTCAAGGATGATGCTCAATTTATTCCTACCAATTCAACCTATAATGCTATAAATTGCACATAAAAAAAGGTTTACACATGTCTTACCGATGAATATCTCAACAATGACAACAACAATAATAATAAGAGTAATGATAGAAAAGAGAAATGGTTGAACAATTAAATAAATTAAAGAACTAAGATGCTTACTGAGTCATGGTGAGCTTCAAAAAGCTCCAAAACTAATGAATTTTTAATAGTTCAAGAAAACACACAATCCAACAGAATTCACTATTGAATAAAAAAGTGAAGAAAATTAAAAATTAATCAACAACAAAAGATCATAATTTACCCTAAAAACTTTAGTGTTAAATGAGATACTCAAGGCACATAAGAAGTAAATTCATGTTGATAAGATACTCAAGTCAATCAAGTTGTGTTTGGTAAATATAAATATTAATGAGATACTTAAGTCAATCGGGGCAGTGCATGGTGAACTTAATATATCGTACGCATGTAATCTACTGAAAGATTATTTTGGTGCAATAAAGACTGATAAACAAATCTACTAAAAGATACAAAAAGTCAGCATAGAGCATACATGCTTTTAATCAACCTGCTTCACTAATTTTTCTAATGGAAAGATTAGATGTATCAGCAACATACATTCCCTTTATCATCCAGTGTAACCCCCCTTTGGATGATTGAAATGAGCATCGCTTGGTTTTCCATCTACATGCCCTGTGCGACCCAAAAATTATCCTGCCACCAATCTTGCCCTGCTATCTATATAAATAACAAATTTTGTATGAGGTAGAACTCCAAAAATAAATGAATATACAAACTAACAAGTTTTCAACATCTATAAGCAAAAGTAAAACATACTCAATTTTTTACCTGAGTGCATAATCAAGAATGTATGGCAAGTAACTAACTAGATGGCACAAAATTTTTAAGCAGACTACCCCAATGACTGAAACAGTTAAACTTGTGTAACTCAAAAGCCCACAAGTCAAGGTTACAACTCGTTCTTTGTTTCTAGTGATGAGGCACGCAAAAAAGTAAGATAATTAAACTTCTAACAGTTTTATATTTGTTTTAAAAGTATCAGTAATAAAATACAGCCCACATCAATAAGAGACAGCAGAATCTGTAAAAGAACCGAAAGCTCACACTGCGATAGTAGGGGATAATTCGAACAATGTTGCTATTCTCAGCATCCACAGCAAAAAGCTCTCCATCTTGTGAGACATGTACAACATATGGAACAATCCCAAGCTCATTCCCCCTCAACAGCATTCTCCACTAGATATCCATCCTCAAACTGAAGCACATTATCATCTGCAACAGAACAAAGTTGATAATAATCATATGCACTCAGGTAAATGCTGATTTCTCACTAAAACGTTTTCAATTATAGTTAGATTTTACATATTGGAATCCAAATATGACCCATTGACTACACATTCTCTAATAAACAACAAAATGAGTACATAACTTTCTTTTTTTCCATAGTCCAATTGTAAAAAGAGATTCAAACAGCAGTACAACACAGTAGGTTTTCATGATAGATTAAAAAAATTTGGAACTAGTAATAAACAAATAAAAGTGGATTCTACCTGATTGGTGGGGTGTTTTGGAGGACCTAGTCCATATCACAAGTGAGGAGAGCCGTTTTATCAACGGCCCATATTACGTTTCAAAAACAAAACAAATTAAATTACAAATAATTCAAGCGGAGGTTTCCATAAATGACACCTGTATTAGCATGTAATAAAGATTATTGTGCTGAAATAAACTTAAAAAATATGTTGTAATATAAATAATAATACTTATGCATGACATTCAATCAGTTGTAAAATACCTTCTTTCAGGAACTTCTACACATTCAAATCTCATCTTTAATCTCATCCCCACTGACAACTTGTGATTTTGTGCTTCAAGATAATTGTTTACACTTACTATAAATTCAGATCGACTAGTCCAGCATAGATATGATAGAAACTTTGATGAAGTTTCTTACAAGTAACCACAAAGAGAGGTGGTCTAAGCATACAACAAGCCCAAAAAGAGTTGAAATGATAATATCTATCTGAGCTACACTGTGCAAGCTTCTCCACAGTCCCATAAGAAAATAGTTACAAGGCTCGATTTAAAAAGTGATCACAAACGTGGCCCACGTGGCAAGCATAAATGAAACATGTTATGTGCCAAATGAACGTATCTTAACCTCCTATTTCATTTTGATTATTTTTTTCGAGTTTATCAACTTATCACCAGAACAATGACGTTTATATACATTCTTTTTGAAAGAACTCAACACGTAATATCAGCATGATTAGAGCAGTTTAAAGACTCAATAATTTATCTGATATGAGATTTCACTTTTATATTAGATGTCTATAACAAGACTCAACACTTTAACTCTTTATTTTGCATTTTAACTCTCACCCGAAGTAGTTTTCCCACATAACAAACTGATCATTCAAACCCCCCTAGACTAACTAATCCTAATTATTTCAAAGAATTAGTGGAATTATTTCAAGAAACAAGATTTGTGGCTTCTAAGATTAAAGTTGCATCCTCACTTTACGATTAAAAAGATTAATGGGAGGGAACCAGAAATACCTCAGAAATAAGCAAGACAGAAATGATAGCGGGAACATCCTCCCCTTCTTGTTCCTTAAGACTCTTCAGGCTCCTTGTAGAAAAATAGATCAACCTGCCCAAAAATGATAATGATGATATAAAATTAGACTTTATGGAGACATTAGAAATCATTACAGTAAGCACCTGATCAATGCTTAAATCTCACAACCAGGTATTAGTTAGAAAGGACTCGACGCAGTAACACATAGGAAGCATATCACATGTTGTAGAAACATTAGACAAGAGCAGATCACTTAACAAAGAAAATTCATATAGAGGACTCACCACACAAGGCCATGTAAATTCATTTTCACCACTGATTGTCTGATCAACGGAAGGTTCTTCAAATGCACACTGCTTATGATAAACAGAAAGGTAAATATTTGTTTAAGAACCAAGTAGAGAAGAACCCATGAGACTAATAGCTTGGTGAGAATCAGTTCGTGCTGGAACCATTCTTTTTAAGAGCATAAATAGTGGTTTTTATTCTCATTTAATTAGTTAACTTTGAATTAGTTTGATGATAATACTATTAAACAATAAGAGCTAAATATCACTGAAAAAGGGCATGAAAATCTCATCTACGAACAATGCAGCAACAGAACACTCAAAATTCATGCTGCATTTAAGGTTTTATAAACAGCAACTATGTCACGCTTTTAATTTTGTGAAATCTTCAACTAAATTTTAGTTCAAAATTTCCAATAAAAGCAATCACACAATAAATTTCGTTCCATAAATCAAAATAGCTTCATAAACTATTATCCATCAACACATCAAACCAAAGTGTGTGTGTGACATAAAAAGAGAGAGAAAGTGGTTGATTTCAACCAGAAACGGAGCATCACTCCATCACGAGCCGTGTGGAGGCCGAGCGTAGAGAAGATCCTCCGGAAAAAGATTTTAGTGGCTCACGTGATTTCACCATCTTGGCTGAGGAGACTGAGCCGTTGCCCGAAGGCTCCGACCAGATCTACTCCAGCTCCCCCAGCGAAGGTACTTAAATTCCTAAGAACATACCTAATTATGTTAAAGATATTTTTAGCAAGAAGAATGACAGCCTCACTATAATATTGAAGAAAGGTAATTAACTTTAGCAAACTTCACCAGTAGATCCTAAATTATAAATTGACAAAACATAACTGAAAAGCAAATTCACACATGAAACAATGATAAACACTCACCAAGCTGCTTCAACTCGCCAAGTCTGCAACACAATTGAGGAATTTGGTTGAGAATTACATTCAAATTGATGAAGAAGTATGGATAATGAAGCAATACAGCACTTGGTTCTGAACAAGAAAAAATGACTAAAAGGAAGGATGATACCTCTGAAACTGTTCTGTGTCTACAAACTTCAGGGAGACGGACAGTAAGGCGATGTGTACTCTCAATAGGCAGAGAGTGATATGTACACAAAAAGGAGAAGGAGAGTGACCTTTCAACTGCTCGTCCAGCGTCGGCAGGTGCGGCGGTGCCGTGAATCGCTTGAGCTGTCGCGAACAAGAAGGCGCGGGTACTTGCCCTCGTTAATGGGTGGCTCGCGAGCAACTACGAACGGCGACGCCAACAGGTGGGCTCGCGACCGGAGAGGGGGAGTGTGGCCGGCGGCGTCTTGGATAGCGGGATTCACGATTTCAGATCGTTCTTCGATATTTGGAATTTGCTAGGCTACCTAGAGCTCGATCCCGTGTGTTTTGTTCTCGTGTGTTTGCTAGGCGACCGGAGAGGGGGAGTGTGGCCGGCGGCGTGAGGTGGTCGTGGGTTCTTCGATTTGGTTAGGCGAAATTCACGATTTCAGTCACATTTTGGAGGGTTTTTCAATTTTGGGAATTTGTAGGCTAGGGTTCTCTCTCTATCTCGTGTGTGTGATTTTAATTTGGGTTTTGAGTTCAGTTAGATTGAGAAATAAGATTGGATATATATAGATATTTTTTAGAATTATAAACACGATTTATGTTTTTTTTTAAATGTGTTTTGGTTTTTTTTTTATTAATTTATCTAAAATATAATATTAAAATACATTGATATCAGTGAAAAGATATCGATTATGATAACCGATATCTATACTCTTTATAAATATCATTGAAAGATATTAATAGGCAATCACCGTTATTTATTAGAAAAATACAAACATAATAGATAACACTAGTATAATAGATATCAGTTAGTATGTTCATAGATATCAGTTTTACAAATCACCGATATTTATTTATTAAACCGGAATCAAACATCACCTTAGGAATCAAATATAAAATACGACTCAAATTGAAACATATTTTTTCTACCCATTTTATGAACTTTTACCCAAGATATTATTTGATTTAATAATTTTTAATTATAATAGAAAAAATTTTCTTTTAAAAATAAAATGGATAGGCAAAAAAAAATAGGGTCAAACATATATAAAATTGATTAAATCGAGATTGAGTAGGCTGAAAAAAAACAAAAAATATAAAAATTGAGGCAGGGCGTGAGAATACGAGTATTAGATTAATAACATGAGCTCAACTCCATCTTTTTATCTAGCTTGATCTCAATATGCAGGGCGCGAGAAGGAATGTAGTTGTTGGAGAGGTCAATAAGCAACATTATTAATATGCACGGAAAATAACATTTTAATTTTTCCAACACAAGTGTTGATATATTTAAGTTGTAGAAGACGAGGGGGTGTAATTGATCTAATTAAAATAGAAAATGGATTTAGATGAATAAAACAATAGATGAAGGGTTCTTTTGATCTGATGAAGGGATTTGATCTAATTAAAATAGAAAAGCCATGATGAGTTTGAAGAAGAGAATATAATTTTCACAATTTACGATGGATAAGGTCAAGAACTAGTAGATAAGAGAATCATCAAAATGGGGGTCTACCACCATTGTCAACACATCTTCATCAAAAACAACTTTCTCTTCACCTGCATCATGCATTTTTCATATACTAGTAATTATATTAATGGATAGTGAACATCAATTAATTATATATGATCCATACGTACCTCAGCAACAAGGGCACCGACATTGGCAACTATTGTGCAGCACAACTTACAACCAACCCTAGTATGTATTCACACTGTCCCTCACTAACTTTATACAATGAAATATCCCACAATCATTCTAATTCCCATCACTTCCCTTACTCGAAACCGCTTTGATGTATAGTCCTCCCACATCCCAAACTTGTGCTCAAGTGATCATGCATTAGATGATCCAATATTAGTAATTAATTTTAGAGGAGAAGTAATAGTGAGTATAATGGACTTCCCTACTGCTTTCTTGCTATAGTTGTCCACTCGATAAACGAAGTCAAACACAGCACATCCATTGCTGCTCAAGATCAAAGACTTCATCCACACAGTGAACACCTTAGATCAAAGTGAAGCCACCAGCGACTGAGGATGTGCCTTTGCCATCTTCTTTTCAGAGCTGATTCATCACTTCTTCTGTTATGCATACCATTGGTCCATGATTCCGCCCTTTTCCTTGTAACTATATACTGCATTTTCATCAACAATATTTTATCAACTTATATAATTCGATGCATCATTTTAATTTTATCACATTCCTAATAATTAATTAATCAATTTTGTCATGCCATTGATATCACCGATTACATGCCCCTACTACTTTATAGTGAGTGTATTTGCTCTAGCCAGTTGTGTTGGAAATAAAACCATAAATCCATAAAGCCTTAAACCCTATTACGATTAAATGAGATCTAACCTTAATCCATAGAGTTGTTTAGACGGAAGACGAACTCGAACAAACTCGGAGATTGTAGGTATCGGTATTATGGTATTCCTCAACTAAGCCTCCTTATTCCTTATGAGACCGTAGTAATCCCTCCCGATTGGGAGAAGGGAAGACCATGTGCAACTTAGTATATTAGGGACCATAACCAGGTTGCCTTTATATACTACATAACTGCGCCACCCATTATCACCCAGTCATTTAATATTGAGTATCTACTCAATAAGCTCATATCATTTATTATTATAGCCCATGGACCTTTAACCTTAATTGGATCACTTAAATAAGTCCATAAAATAATTGAATAGCTAATATAATTGCATAATAATATATTGCCCACAATTAGATTATATTGGAAATTAAAATTTTCCAACAAGTTGTACTCAAATATATGCATATAGAATCAAATTAAATTATATAAGTAGTAGCTAGCTAGCAATATAATGAGTAATTGTACCAGCATATATTCTTTAATTAATTTCCATGTAATACATAAATCGATTTCATATAAATAAAATTATATTTATTTGTTAATCAAAGTCATATACTTCCTCCTAACCGTCTTGGGTATTTGTTCACATTTATACGGGCAAGAATATTAAGAAGTGTTTTTTAATATATAACGTAAAAAAGAAGAAGTAAGAATTAGTTGATAATTTAAAGAGAAAATATGAATAAAGTTGTTGGGAATTATGAATAAAGTGTAAAAAAGTAAATAAAGTTATTGAGAATGATAAATAAAGTGTAAAAAGTAGATAAGATGGAGTATAATATATTTTTACTATTATTGAAATTTGAATAAATATCTGGAACACCTCAAAATAGAAAGTGTGCTGTAGTCAATGACGGAGGGAGTTAAGGACGGGGTGATGCCCCTCCCCCCACATTTTACAAACATATATATATATATATATATATATATATATATATATATATATATATATATATATATATATATATTCAAATTACTATCATTCTATACATGTAGCATAGTGATTAAGGACAACTTTGCTGCTTTCAAAGGTTGAGAGATCAAATCAGGCTCCAGTACCCATTAATTTATTTTATTTTAGGCATTGTTTTAGTTACTTTTAATTTAATTTATTTTTATATATTAATTTCATTCACATTACAATTTTCTTAATATTCTTTTCTCTTTGCCTTTTATTTATTTATTTTGGTATTGTTTGTGTTAATTTTTATTTCATTCATTATAGTATTAGTTAGTATAAGGGTCCATTACTACCAGATATATTTTATATACTATTATTCCTAATAGGTACAATAAGCTAAAAATATAATTAATCAATACATTTTAAATTAGTGAAATGCCCTTCTTATCCTTAATGTGATTGTGTTCAATAATATATTAAAATATAGGAATTTTATCAATTTAGGGCCTGAAAAATGGGTAAATTATCAATTCGGGGCTTGAATTATATTTTCTATCGATTAGGGGCCTGAATTATGTAAAACTATCAATTCACGGCCTGAACTTAGGCCCTAAATTGATAAAATAAGAGATAATATTTGATAAATTCAGGCCTTGTATTGATAGTTTTACATATTTCAAGTCATGGATTGATAGAAAAAATAATTCAGGCCCCAAATTGATAGTTTACCCATAATTCAGGCCTTGAATTGATAAAACTCCTAAAATATAAAGATATTTTACATTAAAATTAAAAATATATTTCATTCCACATTTTTCTCCTAAAAATCTATTAGGATTAACTCAACTAGTTCCAAGCTGATGCCTAATAGAAAGTCGTGAGTTAAATTGAACATTAAATATTCTGAATACATACTAATTTTGAATATTCTGAATACCCGCTAATTTTGAATACTAATTTGAATACAAATTCATTTCAATGAATGAATTTGAAATATATTGAACACATTCTGAATATTTCGTTAAATATTGAATTTTTTTAATACATCATTTTTTAACATTAAGTATTCTAAATACTTACTGATTTTGTTGAAATATTCTAAAATTTTAATGTGATTGTGTCAATAATATATTAAAATATAAAGATATTTTATATATATATATTTTGATCGGACAAAGTTAGTTGTTTGTATAGTTAGTAGTTAGTTCACCAAGTCTTCATACACCCTTATTCTCCCAAGCCTCCTTATAACTCCCCTCCTATTCGTTCCCAGATTTCATTCCACAATTTTCTCCTAAAAATCAGGATTAATTCAACTCATTCCACGTTGATAGCAAACATGAGTTGAGCCTTATATTCTGCGTATTCAATTTCTGAATACATCGTTACTTAACATTAAATAAATATTCTTAGTATCTACTAATTTTGAATACAAATGCATTTCAATAAATGAATTTGAAATATATTGAATACATTCTGAATATTATTTGGAATATTCAGAAAATATTTCTGAATATATTGTTATTGAACATTAAATATTTTAAATACTTACTGATTTTTTGTTAAAATATTTTAAATTCTTAATGTGATTGTGTTCAGTAATATATTAAAATGCAAATATATTTTATATTAAAATTAAAAATAGATTTCATCTGAAATTCCGGGATTAATTCAACTCATTCCACGTTAATAAGAAGCGTGAGTTGAGTCCCATATTCTGTATTTTTAATTTCTGAATACATTGTTACTGAACATTAAATATTTAGAATGCCTGCTAATTTTGAATACAAAAATGTTTCAACAAATGAATTTGAAATTTGAAATATATTGAATACATTCTAAATATTTCATGGAATATTGAGAAAATAATTTTGAATACATTGTTATTGAACAATAAATATTCTAAATACTTGTTGATTTTGAATACAAAAGCATTTCAATAAATGTATATCAAATATATTGAATACATTCTTGATATTTTGTGAAATATTGAAAAAAAAGCAAGATAAGAAAAAAAATTCAATATAAAATCAAGAAAGAAACAGATAGGTTTCCAAGTATGAAATAAATTTTTAGCACACAAAAGTGTAGTATTCAGACTGATTTTTTCTGAATACCTAAACATTCTACAAATCCATCATAATTCCATACGAGATTGATATCATAATCCTTACAATTAAACAAATACTCAAATCTTATTTATACAGAAGTATAACTATTATATGCACACACCCTTTTTCAATGACATCCACATGATACGACGAACTCACCTTTTGAATTATGATTTTCAACAAATATGGTTGCTCAATAAGGGGCTGCGACGATTATGATTGATAAAAGGCAGCAATGATTTTGCAACTGTCAAGAACTAGTTGATTAGAGTTGACGAAGATTTCTACTATGGAGAGAGAATTGGAATTTAAGAATAAATTCATTATGGAAACGTGAATTTCTCCTATTTTATCAGTTAGTTGATACATATAGGGGTAGTCAGGACTTTTCATTATATAATTTTGTAGTGACTAGTAATAAAATATATTAAATGTATCTACTAGTAATATTATTGTATATTTTGTATTAGGTAGTAATAAATCCTTAGTATAATATATAGTCCAATTAATCTAAATCTAAGTAAGATTTAAATACCCCTCATCAATTAACATTAAATCATGTATATTTCAACAAATATCAATTAAAGTATCAAAAGTATATTTTAATGTCTAAATTATCATTTTTAATATATATAATATACTTTTTTATTATTAAAAAATCATCAAATAATTCCAAAAATATTAATAAAGTTATTAAATACTAGTAACTTCTTTTAAAAATGCAAATGATCAAGTGAAGTATTTATTCTATAATACTATTTTGGCCCTTGAATATAATTTCTAGCTCTGTCACTAGCTGTAGTTTTGGAAATAGGAATGTATTTTTAAAATTAGCAAAGTTATAATCACAAGTTGTTGGTGATATGAACTGAATTAATTAATTAAATTTACGAGCTACTCCCTCCGTCCCCTTGAAACGTAATCGTTTACTTTTTGCACGTGAATTAAGGAGTATAATAATTTAATGTATTTTGAGGTGAGAGATATTTTAAAGTGTAGTAGGTAGTTGTATTAGTGTTGAATGTGGGGTCATGTGTGGTCACATTAATCTAAATAAAGAAATTGATACTTTGTAATGGAACAGACCAAAATGATAAAATAGATATGTATCAAGGGGACGAGGGAGTATTTAGCAAAGCATTACATACGTAGTTATAAATATAATATACTAGTACTAGTACTAGTTGTAGTACTAGTATATAAATGTTCACTTTTTGTCATGCACCTTTGTATGGGCATCATCCACATAAGCACGAGACGTCAGCTACTTGACCCCCCCAACCCCCCGTAGAGCCAAATACTTATACATTCGTCCCGTGCAAAAAGCTGATTTTGCTTTTTGTATGTGGATTAATGAGTGTTATTATTTAATATTTAGTGGGTAGTTATATTAGTGAGAGCGTGGACCCATATTTTAATTGTATTAGTGAGTGTGTGTAGGTTCCATATATGTGTTAGTGGGTAGTTGTATTAGTGGGAGTGTGGACCCATATTTTAATTGTATTAGTGGTAAATATCAAAATTAGTCTTGTAAGTATGACATTTTTCAACTTTAGTCATTTTTCTTTTGCAATTCTCAATTTTAGTCCTTTTTTGTCCAGTTTTGGTCTTTTTGGTCCAGTTTTGGTCATTTTTTCATAATTTGGTCCTTTTTGGTCCACTTTTGGTCCTAAATGTATACACTTTCAGATCATTTTTGGACTTTTTTTTTAACTTAAATGATTAAATTTGGATAAAAATGACTAAATTTGGACCAAAATGACCAAAACTGGACAAAAATAACTAAAAGTGGATAAAAAATGACCAAAATTGAAAATTGCAAATGAAAAAGGACTAAAGTTGGAAAATGTCATACTTACAGGATCAATTTTGATATTTACCCTTGGGTGTGGGTAGATCTCATATGTGTGTAAAAAGAAAATGAGACTCATTGGATAGAATGTACAAAATGAAAAAAATGTACTATTTGAGTGGGATGGAGGGAGTATACTACACTATTTTTATAATTAAATATTTACTTTAATTTCATGTGAGATTTATTTTTTATTTATCTTTTGTAAGTAACTAGTGTAATATCAATTTACTAATCACGTGACACGTGTCGCAATCATTTTTTAAATTATCGTTTAATGTGCAAGGGATTAATGATCATTATTTAGGATATAATATTTTTATTAAAAAAATATGGAATATGATATAGTATAGGGTTGTCCACACTTGTACTAATTAATTAGCACGTGGTCCCTGAATTTAATGTGTGGTTCCCTTCCTTAATTAATTAATGGAATATTATCTTTTCTTTTAATTTTTATTATATTTAAAAATTATTATATCCTAAATTTTAGGGGTCAAATATATCTTTAACGAGATGAAATTATAATTTTACTTTAAATTCTAGGCCCTTAACTACAAAGTAAAATAACAATTATATCCTTAAAATTAGGGTAGGTCTTGCGCGAGACCGTCTCACGTGATATAATTTTTCACTTTTTAAAATAGTAATCACTTTCGCTATAAAATGTCATCACTTTCGTTATAAAATATTATCACTTTTTATTTATAATATAAATTATTCATGAAATAACACTGTCACTTTTTATTAATTTATCATACTTTTCTTTATAAAAGTTATCACTTTCTGACGGTCTCACACAAGTCTTTTCCTTAAAATTAATACTAAACTTTAAAGATAAATAATAAACTCTAAAAGTAAAATATGTCCTAATGTAATATCCAAGTTTTATTTGATTTATATATGAATAATTATTTATTTTAATTTCAAATTTGAAAATAAGGATATTGATATTATTTATTTATTAATTATTTATGAGTTTTCATCGACTTAATTCGTAAAATCCCATTTCTCACACTGCATGTTCTCTGAGGCCCTCTCCTCGTCAATTCTCTCTGAAATCAAATTTCAAAATGTGCACGTTCTCCCTGCATTTTTGTGTTTCAGTTCTCTCGTTGCAGTTCTTTAATCCTTCCTATTTTCTCAAATCTTTCTCTACTTCACGCTAAACACATAGAATTTCTCTTTGAGCATCGTTCTTTTTTTTTGTTCGACCGTAAATACAATAGAAAGTGATGAATTTTCTCCTACGCGTGGTATGTAGGTAAGACTTGCCGTCAAATTACAATATTCGTAATTTTCTCAAAACATCATATTACATACATTCTTTTTCTCAATGTTCATGAATTCATTTAAATCTACATTCGTAAGTTCTATTTTATTGATCTTAAAATATCTATAATGAAGGAGGTTCTCTGAGTGCAGGCGAAAATCTGTTTGAACTCTTTTGGCTTTCGTAAGATTTGAGGTGGTTTTTTACATTATTATCTTAAGACGTTATGTAATGAATTTATTATCCTACCATGTGTGTGATGTGAAATGAAATTATACTTTTTCCTGTGATATGAAATAAGTATTACAGGGGCATAAAACATGTTTTCGCAGGGACGACAATCCTATAAGAGGTCATCGTGCAAAAACATTAGTTGCCAACGACATTACAAGTTACATGATACAAGTCACACGAGAAGCGATTAAGTTACATGATAAAAGTTAAAAGTTTCAAGTGATGTATACGATGTTTAACTGTCATAATATTTTACTTCATTGAACGGTTATAGTGCTCACCCATTTCTCATAATTAGATGTTGAATGGAGAGGCTTAGTGGTGTGGTGGAATTGTAGTGATAAGTGAAGTACTCTTATTTTAAGGAATATACGTATTTAAGGATGTTAAGTCATGAACTTCTGTAGTCTTAATATCGAGTCTTACTAGGGTGCACCTGTAAGATCTAAACCATTGAATTTTCTAATAATTAATCTCCCCCTTGGATTTTTATAAGTAACTAACTTTTTAAATTATGTAATTACTATTATACCCTAAATTAAACCATTAAACTTTTAGGTGCACTAGTGCATCAGGTGCACCACCACTATGCCAAAATTGTGGAAAGACAACGGGGTTTTCCCGTTGTCGTAGCTCCAAATTTTCGTTATTAAAACTGTTGTTGGTCACCAAATATGTTTTAACAATGGGGAATATCTGTTGTCATAGCTCACTACAACAACAGAAAATCCCCGCTGTTGTAGCTCTGAAGCTCTGTTGTCAATCCAGGAGTTGTTAAAGGCTCCATACTTTTAACAACGGTGATCGAACTGTTGTCGTAACTACTCTTTATCAATCGTGTATCCCCATTGTTAGTGACTTTCCCATTGTCGTATCTTACTACGATAATGGTGATTCCCCGTTGTTGTAGCTCTCAATGCTCCGTTCTCAATCCGACAGTTGTTAAAGGTTTCACACTTTTAACAACGGTGTTTAAACCGTTATTGTAGCTTATCTTTAACGATGATGTATCCCTATTGTCGTACGCTATTATCCCGTTGTTGTTTGGATAGTTAAAACAAGCAATTTTTAACCACGGGGAAGCAATTGTTAAAGGTTTCACACTTTTAAGCAAATTTTAACCACGGGGAAACAATTGTTAAAGGTTTCACACTTTAACAACAGTGTTTAAACCGTTGTTGTAGTTATCTTTAAAGACGGTGAATCCCCGTTGTCGTAGGCTATTATCCCGTTGTTTGGGTAGTTAAAACAGCGATATTTAACCATGGGGAATCACCGTTGTCGTAGCCATTAAATTTTTTTTTTATATATAATTTCACCTGCTTCAAAATTTAATAAAAAAATAGAAAACCATAAAATATATTATTGAAAATTCATACTCAATCCAAAGCATCATTACACATTAAAAATTTAACAAAAAATCTCCAATGTATTCTTTAAGACACATCAACTAAATCAATATCATGTTACTACAATTATATCTCATGAGCCTCACATAAACAATTTAATAGCAATGCATTATAAAACAAATCTATCACAATTTTATACACCTAAATCTACTCTTTAAAACCTTAATGAAGAGAGGCAGTTGGCCTGATGCAATCTGTTTTATTCACAGTTTGACCCAGGTTCCATATTCTGTCCTCTGGAAAACACGAGGCTATTTTAGCAGGAAAAGATTCTTGCCAATTTTGGTGCGTGATTAAGTAATCCCACTTCATGTACAAATAAAAACAAAGCTATAACCCCTTCAGGCCACAAATCACAGCCATTAGACCACAAGTATTTTACCTTCTTTCATTGTCCACAAGTAATCCAACTTCCTGTACAAACAAAAACAAAGCTATAACCCCATCAGGCCACAAATCACAGGCATTAGACCACAAGAATTTTACGTTCTTTCATTGTCCACAAAATCAGAGCCCTCGGCATAAGGGGAAGTTGAACATGATAGAAGAATTTAATCTAAAACCACAACCAAATATCACTATATCTGATCATGGGAGTTACTGTCAGTTCATCTAAAATAATACTTCTTTGATAAAGAAATGGGATTGCAATTATACAGAGAACGAAATAATAATACCCAAGGAAGTATATATCAACAAAAATATATAAAAATCATCACAAATTGAAAACAGAAGCTGACCACAAATCCATGGACAATGGGGTTTGCCAATCCCTTCAGAATCCCATTTGGTGTTATGCCAAAGAACATGTAGAGATTGAATCTGAAGCATAGTTTCAATACAATTTTGTAAATAAAACTGTCCTTTTCTCCATTGCAAATGAATTTCTCCTTAAGGTTCTAAAGCATAATTTCAATACATTGAGTTAGCAAGTCAGTCACTTGTTTACATTCTACCAGTGATTTCTGTTTCGACTTATCTTTAATGAGCTCATATTGTTTTCAATAAATCTACACGACTGATAAATGCAAATGTTGCAACATATAACAATATAACTTCTGAGTTCATGTCATCAACCATTTAGGGGCTTTAAACTGCTAACTAAGAATATATGGAAATGCCTAAAACTAAGTATATAAGACCCGCGAAGGCTACTGGTTCAGGGTTAGAGTACAGTACTAAAGGTCCTCAGACTTCCAAGAGGTTTTTTTTTGGGCAGCTGTTCACCGTTGGATCTCGCCAATATAGCCCTCTATAGTTTTCGTTACCGAGATATATTTTTTTGTTTAAGTAATGAATTTAAATAAACTTACTGCATTAGTACATCTTCTACACAAGTTTCAGATTTTCCTAGAAATGTATGCATGAAGACATAGTTTATGAGTATACTAGAAGCATGGGCAAATGAAACACTAGAGCAATTCTCAAACTTTTCTTTTAACAGTAGTCACCAGCTATATCAATATCCCCTCAAGACTTTCTAGCACTACGAATTGGAAAAGAAAAATGAAATTTCACTTCATTTAATGATTTTGGATTAATGGCACAAAAAATATACCGAAACTCTATTCCACAGGTTTTAACGGGAAGGCTCTTTCCAGTATAATTCCATCCTCTCTGCGCATGTAGCATTCCATTCTCCAGGTGCATCTTCAAGAACATAAATGTAGATTCACATATGTTGTGTTAAATTCTTTTTCAGTCATTCATTAAATGATAAACTTCTTTCGAGTTAGTACTGCCTTCCACTAAACTTATAATCAACAATAATAACAGAACACCAGCAAGTTTTTCTTAACTTACTATTCAGGTGGAAGAAGTGAAAGATGTTTGACCTAAAAAAGAATAACACACTTAAGAACATTATTAACCAGATGGTAAACAGAAACTTCAAGTAAACGAAAGTAAACTTTTCAGCATAAAAAGAGTTACTAGTAAAAGGAAACTCTCTATGTGAATAAATTTCAAGCCTAGTCGGTGAATGAAAAAAAAACATGTGAACCTGATTCAATTTCCAAAACTCCACCTGATAAGAAATTCAAAAAATTTCAAGAATCACAGGAATGTATCTTATTAGGATAAATATTTAGTCTAGAAATGATTTTTATGCCTCACAGGGTAGGAAAATTTTCAAGTATAATCTAAATATTTAATAATTTGAGCCCATTAACAATAATAAAACATATTTGACTATAAATTAAATCTAAAGATTTATATTAGCAGTACAGAAGAGATATCCATTCCAATCACTGTATCAAATATTTACATATCATTTTAATTTCCAAATGGCACTTAGTCAAGAAAATATCTACTTAAAATAAAAAGGCAATCCCCAATCATTAAATAAGTAATAATAATAGATAATCATTAAATAACAAGTGAAACAATAATAATAATCATGTATAGATTCCGTGGTAGATACATACCTCTTTATTGACAAGCCTCTTGCTCATTGACTATCATAAGAAAGCCAAAAAATTATGAAAAAATTGCAATACAGTGAATGCTATAAACTAAAGAACTAAATTATTAAGAAACTCAAAAGATAGAAAATTCTTTATAACCAATGTAGAAGCTAGAACAGGTAATGCACGACTGAGTTCACACAGTGTTTTTTTATGCTAAAGACCTTAACCAACAAAGCAGCCGAAGGTGAGCCTATTTGAGCAATGGTATTTTCTGGAAATAAGGAAAATGTTCAGCTACCTAGATGTCAAAGGAAAGATTCAAAATACTAAAAAAGTTTAAGTAAATGAACAACATTTCATTAGAAAAATTAATACAACAGAAGTATGTGGAGTTGAATGCAAGTGAAGACAGTGATCTAAGTTCCAGAAATGGGATGTACACTCAAAGGTAGAGGGCATGGATGGCTTTCATGTGTTATGGTAACCACAAGCTGCAGATAAGAAATGATGAGCAAGTATGATCTTAAAAAATGAGTCTGACTATTAAAAAAATATTCTGTATGTAGAAGAACATACTCAAATTCTTAAAGAGAAGACTTGTTTCTTTAGTTGAAGAATACATCAAACATGATCTGTGTGTTCTGTATAACATATCTTGATGGAAAAACACAATTCCTTGGTATAAAATTTTAATCTGTTTAGAAAACAAAAAAAAATTAGAAGCTAACCTCAGCTCACAAATGTATTTTTCATTCAACCATGATAAAAACGCAGACCAACTAAGAAATCTGAATTACTTAAATCACTTATATCGTCCGGCCTAGGAATGAAAAGAAATATACTACTATAATATCTTAGCCCAACTAGATTTTTTTTTTAGAAAGCCCAAAACTTATTTATTTATTTTATGGCCCAAAAGGCCAGCCCTATCTTAGTCCAACTAGATTTTTTTAGAAAGCCTAAAACCTATTTATTTATTTTATGGCCCAAAAGGTCAGCCATATCTTAGCCCAACTAGATTTTTTTAGAAAGCCCAAACTTATTTATTTATTTTGTGGCCCAAATTTTCAACCCACTTAAATGGCCTGATATATAATTATTAAGGCTAAAGTTAAAAAAAAAAAAGAAAAGAAAGAAGAATGGGAGAAGAAAAACAAAAGAGGGGAAAAAAGAGAGTGAAGAGGAGAAACCCTTGTTGATCAAATTCTCCCTTACAACCCTTATCCTAGGTGGTTTCTAAGTTGTTTTGAGGTAAGTGATGTGTGAATTAAGCTTCCTTCTTCAATAGTTTTGTAATTTTGTGGGGTTTTTCTTTTTGGTATGTGGGTAATTCGCAGACTATTCGAACTGATTTTGACATAGCTATTGCCCTTGAAAGTTTGCAAACTTAATTTCTGTACTAACTGAACCAACTTTCCGTAGCCACTTGAAATGCCTCAATCTGATTATTCTACAATTAGTTATGATTTTTCTCGTAAACTGCCGCTAGCTGGAAAATTTCAGAATTTTTATGTCGAATTCAAATTTATTTTCTATTGTTTCATTTAGTTAATGTATTGAAACGAGTTATGTGGGATTGGGAACTGATGTTAAGGAGTTACATGCCATTTTTATTTAACATCGACTCGTTCAAACTCGATTAGGATTTATTTTTAGCAACGAAAGGTGATGTTACCGCTAATAGTTAGTTATATTTGATTTTTCTTTAATTGCTCATCTCCTTTCTAGGTAAAGAACCATCGACGAAGGGCAAGGGACCGACTTCATATTCCGGAGAGAGTTAATCACTTCCTTGTGAGTTGATAATTCGGGAACGCCTTCTCTTGTGGGAAGTGTGGACCCTCGATAAATGTGCATTTTTTTTAGTTTTAGTTAATTGATAAGAAAATTATTTGGTATTGTGTTATGTGGTAAAGAGCCTGATTGGCTCGATTGCTCTGGTTAGAGTCTTGTTAGCTATTTTATGAGTATTATTGATTTTAACTTATGTTGAAGAGTCTTGTCGGCTCGATATCTGATAGTATTTATTGTGAATTATTTGAGAATTGATTTCGGGTTATTCTTGTGTGCCAATTAAGACTCTAACTTGAGTCGTTATTCATCTTATGATGCATATGCATATGTATACCTGGTACCAAGGTTAAGTAGCCCGAATTGGTCACGGTTCGGGTGAGTTGGAACGACATTAATTAAGTAGCCCGAATTGTCGCGGTTCGGTGAGTTAGAGTGACAACCTAGTTGCTCGTTGCTTGGCAAACCCGGGTGAGTTAGATCTAACGGGGCACCTGTCCATTTGCCAAATACTGATACTTTGGAGGGTGATCGTTAGATGGATCAGTCTATTATAGGCTCAGTCAACGTCACCGGTGTGGGACATGCATGTCATATATGTTTATATGTTTGATCATTTCAAGTATTCACATTGATATTGAATTATGAACTTTAGCACTTGGCGTGTTGATAAAGAATATTAATGTGCATTTTATCTAGAGTAACGGTGACGGGCTTGGACTGTCTCTCGACGGAGAGCTCAGTTCGAGGAGGATATTGACTACCCACGCGTCTTTTATGTGATAACATGTTGTTTGAACTAATTGTGTTATTCGTAAATGTGCACTAAGGTTTTTATTTTCATTAATATATATACTGAGTGAGAAATAGTTATTGTGGGACGAAATGTTGGATTTTATATTATGAACCGCGAGTGGGAATACATGCTTCTTATAAGGGTCGGGGTGACCGGCTTATCACCTCACTGAGCTAGTGGTTTTGCTCACCCCCATCATTCTTTCCTTTTTAGGCTGTTGATATCATTTTGGTTGGAGATTTGTCTATCGTTTGCTCGTCATCCAATCAGTGTTTTGGGTACTTTCTCTTTTATGTAAATTGACGGATTCATTGGCGAGATTGTATAGTTTATATTTGGTGACCCCCTTGATGTTCTTTTTGTACCTTCGCGATGTTATATCGTTCATGTATATTTTCTTTAAACTAAGTTACATCGTTGTATTTTGTACATTTGTAAATCCTTGTTGATACTTTATGAGATGATGTCCTCGGGTTGTAGCCATTGTTATCAGTTGTTCAATTCTACAGGTACTTGATAGCAAGCCTTATGTTTTCTATAAACTTTGTGGAGTGGAGTGCACCCATTCCGCGAAATTTATGATTAATGTGGCAGTTGTCGCGTTCTGTCAGGGGTCGGGGCATGACAACTACGTTCTTTTAGATGTTGATGAGCTGCAATAATTTTATCTAGCATCAGAAACTGTGATCTGTATGCAAAACTTTCCCATTTTCTCTTAATCTATTTATTAATCATGACAACAATGATTATAACATTAAAGAAAATTTCTTACCAGATGTTGAAGTAAAAATTAAAATAAATGTTACATGGTTGAGAGCATTTGTTTCCCAAGAAAACAAACAAAGATGGGACCACATTCTCATCCTCATAACCACTAAGGAAGGTCTCAAGTTTTTCCATAGTTTTCTCTAAAGATAAATAAAGCAATTATTGAATAATAATGATTAGACAAAGGGAGAAACAATATAGCTGATATATGAGCAGAAATAAGGGGATGGGATAAAAAATTACCTCATCATTGTCCAGCCAAACATCAGAGAGTTAGAGGACCATTTATGGGTTTAGTAATACATATAGGATCATTTGTGAAAATTTCTCATTAAAATTTTAAAGGAAATTAATAAAATAAAAAAAGAAAATAACACAAATAGATCAACCCATACAAAATTAGGGTTAGCCGGAATGGAGCATACATTTTTCGGCGAAGAAATCAGGGCAAGCATACCTTTTCCGGTGAAGAGATGTTGCTAATATGGTGAATTGACTCACTAACATGTCATTCACTGCCCCTTTTTCCAGCTCTGCTAGTCTAATCTGTAGCAACATTAAGGATGTTTATCTAGTGATTACTTTTTAATTAAATTATCTATGGTATCTATCAGTAGTGAATTCAAAGCTTACATTTCTTCTTTTGTAAGTGAACCCTGCAAAAAAAAATCCATGTAAAGGTTGCAACTGACTTTGCTCGGATCTCTTAATAAGTAATAATGGAAATCCACAAGTTTTCACCTACATGTCAATTTCCAACTACTTAGGACTCAAATTAGTTTTACACACCAGGATCTGTTTGCAAGAATCTTAGGCAAAAAACAAGTAATATATAACAATACAAATCCCATATAATGATTTAAATAACTAGGTGGATATTCCAACAATTACAAACATAAACCTAAAAAACCATCCAAGAGCAATTTAAAACAAATTTACGGCATAATCTGGACTTGAAAGGTTTAATTATTACTACCTACTTTGAAGGTGAGAAATAAGGTTTTTCTTTTCTTTTTTTTTAATGGTACATTCTAACATAAGGATGCATAGCTTATTTGACAAACTAAAAGATGATAAAAGTTCGACAAAAAAAAAGAAAAGAAAAGAGAAAAATAAAGAAAGATTAGTACATACGCCATTATCTTTCAGATACCTCAACCGAAGAAGTGTACTCAACAGCAGTGATGCACAAAAGCTACCTACATTCAAAGCATTAGAGAACTTGCCATGTGAGCTTAAGTGAAGCTTTAAGCTTAGCATATTGGAGGAAGTTCATGAAACCAGAAAGTAGTATAACATGAGTATCCATAAAACAACTTTATTACAAGGTAATAAGGTCTAGGAATAGAATTACTTTTAATAAGAATAATAAGCAACTCATTTTAAACTCTATCTTCTACATTCTTATATGATGCATGTTCCAAGGAAGTAACACAATTCAAGATAGATGAATAATCTCATGTAAAAACACAGACTTCTCATGAACTGATTTATTTCTAGAAAAAGATAAATATTCATATCAAATCTTGCTTTGACTAAAAATAGAAAAAAAATTAGATGTTTTTCCTTAAAAAACAAAAATTTACATGACTTGGTTGTGAGAAATAGTTGCGATCGCCCAAAATTTTACATGACTTGGCAATTAGAAGATTAATTAAGGTACTTTTAAATGTGTTACGTCCACTATTTTTCATAAGAATACTATCATTTTCAACATCATCTATTCATATGTTTATTCAACAATATTGAACAAAGTTTTCAAGTCAAAATGTAGCAAGTATTTTAAATATGTATGATGAACTAGTGTGATGGTTTTGGAGGTGGTGTCAGAAATTGGTAACGTATGTTAAACTATGATTTCATTTATGAATATATTATGTGAGAAAAAAAATTTAAGTTTTTATAATGATGATTATTTATGTTTATTAGTATTTGAATTATAAGTTATGTAAGGTGGGTCGTGTCAGAGTGGTATCAGAGTACGGTTTGGGTCCTGCAGACTGTCTATGTACATGAGTTCATTTCTTTGGAGCGCAGCCTTTCGTGTAAGTGTTATTTTCATTATGTGTTGTTATGTATTTTATAAGTTATATTGGCCATGTGGTATAGGACTCGTAGTTAGTAGACAAAATGGTAAGGACTACAGGTGAAAGTTCTGAAGGTGATAGAGCTACTAAGCAAGCAGCACCTACTGAAGGAAATAATCATGATGCGGTGATTACTCGACTGATGGAATTGGTAGAACGCCAGTCACAACAGATACAACAACTTATTCAGCAGAGAGATATGGGTGGACAGCCAGAGGTTAATGCTAACCAAGATAGACATCAAGTAGAACGTGTGGAAATGATTTGTGAGAGGTTTCGAAAGTTGAGCCCTCCGATATTTGAGGATGCAGCAGACCCCACTGAGACGGAGGATTGATTACGAATGGTGGAAAATATGTTTCAATACAATAGAATTCCAGATGGGAATACAGTGTTGTGTGATTCTTTCATGTTACGAGGAAGTGCAAGCCACTGGTGGGATACAATTAAAAGTATCGAAGATGTCAAGACTATGACATGGAAAAGGTTTAAGGTGTTTTACAGGAACAAGTACTTTACAGCACCAGTGAGAGCAATAAAGATGAACGAGTTCATACAACTAAAGCAGGGTGGTATGTCAGTCACAGATTACCTTCGTAAGTTTGAGCAGTTGTCGAGGTTTGCGGAACATATGGTAAGTACGGAGGCACTGAAAGTGGAGAGGTTCGTGGAAGGCTTAAGGCCTGAACTTTTCAGATATGTGAGTATGGCGGGATTGCATGGAGCAACATATTCACAAGTTGCAGAAAGGGCCCAAATTGCTGAACAAGCAGAGATGAGGATCAGACAAGCACAGACTATCAGAAGTCAATTTCAGCAAAAACCAGTGCAGCAGTTTGGGAGAGATGATAGGATATCGAAATCAAATGTTCAAGTAGTGCAAGGACAGAGATAAGAAGAATCAAACAAGCATCCCAAATTCGATCAGGGTAAAGTGCCACCAGCGCCGCCACTGCCCATATGTCCTACTTATCTTAGATCACATGGTGGGGAGTGTCACATTCCTCCGAAAACGTGTTTTACATGTGGGGAGAAAGAACATGTGACTAATACTTGTCCTAAGAAAGGGAAGCAAGGACAGCAGGGAAGAGCTCTAGCTAGGGTGTACACTTTGACATGGGAGGAGACATATGCGAATCCCTCAGTTGTCACGTGTAAGTTTTCTATTTTTGGCACTTCTATACATGTGTTATTTGATTCTGGAGTAACACATTCATTTGTATCCACTGAGTACGTGAGGAAGTTGGGTGGAACATCTAACTTGATAGAAGCTAATTATGAAGTGATGATACTTTCTGGTGAGTCAAAGCAAACCAATCAACTTCTTTGAGGTTGTGTTATTCCTATTGAAGGAAGACAACTCCTCGCTAATTTGATTGTGTTAAGTATGAGTGATTATAATATCATGTTGGGCATGGATTGGCTGTCAAAATACGGTGCTACAATAGATTGTCAGAAGAAGAGTATCACTTTTCAGCCATTGGGGGGAGAATCATTCACTTTTGTTGGGATCAAGAAGAACTTCAACTTTCTGGTGATATCAGAGGCAAAAGCACAGCGGTTATTGGAAAGTGGTTGTAAAGGGTATCTGGTGAGTGTAACGAATATTGAGGGACAACAGTGTTCAGTTCTTAGTGATGTACCAGTAGTTCGGGATTACCTGGAGGTATTTCCAGATAATCTTCCAGGGTTGCCACCAGATCGGGAAATAGAGTTTGTTATTGAACTGCAACCAGGAACTGCTCCTATATCTAAAGTGCCATACAGAATGGCACCAGCTGAACTAAAGGAATTGAAGATACAGTTGCAAGAGTTGCTAGACAAAGGATTTATCCAACCTAGTTTCTCACCTTGGGGAGCACCTGTTCTTTTCGTTCGTAAGAAGGATGACACATTGAGGATGTGCATTGATTACCGAGAGCTCAACAAAGCTACAGTCAAGAATAAGTATCCATTGCCTCGCATTGATGATCTGCTTTATCAACTACAGGGTGCAGCTATCTTTTCTAAGATTGATTTGCTGTTGGGGTATCATCAGTTGATGATTAAGGAGGAGGATATTCTGAAGACTGCATTCAGTACAAGGTACGGGTACTATGAATTCTTAGTGATGCTGTTTGGTTTGACGAATGCTTCTGCAGCATTTATGGATTTGATGAATAGAGTATTTCAGGAATTCCTCGATAAGTTTATGATTGTGTTTATCGATGATATTCTGATTTACTCTAAGAACAAGGAGGATCATGCTCTGAACTTGAGGAAGGTATTGAAGATTTTGAAGGAGAAGCAGTTGTATGCGAAGTTTAAGAAGTGTGAATTCTGGTTAGACCAAGTTGTCTTCTTGGGACACGTGGTATCGGGAGAAGAAATTTCAGTGGATCCAAACAAAGTTAACGCAATCCATGATTGACCACAACCCTCAAATCCTACTAAGGTTCATAGCTTTCTTAGATTGGCGGGATATTATCGAAGGTTTTTTGAAGAATTTTCCAAGATCGCTTCACCATTAACACAGTTGACCAGGAAGAATGTAAGGTTCACATGGACGGAGGCATGTGAACCAAGCTTTCAGGAATTGAAGAGACGATTGACATCAGCACCTATCTTAACTATTCCTATGGAGACAAGAAACTTCAAGGTTTATAATGATGCTTCAAAGAACAGTCTGAGTGTGTATTGAAGCAGAATGAGAAAGTGATAGCATATGCATCCAGACAATTAAGGGAGTACGAGAAGAACTACCCAACTCATCATTTGGAGTTAGCTGCAGTGGTGTTTGCACTCAAAATTTGGAGGCATTATCTGTATGGGGAACGTTGTGAAATCTATACTGATCATAAGAGTTTGAAGTACTTCTTCACTCAGAAATAGTTGAACATGAGGTAGAGAAGATGGTTGGAACTGGTGAAGGACTACGACAATGTTATCAATTATCATCCGGGTAAAGTCGATGTGGTTGCTGATGCATTGAGTCGAAAGGCAATACAGAGTGTGGCTGCTGCGATCCTAAAACGGAAACTAGATTTGCTTGATTTGCAAATGATGGGTATGGAGATCATTCAGAAAGGATCGTTGGAAGCAAAGATGGCAGCTTTGTCACTTCGACCAACTTTGATGGATAAGATTCGACAGGGACAAGAGGTGGATAAATTATTTGACAAGATAAGGAGTGATATCAGCTCTAGAAAGTCTTCTGACTTCCAAATAACAGATGATGGCGTGATTCGTTATAAAGGTCGATTATGTCTACCTGAAGTGGATGACATTCGGAAGGAAGTGATGACAGAAGCTCATTCAACACCGTACTATGTACATCCAGGAGCTACTAAGATGTATAGAGATTTGAAGTCACATTATTGGTGGCCAGGGATGAAGAGAGATGTCGCTCAATATGTGGAGCAATATTTGACTTGTCAGCAGGTCAAAGCCGAGCACCAGAGACTAACAGGAACTTTACAACCTTTATTTATTCCAGAGTGGAAGTGGGAGAATATCACTATAGATTTTGTTATTGGGCTACCGAAGACAGTGAAAGGTCACGATGCCATTTGAGTTATTGTGGATCGATTGACTAAGTCTGCTCATTTTCTTCCTATCTGTTCTACGTATTCTATGGATCGTTATGCCCAGATATATATACAAGAGATCATCAGACTTCAGGGAGTACCACTTGCTATTATATCAGATAGAGACACAAGATTCTTATATGCTTTCTGGAAGACTTTGCATAAGGCGTTGGGGACATAGTTAACTTTCAGCACTGCATTCAATCCACAGATAAATGATCAATCGGAGCGTACAATACAGATTATGGAGGATATGCTTAGAGCATGTGTGTTAGATTTTCAAGGTCAGTGGAATAAATTTTTGCCTCTGATAGAATTCTCGTACAACAATAGTTATCAGTCTACTATCGGGATGGCTCCATATGAAGCATTGTACGGGAGGAAGTGTAGGTCTCCAGTACATTGGGATGAAATTGGAGAGAGGAAACTTTTGGGTCCAGACTTGATTCGTAAAATTTCAGAAGTTGTTACCCGTATTCGAGAAAAGATGAAAGTTGTCCAAGATCGGCAGAAAAGTTATGCAGACAAACGGAGGAAAGAGTTGGAATTTGAAGTGGGTGATCATGTATTCTTGAAAGTATCTCCAATGAAAAGGATAATGCGGTTTGGAAGGAAAGGGAAACTCAGTCCAAGATATGTTGGACCGTTCACTATCATTGAGAGAGTTGGAAGTGTTGCCTATAAGTTGGAATTACCAGCATTGATGTCTAGAGTACATGATGTATTTCATGTGTCTGTGTTGAGGAATTATACTCCGAATCCATCTCAAGTTCTCAAGCAGGAAACAGTTGAGTTAAAATAAGATTTGAGTTATGAGGAAATACCAGTTAAGATCTTGCGGCAAGAAGTAAAGAAGATCAGAAATAAAGAGATACAGTTAGTTAAGGTGTTATGGAGAAACCAGTTAGTTGAGGAGGCCACTTGGGAATGAGAGGATGAGATGATGGCTAAGTATCCAGAACTCTTCAGGTAAGTAAATTTCGAGGACGAAATTTTTATAAGGTGGGGAGGATGTGATATCCGAGCTTCTCACTACTCATGTGCCAATATAATTTAATTTGTGTTATGTGCATTTTATAATTATGTGATAATTATGTGGTAATTATATGATAATAATGTGACAATTATGTGACAATTGTTTCTACATTTTATTTATCCTTACATTTTATTTGGGACATCCGTGACAAAAATGGTGACAATATGTGAATATATGTGTGCATGAATATTTACGTGCATTTATTTAAATATATAAGTAAATTATCTTATGTGTATAAATATATTATTTCTTAATTATTAAGTATCACATGTGTTCTTGTAATAATAATAGTAGCAATAAAAGGTACACATATGTGTAAATATATATAACATCTTAATTATTAAATAGCATGAATATTTATAATAACTATAATAAACATAATAATAAATAATGAAAACTTAGTTTTGAAGAAACAGTAAACGTGGTGAATTGGTAGCCCATTACTTCATGGGGTTATTAAATTGACACGTGTTCATTTAAAAAAATATGTGGCTTAGTTTTTACCATGTTTTGGGTTCTTACCCATCTCCAACTTACTTTATATATACCCTCACTTGAGGGTTAAATTTTGAAAGAACAATAACGAATTCGCAAGCGAAAAAAGGGGGAAGAAAAGAGAGAGAGGGAAAGAGAAAGAAGAGAAGGGTAATGTGTGTGCCGGAACGGGAGTAGGAAAGTAGAGATTAGTTACAGTTCTTCACGGGTGTATAATATTACTATTATCGGAGTCCAGGTAAGTATAAGTCCAGCTACAATGCATAAACATGTTGTGTGTGAATTATTTGTGATTAATATGTGATAATTATGCCACGAATTATTTGTGATTAGTTTAATTACGTTATGAATTATTTGGGGTTAATTGGTGATACAAGTTATGGATTTATGTGATTTGAATTAATATCATTGTTCTATATAGATCTGTGTGATTGGAAATTGTTAAAAATATATATGTATGATTTGATAAGATATTGGTTATAAGGATCTGTGTGATTCGAGATAAAGTTGATATTCCAAAAAGGGATCCGTGTGATCCAAGATGAAGTGGTTATTCAATAAATGGATTTATGTGATTAAGGTGAAGTTATTATTCCAGAAGTGGATCTGTGTGAATTGAAGTTAAATTATTACTTTATTGTGATTAAATGTTGATATTGATATCGTAAATGGTTTATGATGCATATTTAATTGTCCTGGTTGCGTACCATGCATAAACATGAAAAGTATTTTCTCCAAAATTAATAATATACTCATGGTGTGTGCGGCCACTATATATGAATCTCTGTCAGGGTTTGGAAAATCGTTCCCAGTACTTTATTAGGGGTTCGGACCCCAACACTCTGCCAGGGTTTGGAAAAATCGTTCTCGGCACTATATTCAGGGTTCGGAAAAATCGTCCCTATTGAGCTCATTTAGGGTGCATATCATAAGTGTGTCATGGGGATCCCGCAACGTGAATAATTTTCAAAATAAAAGAGACCAACTAGAAAGACTAGGAAATAGGCGATAGAAAAATAAATGCATTTTCATGCACTGACATGCATGATTTCTACTTACTGAGATTTTTATCTCACTAGTTTATGCATTGTAGGTGAGCATGTTGATGATTGAGTTTTATGATGTGACTGTACAAGTTGTGGAGCTCTTACAAGGTTTGTTTTGTTTCCGCTAATGTTTTGGTTATGTAATATAATAAGTATTGTGAAAGTTTGAGTGGTTCAAAGTGTTGTCAGAAACCAGTTACGTATGATGAACTGGTGTGATGGTTTTGAAGGTGGTGTCAGAAATTGGTGACGTGTGTTAAACTATGATTTCAGTTATGAATATATTATGTGAGAAAAAAATGCAGGTTTTTATAATAATGATTATTTATGTTTATTAATATTTGAATTATAAGTTATGTAAGGTGAGTCGAGTCATTTTTGTTGTTGGTATATTAAGCAGATAATTAAGTAACTCTAGTATGAATATTTATAAGGTATTTACAGAGAACTAAGGATAGCATACTTGCATATAAGAGATCAGATTAGTAGGAAATCATAAAATAGTCTGATTTTGAGTTTGTTAGATGTCAATACAGTATAAGATCCACTTTAGGCTATATATTTTCTGTTGGTCTGGAGAGCTATACAAGTAAAAGTATTAAGCAAACACTTTAGCTCATTAACCATGACAACATAATTAGTAGCACATTAAGGGGCATTCAAACATGAAATAAAGGTTGCGAAGTTTTGTCACATAAAGTTTATTGTGACAGTTAGTTCACAGTAAAGTATTAACGACAAGAGTACAATAAGTCAAACATATTGACATAGAATTCTTGGTTGTTAAAGAAAGTATTTTGTGTAGATAAAATTTTAATAGAGCATATTGTGATAGACTCCAAATGAGGATTCACCACTTATGTGTTCAATGCCCTATATTTGAGCTAGCTACTCATGTAAGTATTATATGGTTTTAAATTACATTAGTTTAGTGGGAGTCAATATTTATTGCTGTTTAAAGTTTCTCAACATTTTGATTTGGATAATTCAGTTTTCTGCAGAATAAATTTGATGGCTTTGAATTTATTGTGAATTCACTTAAGTAATTTTTCATTTTGTAATATTTTAAATTATGGATTGATTTAAAGATTAAAGTTGGACCAGTTGGAAATAGACATGATATTGATCACGTTGCATGTAATTTTCATGCTACTCACCATATTTGATCTATATCATTGAGTATATTGATATTGGTGATTGTCGGGGTTTAACCACGATTTGTAATATGGTGAATGCCGCGGTGATTCTATATTAGTATATGAGATGAACCAGAATATTAAGTATAGCCTGAAGAGGATTAGCATAAAGTTGCGCAACTAAGGACTTTTGATATAATTGTTTTGGAAAAAAATATATAGCCCCATCGCAGGTTTCATTACTTTTTTTCAATTCCGCTTAGCGTCTCCGTCACACGAGATCCAAGTCAGCACCGGCAAAGATCTCTTGATTGGGAGATTGTTAGGAAATTTTTAATTTCCTATATAATCTAATTGTGGGCAATATATTATGATGCAATTATATTAGCTATTCAATTATTTTATGGATTTAATTAAGTGATGCAGTTAAGGTTAAAAGTACATAGACTATAATGATATTGATATGTGCTAATTGAGTAGATACCCACTACTACATGACTAGGTGATTATGGGTGACTCAGTAGTATAATATATAAAGGTTCCTAGGTTATGGTTCCCACCGCACATAGTCTTCTCTTCTCTCCATCGGAAGGGAATACGAAGGTCCCACAAGGAATAATGAGGCTTAGTTGAGAAAGACCATAAAACCACTAGATCAACGAGTTCGTATTTCGCCTAGAGGACTCAATGGATCAAGGTACGCTTCAGCTATACAGTTTAGATCTCGTTAATCATATTGAGGCCTAAGACATTAAGATTTATGAATTTATTTCCTATCGTTTCTTATAATGAAAACAATATATTTTTAATTATATTCACTTTTTATGCATGTTTTAATAACTTTATAGATTTTTTTCATTAAATTATATAAAATACTCACTTTTACACATTTTAATAATTTTACATATTATATAAAAAAATAATTTTTCTTAATTTAGGTGCATAAAAATACGTGTAATACTTCTTGGAAAACGGAAGGAGTAAATTTAAAAAAAAAATGCAAATGGTATCACTGATAATTTTGAATTCCAAACAGCTTTGGTTGCCGAAAAACCTCTCTCCCCCGCCACGCGGGAGTATATTATTGGTTGAGTTTTGAACATCTTAGCTTCGTTTCATTTCTAAGTTTCAAAACTGTCTTGCCAATCGCTTGATTGAATATAAAGTTGCCAGCACACGTTTCAGAGAGATCCTTTATCTCTAATCCATTTATAGTCATTAAAAAGAATTGTAAATTTTGTATGTATAAGCGTGATTTTATTATGGTTCATTATTGTTTATTTAAACATCTTTTGCGTGATTGAATTAATGACGTAGGCAGGAATGCTGTAGTTTCTTGATTTAGATTCAGATTTGAGTTGGGATGGAAGGCTTGCGATTCTCCTAATATTGCTTCAATGGTTGCATGCGTGTTTCGGCTCTCTTTTTGGGAGGAAAATGTAATCTGGAATTTCTAATATTTTGTAATTTCAATTCATTTAATTAATGGTCACTGTAGGAATTTGTAATTAATGAGCTCAGATACGAAATTTATTGATTTTAGGGTTGCTGTACGTGCATTTTTGAATTGTTTATCAGGGAAGTGGTGTTGGGATATTCAATTTTGGAATTTAATTTTTTGAAGATGTGGTGGAATCTGAATTTTATGCAAATTTGAACGTATTTGAAGATATGGGGCAGCTTCATAAGTCCGTGATGATTTGTTGAAATTTACGTATTGTTGTTTCTCAAAAAATAGGAGGGTTTCAGAGCTGTGAAAGTTGTTGATTGGTTAATTTGATTCGCTCTGGTCAGTGGTGTTCTCCTAGGTTTTGAATTTAGAGTGAGTAGGAAATGAAAATATCCCAATGAGAAAGAAAGGCAGAGTAGATGGATGCTCCAAATAGGTCATTCTCTGATCTGGTAGGTTTACTAAAGTCCTGGATCCCTTGGCGATCTGAGCCGGCTCATGTGTCAAGGGATTTTTGGATGCCTGATCAGAGCTGCAGAGTATGCTATGAGTGTGATTCGCAGTTCACGTTGATTAACCGTAGGCACCATTGTCGACTCTGTGGCCGAATTTTCTGTGCCAAGTGTACGTCCAATTGGATTGCCACACCGTCCAGTGAGTCCAAGTTTCCACTTGAAGAATGGGATAAAATTAGGGTCTGTAATTACTGTTTCAAGCAATGGCAACAGGGAATAACAGCTCCTGTTGAGAATGCTGCCAATCTGGAGCGCAGCAATTCTTCTCCCTCAGCTGAAAGTTTCATTAGCACCAAGTCCAGCGAGACCTGTGATAGCAGTTGCATGACGTTTGTGTCTGTACCACAGTCTGCTGGGCTCAGCCCGTATCCATCACCTAGAATGGAAACACATATAGAAAGACTTAGTTTTGTATCTGCAATGAACAACGATTATGATGTGAAGATGGGAGGACAGAACCTGTCTCAAGACCAATTATTATTTTACCCATGCAGGTTATTACTGCTTTCCCTATTGGCTTCTTGACGAAGTTCCATGGTTTCCTGTTCCTGAACTATCCATTATTAGGATCTTGTTAATGAATGCAAAATGCTAGGGTCCAGTTTGAACATAGGGTTTAAACCTGATTTTTGTTTGTGTTGCTTCTTTATTGCTTAAATCATGAGAAAGATTTATTACTTCCGTTAAAGGAGATGTATGAAGAAATCTCATTGGATTTAACTAACTGTGATGTATATTTCTTAAACAGAAGTGATGATGAAGATGACGAAATTGGAGTGTCTCGATCAACTTCCAAAACGACAAGTCACTTTTCAGATGCTAATGGTTACTTTGGTCATGTTCAGTTTGATGACAGTGAGAGTGACTATAATTCATACAAAGTTCATGCTGATGGGGATGTTGTTGTTTCAAAAAGTACAAATTTTTTTGATTCACAGGCTCCAGGGGAAGCCCAGCAGGTTCTGTCAAAAGGTATTGAATATGATATTAGTGATGAATGTGAAGCACCTACTTCTCTATATGCTGCTGAAGAAGATGCAGATACTGAACCCGTGGATTTTGAAAACAATGGAGTTCTATGGCTCCCTCCTGAACCAGAGGATGAAGAAGATGAAAGAGAAGCACTTTTATTTGAGGATGACGATGGTGGGGATGCTGGTGGAGAATGGGGATACTTACGCAATTCAAAGACCTTTCAAAGTGGGGAGTATAGAACTCGGGACAAATCAAACGAGGAGCATAACAGGGCCATAAAAAGTGCTGTTGATGGTCATTTTAGGGCTTTAGTAGCACAGCTCTTGCAGGTGGAGAATATTCCTCCAGGGGAGGAAAATGACAAAGAGAGTTGGTTAGAAATAATCTCATCATTGTCATGGGAGGCTGCTACTTCATTAAAGCCAGATACGAGCAAAGGTGGGCAAATGGACCCAGGGGGTTATGTTAAAGTTAAATGTTTAGCTTCTGGAAGTCGTAGTCAGAGGTAAATCATTTGCATCTGTGCTGCTCTTGATACATATATCATGTAGACTTTGGGTATATTCACCGTGAGTGTTATGGTTAACATGGTAATATTCTTCAATATATACGTTTGTCGAATTAATATTGGGTTATTTTATGAAAAAGAAAAAAATAAAGAAAATTTGTGATTGCGGTTTCAATATTTGCCTACTCATAACCAAGTTAGTTTTAAATTTGACATTCTAATATCTAGACAAACACAATTAACCAATTAACTTTTGAGTTGAAAGGCTGATGCATTGGTTTATAATTCTTTGAGGTTAAGATTGCTTAAGCAATTGAGCTGACGTGTAGTTTATTTGTGTTATCCATTGTAATCTCTTTCTTTTCCTCTTATGATAATCCTTTTTTACTAGAAAAGTATGGTGGTCAAAGGAGTTGTCTGCAAGAAAAATGTGGCCCACAGAAGAATGATGACAAGAATAGAGAAATCTCGTCTGATGATCCTTGGAGGGGCTCTTGAATACCAGCGGGTTTCTAATGCTCTTTCAAGCTTTGACACTCTGTTGCAGCAGGTTGAGTCTATAGACATTTTGGAAATTTATGATTTTGCTGTTAAATTGTTTTAGCTTTTACTTTTTTTATGACCTATGAGTCTTAAGCTTTTCCCTTTGTTTCATTTTTCCTAGGAAATGGATCATCTTAAGATGGCTGTTGCAAAGATAGATGCACATCATCCTGATATTCTTCTTGTGGAAAAATCTGTTTCACGATATGCTCAGGAGTACCTTCTTGCAAAAAATATAACACTTGTTTTAAATATTAAAAAGCCACTCTTGGAACGCATAGGCCGCTGCACTGGTGCTCAGATAGTTTCTTCAATTGATCATCTGTCATCCCAGAAATTAGGACATTGTGACTTATTCCATGTGGAGAAATTTCTGGAAGAGCATGACACTGCAACTCAGGCTGGAAAGAAGCTAGTGAAGACACTGATGTATTTTGAGGGTTGTCCAAAGCCACTAGGTTGCACAGTGAGTCTTTCACTACTATAACATGATCATGTTTTAGCAGCAAATGCTGCTGTAGTTCTATTTGCTGAAAATAGTGAAGCTATTTGAAGTTACAAATTGTAATTCTGGTTATGCATTTTTTTATGTCTTATATGTTCATTGATGGAAAAAATACTAAACCTCATCAGTTATTTGGGGCCATATGACATGTTTCTAAGTTCATTGAAGATCTCATATAATATTCCCTTAATTTTTCTTTAGATATTACTTCGAGGTGCCAATGATGATGAGTTGAAGAAAGTGAAGCATGTCGTCCAATATGGGGTTTTTGCAGCTTATCATTTAGCTTTGGAGACATCTTTTCTTGCTGATGAAGGTGCCTCTCTGCCAGCACTTCCACTCAATGCCCCAATTACCGTGGCACTTCCAGATAAGCCTTCGAAGATTGACAGGTCCATCTCAACTATACCTGGTTTTACGGTCCCCGAAATTGAAAAAACTCCAGGGCCTCAATTTGTTGGTGAACCTCAGAGGTCAAAGAGTGTACCCAGCTCAGATCTTATTGAACTAACAGTAACTTCTATTAGTGAAAATGAACTTGCAAAGGCATCTAATCTCTCTGCTCCTATTAGCTCTCAGCACACTGAGCCCCTGGCCACATTTTCTATTCGAGATTTTCAATATGCTTCACTGAATGATCAGTCTCCTTTCCAACCATCAGAAGATTGTGGCGTTGCCGATGATTTCATTTCTTCAGAGGCAAAGAGTTTTGATGCAGGAACATTGACTGCTTCAGCACGTCACCACATGATTAGTGATCCTGGGGATTCAAATGTCAAAATCATGCAAAGTCATTCGTTTGGCAATAATGATAGGAGTGATCCAAATCCACTATTCCTTCAACTTAACGGAGAAAAAATTCATGACGGACAGCCTACATTTAAAGAAGAGTTTCCACCTACCCCGTCAGACCATCAGAGCATCTTGGTTTCCTTATCGTCGCGATGTGTGTGGAAGGGAACTGTCTGTGAAAGATCACATCTTTTGCGAATCAAATACTACGGAAACTTTGACAAGCCTTTGGGTCGCTTTCTACGAGATCATTTGTTTGATCAGGTAGTCACTGTTCTTCATATTGCAAGTATTTTTTTGTTCTGCTTTTAGAAAAATCTTCGGACTTATTTCAAACTTGAGACAAATTTTCCTGCAGAATTATAGATGTCGCTCATGTGAGATGCCTGCAGAAGCCCATGTTCAGTGCTATACTCATCTACAAGGTACCCTTACAATCTCAGTAAAGAAACTGGCAGAAATTCTATTATCCGGTGAGAGTGATGGAAAGATTTGGATGTGGCATCGTTGCCTGAAGTGTCCCAGAGCTAATGGCTTCCCGCCGGCAACACGAAGGGTCGTGATGTCTGATGCTGCCTGGGGATTGTCCTTCGGAAAGTTTTTGGAGCTAAGCTTTTCAAACCATGCTGCTGCCAGCAGAGTGGCAAGCTGTGGCCATTCTTTACATAGAGACTGTCTTCGCTTTTACGGGTATGACTTTTCTTATCAGGGTTACTGCACAATTACCTTAAGGTTAAGGATCAAGAATATACTCATCTCCTCTCGAATCAAATGTCAGATATAGTCAGATCATGTATGGTTATATTAATGTTATATTGTGGTAAAATCATGGGGGGGTTTTTAGGGATGAATTTCACTGTTCAAGTAATACAATCTTCTGGGTGAAGATCTCATTGCTCCTACGGCTGTTTTATTTCTTCATAAATTACAAAGAATCCTTGTATACTTGCTTTTTCTAGGCTTCCATGAGATGGCATTCAAATATTTAATAATATGATGCATACTGCTCGACTATGATGTTGTAATGTTATGTTACATGCAGATTTGGAAACATGGTAGCTTGCTTCCGTTATGCATCAATTGATGTTCACTCAGTCTATCTGCCTCCTCCACAGCTTAATTTCAACTATGATACTCAGGAGTGGATAGAAAAGGAATTGAATGAGGTGAAATGAGTTGGCTTGTTTCTTTCTTTTTCTTTCCCCTATCTATTTCAAACTTTAAAGATATGCATATCTTCGAATTTTATTCACCTCCCATCCTCCCATCTATTCTAATAGGTGAATAGTCGGGCTAAGCTTTTGGTTTCCGAAGTGCTTAATGCTCTGCATCTTTTGGTTGAGCGAAAATCCGGCTCAAGTTACCTAGCAGATCTAGAATTGATGTTGCAGAAAGAAAAATCAGAATTTGAGGTATTGTATCAATTTCAGATGGACAACTTTCTTGTCTATATCAAGTTTTGTATCAAATATATTAAGTATACACCCCATTGTAAGTGATATGAAATACCTGTGAAGAAAATCTCAGTTCTGGTTGATAAACTTAAAAAGTCATTCACTATTATTCACTCATATTTCCTTACTATTTTGGTTAAATGATTATTCAGTATATTCTAGGTGATAAAACTAGTAAATTGATCCTCTCAGATTGAACTTGTACATAATACGCTTACAAGTTAAGGAGATGCATACCCAAACATTGTGACATGCAAAAATTGTATGAATGAGAAGTGCATTTTACCAATCTGGCAGATGAAAGTCATTAAAAGTGCATTTTCTCTCGCAAAATTTAGAAAATAGGCATGGTAAAAGTTCTACTTCAGCAAATGCTACGTTCTGTGTGGAACTTTGCTCGACTCGTAGATGTTACAAGCAGTATTTTTAGAATGATTGATTTCAAAACTTTTTTTATCTAAAAGGTTGTTAATCTGGTAACTAAAAAACAGTGCCTTTTCACCTATAGCTAACCTTTCCGTTGCCTAAGAATGGAAAGCTAAGCTATGGTTAGATAAAATAAGAATGGAGCTATGCTATGTTTAGATAAAATATTGGCTGGGACTTGCGAGGGACAATTTATTGATATTGTTATTATTTTTTAACCTTTTTTTGGTGGCGGGGGGCTCATCAAGGGCCCCCCTTTAAATATGTGGGTGCTGATAGTTATTTGTAATTTGGCAGGAGTCACTTCAGAAAATTGTGAATAACGAAACAAAAAGAGGCCAACCGACCATTGATATTCTTGAGCTCAATCGTCTACGGAGGCAACTTGTGTTTCAGTCTTATATGTGGGATCACCGTCTGATTTATGCAGATAGTTTAGATAACAAGACAAAAGCAGATGACATTGAGGTTGCCTCATCAGAAACCGTTCAGAACTCCCCTGCTGTTACTGAGAAGCCTATGGATATAAATGTCCCAATCAAGACGGGCACAATGCTAGGTAGTCCTGATTCAATTTCTGCAAATTCAAAGCCTGATAAAATTCTGAAACATGGGGCAAGCAGTGAGAAAAGCAGCCATCATCCTGCAGGGCTCCATCAAAGAACTAATTCATTTTTTTGCTCTGATTTTGGAAATCAAATAAAAGCTATTGGTGAATCTGATACCGCGGAATCTGAGGGTACTCTTCGTAGAGCACTTTCTGATGGGTGAGTTCCCTTTTGTTTATCAGAGACTCTTGACGCAGCATGGACTGGTGGAAATTTCCTAGGTTTTGGGCTCTCTAATAACAATAATTTATCTGAATCTGTTGATGCTGATAAGTTATCCACTGTTGGATTCTCTGAGAAGTTTGATCTGGAAGATCACCGAGAAGACCCAAGCATATCTAGAGTGTCTTCCTCACAATCTTTTTTGTTTCCCAAAAGTGCTGATAACATGGAAGACACTGTAAGCTGGTTGAGTATGTCATTTATAAGTTTTTACAAATCATTTAACAAGAATTTTTTGGGGAGTCTTCAGAAACTGGATACGCTTAGTGAATATGATCCTGTGTACATTTCCTCTTTTCGGGAGTCTGAACTTCAAAGCGGTGCCAGGCTGCTCCTGCCTGTTGGAGTTAATGACACTGTTGTTCCTGTGTATGATGGTGAACCTACCAGTATTATCTCCTATGCTCTTCTTTCACCTGATTATATTGTCCAATTGTCTGATGAGCCAGAGAGGCAAAGGGACACTACTGATTCAATGTTTTCCATGCAGTCCCTTGATTCTATGAATTTCCAATCATTTAACTCTTTGGATGAAATGGTATTAGAATCTTCGAGAAGTTTTAGTTCTGTAGATGAGGCCATGTTATCCTTTACAAATTCTCGTAGTTCCTTGCCCTTGGATCCTCTGTCATATGCGCAAGCTTTGCATGCAAGGGTGTCTTTCGTGGATGATGGACCCCTGGGGAAGGTGAAATACACTGTTACTTGTTATTATGCAAAGCGTTTTGAGGCTTTAAGGAGAATATGCTGTCCCTCAGAAGTTGATTTCATTAGATCTCTTAGCCGTTGTAAGAAGTGGGGGGCCCAAGGTGGTAAAAGTAATGTCTTTTTTGCAAAAACATTGGATGAGCGATTTATCATTAAGCAAGTGACTAAAACTGAGCTTGAATCATTCATCAAGTTCGCTCCTGGATATTTTAAATATCTTTCTGAATCAATTGGATCGCGAAGTCCGACATGCCTTGCAAAGATTCTTGGTATCTATCAGGTATATCTGAACATTTGAATTTTAAATACTCCACATGATATAGTTTATTTTGCCTGTTATCATGAACAAGCAGTTCCCTTCTATGCCGTCAACCATTAGTAAAAAAAAGACACAAACACAAAAACAAAAATAAAAATAAAAATAGGGCTACTTTGTTCTAAAGCCATATCAATTTTCATGAAAGAAACTTTTTTATATAATTTGAGATATTCTTTTATTGATGTTGGTACCATAAAATTTTATGAATGTAATGCTTAGAACTTATAAGTGGTTTTTGTTGTAAAGGTTGCATCCAAACATCTTAAAGGAGGGAAGGATTCAAAAATGGATCTTTTGGTGATGGAGAATCTTCTTTTCGGAAGAAATTTGAGTCGGCTCTATGATCTTAAAGGTTCTACCAGGTCACGATACAATCCTGATTCTTCTGGAAGTAATAAAGTTTTGTTGGATCAGAACTTGATAGAAGCAATGCCTACTTGTCCAATTTTTGTTGGAAATAAAGCCAAGAGACTATTAGAAAGAGCAGTTTGGAATGATACTGCTTTTCTCGCTGTAAGTATGTGAAAATATTACTATTTGGCGTTGTATTGATAAGCTAAGGTGGTGAATTGTGTGATTGCAGTCAGTGGATGTTATGGATTATTCGCTTTTGGTCGGGGTTGATGAAGAAAAACACGAGCTGGTTCTTGGCATAATCGACTTCGTGAGAAAATATACATGGGACAAGCACCTTGAGACTTGGGTTAAGGCCTCAGGTATTCTTGGTGGGCCAAAAAATGCATCGCCAACCGTCATATCTCCCAAGCAATACAAGAGGAGGTTCAGGAAAGCCATGACAACCTATTTCTTGATGGTTCCAGATCAATGGTCGCCTCCTACTGTCGAGGAGGAAATTACCATCTCTGCTGAGAAACCCCCACTTAATCGCTCCTAAATTCAACCATAGGACTTATCCAATGATCTCTCTCTGTCGTAAGCAGTTTCTTTTAAAAAAATTAAATATTAGGATTCATGATCATGACCACTAGTCAGAAAACAAGGTTGCTATTCTGCTCTGGTGTTTTTGCTTTAAAATTTTTTCTTTCAGTGAAGCTGTATGTATGTATGTATGGTGACAATGTAATTGTAATTAGTGTATAAAGTGAACCTCTTGGCAGTTGGTAAAGAAGACTACAACAAGTTTCTCATGAGCCTAATCTTGAAAGTGACTTTTCAGGATCGAACCACATCTCCATTATGATAGGGAAAGCGAGCATAATGAAATACTAACTAGTCCCATGTGAAGGGAAATTAACATGATATTACATGATGATCTTATAATTCTAGCCATTAATGTTGTATAAACAAAACTGATCGAGGAGTCTTCAGAATGTGGCTGGCACTTGCTAAACCATTCATCAACCTTATTTATTTTATATATTTAGGTTTATTTTAATTGAGGAGAAAATGTATGAAAAGTGGATAAATGGAGTATTAATAAATGCGCATAAAAATAATTTCAGAACCTTACTATTTTACTATTTGGTTTTAGTATTTTACTCCACCTGTTCATTACTCCTTTTTAACTAACTAGCGTTTAACCCGTGCGATGCACGGGAAGACGTTATGACAATAATATTAATTTATAGTGTAAATTTAAAGGATTTAAAACGAATGATTGTTTCTTATTGAGAATTTTATTTATATCGAAGTGAGTGTTAAGGAAATAATTATGTGTACGAACTTCCCATTTGATACTCGTCGAATTAATAAACTATTAAGAGATGTATCGCGTAAACCCATATTTACACGACACTGTAAATAAAGCCTATCAATAAGTAGGAATGTGAAAGTTTAAAAAACTTCTGAAATAATTTAATTTAAAGGCGAATGACCAAGCAAACTCCATACAAAATGTTAATATAGAGTAAATTAAATAATTTATCTATTGTATACGGCCATCATAATCAGAGAATAAATGAATGCGAATATTATTGGTTGATAAATACACACTTAACTAATTCGATTATTTACCGAAACTTAAGCTAATTTCGTTTGAAGGAAATAATGCTTAAAAAATTAATTAGAAAACGTTAAATTATTTAAAATGATATTACAAAACTGTAAACAACCATGAATAGATATCAGTAAAATCTCAAGTCATCACAATCAACTTGCCAAGGAGAAAACTCTCAGCAGGAGATTTCGACTTATAATTGTTCATTAAACATGTGAGGTAAAGTGGGGTGGGGTGATTAAAACATAAGACTCACTTCTAGATTAATCATTGAGATCGGAGAGAAACTTACTAAAGAAGATTGCGAATGATCGATTAGGGCTTTCACATAGTTGATAAAACGAATACGCTGTTAGAAGAAATGACGCAGTAGATTTTAGTGTTGCATATAACAAACATTTATGTAATTATGACTAATGGTACCCAAGGGAGCCCACCAAGTCCAACTTTTTTGTAAAAAAGCTCTTTTTCCATGTCTGTTGATGGCGCTTGCCATTGAATGTCTTGATTGCGCATAGCCCTTTCATGCTTCTTTTTAGCATACTTAAGATGCAGATTTGACTCGGCACAACCTAACGATACATCCAATACCAATGATTTAAGATTATATAGAATACTATTTATTGCCTGCATAATAGAGAACTATTCCCAAATCTCGTATATAAAATAGATGGCGAATTCCCATCTTAATCATTATTGATGAGTCCCCATACACTAGGCCAACATTCAATGGATCCATTTCCTCTCGGTAATAGGTTGGGCATCGCCCTGCTGATCAAAGACTGAAGCTGTCAACTCAACCTAAAGAAATAGATCCTCTAGTATAATCTATTCTCTGCTTTCGAGCAGTGAATTCCGATCAGTCAACTTAGATGTCACGGGACTGGGCAAAAAGATCTTTTTGAGAGGATCGTAGTTTCGATTTGTGCCAAGGTTTCAGACAGAAGGGAAATAATATTTTTATTTGAATACCATCTGTCAACCATTTTTTTGGAAATTCTGTTTCGGATGGTCCGGGTACCTCAGAACTTCAGATAAGAAGGAATAGAGGATAAGTTCTCAAGAAATCTCTTAAGAGAAGTGGAGGAGGAATGGTCATTGAAGGTCTTAAATTATGCAACTTACCAAATTAGCCATCAATGCATATTGACATCAATTTAGATTCAACGTTATTAACCTTATTTTATGCATCTATTGATGTTAAATCTTTCATCAATTAATTTACATTTAATGCTTTGATTAACAAAATATAACAGAAAGAATGATAGCACCAAATATGTAACGCCCCAGGTTACGCTATGGGGTTGGGACACTACTAGATATACAATTCCCATTATAGTAATAAAGGGGTCGAGAGTGCACAACGAAAATAATATAAAAATCCCCAAAACGATAATATAATAAAGTAAACGTAATATGAAGATTATTACATATTAGCATCTACTCACCCGAGTAGAGTGAGATATCCAAAACAAGTACATTCAGATGATATATCTGAAATAAAGTTCTAACAGTATACTAAAATATAAGTCATAATATAAAGTCTTCTAAGGGCTTGGGACAACTGCAGATGCCTCTCCATCTTCTAAATCTTGTTCTGAAAATCATTAAGGGGTGAGCGTCTAAAATACACTCAGTGGGTTAACTTAAATGATTGCACAGTTAAAAATAGATATGCATGCCAAATATACCATAAAATGTAACATATGCCAATTTAATAAAATAATTTGCACATTGTCGTTCGATAACTAAATGAAAATATTTTAGACCGAACCGTCATTCGATAACTTGTGTTAGTTGCTATATGTGTACCGGGCCGTCACCCCAGTACGATGTTAGCATACTTTGAAATATATTTTAGTATTGAATCGACGTAGCCAGTAACTTGTGTTAGTTGGTATATGTGCACCGAGTCGTCACCCTGTACAAGTGTTAGTAAAAAAATATTTGTCATCGAACTAAAAACACACATGACACATAACATGACATATAAGTAACACATATCACATTTTAACTTAGCAATCATGACATAAAATATAACACTCGGTAAAGAGTGAAAGTTACCCCACCTTAAATTTATTGGAAAAGTGTAAAGTGGACTAGGCTTGCTCGTGAGTCTCAGGTATGCCTGCAAGGATATACTAAACTGAGTTCTACTTATAATAATAATTCCTATGGCTAAAACTCAATTTCTAAAAATTATTTCTAATACTCAAGCTATATTCTAGAATAATATAATTAAAATAAGCTAATTATTAACTTAAGAAAATAATAATAGCTAATTGTTAAATAAAATGAGTTAAAATAAAAAGTTTATACTTAAAATAATTAAATAAAAATACATATTTCTTTTAAAAATTAAAAATAGTAATAAATCGTAACATTAAAAATATGGATACAAATGACATCAATTTTATTAAAAACGAATATTAAATAAAGATTTTATACCTTAAATAATATAGATGGTAAAATTATAATTAATATTTGTTATAAAAACTATATAAATCAAAATTTATAATTATAATTGAAATGTTAAAGTATATATGAAATTATAATAATACTTAATTAAAAAGTATTAAGTTAAATATAAGTTAAATATATAATTAAGATATTAAATAAAATAAATAAATAAATAAATAAAGTAAATAAATAAATAAAGTAATAAATAAATAAATAAATAAATAAAGTAATCAAACATACTTGTTGCTACTGCATGCGCCGTAAGTTTCAGTTCCAAATTTTAAGTTTTCATCTTTTTTTTTATTATTAATATATTTTTATAAATTACAATCAAGTCCCTACATTATATTAAATTCTCATTTAAACTTACCCAAAACTTAAAACTTATTACAAAATGATCCAACTTGAATTATACAACTCCATTTGAAAATCCAAAAGTACGTATGGAGTCCTCGCAAGGTGAGGATCACATGCATACCAATTTTTCATGAAAATAATGAAGTTTAAAGGGGACAAAATTTTGATACGAAGTGGGTCTCTTCCCAACTTCTTCATTTCACGTCCAAACTCAAAACTAATTATATGTTTGTGATCCTCGTGAGGAGGGCTTCAAAATGACCTATAATATCAAAGTTATATCCCAACAATACAAAATATGCCATTAAAGAGTTAAAAGCTTCGACTGAGTTTTTATAACTCATACGAAATCCATTTTACAAAAGAGTTATATATTTGAAATCTATTCTTCAAGACGATAATTTTCGTATATAACATGATAAGAATAAATTGCAAGATGAATATTTTAAATTTCAACAGAATGAAACAAAAAAAAGATTAAAAAAATGCAGTTTATATATATATATATATATATATATATATATACATTATACGTGAGTGTGTGATAATGAAATGAAAGGGATTGTGTACTTAGAGATTCTATTACTAATAAAAAGTCATCTTTAAAAAAATAAAAAAGGTAGATGATGAACCTGTTAGTAGTGATAGGAAGGTCTACTGTTTAAGCTCCTCATCTCTCTCTCATTTTATTCGTTTAATTAAATAGGTAGATAATTTTGATAGACAAGTTTTTCACAGTAACTCATTCTTATCCAATTAATTGACATGTACTTATAATAAATAAAATAATAATAATATATATTTATTATTGTTTCTTATATATATATATATATTATATAACTGTGGTATTACACCCACCCCTACTAAAATAAAAATTTCGTCCTCGAAATTTCACTTATTAGGTATGAGTAGATTCGGATATTTATTTCGTATGTCATCATCTCGTTCCCACGTCGCTTCTTCTTTATTGTGTCAGCTCCATTGAACTTTGACTAAAGTAACTTCACGATTCCTTAGCTTATGAACTTTTCTGTCAAGGATGACTATAGAAAATTCCTCATACGCTGTGTTATCGTCGATCGTTATAACCTCATGGTTAACAACATGGCTTGGATCAAAAATATATCCACGTAGCATGGACACATGAAATACATCATGCACTCCAGCTAGCTCAGGTGGTAAAGCTAACTTGTATGCCAATTCGCCAATTCGCTCCAAAATCTCGTAAGACCCAATGTATCTTGGCTTGAGTTTTCCTTTCCTTCCAAAGAGAGAAATTCCTTTAATTGGTGAGACTTTGAGAAAAACTTTATCTCATTCCTGAAACTGCAAATCTTTGCGTCTTTTATCAGCGTAAGACTTCTGTCGATTCTGCGCAGTCAAAATTCTTCTTCTGATCTTTTCAATTGCCTCTACTGTCTTTTCTACTATCTCTGGTCCTAGAACTTTCTTCTCACCAACTTCATTCCAATAAAGGGAAGATCTATACCTCCTTCCGTAGAGTGCCTCATAAGGGGCCATGCCTATCGTAGCTTGAAAACTGTTATTATAAGCAAATTCTATTAGTGGTATATATCTTTCCCAACTATTCCTGAAATCTAGGACACATGCCCTCAGTATGTTTTCCAATATTTGAATAGTCCTTTTAGATTGGCCATTGGTTTGTGGATGGAACGCCGTGCTAAACTTTATCTTCGTGCCCATCGCATTTTGTAAGCTGTGCTAGAATTTTGATGTAAATCTTAGATCTTGATCCGAAACTATAGAAGCTGGTACACCATGTAATCTGACAACTTCTTCTAGATAAATTTGTGCAAGTTTATCTATTCCGTGAGTCATTTTAACTGGAAGAAAATGTGCAGACTTGGTTAAACGATCCACTATTACCCATATAGCTTGATTTCCTCGTACTGATCTTGGTAAACCAGTAACAAAATCCATTGTGATATGCTCCCATTTCCACTCAGGAATCTCTAATGGCTTCAAGAGCCCTGAGGGTCGTTGATGTTCTACTTTCACTTGCTGGCAAGTCATACACTTTTGGATAAACAAGCCTATATCCCTCTTCATATTTCTCCACCAAAATGCATTCTTCAAGTCTTGGTACATCTTGGTTCCTCCTGGATGTACCGTGTATGGAGAACAATGAGCTTCTGACAAAATTTCTCTAATAAGATCCTTATTCTAGGAACACATAATCTTTTTCCAAAGACGAGTGTCCTATCATCAGTGAGAGCAAATCCCTTTCCTTCCCCAATCTCCACGTGTTCCTTAATTCTCCTGAGAAACTCGTCTCCAGCTTGTAGTTCCTTGACTCTATCTCTTAGGGAGGATTTAATCAGTAATACAGTTAATACCACTTCAATGCTACTTGGAGGTATCACTACTTCCAAACTCATTCGAGAGAACTTCGCCACCAACAATTCTTGGTTTGTTATAGAACAGGCTAATTCCCTTTTGCTTTTTCTGCTTAGAGCATCTGCCACCACATTTGCCTTCCCTGGATGGTACAATATTGTACAATCGTAATCCTTGACTAATTCCAACCATTTCCTTTGTCTCATGTTTAATTCCTTTTGTTCGAAAAAATATTTTAAGCTCTTGTGATCCGTATAAATTTGACATTTAGCTCCATACAAATAATGTCTCCAAATTTTCAAGGCATGTACCACAGCTGCCAATTCTAAATCATGAGTTGGATAGTTCTGTTCATGAATCTTGAGTTGTCTAGACGTATAGGCAACTACTTTATCTCGTTGCATCAGAACACATCCCAATCTTGCTTTGAAGCATCACTATAGATGACAAATCCTTCTATTCCATCAGGAATCGTCAGTACATGTGCTGTGATCAATTTCTATTTAAGAAGGTTGAAACTCTTTTCACACTCTTCCGTCCAACAGAACTTAACTTCCTTGCAAGTTAATTTCGTCAAGGGCCCTGCAATCTTCGAAAATCCCTCAATAAATCTTCTATAATATCCAGCCAATCCAATGAAACTTCGTACTTCTCCCACATTTGTAGGTGTCTTCTATTTCTCTACTGCTTCCACCTTGGCCGGATCCACCTCGATTCCTCGAGCTGACATGATGTGTCCAAGAAAGATAACTTTGTCTAACAAAAATTCACATTTCTTGAATTTGGCATACAACTTTTCCTTTCTTAGTGTCTCTAAAACGATCCTCAAATGTTCTTCATTTTGTTTCCGATCTCTAGAATACACTAAGATATCATCAATGAACATGATCACGAATTTGTCCAAGTACGAGTGGAAAACACGATTCATCAAATCCATGAAAATTGCTGGTGCGTTGCTAAGTCCAAAAGGCATCACCACGAACTCATAATGTCCGTAATGTGTTCTAAAAGCAGTCTTCGAAATATCACTTTGCTTGATTCGCACTTGATGATATCCCGACCTCAGATCTATCTTGGAGAACACACTAGCTGCTTAGAAAAATCTGCATGATTAACATTCATACTCACTTTGATGCGGTCAACCCTTGCATCATTCCTTGCCACGTATCGATTGAAGGTATCTTCGACACTCTTCACTTCGTGCTGCTGCATACTAGGCCCCCTTTGTGTCAACTCTGTAATCTGCTTTGCTGGGACTCTAGTAGCTTGTAGATATTAGCTAGACTAGAGACGATCTCATTATCCCTATTTGGCTTCACCACTTGATGTTTAACTTGAGCCACTTTACCAAGTACATATGATCCTCTATCTCTCTCTATAGGCCAGTCACGTAAATTTATAGAGATGTCTTCAAACAACTTTTCTACTTCAAGTGCTGTCTTAGATAACAGCGCTCCTCCTGATGATACATCAATAAAAATATGCGACTCATAATCCAATCCATAGTAGAAGATACTTATGTATTGAGCCTTACACATCCCATGTTGTGGACACTTCCTGAGCATATCTTTAAACCTGTCCCATGCCTCATAAAATTTCTAACCCTGATTCATAACAAATTGGGTGATCTCTTGCCTCATTCTAAAAATTCTTGAGGGTGACATGTATCTCTCTAAGAACTTCTACTGCAGTTGGTCCCATATAGTGCAATTCACTGCATCAAGAGTCTCATACCAAGCTTCTGCCCTATCAATCAAAGAGAACTTGAATAGGACGATCCGCCTAGCATTATCATTTGCTCCAGCACCCTTTTGAGTATTCACATAACCAAGGAATCTTCTGAGGTGCTGATATGGATCTTCAAAATGACCTCCAGAAAAGGGATTTTTCTCCACCATGCTAATAAGAGCGGGATGTATCTCAAAATCATCAACTTCCACCATTGTTCCTATCAACCCCATGTTGTCAATACCATAGTTCGTGAAGATTTAACGTATGGCAATATTATCCGGATTCTACCTTGCTCCGGCCACGTTTAGCTCAATGTGTTATTCCTTCTTTCCTTCATCTCCTTTTTACTAGTGCACAAGTATCTCAGAAAAATTTAGGTTAGATAAAAATAAATAATCACAAATAGAAATCTTAATCAACTAGAAATAATAAACTAATAATAACAGCCGACCCAAAGGTAGAATCCAACATTTGAATGTATAACAAGTTATGCAAAGTGGCACAGCCGTTCTGTTCGGCACAGCTTGCGCGACATCACCACTTTGATCATAATTTTTTCGTTTGAAATCCGATTGAGGCGTTCTTTATGCCAAAACGATCCTCTCTTCTGTGGCTTTCCAACTATATATCACAATTCCCATCCAGAGCTCCACACTAATACAGAAAAATTACACAAGTTGGACGTGCATTTTTCAGCATTCCTACACAAGTTGCACCTTTTCTCCAACTTGGCACTTTTGATCTTTTTTCCACCTAAAACACAACAAAACACCTCAAGTGCACATTTTTCTCACATATATTGAATATAAGATTCTTGTGCTAATATATGACAACAATTCTCATAAAAAAGGTGTTAAATTGGACACTAAAACACACTTATTTTCACTCTCAACAAACCCCCAAACTTACCCGTTGCTCGTCCCGAGGCAATAAAATAAAAATAAAGAGAGAGAGAGAGTATGAAAATTAGTGGGGAAACAAGGACTATGACTCATACCATATTCAAAATACAATTGTCCTCAACTTAGGTCAAACATTCTCATTACATGTAATAATCAATTCATAGCATACAAGTTAAGAAAATCACCACAATTCAAGTGCTCCATTGACATGTTCTCACGGGAAATATATATATCACTCGCAGTCAAGTGTAAAAGATGTACACTTATGTGTTATGGTGTTTACGCTCAGATTCAATTCAAGTGAATGCGTAACCATAAGCTTGCCAAAAGTCTCAAACTCTCCACCACTAAAAGTATGATTCGATAATGAGATTAAAAAAGACTTTTTATTTGGTTTTAATGTGGGTTCTTTGGTTAAGGTAGGAAATATATGGACAAGTGACTCAAAATTCGGATCGATCAACGACCGTCTCTCTCAATCTTTATTTTTCCTCATCACTTCAGTTAAACACAACACTCTCCTCAACTCTTTCACTTTTTTTCTTTCAAGCACAACATTTTTTTCCTTCTTTTTCTTTTTTTTTTTCTTCTCTCGAGGTACCAGTTTTGGGCACTACCTCTCGCATCCTCCATATGGTACTAGATTTAAGTACTACTCTAGGGTATTTGATTCCATGAAGTAATAGATTTAAGCACTACTCGATTTTTCTTAGATGCTTTATCAAACTCAATCACTGTTTCAACACAAATTCATTCCTTCCCAAGTTTTTATCAAGCTCCATCAACACACTTTAAAAAGCCATTAATTCTCTTCTAGAAAGACATTCAAGGCTCAAAAAATTGAGATGCTCAAAGTTGTTATTTCTCGTAGGCTGCCAAAGAATAAGATTTTTAGGCTCAACGGGGCTAACTACGGATAAACATCATTTGGTAGGAAATTATTTGGCTAAGTGACTCATAAATTCAAGGATGGCCTAAGATCATCTCCCATCATCTAACACACATATAATCTGAAGTAAGAGAAGAGGTAAGTTCTAGAATACACACACAAGAACAATACTCACCAGAAAAGAAATATCATGTGATTATGTACATGAATAAGCTCAAAATCTCACATGAGTTTTTAACAAGTAACAGATCACTTTTCATGGTAAGTAATATCTCACAAGTACATATAGAGCTTCATATCACAATATAACTCAAGTAGACTTCCTTCATCAATTTCAAGAGCATATGAATTTCATACAAAATTTAAAATAATATAAGCTCACATGGATCACCAAAAATATAAACTCAATCCTTCCACTACATGAATTAAATGCACACATAAAATTAGAATTAGGAAACGAGGGCACCTGATTTTTCTTCAACGTATGCACGAGTTCCTCGAGTTGTTCAACTCGATCAGGTCAAAGCCTCAGTGTAGAACTCATCTTGCCACTCTTTTACCTATTCTTTCATCAAAACTTAAACATACTCATCATCACAGATTCATCAATAATAAAATAGGAGAACTATAAGAAAGACTCAATTGACTATCTAATCGACTCCACACACTAAAAACACCACAGAACACTAGGCAAATTGCAAAAAATCGACACATCAAAACTGATTAAAGTTCAACATACCGTAAAAAATCAATTCCCCTAGCAAACATTACAAAGAAAAGATTATACTCTTGGTACTTCAATGAGGTAATAACATCAGTAATAAGGCTGACCATCATGCGAGTTTTGCCCGACAGCTTGTGGCCCTCGTGCGTGTCCCGTGCACCAAGCTGCTCATCACCGTGCACCAAACACCCACCATCGCATCTGGATGGCCGACTGCATGTCCTCAGCGCACGACAGGTGATAGCCACCTCACCCACGTTCCAACTTGCTTAATGTTCACACCCTGTACATGACTTGCCCCGAAAAACATGTGTGAAAACCAGACATCTGATCGTGCGCCTCTGCCCAGATAAAATGCATGCTTTTACGCTATGCTACTCTTCAGCAAACGCCTGTCGCGCCGCCGGCATCGACCTTGTCCAGAACGCCAAAGGGGACTCAACTGGATACACATTGAACCCATCCCAAATACGTGCAGACTCGACCGGCCACCTGGGAAACACGCTCGGAATAATTGTCAGTTAAAACTCATGGACTCGCTCAGAACTGCATGCTAACTCAATCGAAAATCCATACTGACTCGACTGAAAATGCGATGGACTCTCCCGAAAATGCTACCACCTACATCCGCGTCGCCAGCAACTCTCCAATCTTGCTCGCTAAGTAAGCCGCCGTTTGCGGGATTATCCACGTCGCTAGATGCCTCTAGCCGTCGACGTAACACAGTCCAGCCATGTGTTATTCAAGCCACCTGCGAGCAACCGTGCCGCAGTCTATAGACACTACTGCCCAGCCGTTGCTGGCGAGCACCGCGCTGCCTTAGCCATCATGGATGGCCCATGTTGTGTCTCGGCAGGCTGTGATGTAAATGTCATCTCAATTGTGTTAAAGCAATTAGATTAGTATGTTTATATTCTTAGCTCATGATTGGTCAGAAATCATGAGGTGGAGGCTTGCAACGTGAATAAAAACAGATCATGAAGTATGTATACATACAGCAGGGGTATGTGTGACTAGGGTGATTTTGGAGATATTTTCAGCAGTTGTACAGTTCGGTTGGCAGCAGTTAGTGACTTGGATTTGAAGTCTCACATGTCAGCTGTGTTATGGAGGTTACATCAGCTCAATTGATAACCGTTTGGTAACAGAAAATTAGCTGGAAAGAGTGTTGATCACGTTAGTCCTATATCTTTCAGTTATGAGCATATGTGTATAAATAGATGATCTGTAGTTCATTATAAGGTTTAATATGATCATTCACAAGCCAGCAATAAAATCTCATCACTATAATGGACGTAGGTTCCTTCTGGAACTGAACCACTCTACATCGTTTGCATTCTATAGCTTTACACTCACACACACTTCTTGTTCATCATCCTTCATCAAGTTAAGTTCTCTTTGATTCTTTTTAGTTAATTCTCTAAGTAATTACGTTAAACACTTAGAGTGTGATCTTCGATCCTGACAATTGGCGCCTTCTGTGGGAAACGACATAGACCAAGAGAAGGGAAACGCAGATCAATCAAGAAAGGAGGAGAAGTAGGTGTTGGATTGTATACTAAAAGTCTAGCTTTTTGTATGAACAATGTTATAACAATTAATTTGAAATGTGAATCATATGATCAAATGATTGCGTCTTATAATTTATTTATATGAACGATGCAATAGGCCACTTACTTTATACTTTAGATAATATGTTGTGCGACAACATGCGGAAGATCATATTATCGGTTTCCTTATAAAGTATAAACAGATGCTCACAACCGAGATAGACGGGGACTCTCTATCGGGATGATTGTAGTGTGGTTTGGTATTAGCTTGTCTTGGCTATAGAATCACATTAGTGCACTTGTGTGTATTGAGCAGGACCGCTTGAGATCGTTCGACTTATACTGACTTATAGGAGAACTTGATCTCTGTTATTATGGAAGTTCGTGCTCTTAATCCCTATACAATAACCTCGACACGTAGGGCAGTATGTATTTCTTTGATTCATCAATGGGTGAGATTTACATGTAATTAAATCAACAAACTCGATGAGTTGGGAAGTAGTGCTGTCTCTATGGTGTGCTGTTGATTGTAGAAGGAATCCGTGTCCGTCATAGGCTGATGATGTCCCCTTGAGGAGCTCATAAGGATTATCATGTAAACCCTGCAGGTGGAATTTATTCCGGCATGATAATGAGGTTGAGTGGTACTACTCTTGGATGAAATATTAATTAATTGAGTTGTTAGTAACTTAAATTAATTAATGGACATTGTATATCTTAAACATGGGGAGACTAACGAGCTCATAATAAGAAGGAGCCCAAAACGTAATTTTGGGATTGGAAAGGCAGTGCAGTAATAATATTTCAGTGGAATATATTATTATTATTAGACTTAAGTATAAGCTTTGGGCTAAGCTTGGATACTTAAGCCCAATGGAGGCCCAACCCAATTTCTCCTCCTGGTCCCTGCTGTAGCCCATGTATATAAGTCACCTCAACTTATCTGGAACCCTAATCTAATCTAATCTAATTGATTATTCACGTGTGATGAGGGTTAAGAGCAGTTTGAGGAGGCCTCGTAGATCGTCGCCCACACGACGTCGAGATCGGACTTGGGACATACGGCAGAAGATTAGAAGGTAGTTTTCTGCTGCTATCTGTCACCTTGAGAAATTGATATAAAATCGTACAGTACTCAGAATTCGATGATCAATATACTGTCGGAAAGCCGTTGAAGAGAGGATCGTCTGAGCACAAAGATCATTCAATTCCGACATCAGACGAGGAAGTTATGGCTATTCTCGTGGGACTGCACAGTCTGCCAGCGTGAATCAACTTTCTTCAACATACCCTGGTGAACGGTAATACGTTTCATGTTTTATTGCTTCTGCTGATATTAGAAACGTATGGAACCCTAACGGTTCATGTTAACCAAATGATCCAAGCACCAACAGTAGGAAGGTGATTGAAGACAGAAAACATCATGGAGGTCACCAAGTTCGATATCGAGCGGTTTACTAAGAAATCAGATTTTGGGCTGTGGAAAATCAAGATGAGATCCATCTTGGTACAGCAAGGTCTCGGTGCAGCCATCAAAGAAACTCTGGTCAATGAAGCTGCAGCGGTTGATGCTCAAGCTGCAGCGGCTGAAGTGGAGCTTCAAGAAAAGGCTCTAAGTGCTATCTTTCTATGCCTTGGTGATAAAGTACTTAGAGAGGTTCAGAAGGAAACAACTATCATTGGAGTATGGAACAAGATGGAATCCTTGTTCATGGGAAAATCGAATGCAAATAGGTTACATTTGAGGCAAATATTTCATGCCTTCAAGATGAATGATGAAAGGCCTTTGATGGATCAAGCTGATGAGTTCTGCAAGATTACAGATGAGCATGAGATTGTGGATTTCAAACTGACAAGTGAAGATAAGACAGTCATGTTGTTATCAGCATTACCAAGATCTCATAGGCACTTCAAAGATTCACTACTCTATGAGGATAGGGCACAATTCAACTAGAAGATGTTCTATCAGCTCTTTGGTCCAAAGATTTAGAGATAGAGGCTGAAAACGTTACAAATTTAGGTGGATAAGGGTTGTTTGCAAAGCAAGGCAGAAATCAGAACAAGAAATTCAATAAAGGGAGAGGTGCTGATCACAAGAAGAGGAATTCGAGTTCAAAGAAGCAAGATGATGAAGATAGTGATTCGCAGGAAGAATATGAGGTTAGGAAGTATTACTACTGTCATGAGCCTGGTCATTTCAAGAGAAATTGTTCAAAGTTGAAGGTTGTGAAGGCTAGGAGGTCTGAAAATGCAAGAGGGGGACAAAATAATCAAGCAAATCAAGTTGTGGATTGACATGTAGTTGCTGATTTTGATTGTTTGGAGGTCTTGTCTGTTACAGCATCTAGGAACTCAACTGGTTGGATTCTTGATTCTGGATACACCTATCATATGACACATATGAAGGATTGGCTTGTAGATTTCAAACAGATGGAAGATGGCTCTATCTTGCTAGGTAACAATCAAGTTTGTAGCATTAAAGGTGTAGGTTCTGTCATGTTCAAGTTGCCTGATGGTTCTGTTAAGTTGCTATCAAATGTGAGGTATGTTCCTCAACTAAGGAGGAATTTAATTTCCCTTGGAATGTTAGACTCTCTCGATTATGAATTTCAGTCTCGAGGTGGAGTTCTTACGGTCTTTCAGGAGGGGAGATTAGCACTTCAAGGTGTTAAGAAGAATGACTTGTATGTTTTGGATGGTAAGTTAATAAATCCAGGGAATAATGTCACTAAACGTGCTGGTAAGACACAGTTATGGCGTCGAAAAGCTGCACAAACAAGTCCAAGAGGAATGCAAGAATTGTCCAAACAAAATTTGATAAGTTTCAAATATGATGGAAAAATAAGTCAAGAGTGATCAGAGTTCTACGAGAATGGAACGAGTTGATCAAGCTCAAGGTGGAGTGCTTGGATCAGGAAGGAAGCTTACTGAGGTGTCTACTGTTTCTGGGATGGAGACTAATGAGCTAAAAAGATTTCAAAGGCTGGTGGGCTACAACAAGAAGGAATATGCATCTAGAAAAATGAAGGATCTGGAGCATACTTCGGTTGATGATTAAGTAGCACTTGAGGTGGAGTTTTATCATGCTCAGAGTTGTGGAGAAACCATCAAATGAAAGGACAGTGGTCAAGTTGCAGCAAGCAGATTCAATTTTAAGACTTTTATCAATTACATTCTGCTAAGTTTCTACCTAGTTCAATACATGAGCTATGTAGAAGTTTTGTTGGTGTGTTCTAAATCATGTCAATAGGTTGTTGTTCCCTTAAGAACAGTGGTAAGGTGGAATAGGGATGAGGGGTTGGTGGAATTGAATGAGTTTAAGGTGGAGAATTGTGATGTAAACGTCATCTCAATTATGTTAAATCAATTAGATTAGTATGTTTATATTCTTAGCTCATGATTGGTCAGAAATCATGAGGTGGAGGCTTGCAACGTGAATAAAAACATATCATGAAGTATCTATACATACAACAGGGTTATGTGTGACTAGGGTGATTTTGGAGATATTTTCAGCAGTTGTACAGATCGGTTGGCAGCAGTTAATGACTTGGATTTGAAGTCTCACACGTCAGCTGCGTTATGGAGGTTACATCAGCTCAATTGATAACCGTTTGGTAACAGAAAATCAGTTGGAAAGAATGTTGATCATGCTAGTCCTATATCTTTCAGTTACGAGCATATGTGTATAAATAGATGATCTATAGTTCAATGTAAGGTGTAATCTGATCATTCACAAGCCAACAATAAAATCTCATCACTATAGTGGACGTAGGTTCCTTCTGGAACTGAACCACTCTACATCATTTGCATTCTATAGCTTTACACTCGCACACACTTCTTGTTCATCATCCTTTATCAAGTTAAGTTCTCTTTGATTCTTGTTTGTTAATTCTCTAAGTAATTACGTCAAACACTTAGAGTGTGATCTTCGTTCCTGACACGGGCCTTTCTTCCAGCGAGTGTCTACCGTCAGCCATGCTGCCCCACAGCCCCATCGACTAATCGCAACACCATCCTTCCTTAAAAAATAACCGCCAATCCCGACTTTGCCTTCGAACATGCCACCATCCGCCATTGTCGTTCATCGACTTTTCCGACAGCGGCCGTGATCCGTCATCTCCGGTCAGTGGTGCAATGTGTGTGTTGTGTACAGTTAGGGTATCCATCAAGAAAATAAATTCTAAGACCCTAACAACATGTACACACATAAACCCTAGCCTAACGTTTCACGCTTCACCACAAAACCGAAGCTCTGATACCAATTATTAGTATTTGATCATTTGGTTAATGTGAACCATTAGGGTTCCATATGTTTCTAATCTTGCGGAAGTAAGAAAACAAAGAAATGTATTACCTTTCTCCAGGGTATGTTGAAGAAGATGAATTCTCACCGGCAGCCTGCGCAGCCTCACCATTTTGATCATAACTCTCTTGTCTGATCTCCAATTTGAGTGATCTATGCGCCAAAACAATTCTCTCTTCAGTGGCTTTTCAATTATATATCACACGTTCAGTTCTGATTTCTATACAATTTTAGAAAAATCGTACAAGTTGTCAAACAGCAGCAGCAAACAACCTTCCGATTTTCTGTTGTATTCCTAAGTCCAATCTCGAAGTCGTGTGGGCCACGATCTTCGAGATCTTCTCAATTTGTTGATCCCTCACCCTCCTCACAATGTTAGGCATGAATAATCAGTTGATTAGAATTTCCGGACAGTTGAGATGACTTATATATGGGCTACGGCAGGGAACAGGAGGAGAAATTAGAGTTGGGCCTCCATTGGGCTTAAGTATCCAAGCTTAGCCCAAAGCTTATACTTAAGTCCAATAATAATAATATATACCACTAAGATATTATTACTGCACTACCATTCTAATCCCATAATTACGTTATGAGCTCCTTTTTATTATGAGTCCGTTAGTCTCCACATGTTTAAGATATACAATGCCCAATAATTAATTAAGTTACGGACAACTCCATTAATTAATATCTCATCCGAGAGTAGTACACTCAACCTCATTATCATGCCGGTATAAATCCACCTACAGGGTTTACATGATAATCCTTATGAGCTCCTCAAGGGGACATCATCAACCTATGATGGACACGTATTCCTTCTACAATTAACATCACACCATATAGACAACACTATTTCCCAACTCACCGAGTTTGTTGATTTAATTACATGTAAATCTCACCCATTGATGAATCAAAGAAATACATACTGCCTTATGTGTCGAGATTATTGTATAGGGATTAAGAGCACGAACATCCATAATAACTGAGATCAAGTTCTCCTATAAGTTAGTATAAGTGGAACGGTCTCAAGCGGCCCTGCTCAATACACATAAAGTGCATTAATGTGATTCTATAGTCAAGACAAACTAATACCAAATCACACTACAACCATCCCGATAGAGAGTCCCCGTCTATCTCGGTTGTGAGCATCTATTTATACTTTATAAGGAGACTGATAATATGATCTTACGTGTGTTGTCGCACAACATATTATCTACAGTTTAAAGTAAGTGGACTATTGCATCGTACATATAAATAAATTATAAGACGTAATCATTTGATCATATGATTCTCATTTCAAATAAATTGTTATAACATTGTTCATACAAAAAGCTAGACTTTTAGTATACAATCCAACATCTTCAACATTAGCCTTCACTTCTTGCTGTTGCATACTAGGCTCCCTTTGTGTTAACTCTATAATCTGCTTCTACTGGGCTGTAGTAGCCTGTTGATGTTAGCTAAACTAGAGACGATCTTATCATCCCTATTCGGCTTCACCACTTTATGTTCAACCTGGGCCACTTTTCCCACTATATAAGTTCCTATATCTTTCTCTATAAGTCAGTCACGTGAATTCATAGATATGTTATCAAACAACTTTTCTGCTTCAAGTGTTGTCTTAGATAACAACGCTCCTCCTGATAATGCATCAATAAGAATACGCCACTCACAATCCAAACCATAGTAGAAGATACTTATTTACTGAGTCTTAGACATCCCATGATATGGGCACCGCCTGAGCATGTCTTTAAACCTATCCTAAGCCTCATGAAATTTCTCACCATGATTCATAACAAATTAGGTGATCTCTTGCCTCATTCTTAAGATCCTTGAGGGTGACATGTATCTCTCCAAGAACTTCTGCTGCAGTTGGTCCCATATAGTGCAATCTATGGCATAAAGAGTTTCATACCATTCTTCTTCCCTATCAATTAAAGAGAACTTGAATAGGGCGATCCGCCTATCATTGTCATTAGCTCCAGCACCCTTCTGAGTGTTTGCATAACCAAGAAATCTTTTGAGATGTTGATATGGATCTTCAAAACACCCTCCAAAAAAGGGATTCTCCACCATGTTAATAAGATCGTGATGTATCTCAAAATCATAATCTTCCCCCCTTGCTCCTATCAAACCCATTTTGCCAATCCTATAGTTCGTGAAAATTTTACGTATGGCAACATTATTCGGATTCTGCCTTGCTCCAGCCATGTTTAGCACTGTATGTTATTCATTCCTTTCCTTCCTCTCTTTTTCCTAGGGCACAAGTACCTCAGAAAAATTCAAGGTTAGATAGAAATAAATAATCACAAATAGAAGTCTTAAACAAACTAGAAATAATAAACTAATAATAACAGCCGTCCCCGGTAACGGCGCCAAAAACTTGATGTGCGTTTTCTTTTCATGCAAAATAAATCCCCAAGTATTAAGGATATCAGTTGCAGCTTAAGCAAGCGACCAAGTTAAATATCGAACCCAAAGGACGGCGTATTATCAATTTAATTATTTACTAAATTAATTAAGACGAAAGACAATTATGTTTGAGGTTTGATTATCAACTACTAAACAATTAATTAAAATAACAAATAAAATAAATAACATTGGAATAATACGAAAGTGGATCAAGTATGGAGAATAGGTAGCTCTAAGGTAATCCAGTTTTACTACTTAACTTCCCTCTCAAGTACAGGCCGACTCTAACTTGTTGACTATGGACGCATCACTAAACCATGCAAATCTACTCTATAGATACAAATAAATATGCATGTAACACGTGTGAATAACCTTGGAGCAAGAGATATAATCTCACCCCCCTTTTAGGTACTATCAGTATCAATTATTTTCCACGTCTGGAATCTAACCCTATATGATCTCTCTTTATAGGTACTATAAAATATGAAGCTTCGGAGTCCCCTCACTTAGAATCATAACAATAAACCCTGTTCAGCAGTGAACGCGCTCAATCAACAACCAAAATATATATTCAGACTCTATATAACAGTTGAAAATGCACAAAACGACTGTGAATATGAATTAAAAACATGCAGCCATATATAAAATAATTCCACAAGTATTGTTGTATGGAAGACACACAAGAGAGTTTAATTAATTCATAAAACCTTCAAAATTCTAGATCTACCAAAACGGTTCTAGCCCATTATGTTGCGAAGAATAATCATGGGGGTTGGATAGATATTACTCATATGTCTGGAAAATACAAGATAAATTAGGAAATGAATAAAACCCTAGATGCGGGAGTCGTCACGTCCTTCTCCATCTTGAATCCTCCTCTTGGTTCTCCTCTTGATTCAGCAGATGAATTTTCAAAGTGATGGATGGATGGAGAAAAGGATGTGAATGATAGTTGGGGGGTAAAACCCCCTTGTGGGGTGTAGGATGATTGTTACGGTACCTTCTCATATGAATAATGATGTAAAATATATATAGGTGTGAGAAGAGAATTAAATAAGGAAATAAAAGATATGGGTGAATCATGGAGGATTATGTGATAAGGAGATTAATTGTGCTCCAAGAAATAGGTAATTTTTAGAATTTTTCAGAAATTCTCGGAAATTCTCGCTGGCAGCTGCGCGACTTCACGATTTTGAGCATAACTTCCTCGTTCAAACTCTGATTTTAGTGATTCTTACACTCACACGATCCACTTTTCCTTGTCTTTCTATCCATATAAATAACTCACTAAAAGTACAACATTTGGAGATGTAACAAGTCATGTAATGTGAAAAGTCGTGATGAGTAGAAACAGCTTGCGCGATGTCACTATTTTGATCATAACTTTCTTGTTTGGACTCCGATTGAGGTGTCTCTTTAGCTTTCCAACCATGTATCGCACTTCTATTTTTGAGCTCCACACAAATACAGAAAAATTACTAAATTGGACATGCGTTTTTTAGCATTCTTGCACAAGTTACACTTTATCTCCAACTTTGCATTTTTTATCCTTTTTCCACCTAAAATATAATAAAACACCTCAAACGCACATTTTTCTCACATATATTGAATATAAGACATTTTTACTAATATATAACAATAATTTCCATAAAAAATATGTTAAATTGGATACTAAAACACGCTTATTTTCACTCTCATCATGAGGCTAGCAATGTGATTGGTTGAGGATTATGTAGATTTTGCACACCTTATGTTTAATAAATTGATTGTTATAATTATAATCTATCATGAATGCATATTATAATCTTATGTTATTACTTATATGATTGGTTTTTCTTAGCATGTGATTAGGATGGCCAACCCGATTATGTGTGTTAGGGTAATTGATTGAATCATTGATGACATGATGACTTAATTAGTATGTAGAGAGTTTGGCCAAAACCTTCTTGTGTTTAGAACCTCACGATAGGACATTAGTAAAAATTACTTGCAAAAGTGTTTGAACTAATGAGGGGAACCAAAACAAAACTCACTTGACTTTAGAAAGGGAACATAGGAATATGTCCATACCTCAAACATAAAATTCTTCGTGATAATATCTCTAGTAAGTATATTAATATCCATAATACCTATAGGAATGGTGAGGATTGGAGACACTATTAGTAAGTGCCCTTAATATCATAACATGATGATCATCAATGCACGTGTGTGTATGAGTCTATATATGTATTTTTCATGATGCTACTAATCTTGTATACTTTTTAGATTGTTCTTGTTATTCCATTGCTTTCTTAGTTGTTAATTGTAGTATAATTCTATCATTCTATTATCTATTAGTCATTATAGAGTGAAAATCTCTAGAATATGGATACATGTAGTTTCTTCATTTGATCGATATTTAACTTGGTCAACTATTACTACGATATAGTACACTTGCTCCAAAAATCGAACGAAAAAAAATAGCGATCACCAAGGCAGAAACACTGGGCATGGACCGTGTACGGCGCAACATCTACATCAGACACTTGTCTCCTTCAGGCGGAAGACACACACAACAAAAGTTTTGAGATGGAACAATTTCTTACAATTTTGATAAACAGAACAGAGCAGTTTTTTACAATTTTGATAAACAAAAAATAATAATTTCTAAAAATTTTTATTATATTGGCTAGGTTTTCAGCAAATTGGGAAGGGTGATTTCACCTTTCAAATTTTGATTCGTAAACTAGAGATATGAAGGAACATTGTATTTAGATGGGGAATTTTAGCGATGATGAAGACAGAGTGGGGAGATTAATCAAACCAGGTTAGAGGAAGTAGAAATCTTTAAACGTTGTATCTAACACTAATAAAATACAAAAAAAAAATAAATAGGTAAATTAATTAATTAATTAAGGACTTATTTGTCTATATTGTGAGATGTGGGTGTTAATGATGAGTATTTAAATATTATTATTTTAATGTTATTATTTTTATCAATTTTTAGATATTAGGATAATAGTTAGATATTTATTTCTGCAGGAATTATTTCTTAGGTAGGTCTTGTGTGAGACCGTCTCAAGTGAGACCATTTTTCACTTTTTAAAATAGTTATTACTTTCGCTATAAATTGTTATTACTTTCGCTATAAATTGTTATCACTTTTTATCACTCTTTATTTGATTAGGTATCAAGATTAGGATATTCCCTAATCTTTAGGATGTCGTTCTTATAAATAATGTTGTAAGCGTACGAATGGAAATGAAGGAGAAAACCAAGTTAATTCTTCACAACATTATTTTGCAAACCCCGTTGACTTGCTGACCTGAGTCAAAGTCTCGGTTTATCATCATAACTTCGGGCCTGAGCCAGAATTTTGATAATTATCCTTTAATCACAAAAGGTGATTCTCATCATTGGTACTCTCGTTGAGAGTTGTTAATTGAGAGATCTTTTGGGGATCGTCGGGAATCACATCTATTCAAATGGTAGTAACTCATAAAAGAATCCAATTATTGGAGGTAAGATTGTTCACAAGCTTGGGTCAATCTATGAGTAAGATGGAGCACATACTGAAAAAGTTACGTCACATCAAAGGATCGCAAGAAGAAGCCATCGAAGGAGGAAGACACCTCTTCATCCGATTCATCTACGGAAGACATTTCATTGATGGAAGAGTCAATTGTGTTACCGATTTTTTATGAGGGAATTGATGAATTTTCTTATGGTGACTCATCGATCGTTGATGGGGAAGATGATGAAGTTTACGATGGCCCACCAATTTACGACGAGGAAAGTTCATCAGTTTTCTACAATGAAAACGATGCCTTTTTTGTTTCTTGCGCAGTAAAAAATACAATTCCATCGGAAGAAGGCCCATCTGACCCATCAGTTGTTTACGAAGACGCTGCAATTTTCGTTTCCTTGGGAAAAGGGTTTTCAACTGCAATGAAAAGTTTGTGCCTAGGCGTAAATCCAAGCAAGCATGGTTCATTAGAGCATACAGTAAACCAGTCGAACCAGACGATTACGGTTGATTGAAGGAGTGCATTTTCAAGTTTATCCTTGAGGACAAGGATCTTCTTGAAGGGGACGGGAATGATGAGTATTTTTGTATTATTATTTTTAGGCAAAAACTCCTGTGCACCCGGGCGCACGGACCACATTCCGTGCGCTTTTAGAATTTTGTGTTAAATTGTATACCCTTTAGTATACAGATGTGAACCCTTTATTTTCTAAAGAAAATTATTGTGTGTATTTGGGAGCATGAACAACACTCCGTGCGCCTTTAGAATTTTGTGTTAAATTGTATACCCTTTAGTATAAAAATGTGTACCCTTTATTTTCTAAAGAAAAAAATATTAATGAAAAATGTATAACCTTTAGAACAAAATAGTGTACCTTTTATTAATTAAAGTGTATACCCTTTAGACCAAAGCAATGTACCCTTACCAATAATACTAAATTTCTAAAGGCACACGGAAATTTCTAAAGGCGCACGGAATGTGTTCCCGAGCCCCGGGTGCACGCAAGCCTCACTCTTATTTTTATCAATTTTTAGATATTAGGATAATAGTTAGATATTTACTTTCTACAGGAATTATTTCTTTTACGTGGAATCTTTATTTGATTAGGTATCAAAATTAGGATATTCCATAATCTTTAGGATGTTGTTCTTATAATCTTTAGGATGTTGTTCTTATAAATAATCTTGTAAGCATATGAATGGAAAGGAAGGAGAAAACCAAGTTAATTCTTCGCAACATTGTTTTGCAAACCCTATTGACTTGCTGATCTGAATCAGAGTCTCGATTTATCGTCGTAACTCTTGGCCTGAGCCAGAGTTTCGATAATTATCCTTTAATCTCAAAGGGTGATTCTCATCAGTTAACAATAACACTTGCTTGTTTTTCCTATATTTTTTAAAAATATTATTTTAATAAAAATTAATTTTTGAATTAATAAAATGTGATAGTAGTGAATTAAATTATTTAATTAAACAATGAGAAACTCTCTTGTGAGACGAGTTATTTATGAGACGGGTCGACCCATTACTATAGTATGCTTAATGTATAGATAAAATATGCTTATTTGCAATTAAAGTATGTCATTAATAAATCAAATTATAACACACTAAGATCATACATTAATGCATAATCCAGCATATTTTAGAAAATATATTTTAACAATCATTAAGCATACTCTATCTAAATAATAGATATACTTTAACGTGTCTCACAAACGTCTCACGTAAATAACGTCTCACAAGAGACTTTGTCTTAAACAATTCGTAGTATAAATAAAGATATTTGAAAGTAAACATTTTTGTGAACCAATTTCATACATGCACCTTAATTTAGGGATTATTTTTAGAATATGAAATTTTTTTTAAATAGATGAATTATTATTATTTTAAATAAAAATATTAATTTTCAAATTCTCATACTCTAACATCCTTAACTACTTTTAATACATGAAAAATTAGAAATTGAATTATTACTCTTTTCAATAAAAAAATACTAATTTTAAAAGGCAAAAGCTCATGCGCCCCGATGTGTCGGAGACACACTGTGCCTCCATGGGAACACAACCCCCCTCCATATTTTATTTAAACATATATATTGTAATGAATTTAAATTGCAAAGGGGCAAGATGTCCCCGACACAAGAGCCTCACTCCTTTTAAAATTATGTTGTGAAATTGCAATATTAGTCTTTACAGACTCTTAATACCTACGCCATGCACCCAGTCCCCTACTGCTGTGTGTTATCTCTTCTTCCATTTTGGCGCTAAATCTCGAGTGCCCTAATTGTTTGATTGGATATGGCGAAAAATAACGCCGTCAGGAAAAACTTGTTGGAAAGATGGAGTGTCATCGAACAGGAAGAGGATGATGGCCTTTCTTGTGAGATCTGTAGATAATTGCAAGAGTTGATAAGAAGAAACTGTAATTTTATTATTCAAAAGCTCAAGAATGAATGTTACAGAAATTGTATTTATAAAAATTAAAGAGAAAAAATAGCTCCTGTAAGATTACGCCAAGTGGCAAGGTTGTTGGAGCAAAGTAGAAAATATCTACTGCACAAGCATGTGCATAGCACATGTTAAGACACCCCCTCAAGTTGGGCTGTGGTAAACCGAACAATGCCCAACTTGGATAAGAGAAAACACAGTCGAGGGCCTGCAAGGAGTTTTGTAAAGAGATCAGCTAGCTGCAGCTTGGAGCAGACGTGTAACAAAGTGAGAAATCCTGTCTTGCGTAGATCCCGAACAAGATGACAATCAATTTCAAGATGCTTCGTGCGCTCGTGGAAAACCGGGTTGCGTGTGATGTGTATAGCAGCTTCATTGTCACATTCCAAAGAGATAGGTTTGTCAACCTGAACACCAAACTCCGAACAAACATAAGAAATCCATTGCAACTCTGAAACTGTAGTACTGAGAGCCCTATACTCTGCTTTAGCGGAAGATTTAGACATTGTGGTTTGCTTCTTGCTCTTCTAAGAAATAAGAGATTGCCCGAGAAAAATGCAATAACCTGTAATTGACCTCCTAGTGTCTTTACAGGCTGCCCAATCAGCATCACTATAACCATGCAAAGAACTACTTAATATCAAAGGATAGAATATACCAAGAGAAACATGACCTTTTAGATATCTGAGAACATGAAGAGCTGCATTCCAATGAGTATCATGAGGATTAGCAACAAACTGAGACAATTGTTGAATGGAGTAGGTAATATCCGGTCTGGTAAGATTCAAATATAAAAGCCCGCCAATCAACCTCCTATAAGGCTCGGGATCAAGAAGTGGGGTGCCTTGATCAGCTTGTAAATGAAGACCTGTGGGCAAAGGAGTGCTGGCAGAAGTGCAAGTGTCATTTTGGTATCGTTCAAAATATCTGTGATATACTTCTTCTGATAGAGAAAAGTTCCAATATCAGTTCTTGCAATTTCCATGCCTAAAAAATATTTAGCATAACCAAGATCCTTGATAGTAAAAGTGGAATCCAAGTAACCTTTAATAGTAGTGATTAACTCCTCGTCAGAACCAGTAACTAATATATCATCCACATACACCAAAAGGGCCAAAAAGGCATCTCCATGTTTGTAAGTATACAAACAATGATCATAAGAAGACTGAGTAAAACCATAGCTAATAAGTTTGGAGCTGAACTCCTGATTCCATTGTCTACTTGCTTGCTTTAAACCATATAAGCTCTTTTTCAACCTGCAAACTTGTCCTGGAGCAGCCAAAGTGTAGCCTTGAGGTAATTTCATATATACTTCATCATCAAGAAAACCATGCAAAAAAGCATTGTTAACATCCATTTGGCAAATGGGCCATCCTTTCATAGTGGCTATGGCAATGAATAATCTAACAGTACCAACCTTAGCTACCGGAGAAAAAACCTCATTGTAATCAAGACCAAAAGTCTGCGAAAATCCCTTAGCCACTAAGCGAGCTTTGTATCTTTCGATACTACCATCAGGGTTGTGTTTTACTTTGTATACCCATTCGCAGCCAATGGCCTTCTTTCCTTTAGGCAAGTAAACAAGCTCCCAAGTATCATTAACATCTAAAGCCTGTAGCTCTCTGTTCATAGCATCCTGCCATTCAGGAAATTTACAAGCTTGCTCATAAGAGCAAGGTTCTTGGATAACTGACAAATGATTTAAGAACTCAGCATATGCAGGGTGATAAGTGATATGATGAGTTGAAGGAGAGGATGCAACAGGAACTAAATAAATACCATCTTGTAGCCATAAAGGTTTGGATTTTTGTCTTGTACTTTTTCTAGGCATATCATTTGAAATGGAAGTTGGAATGGAATTTTCAGAAGGTATGACACCAATATCTATGGGGTTAGACACTGATTTGGAAGGGGTATGAAGGGGATGGATTATCAGAATTAGAATAAGAATAAGATGGCTGAGTAGAAAACGGAGGAGTATGATCAGTGGACAATAGAGGAGAATGTTGAGGAGCAAAAGGAAATGTGGAGGGAAAGAATTTGACATCTCTGGAAACAAAAATGGAGGCAGAATCAATATCATAAAGCCTAAAACCTTTTTGACCACTGACATACCCAAGAAAAACACATTTATGGGACCTAGAGCTGAATTTAGAAATCTTGGGGTGTATATTTGCAGCATAAGCTAGACAACTAAAAGGGTGGAGCTTTGTATAATCCGGAACATGCCCATATAATATTTCATGGGGAGATTTCCATGAAAAAATGGAAGTAGGTAACCTGTTTATAATCTGAGCAGAAAGCAAGACGGAATAGCCCCAAAATTTAATAGGCATATGAGAATGAAACATGATAGACCTGGATACTTCAAGGATGTGTTTATGTTTTTTTTCTACGATACCATTCTGTTGAGGTGTGTAGACATAACTAGTTTGATGTATAATGCCAAGGGAAGAAAGAAAATCTTGACAAGAGCGACTTGTAAATTCATAACCATTATCACTTCTAAGAGTTTTGACACCTTTCTGAAATTGTGTCCTAACCATGAAGAGAAAATGTTTGAGATAAGAAACTGTTTGAGCTTTGTGATTCATGAGATATACCCAAGTCCCTATACTGAAATCATCAACAATGGTCAGAAAATAGGGAGTATTAGTAAGAGTTTCCTCACTACAGGGTCCCCAAATATCAACATGTATCAAGTCAAAAATGGCCCCAGATTGTATACTGGAAGAAGAGAATGGCAATCTGTGTTGCTTGGCTTTGAAACATGCTTCACAGGATTTTATAGACTCAACATCTTTATTGACACGATGAAGAAGAGAAATATGTTGTAAAGTGCTAACAGAGGCATGGCCTTAAACATGGTGCCATGTACCAAGAGTGTGAGTACAAGACAGAGAGAAATTATTAGAGATGGGAGCAGGGGAAAAATCAAGAATATAAAGCTTGTGAAGAAATTTTCCAGTGGCTAGAAGTTTATCACTTTTCAAGTCATGTATAAGGCAATAATCAGGTGTGAAAACACATTTCATTTGGGACGATCTAGTTAAGTGAGGAACGGAAAGCAAATTATACTTGAAAGATGGCACAAAAAGAACATCAGGCAAAGTGAAATTACTTTGTAAAGTCACAGTCCCAGATTGAAAGATTTTTATGGTGGAGCCATCAAGAAGAAGCACAGAAATCGGATGAGCTAAAGAAGATAAAGAATCAAAGGATGAAATACGGTTGCACATGTGTCTACTCGCACCACTATCAATAATCCAAGAATTCCTCCCCAAATCAGCAAACATGCAACAATCTGAGTTGACAAGGGATGGAGTAACTTTACCCACACCAGCAGGAATAGAATGCACAAAATTTAGAGAATTGGATCCAAAATACTTCGCCATCTCCCTCCGAAACATGGCGGAAAAATCAAAACCCGTAGCAGAATCAGAATTTGTAGAGAGTTTCCTCCATCGATCTTGAACTTCTTATACCACTGAGGAACGCCATGTAATTTGAAACAAGAAGAAATCGCATGCCCTTTCAACGAGCAATAAGCACAGATCAAGCGATCCTTCGCCATTTCAGGAAACCATCGAGATCTTCTCTCCATTGTCAAGAACAGATCGTCTACTCGTTAACTGATACCATGTGAGATCTGTAGATAATTGCAAGAGTTGATAAGAAGAAACTGTAATTTTATTATTCAAAAGCTCAAGAATGAATGTTACAGAAATTGTATTTATACAAAGTAAAGAGAAAAAATAGCTCCTGTAAGATTACGCCAAGTGGCAAGGTTGTTGGAGCAAAGTAGAAAATATCTACTGCACAAGCATGTGCATAGCACATGTTCACATTTCTTCCTCTCATCCCACCAAACGACGTTTTGCAAATTCACTTACTGCCGCTATTTGTTCATTTAGAGTTTGCAACCATGCCTCAAACTTTGAACATTAATTTTGAGGATGAATGCTGACTAACAAAAAAAATAAAATAAAAAACCGATAGAAAGATTATTCAACCGTGTCTTATTTCCATGTTTGAATTATGTGTACGGAAAAGTAAAGACATAAACGATTTTTGGCTTATGGAAAAATTTTCGTTTATCAATTTTCATAGCTGTAGTTCTAAATTTTTTTGTTAAATGAATAGTGATAGAGATATATTTTCTTAATTATTAAAGAAGAATATTATTGAAAAATTTGAGTGTAAATTTGAGAAAATATAATAACTATAGTTTATGTGATATATTTGCAGAAATAGAAATGAGAGATCGATTGGATATGAATTTTGTTTGATGGAATTGAGAAATGGAGAATAATCTCTTAGGCAATCACACTTCTGGATTAAATTTCAAATATGTTTACTTATTAGGGTCACGTTGAGTGTGAATCAATGAAGTTATTGGCTCTCATGTTTTTGTTACTTAAACTCGATCTAAGAACCATTGGCACTGCTCCATACATTCAGGTTTTCAGATGTATTTAACTTCTTGATATATTTGCCAAAAGAAGATCACGTTTGGTGCAGTTATTAGGATCTGATGAGGCCTCTTGTGGAGACATTTCTCAATTATTTCAAGGATGAGTGCAATGATTCTCCTCTCAAGCTTTTATGGAATAGAATTTCCACAAGGGAGATGCTGCAAATCCTGGAGGAGATGTATCAAAAACCCACAATCGCGAATAAGGTTCATCTGATCAGACGATTGTTCAACCTCAGAATGTCGGAGAGCACACTTGTGCAGCAACATCTGAACGAGTTCAACATGATCATTGGGCAATTGTGTTCAGTCGAAATCGAATTTAGTGACGAGGTACTTGCTTTAGTTTTGTTATCTTCTTTGCTAGATAGTTGGGCTGCCACGGTAACTGCAGTTAGTGCTTCATCCGCGAAAGACAAATTGAAGCTTGACGAAGTGAGAGATCTGATGATTAGCAAGGAGGTTCACAGGAAAGAGTCTGGATCTACTCCAGGGTCAGCGCTGAACACGAAGGATAGAGGCAGATCGAAGGGTAGGCAGAATCGTGGTAGATCAAAGTCCAGAGGAAAGACTCAATCCAAGAAAGACAAAGACTCAATCCAGTGCTGGAATTGCGACGAGTTTGGTCACTACAGAAATTAGTGTACAGCACCCAAGAAAAACAAGAAGGGACAGAATGAGAAGAAGACAGTAAACGCAACCACAGATGATATTGGAGATGCGTTGGTCTTAAGTGTCAGTAGTCCGCTGGAATTGTGGGTGTTGGATTCCGGAGCATCATTTCACTCATGCAGTGATGTTGAAATAATGGAGAACTATGTGTCTGTTGAATTCGGACAAGTTTACCTTGCTGATGATGAGCCCTTGAAGATCGTGGGGAAATGAGATGTTCGGATATCCACACCAAACGGATCGACATTAAAGTTGAATGGTGTTAGGCACATTCCAGGATTGAAAAGAAACTTGCTTTCAATCAGACAGCTTGATGTAGAGGGATACTCAGTGACTTTCGACAGCAACAGTTGGAAGATCAGTAAAGGAGCAATGATAGTAGCTCGGGAGAAGAAGGACGAGACGTTGTATACTACAACTAACTCCAAGGACTGCATTGATCTTGCTGGGCTACGACCAATGTTGATTTGTGGCACTGTCGGATGGGTCACATGAGCGAGAAATGGATGAAGGTAATGTGTTCGAAAGGAAGACTTCCAGGGCTGAAATCTGTTGAAATTGGCCTATGCGAGGACTGTGTTTTCGGAAAACAGAAAAGAGTAAGTTTCTCGAGAGGTGGCAGAACCTTGAAGGCAGAAAAGTTGGAGTTGGTACATAACGATCTATGGGGACCAGCGCCCACGAAGTCCCTTGGTGGTTCGGAGTATTACATGACCTTCATCGATGACTCCACTCGAAAGGTATGAGTTTATTTTCTAAAAAATAAAACTGATGCATTTGATACTTTCAGGAAGTGGAAAGCCCTTGTAGAGAATGAAACGGGGCTAAAAGTAAAGTATCTTCGTTCTGACAATAGAGGTGAATATAAACTCCATGAGTTCAAGGAATATTGTGCTGAGAATGGGATTCGAATGGAGAAAACTGTGAGAGGAACTCCCCAGCATAATGGAGTGGTAGAATGAATTAACAGAACTTTGAATGAGCGAGCTAGATGCATGAGGTTGAAAAGTGGACTGCCTAAGATGTTTTGGGCAGATGCAGTAAACACAACAGCATACCTAATTAACAGAGGTCCATCAGTTCCGTTGGAAAACAGATTACCCGAGGAAGAATGGATGGGAAAAGAGGTAAATCTGTCTTACTTGCGTGTCTTCGGTTGTGTTGCATATGCTCATATTAGTTCTAATGATAGAAGCAAGTTAGATGCTAAATCTGTTAAGTGTACGTTCATTGATTATGGTGGTGATGAGTTCGGTTATAGACTCTGGGATAAGAACAACCGAAAGATTATTCGCAGTAGAGATGTGGTTTTCAATGACCAGGTTATGTACAAGAACAGATTGGAGACATCAAATTCTGACAAGACTAATACCCAAGAAGTCGAGTTAGACATCTCAAACTCGAGTGGGAGTAAAGAGAGTCAGAATGATGAAGAGGTTCTTATTGAAGAACCAAGAACACCACCACCATTGGAGAATCAGTTGCAGAGACCAGCTAGACAGCGACGAGCACCTGATAGGTATTTGCCCTCTAACTACTACTTGTTACTTACTGATGGTGGTGAGCCTAAGTGTTATGCAGAGGCAGAGCAGAGTGCAAATAGATAAAAATGGAGAGCTGCTATGGATGACGAGTTAGCATCTCTTCTGTTGAACGACACATGGGAACTTGTTGAGCTCCCAAAGGGTAAAAAGGCTTTGCACTGTAAGTGGGTCTACCGAATCAAGAATGAAGCTAACGGTAGCAGACATTACAAAGCCCAGCTAGTTGTCAAGGGGTTTGAACAGCGACATGGTATTGACTATACTGATGTCTTTACTCTTGTTGTAAAACTGACCACTATTCGAATGACGTTGAGTATGGTAGCTACAAAAAATTTTATGTTGCATCAGATGGATGTGAAGACGGCATTCCTCCATGGTGAATTGATGGAGGAGTTGTACATGACACAGCCTGAGGGTTTCGTAGAGAAAGGAAATGAGCCACTTGTATGCAAATTAAAGAAAAGCTTGTATGGCCTAAAACAAGCCCCAAAGCAGTGGTATAAGAAGTTTGACAGCTTCATGATGGAGATTGATTACCATAGATGTCACGCTGATCATTGTTGCTACTGCAAGAGGTTTGACAATAGCTTTCTTATTCTCTTGCTATATGTTGATGATATGTTGATCGTAGGAGTTGATGCAAGAGAAGTATATAAGTTGAAAAAGCATTTGTCAGAACGGTTCTCCACGAAGGATCTTGGAGAGGCAAAATAGATTTTGGGCATGAGGATTGAAAGTGATAAAGCGATGGGATATGTGTATCTTTTGCAGGCGAGTTACATTCAGAAGGTCTTGGAAAGATTCAACATGTCAGAGTCAAAGCCTGTGAGTGTTCCATTGGGAAGTCAATTAAAACTTTCAAAGAAGGAGTCACCAAAGAACAAGGAGGAGCGTGCACAAATGATGAGTGTTCCATATGCCTCAGCAATTGGTAGCATCATGTATGCCATGGTGTGTACAAGACCAGATATTGCTCATGCAGTGGGAGTAGTAAGCCGATTCATGAGTGATCCGGGCAAGCAACATTAGGAAGCGGTGAAGTGGGTCCTGCGATACTTGAGAGGTACCACAGATAAGGCTTTGTGTTTCAAAGGCAAGAGTGTGGCACTGGTGGGTTATGTGGATGCAGACTTGGCATCAAATGACTTTGATGGGAGAAGAAGTACAACCGGGTATGTCTTCACTTATGGTGGTACTATTATATCTTGGACTTCTAAGTTACAGAAGGTTGTTGCATTGTCCACCACGGAGGCAGAGTATGTAGCTTTGACAGAGGCAAGTAAGGAGATGGTGTGGTTGCAGAATTTCTTGGGGGAACTTGGGAAGGAGCATGAAAATAGTAATCTTTTCAGTGATAGTCAAAGTGCTATATTTCTTGCAAATAATCCGGCATTTCACTCAAGAACAAAGCATGTTGAGTTGAAGTATCACTACATCCGTCACCTTTTGGAGAAAAAGATCTTGCAGCTTATGAAGATCCTTGGAAATGAGAATCCAGCGGACATGTTTACTAAGGTGGTGACCTCAGAGAAATTGAAGCTATGCATAGCTTCAATTGGCCTTGGAACTTGAAGAAAGGCTAGGCGATGTCAGGCGGATACAGGAGGGGAACAAGTAGATATGACTACTTTTAGGATTCAATCTCCAAGTGGGAGATTGTTGAAGTATGAAGCCTGAATTATTTGGGCCCATATTTCCTTTGGCCCAATTGATCCTAATGGGCTTAGGGTTAAGGCAAGTTATCTATTTAATAGATTGTTTCTCATTGTAGTTAACTTGATCAAGAAGTTTCTCATTGTAGTTGACTTGATCAAGAAGAAAAGAAAAACCTGGCTTGGCATCGCCCCCAGACGTAGTCGAAAGACGAACTGGGTAAACAAATCTCGTGTTATTTTTGTGTCATCGTGTGCGTGCGTCTAAATCCTAACAAGAATAGCAAGAGGGGAGTATGACATGTCCTGTGATTTCGGAGAGGTTGTTGGTGTTACGTTTGAGGTATTTTTCTAGAATCTATTTTTGTTTTTCCTTTTCCTTTAACTTCTCACAACAGCTTGTGGCTTCAAGATGTATGTCCTCTGGAATCTTTTGCAACCAACTTAGAATCATACTTTTTTGCATATGGAAAAATAGGGAATAATATGTAAATAAGTTGTTGCATAAATGCTTATAAAGGAAACACTAGTATAGTGATCAGGTGACAGTAGCAAAGCAAAGTTGCTAGATGGCTATGAAAAAGCCAATAAATTCTTACTGAATTTGCATCAAGGTACTTCACTTAGAAATCATATTTTTACTGTACAATGGAACATTTACAAATCACTGGTAGGCAAATGTTTGTAAAAATTGGACAGTTTATCTCTAGATTTTATGTCCATGAAATGCCTCATGCTGAAATTTATTTTTTATTCAATGGATCTCAACTTTTATGTCTTTAACATTTTTTGATGTTGTTTTGCACTAGGTTTTGATGTATCCCATCCTGCTAGATGACCAATACTTGGCCACGGAGTTTCAAAATTTTATTCAAGCAATTGATAATTCTCATGAATTGACATTAGATGGACAACAACAGTATCCAGTATGACTTCATTGCTATTGCTTTCCCTCGTTCATGCAAACTAAACTGTTCTACAAGCAATTGATTATTCAAGCAATTTGTCAGGGAGTTTACGCATTGCTTTTTTCCAATAGCAGAAGAGTGAGATCCATAGGTCTTCGCTTATCTGGACATATGGGCAAATTGAGGTACTTTTTTAAAATTACCCAGAAAAATGAGAGTGTGATTCATAGATGAATGTTATAGAATCTTTTTGTTTGTGTCATTATATGCTAAAGATTCATTTGAAGTCTTGAAGATGAACTTGACGTTGGGAAAGTTTTCGATTGACAGTGTTCATTCTGCCTCAACTCTCAATGATCCTGGCTTACAATACTCAAATTTCATGTTTTTTTAATCCTCGGGATAAACAGGAATTTCAGTTTGTATATATGTCATATTCAAGAAATAGAGTTTTCTTTCTCATTTGACCTCCTTTTTCTTATATGTTTTGCTTTTTTTTTTGAGGAATAAGTGTCAGGTATGCAACTTTCTTGACGTTAAGCTTGAGTTTTGAAAATTAAAATAATTATAAACCATATATTTTTTCGCATCAACGGTTCACTCACAGTTGATGCTTTTCTTTCACAGTTTCAATTGGTAGGATGACAAATACTGGGATGAACTTTTATTTGTCACAACCTTTTAACCTGTTTGAATTATTACATCCGCTCTATTGAACTCATCTTATTTACAACTTTACCCCATAAAAATCAATAAAATTGATCAAAATAACAACTTTTTAAAACTTCATATCTACAATAAAGGTGAAAAACTTCTTGGGATTGAGAGAGTAATTTATATATATTTAATATGATTAAACCCACGTTGTAAACATATTTGCACAAGTACCACTGTGGGCTTTGACAGAGTAATGATAATATTTGGGTTTGGATTTCATACTCATCACACATATTTAAAGTGATAATATTATTTTATAAATATTTTATATTATAAATAAAAAGTGATAATATTTTATAGCGAAAATGATAATATTTAATTGTGAAAGTAATAATTATTTTAAAAAGTAGAAAATTGTCTTAGACGGCCTCCTTACCCAAATGAAAAATGAGTATATCTAGACTATAAGGAAATGCGATAATCGCTCTATTAAACAATTTCACAATATTTATTGTACAGTTAAAAAGTGATATATATTAAATTAAAATGTTATTCCCAATCATGAAAAGTGATATATGTATGATTTATTTCATTAGTAATTTATAGGATGTATAAAATTTAATACTAATAAACTTTTAATAAAAAGTGATATACGTTATAAAGGAATAGACATAATTATGATAATTATTAATTTAACTATTTTATGCATCAATAAATTTTGAATAGATAAAAAGTGATAGTATTTATAATAAAATATGAAACCCGATTAAATAAAAGTGATAACTAATTAAGTAAACTATTTTGTGAATAATTTGTATGACAAATAAAAAGGAATAATATTTTCAATGTAAACTGATATATATAATGAAGATAAAGTGATAACCATCAATTGACCATGAGCAATTTATAGTATTATAATAAATAAAAGGCGATAACTTTTTTTTAATTTAAAATTATATCATTATAAGATAAAGTAATAATAATAAGTTGAATTATGTCATGAAAGAATAATTAATATTATCTTTTTAATAAAATGTGATACATGATAATAATAAAAGTTATAATTATTTATTAAATTATTTAATAGGAATAAATCATTTCTAGTGTAAGTGATAAAAGTTTTAACAAATAAATATTGAATAAAAAGTGTTAGCTAATTATAAAAAAAGTGATAAATCATTTTTTTAAAAAATAATTTTAAGTAGTAATTAATAAAAAACTATTTTATAATCATATAACGAAAATACAATCACAAACTTAATTAATGCAATAACATCGTCTAACACTCGGTTTGACTATGCGCGCATGATATATTATCGGTTGCTTTTTTTATTCTGCCGCATTTTACTATCTGGGTTTGAATAATCCATCTCACAAAATGAGATCAGTGAGACGATCTCGTGCAAGATATACCCTTTAATTATGGATAGATCTAGTGTGAGACCGTTTCACCCGTATAGTTTTGTGAGAGAGGTCTATAATTAACCTAACAAAAAAAGTGGGTCGCTTATGTTATACATAATGACATTTATATTACGAATTGAAACTACCCGGCAATTTATTTGACTTTTAATTGTCTATTTTTTACTTTATTATTTTTTAGAAACTATATTTATATTTACGAAATTATAATAGTAATTTCCTTATTTTTATGTTTAGATCGTTTTTTTTTTCTTACTAACTAAACGAAAAGTTAACCTTTTGGTTTTCTATAATGAGTTTTAAATATACACATATTTAATAATATATATTATTTTAATTATACTTATCATTATCATAATTCCTCATGAATTAAATATTATTTTTTATTAAAAATATTATTACTTTTAATTTTTTTTATTAATTGTTAGTAAAATAGTTCAATTAAATTTAATTATTATTTTTCTAGATCAATTATATTATTAAAAATGTTATCACTCGTTAAGCAAGTTTTGTGTGGGGTCGTTTCACGGTGAGACCATTTTACACTTTCGTAAATAGTTATCATTTTCTCTATAAAATGTTATCACTTTATATTTATATTATAAATTATTTATGAAATAGTTCACTGCACCATTATCACTTTTCATCAATTGAGTATCATTATTCATGATATTATTACTTTTTATCTGTCTCATATAATGTTATCATTTTTGTGCATGAAATAGTTCAATTTATAGCTATCATTTTTTCTTGATGGGTATCACTTTATATGAAAAAGTTTATCACTTTTTATATTTATTTCAAATTACTCGCAAAGTAGTTAAATTGAATTATTATTACTTTTCTTTGATCAAGTATAACATTTTATTATTAATGTTATCACTTTTCATTTGTTCTAGTAAAAATGTTCGTGCATGAAATAGTTTAACCGATGGTTATCATTTTTCCTTGACCACATATATCACTTTTTAGTAAAAATATTATTACTTCTTATCCATTACGAATTGTCAATAAAATAATTAATTGAAAGTATATCACTTATTCATTATCAGGTATCACTATTTATTCAAAATATTATAACATTGAATTATTAGAAAAATTTGAAGGACAAATAAAATTGATTAATATTTTAATCAACATTGATATAATTAAGAAAATTTGTTTAACATATAAGCTTAAAAAAGAAAAGAACACTTAAAATGATTTTTTTATATAAATTAAAAAACTTCAATTAATATTGTAGCTTTCTAATTTAAAATGATGTAATATGAAATAAAATAAATCTCACAGCTTATAATCTAAAAGGGAATAAAAAATAAAAATAATCAACGAAAAACAAATTGTAATATAACTAAGAGTGCTATGCCTGTTTGGTAATTAAAATTGCACTCAACCATCGCGCGCGGGTTATCGGTAATATGGTGAGATTCATCTCACGTAAAAAGATTCGTGAAATGATCTCACACAAGTATTTTCCTTTAATTAAATAGTTTTAATTATTAAAGTTATTTAATAAAATTAAAATTATCTTATCAAGTGTATTCATGTGAGACCGTCTCCCGTAATGATTTACGTGAGACGAATAAAAAGTGATAACTTTTATAATGAGAAGTGATACTCTATTAATGAAAAGAGATAATGTTATTTCATGAACAATTTATAGTATAAATGAAAAGTGATAACTAATTACGATTATAATAATCCCACTGTGAGACTGTTCACACAAGACTTGCCCCAAGTAATTTTTTCTCAAAAAAAATTAAGTTTGAATATTATATTTTATAATTATTTTTTCATATTTAATAAAATAAAATAATTTCTTTTATATATATATATATATATATATATATATATATATATATATATATATATATATATATATATATATATTCCAATTGTGGTGCACCGGGTTTATAGATGTTGCCTCAAAATAAATTAATTAGAAAATATATTATATTATACACAACATATATTGTCAAATAGAAGTAGTATGTAATTTATGAAAAAAAATTTAAAAAAATCATTGCAACAATTTAAGATAACATATATTGTCATATATGTTGACTGACAATAAATTACCTTGAAAAATAACATATATGACACCACATTAAGACAACACCAGTCAATATGTGTTGTCTTTGTGCATGCAAAAAAATTTAAGACAACATATATATTTAAGACAACATATATAAAACATACGACAACATATATTTTTTATCTATACAATGTATTTGTTGTTTTCTTAATGCCTTTTTGTTGTAGTGGGGGATCAGAGGGCTGAGGAACCCCTGAACGGGGAAGAACCGAGTATCACAGTGAGAGGCACAACAAACTGCCCAGTGTTTTTGGAATTGTGGTGACGATGGCGTTAACTCATGGTAGTGAGATGAACCTCTAGACAGGGTTAAAGAAGAATCGCACACCCAAACCCTGGACGGAGCTGACATGTGATGGTGGAGCAGATAATGGGGAGAATCTGCTGGATAAGATCAGAAATTACAGGGCAACAACGAATGATTTCCTAGTGGAGGTGTAGCACCGCGGTATGAAATTCCTTGTGACAGTGGATCGCCTTAGGCTGAACACGACAAAAAAAGTGCGATGGTGATTAAATACTGCCCAAAGTAGCAGAGTAAACTCCGATTAGGCAAAAATGGAACCAGGATTGACAGAGATGGGTGGAGAAATATTATACTCAGTCATCACAAACCCCAAATCAGTCAAAATAGAAAGATGCCTTTAATCGGGAGAAGGCTCATCAGAAGTGATGAGAGTGTGAATTCACGTGTTTTGGGCTCGAATTTGTGTAGAAGTTGAGTACGATTTGGTCGATTATCAAGATGAATCGGGTTGTTTATAGAAAATCCATGAATCAGAGGCTAATGAGGTGTTTTAGCATATTTATACAGGAAAACAGGTCTTAAGGGCTCGAAATTGGAAGACACAATTTTTGAGGCATTTTTCGAAGGTTGTTCGACCTCGGAGGCTTGTTCGACCATCATCAGTTTGGTCAAACAAGGGAGCCAAGTCAAACAAAATGCCCAGAAACTTACAAAAGCGTTGCGCGACCACTGAGAGCCGTTTGACCAGAATCATCTTGGTCGAACGGATGAAGTTTGGTCGAACAAAATGTGCAAATACTTACAAAGAGATTGCTCAACCAGCGTTCGACTAGGAGGCTTTGCTCGTCCAGTGGAGGTCTAGTCGAACGGAATTTCGCTGATGCTATTTTCAGTAATTCCCGATTTCTTTTACCAAATTTGACGTGTGCCTCAAGTAAAAGCTCATCAAAGGTCCGTGAGGAGCCCTTTACAAGTATAAAAAGGGATGTAGAACACATGAAGAAGAGAGTTAGATTTCACATCCATCCTACACACATCTAAGCCCTAACTCCAATCTATGGAGCTGTGGAGAGAGGTTCGTCTGTCGAACCAAGTGAGAACCAAGTGGAGATTCAAGACGGGGAGAGTCGCGACGGCGCCTGCATCTAGGGTTTACTTCGCTTCTTAATTTATCTTGTAATTTTCAAGACTATGGGTAAGATTCTACCAACCAACATGATTGTTCCTAGATCAATCATGGGCTAGAACCGCTTCGATAGTTCTAGGGTTATGAAGGTTTTATGAGTTAATTGAATTTCCATGTGTAAACTCCGTACAACACTACTTGTGGTTTATTTTATATAAGACTATGCTTTTTAAATTCATACTCACAGTCGTTTTGTGCATCATAAACTGTTATGTAGAGTCTGAATATACCTCTTGGTTATTGATTGAGTGCGTTCACAGTTGAGTATGATTATATGTTATAATTCTAAGTGAAGAGATTCCGAAGTCTTACTAGAACTATCTTATATAAATACTTGTCAATTGAATACTATTCGGGTTAATAAGTAGGATAAAGAGTATAACTTCATAGTACCTATAAAGGGAGATCATATCGGGTTAGAGTACTAAGTGCACGAGAAATAATTAATACTGATAGTACCTAGAAAGGGGGGTGAATTATATCTCTTGCTCCGAGGATATTCACACGTGTCATATGCTTGTTTTCTTGTGTCCATAGAGTAAATTTGCATGGTTTAGAGATGCGTCCATAAACCACAAGGCAGAGTTGGACATCAACACATGGAAAGGAAATTAATAAGTTAAACTGGATGACCCGAAGAACTACCTAATTTCTCACTTGATCACAATCGTATTATCTCCACTGCTTATTATTTAATTGTTATTTTAATTATTCGTTACTTAGTTACTTAATCTTCACAATCATATTGCCATAATAGTTTTAATAAATTAGAACTTAATTAAATTAATAATAATCTATCCCTTGGGTTCGATAATCACTTGGTTGCCTATCAAAACTTCAATTGATATCTTTCATATTTGGGGATTAATTTTGTGTGTTGAGAAAACGCTCATCAGGAAGCAGGGACATCGGTAAAGGGTTGAGCAATTATACGAGGACGGCCATCTGCCTGTAGGCAAATGGATGAGCCCTACATGAAAAACGGCGGCGATGAGGAGGCTACCCTAGGCAGCGATCTGCGCCAAGATCCATATGCTTACTCTATTTTAATTATATTAGAACATATATATTTCAAGGCTTATATTTTATGACAAGGAATTAGGAGAAAAATTTAGAGAATTAAAATTGATATTATGAAGGTTTAAACACAATTTCAGTAATCACTAGATCTTTGAATAAAAAGTGTAGCATATTATATAATCCTAGAAATTATATTGAGAATAAGTAAACATGTTTTAGGTATTCATTTAATTATATTAGAATTGTAACTCAAATTAATTGGATTCCTTTTGAGTTAGGTGCATAATTCTCTAATTGCCTCACTTATCTTATTCAATAAAAGGAATTTTTTATTGATGAAAAAAATGTATCTATTTTTGTTAATTAACATAAATATTTATATGTAGTAGTATAACAAATGAATATGTATCTTTTAGTTTATACCTTTGAACCAAGTACACTAGATGTACTCTAGAATTATGTAAGATTAGATATTAATTAAATTATAATAGTACATTAAACATTAGGGTTCACAAACTTAGCAAATTGTGTTTACATAAGTATTTAGTAAATACTTGAGTAAATTACTGTGACTTAAACAAAAAAACATAAAAGATAAAATATGAATATTTAGAATAATTGTACTTATGTGAAGTATGTGACTTAAACAAAAAATATGAAAGATAAAATATGAAGATTTAGAATAATTTTACAATATTATTATTTCGTATGCTGAATTAATCAGCCTATTTTATTAAGAGGATGTTTTCTAGTAAATTGGTTCGAGCCATTATTAAACTATATTTATTATATATATAAAATATTGATATTAAAGTATATTTATAATGAATTATATTACGATAATCTATAATCATACTTTAATGTATGAACCCTGGATAAATGGGGCGATGAAAGGCGTGGGTTCCTTGCAGAAAAGCAGAGGCTGTGAATCTCAAACAAGGCGGTGGGAATATGCGTCGTTAGAAGCCTGGCCTGTTGTTTGAAGGGATTAGGCGATGGGTAAACCGCACAACAAATTCTGCCAGAGATGGTGGATGGCTAAGGCGGAATTAGCGCAAAACTTTTAGAGGGAGGGGGGAGAAAAAAATTTAGAGAGAGAAACCCACTCTCCCATCCCTCAGCCTGCTCGAGGCAGCAAGGGAGACCTTGCATGGGAAAAGCGGAACCCTCAGAAGGGAATACGTTGATGAGGCTTGCCGGCAGCAGTCAGATAGGGCAAGGGATAGCGGCGGCCAAAGAGCAGGCCCAATCTCAAAAGTAAGCGTGACGAGAAGAAGGGTCTGGGGTGCGTGATGAGAGTGTAAATTCACGTATTTTTATCTCTAATTTGTATGGGAATTGAGTACGATTGAGTCTTTTATTGAGACGAATCAGAATGTTTCTGGAAAAGCCACGAATCAGAGAATACAAGGGCTGTTGGAGCATATTTGTGCCGGGAAACAGATCAAAAGGGCTCGGAAGTGGAAGACACGATTGTTGAAGTAATTTTTGAGGATTGCTCGACTTCCAGGCTTTGCTCGACCAGCATTACTTTGGTCGAGCAGAGGTGGTCAAGTCGAGCAGAATGCGTAATTCTTACAGAAAGCTTGCTCGACTTGAAGATGTTGCTCGACCAGCATCACTTTAGTCGAGCAGATGAGGTCAAGTCGAGCAAAATGTGCCAACTTGTACAGAGAGTTTGCTCGACCATTGCTCGATATGAGAGCCTTGCTCGACTTGTCCAGTGAAGTCAAGCGGATTCTCGTTGCTTGTATTTAGTAATTCCGGACTTCTTTTACTAAATTTGACGTGTGCTTCAAGCAAAAGCCCATCCAAAGCCTGTAAGGAGGTTCCACAAGTATAAAAGAATAGCTTTCGCAGGAGAAAAGGAGAGACATCATCCATCCACCATCGAAACCCTACCATCATCCAAAGGAGTCGTGAAGAGAGATTCGTCTGGCGCATCAAGTAAGATCATACCGATATACCATGATTGTTCCTAGACCAATCATGGGCTAGAACCACTCCGGTAGTTCTAGGATTATGAAAGTTTTATGAGTTAATTGAATTTTCATGTGTAAACTCCGTACAACACTACTTGTGGTTTATTTTATATAAGGTTGTGCTTTTTCAATTCGTACTCACAGTCATTTTGTGCATCATTAGCTGTTATGTAGAATTTGAATACTGGTTATTGATTGAGTGCGTTCACTGCTGAGCAGGATTCCTTGTTATAATTCTAAGTGAAGGGATTTCGATGTTTTATTAGAACTATCTTATATGGATACTTGTTAATTTAATATTATTCGGGTTAATAAGTAGGATAAAGATTATAACTTCATAGTACCTATAAAGGGAGATCATATCGGGTTAGAGTACTAAGTGCACGAGAAATAATTGATACTGATAATAACTAGAAAGGGGGTGAATTATATCTCTTGCTCCGAGGATATTCACGCGTGTCATACGCATGTTTACTTGTGTCTATAGAGTAGATATGCATGATTTAGAGATGCGTCCGTATTCCGCAAGGCAAAGTAGGACATCAATGCATGGAAAGAAAATTATTGAATAAAAACTTGATGACCCAAAGAGCTACCTAACTTCTTACTTGATCAACACCGTATTTTCTCTATTGCTTAGTTATTTAATTTGATATTCAAATTATATGTTATTTAGTTTCGTAGCTATTCCAAACCATATTGTCAACATAGTCTTAGTTTACTAGAATATAACTAAATTGATAATCATCTGTCTCTTGGCACGATAATCACTTGGTTACCTATCGAAACTACAAATGATATCCTTTGTACTTGGGGATAATTTTATGTGTTGAGAAAACGCTCATCAGTGCGTTGAAATAAGTCAAACATGACTGGTTATGGCGATGCCCATCGAAGACATGAGATGCAGCGATTTGTAAAGGCGTTGAAGGCCAGCTGCTTAAGGGGATAACACGGTGGAACAATAGACGGCGGCTGCAAACTAGGGTATTAGGGCTAAAGTTTAGAGGAGAGGGGGAGAAAAAATTAGAGAGAGAAAATTGGTCCCCCCTCCCCTCAAGCAAGAAGCACATACTGTGCCTTAGGGAAGAGGCCACAGAATTAGGAGTTAGGGCACCGTCTTCCCGTTGCGAAATTTTTGAATTTGAGATGAAACAGATGACTGTTTTATACATGCCAAGAGATCCTTTCTTTTTACTGTTGGTGAGCGGCCATTTATTTAAGCAATTAAAATCTCGACTTTTTCTGTCCTGTATTTTTAGATGTAATTTTTTTTAAAAAAATATTATTATTTTTATACATTTTTAAATAAGTAAAATTTATATCACACATTCTATCAGGAAGGAATAATATTATAATTATTATTTTTTATATAATTAAATTATTGTTTTATATATCCTAATATATTGAAAGTGCCTTGCACTTGCACCTGTAAAACATTTTTAGACAACTTTTCCCTTTGTATTTTCTAATATTTACAATGTTATCTTAATTAATGTCTTTTTATTTTATTATCCTAATTTTGCAAAATTTATATTTGTAATCACTACCTCTTCCTCTCCTTACGAAATACTGCTATTACTAAATTTCCACCCATTGAACTTCCCATGCTGATCTTCTGTCTACACCGACGATGTATCTGCAAATGAGTACAAGAGCTACGCCGGATCCGATCCCCTGTTCAGCAACGCCCGATCGAATCCCCCGTCCAGATCGACCCTCATATAGCTACCAATGTCTTGATTGTAGTTATGCGAATCTTTATTGAAGAGCGGCTGCAGGGTAATTGCCTATCATCGTAGTGGTAATCATCTATTCTTCGTTTTCATTTGATCTATTTTAACTCTCGAATTGAAATGCAGAATCGCATGCGAAATTTGTAGTAGCCGCGATGTTATTGCAGGAGGTGGATGGTGGTCTTAAGATTAGTTACATTGGGAAACGCTCAATTGAATTGGATTTGACCCTTAATAGAGAAATTAATTAATTTTTTCATTTTTGTCGCTTTCAAATTTCTAAATGAAATGGGATTAGTAAGAAGGTGACAATGTTTCGATTGCTCACTGTTTTCTGTCAGCATCCTTTTTTTTCCTTAGCATTGGCACCTTTATAGTTGATGCTGATCACAGTCACCATGTAGTTTACTCTTGGAATTGCATCGTTACTCTCAGCGAATGGTGCTTCTCTCTTGATGGAACGATTCATGGTATTAATTTCTTGGAAATAATTGTAATAGAGTTTCATTATCACTTATTACAGATAAATGGAGTAGGAAATTAATCAGGCATGTGCTTTCGGTTGCAGCAGCGAAAGCAAAGCTTCTTGCAAACCCAGAAGAAGATCAGATAATTCAGTTTTCTGCATTCCTAAATCCTAATAGAGAAGCAGGTATTTCACCTCAAATCAGCTAAATTCCATCTAATTCCTGGTTAGAAGGCCTGGGAACAAACTTAATGTGATTTTTGATCTTTTTATAATTCTACAGCTGCTTGGAGCCACATAATGCTGTCAGTGTGTAAGTGCTAGAATTTAACAAAACATTCTATATATGTTTACATATTGCTTAAGCTACCTTGATTGCAGTTGTACAAGTTGGAGACTAAGCTGACCTTTTTTACTGAAATGGAAAATGCTGTAATGCGAGTTAAGTAAAAGTTGGATTGATAAAAAAAGAGGCTTTTCCATGAGAGGGCACAGATAATTGCAGCACGATCTGAGATGTCACGACCAGGCCTTCCTAATTCATAAAATTTACCTCCCAGTAGAGCAGCTGTTGGTTTTCCTAATGCGGCATCAGAAATCTATACAGGCATGAACTCCCTTAGGCCTCCATATCAAGACCCATGAGACCATCAAGTTTTCCATCAAACACTTTACCGGCTGGAACTGCAACAGGAAGTTCAATGCATACAAATGTAGATAAGCTTTCCTCACTCTTCACCAACGAGAAATTAGTAACTCTTCTCATTATTAGATTTAATTTTCTTAAACTTAAATACACCATTTTGGAACTTTTTGGGCATGTAGTATGCTTATACATCTTTACTACTATGCACTTCAATTCTATCATTTCCTGCTTCCTAAATAATTTATTCACATTGATGAGAAATTTTTATGGACTCTGTTTGACGCTCAGACTGATACCTTGGATGACTGTTTGAATCTTTAGAGTGTGTGATGTAGTTTTTAACTTTAGAGATAAAGTAGCTAGCTGTCCAAATTATTTCATTATTTAAAGATGATGAACCAAGTGATAGTGCTTCAATTGTTGGCGTTTGTATGAAGTCTTTATTTGGTTGAATGGACATCCTTCAGTTGTTGGTGTTTGTATGAAAGTCTTCACTTGGTTGAATGGACATCCTCTCTCAGTATGAGATGCTTATGTTTTGTAATTTATAGTAATTTAAATTGATTTGAGTTTCTAAACACTCCTACTTAAACATATTAGTAATTAGTACTCTTATTTAGGTTGGATGCTAGATGGGTTGCAAGTTTGCAACTATTATACAACATGAAGCATGAGATTTAAGAATAATTATTCTCAAGTCAGGATAGATTCTGGAACAGTTAGTGCATGCTTCAAGCATGTATTCAAAATATCATTCTTGAGGTATCATACACCTGCTTTTCGACAAAAAAATGTTCAAACCCAATTGAACTTTTTTTTTAATGTTCTATTGGCACCATAAATGTTTTTGGTTAAGCAAGAAGTTTAATTTATTTATTTATTTTTAGAAACTTTGGTGAAAAAACCATGTAGGATTAGTGCAATCATCTTTCCCTGTACTGTATTAGGAGCTGAAACTCTTGATATTTGTTTAGACCTCCAATTAAAAAGAAAAAATGATAGCTTCATTTGCAATATGGATGTGAATTTTTGATTTATTTGATTATTTAAATTTAAGATTATTCTTTGTGAGCAGGGAATGGAAGAGCCACTAAATAATTATGTGGCGGTGGTGGAAGGTATAAGAGTCATGACACCTCTTCCATTTCAGCTTTCTCTAAGGAATATTACTGTTTCAATGGTGCATATTTCATATTAACATTCAAGACATCTTCCCCTTTAGATTTAGTGCATACTATACATTTTAACTGCATTGTCAGTTCTCCAAAACTTCTACCCTAATATACTTTGAGCTTTTGGTTTCACACCGTCTTTATCATCATTAATGGTCTATTTGATCTATTATGTGTCTGGGTTTGCATAACATGCTATTAACAAGCTTCACCAAGACATGCCAAACGTGAATGTAGCAGTGTACCTCCTTGCCCCAGTACAAGACATCCGGTGTTAAATAATGTCTGCTGCACTGGCCTTACCCATAGACAAACTAATGAATGCATAGCATGAATACCAAACTAGCAGGTTCCATTCTCTGCTTTTGTTTTCCTTTGGATGAATTTATGTCTTTCCTTAAGATTACGGTTTCCCAGCTCACTTTGCTGTTACTTTGTTCCTTTTTTGGAAATGGTTAGATATAACTTTTTTGTAGTCCGCAAAAAATATTTATCGAATTCATAATGCTTGATGGCATGAACAATGAGGGGCAGCATGCACACCACCTACGCAAATTGCTAGAGTCATTTGAATCGGTAAGCTTAAAACAACAGAATATTTGATACACTCAAGAAGCGCCTTGCCTCATGTCTTTTGCGCTGTTAATTATTCTTTGCAGTGGTGAAGAAATAGAACCTCTGGTTTGAGACATCCTGTTGGGAATTAACGCATTCAACTATGCAAGATCTAATACAGAAATTTATATTTATCTATTAGTGATGACATTGTATGTGAATATCTGTATCTCATGGAGTTAGCTTCATAAACCTCTATATATATTTTAGTTTGGGTGAATGTGAAAGCAGAAAAGTATTGACATTTTGGACTTAATATTACGATTGTTAGCAACTTAGCATCTATTCATTATGTTTATGAAAAATATTGGAATCTGAATATGATGAAATTGGTAATTTGCTATGCTGCTGAGATTTTTAGTGTTGTGTTCATAACAAATCAGTTGAATTAAAAGTTTTTTAAGAATTCAAAATGCAGTTATAGTTGAAGTTTATTGCTTAAATATATATAGTTTGGTCATTCACTTAGGGCATCATTGTTAATGAGATGTAGCAATTTGTCACTTAGGCTTTTACTTTGTTTTGAAGTATATTATACTGTTGAACTATCTTACAAGCTAGACAACTTCATTTTCTTTACTCTGGCAGTTTTTCAAAGGGAGCTCTACTAACTCTTTTCTAATGTTTAAGAGCATGCTGCTTTCCTTAAAGCCCCAGTGCAACTTAAATACTCCAAATGACAAGGGATTTAAGTTTTACTACTTTAATGAGTAATTGGGTCGCTACAACAAAATTGGTCGTTTTAGAAAATAGTTAGTGTTTGGCAAGTATGAAGAGAGGAAATGTATTCGCTTTTAAAAAGACATTAACAAAGTACATACAACGTGCAATGCACGTTTTAATAACTAGTTTTATAAATAATCGTTAATTATTTATACATATAATATATAAATATAATTTTTTAATATAACGTAATTTTATATTTATTAATTAAATTGTATAGTACATAAACTTAGTTTTTTAAGGGTTTCACATAAGTCTTTACATGAGATGGATAAAAAATGATAATATTATTATCACTTTTACTATAAAGTGTTATCACTTTCGCCATAAAATGTTATCACTTTTTATTTACACTGTTCATAAAATAATTCGTTGCATCATTATAATTTTTCCTAGATTGATTATCATTTTTCGTTAATTATGTTATCACTTTTTATCAATCTCGCGTAACTAGCGAGATGGTCTCACATAAGTCGTTGTATTCTTTTAAAGCATCAATTTTCAGTTGTAGCTAAGATGATAACATGTAGGGTTACTAAAACTTAATCAATTCAATAAAGACAATATTTTATTATAAATAAATAAATTAAATTAAATTAAATTAAGAGGATATTTTAAAGTAAATATTAAATTAAAAATATATATTAAAGTTAAAATTAATTCAAAAAGAAAGAGCTCTAAAATTAAATTTAATTTAAATAGTTTAAATAGATTAGTTGAATATTAATTATCTGGTTACAGTGTATTTTTTCAGTTTTTAGTGCATTACTAAATTATTTATGTGATATATTATTAATTAAAAATAAATTTATAATAAATATTACCTTAATATAAATAAATAAAGTAAAATAAATATTTTATTTGTTCTTTATTTTTTAAGAATTTTGTTTTGTTTTTTTATAAATTGTCTTTGTTTAATTATTATACAATAAAAAAATAATATTTAGGGGCTTAAATATTTTGTATTCATTAAATTTAATAATATTTTTATGTAGTGGAGTAAATTTTATTAATTCCTTTTATTTACACAATAAGGAATAACAAAAATATATTATTTAATGAGAATTCCTTATATTCCTTTTTTTACACACATGGACCCACACACCTCACTAATCTTAATCTTATCTTAATATATTAAAAGTGGGTTGAAGTTGTAAAACTTTTTTTCCCTTTTGTCCTTATTTTCTTTTACTGCATTTTTAATCCTTAGTATTAATATTTTATCTATCATATTAATGGTTAGAATACCCCTTGATTTTCTATCATCAATTAATCAAATTAATAATTTCTAATTTTATCATTTTTAATATTTAAATAATTATTTTTTTACGCGATGTATATTCATCTCCTCCAATTAATTATCTTTAATGCATTTTAATCTTTAGGTTTTTGATCTTTAATTTAAGTATTTCTCATTTCAATCACATTATGTCCTTTATATATGTAAACATAAACATTCATAACTTCAATAAAAAGATTGTTTATGCTTACAATTATTTTACTATAATTTATAATTTTAAATGAACAAAATTTAATTTAACATATTGCATATGACCTTTTAACATCAAATCAATTAATTTATTATGAAAAATATTAAATTTTAACATATTACACATGACCTTTTAACTCCAAATCAATAAATTCATAAATAAATGAATGAGTTGAAAAGGCTCATCAACCAAAATAAAATGTGTACAGTGGAGTGGTAAATGATGACATGTTGTATCTTCATTCTTTGATACAAGATATGATTTGGGATGTACAGTTGCTTACAAGTTGGCGAATGCTCTATTAGGAGTGGTATATTGTATCGTACGGAAAAAATATGGTCATACTGTATACCGTATCGAAATAATCGGTATTAAAAAAGTTATATCGATACCGTATCGATAATGTCGGTATACCAAAATTTCGGTATATTAACAACAAATACCTTTTTTACCGAAATACCGAAACATAACAGCATACTAGAATAACGGCACGATATCGATTCATACCGAAAAATAAAAATAACATCCTAAATTCAATCATACCGAAAAATAAAAATAGCATCCTAAATTCAATATCTCAATAATCCAAATTTCTGATACATAAGCAATAATACAATTCAAACAACAAAAAACACATCAAAATTATTCTTCTAGATCTTGGCATAAGGGGGTGGTATATCGTACCGTACCGTACCGTACCGAAATGACCATAACATATACCGTACCGAAATAATCGGTAGTATAAAAGTTATACAGATATCGTACCGGTCATGTCGGTATGCCGAAATATCGGTATATAAACAAAAAATATCGAATACTTACTGAAATACCGAACTACAATAGCATATTAGGATATCGTTACATTATCGTCTCATACTGAAAAAATAAAAATAGTATCCTAATCCAAGTTTTTGACAGAACAACAGTGATACAATTCAAACAACAAAATACATCAAAACAGTACAAATTATTTTAATACAATAATAAGTGTTAATATTCAATAATATCAAAGAAATCATTGTTGAGCTCTTCCATATCCGACCCTCCAAGTTATATCTTGCCATCCAGATTTTCAAGCAATACAGAGTACTTCATATTTTAAAACACAATAAGCATTAGAAGAAAATCAATAATTGAGTATATAAACATAAATGAAGAGTTCAACAATTACCATGCAATATTCATGTGACATCTACAACAATAACTTCACTTCAAGTTGAAGTTGTGGTGGGAGTTGAGGAAAGATCTTGATTGACATTTGCAGCTGTAAAATGATTAAACAAATATTATAATTCATACATATGCTTCATATTAGATTAACATAAATTAAATAAGATTACCTCTTTCAACTTCTTCAATTTCCTTGTATAAATCAAGGTCATCATCGGTTGGATCCTTATAAAAGCTTATTCCATCAGCTCTTAGTCAATCATTAGTGCAAACCAATGCTTCCACCAGCTTAGAACTCAAACTGCTCCTAAAAGGATCAACAACCCTTTTGCCTAAGCTAAAAGTAGACTCGCTAGCAATTGTAGAACTTGAAATTGCAAAGATATCTTTGGCAATAGTGGTAAGAATTGGATATCTAGATTCACTCCCTTTCCACCACTCCAAAAGATTAAAAGAGGAATTAGATCTTTTCTCAGCTGGATCTGCAAAATATTTCTCCACTACATTAGATATTTGTTGAAGTTATTCAGTTTCAAGTTATGTCTCTACATCTTCAAACAACTCATCACAAAGACCACCATGCTCATTGCTATTAAAATCTCCACCATCACGCTCTATTAGTACACTTTCCCTGTCAACATTCAATGTATCACATATCCCTTATACTCCATCCATAAATCCATCACAAGTTGTTTAACCTTTTCAATATACTCATTGACTTTTGTAGGAGTATTTTCTAATTTCTTGACGATGGCTTTAATCAGTTTAAGCTTATTTCTAGGGTCCAAAATATTGGCAACGAAAATGATAGGATTCATATTATCCCAACATCCCCAATACTTGTCAAATTTCTGCTTCATTGCACTTGCAACCTTATTGAGAATCTTATCCGATTCATCATTACTTTTTTTCTCAATTTCAATTTGCAAAGCAATCATTGATTGATAGATCAAATGAGATGTGGGAGTATTTGATGCACTTAGAGCTAAAGTAGCATCATAGAACTTCTTCAAAAAGTGCACATAAGCTTTAGCATCCTCCCAATTCTCCTCACTCAGAGGCCCTATTCTTTCCTTACCCTTATCATCTTTCTCACGAAAATAATTCGTGTAAGGCACCCACTCTTCAGTCATTCTATCAAACACCCTCTTATACTTCAATGCAACTTCAAGCATTTTATAAATTGTATTCCACCGAGTTTTGACATCCATAGGTACTGTTGATCCACTAGGAAAATTGGCTAACACAGCAAAATCCCTAAACTTACTCAACCTTGAAAGGTAAGAATAGAGAACACTACAGTATATTTTATGGATTTAATAGATGCATTTAGCTCTTTCAAACCTTCCTTAACAATTCAATTAAGTATATGACATGCACACCTCAAATATAAATAATTCCCTTCAAACAACAATCTATTTTAAGTTTTCATCCTTTTCTTCAAGTAATCAATAGCACTATTATTAGAAGATGCATTATCCACTACTATTGAGAACACTTTTTTTATCCCCCATTCTATCAAACAAAACTCAATCAATTTCCCAATTTCTTCCCCAACATGACTTGTTATTTTTGTGAAAATTTATTATTCTTTTATGCAAGTTCCAATCACTATCCAAAAAATGAGCTGTGATAACCATATAATTTATGTTTTGAATGGATGTCCAAGTATCAGTCGTGATACTTACTCTTTGATCATGAAGTGCACTTTTTATCTTAGCTTTCTCAACAAGAAATAAGTCATACACCATACCTGCAATTTTCTTTCAACCGGGGATTTTGAATCGTGGTTGTAATTCACGTAAGAGACTTAGAAAATCCTTTCCTTCAACAGCCCGGAATGACATTTCATCAATAATCACGTACTCAGAGAGCTTCAATTCGCACCTCTTTTGATTAAATGTATGAGGAACTAAAGCACTCCCTTGCCCCATAATCTCATTCGTCAATATAAGCTAACTTTTCTCACTCCCACTCGCCTCATATAACGGACTTGACTTGTACCTCTTTACTAAGTGGTTTTTTAACCCACTAGTACTTCCATACTTAACCGGGATTTCAACCTTGCAATAATTGCATATTCCTATTTATTGCAAGCTCCCATCATTCAACTTTCTTGTTCCCTTTTCACAATGCCCCCAATATGGACTTCTAGATGACTTAGGAATTGGAGGCCTTGTTGAACCAATTTTTGATCGTTTTCGACAAGAAGACTCTTCAAGTGCTTCAGAGTCGGATAGCTCTTGAGTTTTAGATTGACTTGGCAACGAATGAGAAGATTCAGATTCCATTCTAAAAAGAAAAAATAGAAATGAAGTAAGTAACGGCCTCACAATAATTATATCTGCTATGTATCATGTTCTCCTTAAACAAGGAAAATTAATTAAATGCATAACAAGACATTTTTGGTAGCAACTAATCATGTCAACTATTGCATTCAGAATTGGCAATTCTTAAATCTATTATAATAAATATCAACTCTTATTGTTAGATTATATACTAAAAGTCTAACTTTTTGTATGAACAGTGTTATAACAATTTATTTGAAATGAGAATCATATGATCAAATGATTATGTCTTATAATTTATTTATATGCACGATGCAATAGTCCACTTACTTTATACTGTAGATAATATATTGCGCGACAACAAGCAGAAGATCATATTATCGATTTCCTTATAAAGTATAAACAGATGCTCACAACCGAGATAGACGGGGACTCTCTATCGTGATGGTTGTAGTGTGATCTGATATTAGCTTGTCTTGGCTATATAATCACATTAGTGCACTTTGTATGTATTGAGCAGGACCGATTGAGATCGTTCGACTTATACTGACTTATAGAAGAACTTGATCTCTGTTATTATGGATGTTCATGCTCTTAATCCCTATACAATAACCTCGACACGTAGGGCAGTATGTATTTCTTTGATTCATCAATGGGTGAGATTTATATGTAATTAAATCAACAAACTCGGTGAGTTGGGAAATAGTATTGTCTCTATGGTGTGCTGTTGATTGTAGAAGGAATCCGTGTCCGTTATAGGTTGATGATGTCCCCTTGAGGAGCTCATAAGGATTATCATGTAAATCCAGCTGGTGGATTTATTCCAGCATGATAATGAGGTTGAGTGGTACTATTCTCGGATGAGATATTAATTAATGGAGTTGTCAGTAACTTAATTAATTAATGGGCATTGTATATCTTAAACATAGGGAGACAAACGAGCTCATAATAAGGAGCCCATAACATAATTATGGGATTAGAACAGTAGTGCAGTAATAATATTTTAGTGAAATATATTATTATTATTGGACTTAAGTATAAGCTTTGGGCTAAATTTGGATACTTAAGCCCAATGGAGGTCCAACTCTAATTTCTCCTCCTGGTCCCTACTGTAGCCCATATATAAGTCATCTCAGCAGTTATAACCTTAAGATGAGATATGCCTAACACGTGAAGAGGGTAGACGGAACAGCAGATTGAGAAGATCTTGAGGATCGTCGCCCATACGACGTCGAGATTGGACTTGGGAATACAGCAGAAGATCGGAAGATTGTTTACTGCTGCTGTTCGTCAACTTATATGATTTTTTTAAAATCATACAGACCTCAGAATTCAAAGAGTAATATACTGACGGAAAGTCACGGAAGAGAGGATCGGTTTGGCACGTAGATCACTCAAATCCGATATTGGATGAGAGAGTTATGCCTAAAACGGTGAGACTGCGCAGGCTGCCGATGAGAATTCATCTTCTCCAACATACCCTGGTGAAAGGTAATATGTTTCTTATTTTCTTGCTTCCGCTGACTGTTAGAAACGTATGAAACCCTAACGGTTCATGTTAACCAAATGATCGAATGCCAATAATTGATATCAGAGCTTCTATTTCGTGGTGAAGCGTGACACGTTAGGCTAGGGTTTATGTATTGCCCATGATATTAGGGTTTTAGAAATTATTTTCTTATTGAACACCCTAACTGGACATGATGCACATACATGATGTTGTGACGGGCATGATTGCCGGTGAAAGAATCGCGACGAGCGAGGCTGGCCGGTGATGGAACTGATCGTCGGGACACAGTGGAGGAAGATGCTCGTGCGGGGCGGGTCACGCTGCTGGAAAGGTAAAACACCGGCGATGACACCACAGTGGCAAGGCGGTGAGCGCCGTAAACAGGAACGACGTTGGTTTGCTATCGTAGGCACAGTTGTGCGGTGATTGAAGTCAGAGCGACTTGTTGCCGGGATGACAAGCATCGCTGTCTTCACGTCGCTAGGGTTTCGTGAAACCCAAATGGCGATAGCGTGAACAGAACTGGCTCTGTTCGTCGGCACAATAGCTACTGTTGGTCAACGTGATGTTTCCAAAACAGCAAGGCTGTGCGTGATTATTGACGGCAGGATGAGGCGTCTGATGAAAGTCGTTGGCGCTAGGGTTGGCGAGGCATGTCAGCATGGCTCTGGATAGAGGCGGATGGGATGACAGGAATGGGGCAGGCCCGGTGCGACGGAGGAGATTTCCAAGTGCGTCTGCAAGAGTCCCGAGCGAGTCGTTGCTGATTTTGAGCGAGTCAGCAGCAGTTTCGATCGAGACTTACCAGTGTTTGGGGCGTGTCCTCCTAATTTTTGCCTTGACTGGTGGCTGGGAAGGCGTGGCAGTGGCGGCTGAGAAGATGGCGTGCATGCTGTGCGTGGCAAGCAGTCGCCGGGCGTATCAACAGGCAAGTAGTTTTGCTGGGCAAGCTGCTATTCTTGTTGACGGGCGACCATGGGCGCTGCAGGGTATGTTGGCGCACGTCTGGTTCTTCCTTTATCGCATGGATGCGAGCACTCGTTGACATCGTATGGATGGCTAAATGAGAGGACGCTCATCGCCGAGTGGCTTGGCAGGATATGGGTGCACGGATGTTGTCGAGTGCTAGAACTCATTGCCGAGCAAGTGCTCTGCGCGTGGCAGGATTGCTGGATGTATACACGTGCGACTGCTGGGCGTGTGGCTTTGTGCGTGTGTTGCAGCACGAGTGGCGAGGGTTGCCGGCACGACTGCCGACTGCTGTCGGCACGAGTCGTGCAGGAGAAAACTCGGCATGTGCTTAGTGCTGGAAGGCATGAAAAAGGACTGCACGGGTGCGACACGACTCGTGCTATCGGCCGACTTGTTTTGCTCACAACGTGCATGCTGGAGTAGTGGAGCAGGTTGGCAGACAAGAAATTAGAAGAATTTTCTACGTAAGATTCTTCCGTAGTTTCATTTAGGTTGATCCCCGTATAGTCGCAGCTACTCAATTTTATGATTGGTGGCGAACAATCAAATTCGCTGATATATAACTGTTCATAATTTGATTTAATAATCTGATTATTGTTATATATGTTTGCATGATTCTCTGGTATTTACTGTCTTGTTTGCCGTAATAGGAGCATGTTAAGTTGTGTATTTTATTTTTGAATATTATATGCATGTAAAATCCCTCGGTGTTAAATAACTAAGTGAGAGAGGGGATTGGTTAAAAATCTCGCGGCCTCCATTATTAGTTTGTAGGTAATGCAAGTATACTTGCGTGTTGGCTATAGTGTCTTCCTCCCCATCGGATGAGTATATTTGTGGATCGCTGGTACTGACTTCGTTAAATAATTATTGTTTTGTAATGTGAGTACGTAAACTTACATGTTGGCTATAGTGTCTTTCTCCCCATCGGATGAGTTTATTTGCGGATCACTGTACAAACTTATAATTGATGACTGTAGGAAGTTATCCGAGTGCGTGTGTACTTCTCTATCTGTAAGGCACATAAGCTTGCGCAATGGACTTGGGGTCAAATAATAGTGTACACTTAGGTGCAAATAATAAGTATCCTCCCCAACGGAGTCACTGCTTTTATTTGCATGGCTAAAGAAGAACCTACTATTAATTATTTTGTCATGAGGTTAGGTTGACAAATGAAATTAATGGGTAAAACATTCTCTTGTAAATGTTCGGGTTTGTAAACGTCTACACTATCGTGGCTTGTAGACTCACGGTGCTTGAGATATCGGTGAATTTTATTTTTATATTGTTTTGAGGAAATCAATATAAATGGATAAAATTTGAAGATTTGATCGGTGTATTTATAGGTGATTCTCTGTAATTTCAAATGGTTTTATCTCGCTTATTGTTTACTAAAAGAAACATATTTACTTGTCCAAAATTAGATGATTAGAAAAAAGAATCTTAGTTTTGAATTTTACTGCTTAGGAAAATATAAGTGTGTTCTCACTAAGGATATCTTATGTTGCCTTTTAATGTCTCTAGTGAAGAGGTGAGAGGTTCATAAAAATATGATGGTCTCATGCGACTCTTCAGATACTTGAGTAAGTTAGATAGACGGGAGGTCATGGTTGAATTGATGAATGAATCAGAAATGCTCGGAGTAGATATTGAAGGAAAACCTAGATTTATTTAATTCTCCGTAGTTTTCCTATGTGTTTTGAGCAAGTTCTACCTGAAATACAAGAGGATGTATATGGTGGGGAACTTCTGACAAAACATGTGGCAAAAGAAATCCAATTTCATCAAGATGTGAACAAGGTTATTATCTCACTCACTAGTCGTTGAAGCATGAGTAGTGATGGCATTTGCTGACATAGAGTGTGTAGATACCAGAATCACTAAGAGCGTGTAACTAAGTGATAATGAGATTATTATGGACATGGGTAATACTACGAGAGTAGTGGCTATTGCAGTGGGAGTTGTTTATTTATCTTACGATAGGAATAAATATTTATTTTTGAGAAATTATCTTTACGTACGTTTTTCATAGAAAGAATTTGATTTCAGTTTCTATGCATTTACGGATGGATACTCCATTTCATTTAAATGACATGGTCATAGTGATGAGGCATGGAGCTATAATCTGTTGTTGTACGTTGGTGGACAATTTGTACTCTTAAATCATGTTTATCCCACGGATGCAACAAATAGTAATTAATAATGCGTTTTCTAATCCTAATAAGAGAAAGACTCTTATGGAAATGATTAGATGGATGATGAATTATTTGGAATTACTAAATTCATTTTATAGGTATACCCTAGAAACAGCATGTCGTATAACGTTTGTCTGTTTGTGGGATATCCTAGAAAAATGAAGGGTGTTGATTTATTTAGTTCAAAAGATCGAAGGGTGATTGTTAACGCATACACTAGGTTTTGGGAAAGGACTATGTAATAAATCACAAACCTATCTGTAAATTATTCTAAAGAAAGTGAGAGGGAATACACAAAGTATAAATACCAAGTGTACAAGAGGAAATACCACAAGGTAAACTGCAACGCGTGTCTCGTCAGATACACAATTGCGTGTAGTGACTTGTCGTAGTGGGAGGGTTGTTCGACAATATATGTTTTGGGAGAGTCATGAGACTTTGTCCCTAGTAAACATGGAATGGAACCACAGTACGACGAAGCACTACAAGATAGAAATACGAAATCTTAACAAACTGCAATGAATGTTGAAATAGAATCGATTAATTCCAAATTAGATCTGACTGCTTGTAGAACCACGGATGGTGTGAAAGCCATTAGAAGTGGTCATACGAAATAAAATAGGGTCATATGGTAAGGTGAAAACCTTGGAAGCAAAGCTTGTTGCGAAAAGGTATACTTAGAAAGAAAGGGTTCGATTATGAGGAAACCTGTTCGCTGATAGCTATGCCTATGTTGATCCGGACTCTTTTATTTATTGCTACTCATATGAAATATGAGGAATAGCAAATAGATGTCAAGACAACTTTCCTGATTGGAAGTCTTGAGGAAAACATCTATGTGAAGCAACCAGAGTGATTCATTGCAAAGGGCTAAGAGCATTGTGATAGTAAGCTTAAAAGTGTCCATCAATGGACAAAAGCAACCTTCAAGATCATGAAACATCCATTTTGATAAGGAAATCCAGGCATATGGATTCATTCAATGCGCGGATGTGTCTTGTGTATTGAAAAGAGTGATGGAAACATGGTGGTATTTTTTGTACTATACGTAGATGATATATTGCTCATTGGAGACAATGAAAGAGTATTGTCAGGCGTATGGGTATGGTTGATAAAGCAGTATGAGATGAAGGACTTAATAGAAGCAAAAATATCTTTTTTATCACAATAATACAGATCACAAGAAAGAATGTTATGCTTATCTCAAGCTTCATGAGATGATACGATCCTTATTTGTTTAGCATATAACTTTATCTAAGGAAATGTGTCTTGAGACACAAAAAGAAGATAAAGGTGATGAAAGCGGTTCCTTATGCTTCGGCGAATAAGGAAGCTTAATATAAGGAATGCTATGCACAAGTATGGATAACTGTTTTGCCGAAGGCATGAACAGTGGGTACCAAGGTAACTCGAAACAAAAATGATGAACTGTGTTAAGACATATACTTATCTACATGAAAAGGACCAGAAATTATATGTGCACTTACCGAACAGATTCACTGATTCTTATGGGTTTTATAGATTCAGATTTTTCAAATCAGATAGGGACGACAGTAAATCCACCTCAAAGGTTATGTGTTTAATTTTAGGAAGTTGAGTCATAATGTGGAGGAGTGTTATATAGAAATATATTATAGACTCCGAATTCCATCATGGAAAGATGATAAATTGGAGCCTATGAGACAGCTAAAGTATCTGTATGACTCTAAAAACTTCATGATGGACTTCGAAGTGTTTCTAAGTTTGCACAAGGTTATCACAATTTATTTTGAAGATAATGGTGCAGTTGCAAACTTGAAGGAATCACGAGCCCATAAGACATTTAAACACATGGAACGCGAATACTACCTGTTACGAGAAATCTTATGATGAAGGTTGTTGTCGCCTAGATTGCATCGGATGATAACCTAGTAAATCCATTTACAAGGACCTAAAGCGAAAGCTTTTGATGGTCGTGAGTGGGAGTGGAAATCAGATGTATGGCAGAAGATATGACAACATAGTCTTTTAGTATAAGTGGGCGATTGTTAGATTGTATAATAAAAGTCTAGTTTTTGTATGAATAATGTTATAACAATTTATTTGAAATGAGAATCATATGATCAAATAATTGCGTCTTATAATTTATTTATATGCACGATGCAATAGTCCACTTACTTTATACTGTAGATAATATGTTGTGCGACAACACGCGGAAGATTATATTATCGGTTTCCTTATGAAGTATAAACAGATGCTCACAACCGAGATAGACAGTGACTCTCTATCGGGATGGTTGTAGTGTGGTCTGGTATTAGCTTGTCTTGGCTATAGAATCACATTAGTGCACTTTGTGTGTATTGAGCAGGACCGATTGAGATCATTCGACTTATACTGACTTATAGAAGAACTTGATCTCTGTTATTATGGATGTTCGTGCTCTTAATCCCTATACAATAACCTCGACACGTAGGGCAATACGTATTTCTTTGATTCATCAATGAGTGAGATTTACATGTAATTAAATCAACAAACTCGGTGAGTTGAGAAATAGTGTTGTCTCTATGGTGTGCTGTTGATTGTAGAAGGAATCCGTGTCCGTTATAGGTTGATGATGTCCCCTTGAGGAGCTAATAAGGATTATCATGTAAACTCAGCTGGTGGATTTATTCCGGCATGATAATGAGGTTGAGTGGTACTACTCTCGGATGAGATATTAATTAATGGAGTTGACAGTAACTTAATTAATTAATGGGCATTGTATATCTTAAACATGAGGAGACAAACGGGCTCATAATAAGGAGCCCATAACATAATTATGGGATTAGAACAATAGTGCAGTAATAATATTTTAGTAGAATACATTATTATTATTGGACTTAAGTATAAACTTTGGGCTAAGCTTGAATACTTAAGCCCAATGGAGGCCCAACTCTAATTTCTCCTCCTAGTCCCTATTGTAGCCCATATATAAGTAATCTCTAGCCCATATATAAGTAATCTCAACTGTTCTAACCCTAAGATGAGACACGCCTAACACGTGAAGAGTGTAGACGGAACAGCAGATTGAGAAGATCTTGAGGATCATCGCCCACATGATGTCGAGATTGGGCTTGAGAATACAGCAGAAGATCGGAAGGTTGTTTGCTGCTGCTGTCCGTCAACTTATACAATTTTTATAAAATCGTACAGACCTCATAATTCAAAGGTGATATACTGACGGAAAGTCACGGAAGAGAGGATCATTTTGGCGCGTAGATCACTCAAATCCGATATTGGATGAGAGAGGTATACCCAAAACGGTGAGACTGCGCAGGCTGCCGGCGAGAATTCATCTTCTCCAACATACCCTGTGAAAGATAATACGTTTCTTGTTTTCTTGCTTCCGCTGACTGTTAGAAAACGTATGAAACTCTAACGGTTCACGTTAACCAAACGATCGAACGCAACAATTGGCAAGATCACAACCCTATATTGCAAAAAAAATAAAAAATTACAAGAAGTATCCAATCAAGTATTCATAAATAAATACTTAAATATAGTGCTTTAGAGTATTGGAAAGTGGAAACTTGCTATGGATTTACATTTATGCAATACAATTAGTCGTTGGGTTTTTTTATTAATATTACTCTTTTTATTTAACAAATATGGATTTATTATTTGGTAACTGTGATTAATTAGGCATATTATTGATCTACTTATAATCTTATAGGCATGACCTAATTCGACTAAACAAATAAATTATAAAATTAACAAACAAAAATGACAAAATTCTCTTAATTAATTATTGGCTTATTCTCCACATTCCACTAATATGGTTGACAATAGCCACTGTATCTAATGCAATTATGCACACAATATATCTAATATTTCCCACATCATTCACAATATATCTAATATCTCCTGCATTTAATTTTATAACTCAATATATATCTCCTGCATTTAATTTTATAACTCAATATATCTAATATCATCTGTCTTCCATATCACATAAACACACCATCACCATTTGTATAAAATTTCCAACTTAACAGCAACAGATATGGAAGACATGTGAACAGACTTAGGAAAACCCTATAACACAGATGAGTTATTCTATAAAATTTCCAACTTTACAGCAAAAAATATAACGGACTTAGGAAATACAACCGTGAACCACAATGAAGTCCCAATTTTCTAATCGGGAAATTTAAGCAAAAATATCAGAACTTCCTTCACTTTAAGATGCAAAAGAAGTCACCATACATATAACCCAATTATATCAAACATTTTCAACATAAGCATGAGTGAAACACACAAGCCGAATGATAATAATGATTTCAATGTGTGGTTATAAAAGAAATTTACTCCCCCAATAAATAAGCCAATGATTGAAAAAAAAATCAAACAAAAATTAACGAGGAGACTACATAAACACACAGTGATAGTGATAGTGTGTGACAGTATTGAATGATCTTGTCGAGGTAGTCGGAGATGATGGTTTGCCATAACGACATAAACCAGGCACACTAATCTGGGGAGTTTGACAGGGTTAACAACTTAAAATTCGAACCAAGAGTGGAAGGGCGTCAGAGGCTTTGGAAGAGGATGATTGGCGATGGGAAGAAGAAAGACGGACATGGGCGGTAGGCCTCCGGCAGATCTATGGACGAAAATTGAAATTGGAGAGAATGAGAACGGGGAAGTGGGAACCAGGGAGAGATGAGAAAGCGGCTAGGGTTTCTTAAAAACCGACTATTGACTACAGTAAAAACTTGTTGACTAACACTAAATATTACTAATATATATTTTTTAAATACATAATTAATATTATTATATATTTAATATAAATGGGAGTATATTATATCGGTATATATCGGTACCGTATTATCGAAATTTTTACGATATATATCGAAATATCGAAAATTTTCTATGTAGTATATCAGTGAGGCTCCACTTTCACTTTCAGCATCACAACGAAATCAATAACAGCAGCAGTCGCGCGAGGTCGTTGGAGAATTTAAAATGATGAATCGCATAAGAATTTTTTTTTATTATTTACCTGTTTCCACTTGAGGCGTTGGAAGGGTGTCGTGAGTGGGAGAGCGTCGGAAGCTTTGAAAGAGGTGATTTTGCATTTGGAACATTGGGAAGAAAGAGGATGGTGGACGGTGGCGTGGATAGTGGGTGGTGGGCGCGGATCTGTAGTGTGTTTCTAAAATGAAGGGGCGAGTGGATAATGGATTAGGTAGGGTTTCGTAGTTCCAATTATTGTTTTGAATACTGACTTACATATTCTAATTTAATTATTATTATAATTAAAATAATAGAATTTTTGAATATTTAATCAATATTGTTATTATATTAATTAATTAAAGTAAAATTATTTCGGTATACCGAATTATATACCGACTTACCAATTTTTTGCGATATATTTCGATATATACCGAAATATCAAAATTTCTTTCAATTACTTACCGATGCCGTATCAAAATTTCGGTACGGCACCATACCGTACTGAAATTTTCGGTATACCGAAATTTTCGATAATTTCTAATACGATAATTACGGGATACCGAAAAATCGATAATTTTGTCCACCTCTATGTTCTATAGCCGTTGGTCTATCAACAAATTGAGAGAAAAATCTCTCCAAAGCTTTATGAAAAACGTCTATTGTATTTTAACTATATAAGAGCTATAAATCATTACAAAAATAAGTAACTCATCATTTATTTATAATTATAATGGTGATTTTGTACAACATAAAGTAAAATAATCAATTGTAATGATGACTTTACTGTGGGATACGTCCTTTTTTATTAATTTAACTATTTTTTTATATTTTAAAATTTTTATGTAAATTTTAGTAATTTTTAGAATAAAAATCAGAATGTTATATATTTCTTTACTAAATTTTCTTTAAGTTTTTAGACTAACAATTTTTTTTATTTTAATGAAAACTGTGGAAAATAGAAATGCATTATGAATTAGAGAATAAATAAATAAATAAATAAATAAAAAGACTATACAACTCTAGAATATAGTATACTCCCTCCGTCCCACGTATTTTTACCTATTTTTTATTTTGGGGTGTTCCACGTACTTTTACTCATTCCATAAATGATAAAAATACACTACACATCTTATCTACTTTTTACACTTTATTCATGAATTCCAACAACTTTATTTACTTTTTCTCACAATAATATCAATTTATCCATACTTTTTCTTACATTATATATTAAAATAACAACACTTCTTAATTTACGTGTCCGTAAAAATGGATAAAAATACCCGGGACAGAGGGATTATTATATTTTAATTTCATATAAAATTTTCAAGTGTAATTTATTTTAAGTCATACTCCAAAGTATAACGTGTGTGTAACGTGCAACGCATGTTTAAAAGTCTAGTACAATTAAAATATAGGGCTCACACACCCACTAATATACAACTACTCACTACACATTAAATAATAATACTTCTTAATTTAAGTGCAAAAAGTAAAAACACCCCTTTACATGAGACGAAGGGAGTGTAAAATTATTTCACGTGAGACGATCTCATATAATACTTACACTTGGTTAAATTGGATTTTCAGTATTAGTTAGAAGGGAATACTAGTAATAGACCAACGGTAAGACTTGGGTGATACGGCCGTCAAACAATAGTTTAACTCATAAATTTAAAGGTAAATTAATTAAGCCTTACATGTAAGACCAGAGTATATATTTTCTACGCTTTTTTTATTTATTTTATATTTTTTATTATTTAATAATATAATTATTTAAAATTTATTATTCATTTAATTTATTTTTTATTTTAATATTATGAATTTATAAAATATGATAATAAAATATTAGTCAAATAAAAGTGATAAATTTTCATTTAAATTATGTTATGAATAATTAATATTAAAAACTTATGCGAGTCAATCTCACGAATTACTTCCATGTAAAGAATAAGGAGTGATAACCTTTATAAGGAAAAGTGATAATCAATTGAAAAAAGTAATAACGGTGATATGAAATATTTCATAAACCGTTTAAATTAAAAATGAAAAGTAATAACATTTTTTAAAAAATGATACTTTCTCTGACCCACGTATTTTTACACACTTTTCATTTTAGGGTGTCGCAAGTATTTTTACTCATTCCATATTTGGCAAAAATACATAATATTTTATTACCTACTTTTTACAATCTCAACAACTTTAATTACTTTTTTACACTTTATTCATCATTCTCAACAACTTTATTTACTTATTTTTTAAATTACTAATTTATCCCTACTTTCTCTTACATTATATATTAAAAAATAAAATGTCTTAATCTCTGTGCCCGTACAAACGGGTAAAAATACCCGGGACGGAGGGAGTAATATTTTTAATAAAGAGTGACGATTAATTACGGAAGTGAGTTGAAAAATTGATAAAACGTGTAATATTTTTAATAAAAGTAATACTAAGGAAAAGTAATAACTGATCAATTAAACTATTTCAAAATAATTAGTAGGGCGAATAAAAAGTGATAATATTTTAATAGAAACTGATATTTGATCAATGAAAAGTAATAACCGTTAATTGCACGACTTTATAAACTATTTCTAAAATGAATAAAAAGTTATAACAATTTTAAATTATTTTAGTAATATAAATAATTAGTGATAATATATTTAATAAATAGGGATAATTATTTAATTTTTTTTAAAAATCGTGAGATAGTTCCCAACAAACTTAAAAAGATACAGCATGATCAAAAATGTTCGATGGTTGGAGATTATTTTAAAAAAATGAAAAAAAAAGTAGAAGGGAAAGAGAAGAGGTTACTAATGGTGACTGGAAAAGCAGGTAACCAACATCAGATTAAAAATCATTTTGATGATCTTACCACTGAAAATCACACTGGATTCAATGGTAGATAGTTTGCTTTGGTCATAAGTGAAGCGACATGTGTCATGTAAGAATCTCCCAATATTATTATGTGCGTCATTAATATTTTGTACTTATAGTTTATTTAGGGTGAATTAATTACTTTATGAATTGATTCGTTAAGGATTTTATTTCATTTCATTCATTCAAAAATTAAGTTAAGTCAATTTGCGATGCAATTACTTTTTTTGTTTTGGGAAAAGAAATGTATTAATATGAAAGTTATAAGACATGCAATAATAAAAGGGTAGATCTTGTGTGAGAGTCTTTTTTAGGAAAAGAAATTTATTAATATGAAGAGAAAGACTAGGGTGCAACCGGTTGTACCAATTGAATTGGTACAACCTTGGTCTCCACCCTTCTTAATTAATTCATGCTCCTTCATTAATATTATTTTTTATTTTATTTCTAAATTTATTTTATTTAAATGACATTATACCCTAAACCCTAAGGGATAATTATACCCTAAACCACAAGGGTAAAATTACAATTATACCCTAAACCCTAAACCCTAGGGGATAATTATACCCTAAATCACAAGGGTAAAATTACAATTATACCCTAAACCCTAGGGGATAATTATACCCTAAACCACAAAGGTAAAATTATAATTATACCCTAAATTCTATGGAATAATTATACCCTAAACTACAAGGGTAAAATTACAATTATATCCCTAAAATTAAAAAAAAAAAAACAATGCACAGTACCAATTATAAAAAAAAAAAACACACACACACACTGAAGGTGAAAGAAGGAGGTTGTACCAATTGAAGGTTGTACACAAGTATTTGCCTAATATGAAAGTCATAAGGCATGCAAAAAACAGTGCAATATTAAAGGGGTAGGTCTTGTGTGAGAACGTCTCACGGATCCTAATTCGTGAGACGAATTATTCCTAACTCAAATTAATATATTTTATATTAAATTAAAAAGAAATTAAAGGAAAAAAAAAGAGCCACGTTTGGCTTTTAATTAAATTTTTACGATAAATTCAGCACCTACTACTATTACAACGTTTCAACTCACGTTGTTCATGACTTAGAGTTCAGGTTTGACGTTATTAAATTTTGAGTGAGGCTCATGTGCACCCGGGCGATGGAGCACATTCCGTGCGCCTTTGCAATTTTCATGCCCCCTTTGCATTTAGGCCCCTAGCAATACATAGGTTTAAATATGATTGAAGGGGGAAGAGTTGTGTTCACATTGGGACACAGAGTATTCCTCCGTGTCCCCGGGGGCGTATGAGCTTTTGCCTTAAATTTTATTTATTTTTACTTCTAATAAAAAATATTATAGTATTATTAATTATTATTATTGAGCTAGTCTCTTGTGAGACGGGTCATAAGAAAAACGGGTATGAGACGGGTCAGTTAGTATATTATCTACAATTAATTAATAGAATATAATATATAATTATGATTAGTCAACCCCTTATCTTTAGTAGTTCCTAAATTTATGGGATAGATAATAATTAATTAATGCTTATTTAATTTTAGTAGTTCCTAAATTTCGGAATAAATTCAAATCATTAATTTTTTTTGCGAGGCCAATTTTCACTTCAAAATCGTGTACATTACATGTGTTATAGTATATCGTTGATACGTTATAGTATGTAATTTTTGTGTTATTTTGTCTTACCTGTAAGAATATTTCGGTGGTGTTATAGTATGTCGTTTTTGTATTATTGTGTGTAATATAAGTACTATAGTATGTTGCTAAAAGTATATTATGTTTTTTATAATATGTCAAACATGCATTAGAGTATGTAGTTTTTGTGTTTTTGTATGTTAACTGAAATAATATTTCATTGATGTCGTTGTAAAAGTGTATTTCATATGTCTCATAGTATGTCGTTTTCGTGTTATAGTATGTTCTAATATTAAAGTGTATTACATATATTTCATAGCATGTTGTTTTCATGTGAAATGACATACTACAACATAAAAATAACATAGTATAGCATTCACATGGTAAAATCACATTTATTTTTGTCTAATAAATTCTAACATACTACAACGAACAAATGATATACTTTAATACAAAAATAATATACTATACATTCACATGGTAAAATCACACTCATGTCTCTTTAACAAACTATGACATACTACAGCGATAAAATAACATATTATAACATAAAACTAATATACTTTCTCTTCATCTTCTTCCGAAAATGGAGGGATGTTAGGAATTTGTGAAGACTTGCACTTTCTCTTTCTCCTGACGATGGATTGAGGAATGTAACGAATTTTTAAATTTTTTCCTCCCCCTCCATTTCAACTTTTGACCTAATTTCTACCTAGGCCCGCCACCATCCAAATAACACATAGACGGCTGCCACGGTCTTTGTCCACTTGTTCTCGCTGACCATTCCTCCCCGTGAGATTGGTCGCTCCTAGCTGCAGGGTAGCCCTCCATACACAGCCTCTCTTATAAGCAGGCGAAAGCCCCCTTCTGCGCGTGACGTTTATCTCACAATCAGTACGGCCTGGGTTCCCGATCCGGCTGCACTTGCTATTCCGCGCTGCATAGGGCAATATTACCGTCGAATTCTTGTTGAATTTGCCAACGATGCGGCTTCTTCTCCGTCGGAGGCCTTGCTAGGGTTTTCCGTTCTCATACCGCTCTCCGAAGTTCGTAATCTTTTCGACATTCTCAGAATGAATTCTTCACTTCCAGATTGTGAAGAATCTTTTCAATCTGAAACTTGTCTGATCTGCTTATTGCTTCGAGTTTTCACACTTCCGCTATCTTTCCAAGAGTATCCAGAGGCTCTCCTCGACCTCAAGATGCATGTGCAGACTTCAATGGTTACTTGAACAAGTCTCTAGCATTTTGGGGAAGTAAATTAACTAAAGAATTTAATAAATTTGATAAATCTTTTCTCTCTCATCGATGGAGGGATGAATTGAATTTGGAAAGACACGCTCTCTCTCCTAAATCTAAACTGAACGTGCAAATTATAAGAGATTATTATACTAAGTTAATTAATTAATTAAATGAGTTAAATTACAGCTGAGTATATGTCTCACACCCGTCTCACCTAAATGGATGGCTCATAAGAGAATTTGTCATTATTATTATTAATTATTCATTAGATAAATTGTTTTATTATCACATTATTTTAATTAAGTATCACTTTACATTAAAAATATTATTACTTTTAATTATTTATAAAATAATTAAATAAAACTGTTATCACATTTTCTTTATCATTCAGTATTATTTTTTATTAAACATGTTATCACTTTTATTTCAATGAATTGTTCGTGAAATAATTCGATTAGATCGTTATCACTTTTCTTTGATTAGGAATCACTTTTATTTAAAATGTTATCACTTTGTATTATTTCGAGAATTTTTCGTGAAATACATTTTTTTAATTAATTATCACTTTTTATTGAGGATACTATCACTTTTCTTTTAAAATGTTATCACTTTTCATTTACACTATTATCACTTTTCATCGAGTGATTATAACTTTTTATAAGTTTATAATATTTAAATTAAAAAATAAATTAATTGAATAAAAAATTTAATGTAAAGACATAATTAATTTAGTTTCATAATTAATTTCTCAATTTTCTAATTTGATTACGACCAAACGGGGCCCTTTAAAATGTACTTAATGAGCTAATGGGTGATTCGTCTCACATAAGGGGATACTTACTCCTCCATCCCTCACTAAAAGGGTCTTTTGCTTTTTGACACGTGGATTAAGGAGTATTATTATTTAATGTATAGTAGGAAGTTGTATTAGTGGGAGTGTGGGTCCCATATTTTAATTGTATTAATGGGTGTGAATGAATCCCATGTGTGTAAAAAAGAAAAGTGAGAAATGAAAAAATACTCTCTTTAAAGGGGACGGAGGGAGTGTATGTATATTAAAATTTTCAAATTGAAATTAATTATTTATCTGACATTAATAGTGAACACAATTAAAGTGAACTAGTACAATGCACGTGTGCAACGCGGATTATTGTGTTTGTTATTTATTATTATTTTGAATCTTTTGTTTGTTTAAAAAAAATTAATTATATCAATTTTGATGAATATAAATACTTATTTGAACAAAAAAAAATATTGAATGATATATAATTTCAATTAAATGAAAAACATGTATTCCTTATTTATTTCACATTAATACACTTCAAGTTATTATAATTTATGCAGATGATACATTTATCATTTTTCACAAAGTGCAAGATACGTCCACGTTGCTAAAACACAAACAATAATTTAGTAAAGACAATTTGTATGCATTAGAATAAAGTAAATGATTATAATTATAAATTAAATATCGTACTCTACATCTTCAAGTGTAATAACAATCATCTCTGTTGGTTTGCCTTTCACATCAACACTTGTAATCTCTCCAACGTGGGTGACATTTTCTATCACATCTAAACACCATTTTTCAAAAGTATTTGGTTTTTAATTAATTTATTCAATGAATACATATTTAATTTATGAATTTAAAAAGAATATAGTAAAATATATAAGATAATAAATAATTGTAATATTGAAGTACCAATTAACAATTTATCATTATCGGTGCTCTGAGACTTGACTATAGAGAAATTAGCAAACATGTGGCCACTCTTATCTGAAACAAAATATTCTGTTTGTTTAAGCACTGTGTAATTGTGGAAGCTTAACTTGAAAGGATGAGATGTCATCATCAACTTTTCGGTGTTATCATCAATGTCAAAATTTGTAATGATATATGAATTCCCTCACGTACAATAGAATTGAATTTTTTAACAAACTTCTTACGTATGATAGTTTGAATTGTATTCCCCTATGTTTATTAGAACAAATTAAATTAATAAAATTGGAATAGAAAAATAGTTAAAAGATATTTGATCAGAAATCAAGAATACCTGCTCATCAATTAAAATCAAGTCGACAAACCACTTTTGACCACTAATACCGTCTTCATATGTATCCCATCGCTTCACAATCTTAACCTTGATACATAATGTCTCATTATCCAATACTACTTCAGAAATAGAATTAAATCGTAAAGACGACATAACTTTGAAAAAAAAGTTCAAAATAAAAGAATATACTAAAAATTGACTATATATATATATATATATATACAACAATACACAACAATGATTTTAAAAAAAAGACAAAGAAAAGAAAAAGAGGAAAAAACGTGATTTGTGTTGAAAATTTTATTTTTAGTGGATGAAATGAAATTATGGATTGAAAAAAAAAAACTTACGTTACTTATTAAGTTTTGTATGCAATATATTAAATAATAATATCAATACTTTTAGTAATTATGACTAATACACAGCCACATTTAAAAAGAATATAAAAAAGAATATTTAATAGGTTATTCCTTAAAAAAGATTGCAAAAAACTTATAAATGGATGAAATTAAGTTTTAGAACTTATTGAATTTTGCATGTAATTAAATGATTGTACCCATTTTTAATTTAATTAAAACATTATAAATACAAAGAATTAAAAAATTATAAAAAGCATTACGTTACTTATTAAATTTTGTATGCAATATATTAAACAATAGTAGTATCACTACAATTAGTAATTATGACTAATACACAACCACATCTAAAAAGAATATATAAAAAGAATATTTAATTCATAGCTTATTCCTTAAAAAAGATTCTAAAAAACTTGGTTAATGGAGGAAATAAAGTTTAGAAACTTACTGAATTTTGCATGGAATTAAATAATTGTATTACTCCTCACATTTTTATAAAAATTATAAATACAAAATTGACCTTATTATGACACATCACATTTTTACACAAATCATAAATACACAATTCACCACATCATGACACATCACATTTTTTAAAAACTAATTTAGGCAAGTTATTTTGTTTTAATATATAAGGAGATTAAAAAATTATAAAAAACATTACGTTACTTATTAAATTTTGTATGCAATATATTAAACAATAGTATCAATACAACTACGCCTCGTTTGGTAGCCCATAAGGGGCATTAGAATGTTTTATATGTGCTTTTATGGAGTTTGGTAGATCACAATAAATTTATGAGGGCCCGGTAAAAAAAAGACAGCCCGTTCTTATTCACTATTCCCCTTTACACAAATAATATGGCTCAGGGCGTTGTATTAGTAATACGTAGGGGTGTGTAATATTGGTATACTGAAAATACCGATACCGTACCGAAAATTTCGGTATGAAAAAATTCATACCGATACCGAAATTTTGGTATACTATTTTTCGGTATACCAAATTTTTGGTAAATTAAATTGGATACTGATACTGTACCGAAATTTACATCATACTCATTTTTCGATAAATACCAATTAATACCAAAAATATTGGCATACTGTTTCATACCAAAAAATACCGATTTACCGAAATAATACTGAAAAATAATATTTAATTTTAATCAAAATAATAAAATTAATATAAAAAAATATTTCAAAATAATTAAATTTTCTAATCTCAAATATTCTATTTTAATGACACTTATGTTGCTTTTAAATAATTTTTTTATTATTATATTTTATACTCTTATATTTTAATTTAGAAGTGTATTATATTTTTATTTATTTTTATTAGAGCTTATTTTAAATTTTAAAAAATATATATGAATAAATATGATACATAATAAATAAAAATAATTTAAATATATTAATAATATAAAATATACTTAAATATAGTATTATATATAATTAAAATTTAAAAAATAAATATTAAATTTTCAGTATATCGGTATTGGTATACTGATATCGAAATACCGAAAATAATTTCGGTATACCGAAATACCAAAAATTTTAATATACAATACCGATACTGTACCAAAATTATCGTTACGGCAATCATACCGTACCGAAAATTTCGGTATGTTGAAACTTCGATATTTTTTGGCATTTTTCGATACGGCGAGCGCGGTATACCGATTTTCGATATTTTTCCCCACCCCTAGTAATACAGCCTTCAACAGTTGTCCATATAAAAGAATGAAATACCACATTTACCTCTTACCTTCCTTTTTCTATTCCTAATTACTGCATCATTAAGTTCATGAAGCAACATAAATCCATCTGCCACACCCAGCGGCCGCTCGCCGCTCGCCGCCACCACCCACTGGCCGCTTGCCGTCACCACGTGTCGATGCCATCGTAGGTCCTCACCGATGCTGACCTCCGTCTGCTCACCACCACCACGCGTCACTGCCCATCGTAGGTCCTCATTGACGCTGTTTTCCGTCCGTTCGCCGCCACCACACGTCGCTGCTCGTCGTAGTTCCTCACTGGCGCTGTCCTCCGTAGCAGCAATTGTTCGCCTCCATTTATTGCTTCCTGTGTTCATTGATTTTTACCTTTGTATTTATGGCTGATGCCCTAATTTTCTTTATTTAAAATTTGATTTTTGATTTGAATAGAGAGTTAAAAAAGAATGGATTTGGGAGATTAGTGTTTGATTTCTTCCCAATTTGGATTTTTTGCCTTAATTAACGAATTAGATTTTGTATGTTCCTATACTTGCAAAAGTGATTTCTTCCAAATTAGATTTCTGGCCTAATTGAGAGTTAGATTTCTTCCCAATTTAATTTTTTTATTTGAATCGTGTTTCTATACTTGCAAAAGTGAGCTTAACCATTGTTTTGCTTCATGTTCATCAATGGTGTTGACATAACTGATAATTTAAGAAAAGGTTATAAAGGTAATTTCACCACTTATCCAAATTCTTTTATCTCTTACCAAACATCTAAATTTTTTGTTATATTAATTTTAATACAACCTATCAAACAATTTCCATTCTACATAAACAAATACATATTTTAATTTAAATCTCAATTCTTATATATACTTCTTTATCTCATCTAACCTATCAAACGAACCGTTAATAATTATGACTAATACACAATCACATCTAAAAAGAATATATAAAAAGGATATTTAATTCATAGCTTATTCCTTAAAAAAGATTGCAAAAAACTTGGTTAATGGAGGAAATAAAGTTTTGAAACTTACTGAATTTTGCATAGAATTAAATAATTGTATTACGCCTCACATTTTTATAAAAATCATAAATACACAATTGACTTTATTATGACACATCACATTTTTACACAAATCATAAATACACAATTCACCACATCATGACACATCACATTTTTTAAAAACTAATTTAGTCAAGTTATTTTGTTTTAATATATAAGGAGATTGGAGACATCATGCTACGTAATTGCCGGAATTTGGGGGCAACATTGCCACAAATAAATCTATTTGGCACACTACAAAAAAATATTTTTTAGCAACCGAATTTAGTAACGGAATTCAATCTGTTAGTAATTATCAATGGATTAGCAACACAAATGACATTTTTGTTTTAGGAACGGAATGCCAACGAATTTATTCTCTATTTTAGCAACGGAATTCAATCTGTTGCTAATTACCAATGGATTAGCAAGTGAATCATTATATAAATTACCAACGGAATTATTAGCAACGGATTACCAAGGGAATCATTTACCAACAGAAATGATTTTTCATTGCTGAAAATTTACCAACCACCACTTAGCAATGGAATTCTACCAACGGTTTCCGTTACTAATCCGTTGGTAAGTCAATTTAACAATGGAATTAAGGCTTTTAGCAATAGAATATTCTGTTGTTAAAAAACAATTTTTTTGTAGTGGTACTACGTTAAAAAATAATAGTATTTGACCTGCCGCCAACCTAAATCAATTGACTGGTTTCCATGTTCCCTCTCTTCCCTCTTCCTTTTCTTCTCTATATAAAAACCCTAGTAGACGCCCCTTTTCTTCCCTCTTACCACTGGAAATCCACCTTTCACTCCGACTGCCACTTGCCGACGGCGGCAGACCACTGTCGGCGAGAGCCAGACCCTTAACCCCATAGTTTTTCCCTTGATTTTGGACTCCTTTCTCTATTTTTGCCTCTTGTCCGGATCCTTTTCCTTTGTGGATTCGATCTCCGAATCATGAATCTCGCTCTTTGTTGTGTGGATCGGCTCAGCTTCAGCATATTTTTTCTTCAAGTTGGAAGAGGTGGTGGTGATCGGTGATAGTAGTGGTTGTGGATGGTGAGGCAACAGTGGCGTGATGGTAGTGCGAGGAAGAGAGGATGTCTGTTTTTAATGTTTTTTTTCCTATGCATTTTCTTTTTCTTTTTCTTTTTCATCGAAGTCCCTATAAATCTGATCTTTCCTATGTTGCTTTTGCAACAGTTTGAATTAATCAGATTTGTAGTGATTCTTGATATTTTCTGTTTTTTTGTTGTTTCCGTCTCCCTTCGTGGAGTGGTTTAGTCTCCCCTCGTGGGAGTGTTTAGTCTTCTTAATTGAGGTGGTGGAGTCCCGACTGTGTCCCCTTTTAGTGGGATGTTTTCTGTTCCATTGAGAAATTGTAAGGTTCAGCCGAGTCCGTTTAAATGGTTCTTTTAGCTAGTTAGCCACGTCGTTGTATTTATGTTTGAGTTATTAATATAATTATCATTTTGGAAAAAAAAGTTAAAAAATAATAATAATAATAAAAAAATTAACTTTTATCTTTAATTAAAATTGAAATCCTCCAAAGTAAAGTGACCAAATTGATTTTAATCCCATTACTCCTTTTTCTTTTTGGCTCATTAAACCCAATTCACACCAAATTTTATCTTGAAAAATAATCTTATTATATTTTATAACTTTTACAAATAAATATAATAATAAAAATAAATGAAAAATCCAGTCCAATCAAATCACAGGACCGACCCCGGAAGGACATACATTATCTGATCGGGGAAAAAATTAAAATGCCCTATTTTTTTAACACATTTTCTTTCTTATCCTAACTTTAATACTATATTTTTTTATACCCGATTTGACCAAAATACCCTTATTTGACACGAAAATTTGACACGAATGCATTATTTTTACGCGAAAATTTGACACGAATGCATTATTTTGATACGAAAATTTTACACGAATGCATTATTTTGATACGAAAATTTTACACGAATGCATTATTTGACACGAAATTTAACACGAAAGCATTATTTGACACGAAAACTTTACACGAATGTTTATTTAACACGAATTCATTTTCGAGTAAAGGTTAAATCCGTCATTTCGGATAAAAAGAAGAGTTGGTGTTATATTTGGGGCAAGAAAGAATATTGTTAAACTCTAAGGGGTATTTTTTTGAATTACTTCTATCCTGCAAATAAAACATTACAAGAAATACGAATACAGAAGGGAAAAAAAATGCGCATATTCAATTTAGATCTTCAAATTTAGGAGCATATAAAATTATACTCAAATAGAGGATATCACATCACATTCCCCGTGAAGATGAAAATTAATTTAACAAATTTTAATCTGTATGGAGGAAGAATGTAAGGGGAAAATAGGACTTTGTAAATCAACCAAAATCAGTATTGAACTTTGTAATCATAATTGTAATAAAAATTGCACTACAAAACACTAAAACATACTCTGCTACATCAAACAAATCATGTAGCAGACAGACATGTATTATCACAGATGAAATTCGACCAAGTGTGTGGAGGATTAAATTTAATACCGATATTTACTTGTTAAAGAACAAGCTTCTCTTCTTCCTCTTCTTTTCACTCGCCTGCATTATTTGTTTAAATAATCAGAGATTCTATCAGACCTATATTTTACATCAACAAAAGTTTGTTTAAAGAGAGTATCGAAGCAGATATTTTTTAGTCACAAAAGCAAAAACATAAATTCATGGTAATGGCAAATTTTTGGAGCAAAAACATAAATTCAAAGTTCAAGTTAAACACTCATCAGATATTAGACATTATGATTATCTCTGAACACTCATCAGATATTAGACATTATGATTATCTCTGAACGGGACGTCAAAATTCCCCTAGGAACAATCTTTTACTGCAAGTGGAGATGTTAATTAGTCACACAGAATTCAGCAGCAATTGAATATGCATAATATAAGTGTTTGTAAGTTTAATTATTCACTTACTAAATCATGCATTACAAAAGCTGGAAATCTGAAAAAACTCAAAATAAATTTAACTGGTTTTATTAAAGGTTATGGCTATTAACACCCTTGCAACCTCTTTATAAAACTACACCCCCCCCACCCCACCCCCCCACCCCACAACCACATTTTTTTTTACAAAAGTTACCCCGCAAAGAAAAATACAAATTTACACCCTTTTATATAAAAATTAAGAAATCAATACTAAGAAGCTTCTCCTTCACCTAATCTGGCTACGAGATTTAATCAAACTCTTTGAAAGTTCGAGTGTACATATGTATGCATGTGAATTTTAATTTATAGATCTAGCATGATAATTCAAAGATCTCCAAATTAAATTATCCAATTTTATTATTTATTTGGAGTACTATTACTGAAAATTGTTTCAAAATTTTTCTATGTTTGGCCAGATTTGAGTACCCATCCGAAACTTTATGCAGAATATTAAATGGGATAGATGTATTAGTGAAGGAAGGATTGCTCTAAAAATTAAAACAGGACAACTGTGCTCTTTTGGAATGATACTGCAGATAATCAGTGAATTATTTGGTTTACTGCAATGGACAAAGAATGGCATGAGAGAGAAAGAAAGAAGATAGAGAGCGAGAGATGGGCAGTTTCAGAAATAGATGGTGAGGTCGTGGTTTATTTGGAATGAAAATGAAGGCAAAATTAGTACATTTGCTGATGAATGTGTCATGTGAGAGAAAGAAGAGTTTATGGGGTGTATTTAGGGAAGGGTACAATAGTTTTTTTGGGCGTATTTTTAGTGGAAAAATAATAAAAATTGAAATAATGTTGGGTGCATTTATAATTCATGGTGTACAAAGAGGTTGCGGGAATGTTAATATCTGGTCTTCCTAATTAAATCGTCACTGACTTTTGAAGAAAGAATAGGGACGTTACTAAAAATTCCAATGCATGCAGTACGAAGAATAATCTCAAATTTCTATCACATAATTTCTGGCAGAGTTGAAAACATGTGAAACTTTGTTACCTTTAAGATGAATAACCTCAAGGTGAGAACAATAGTATCTCTTGAACTGAAAGATAGAAAAAAAAAAGAGAAAAACTTAGCCAAAGAATCATAAGAAAACAGAAGTAGCAATAGAAATTTTTTAAGATCACAACAGTAAATATAAGAGATGAGATCTACAATCGTATTTTCAAGATCCACATGCATGTCTTTAGTTTTCGAAACCCTTCCTCTAAATTTCAAGCGCAGATCATTCTTTTATCCATCGGCCCAGGACCGTTTCAAAAACCTTTTTTTTTTCCATAAGATTCCAAACTAAACACTATTTTCATTCTAAAAAACAATAATAATAATTACTCCCTCCGTCCCACGTTAAGGTTTACACTTTCCATTTTGGATTGTCCCAAGTTAAGGTTTACATTTCCTTTTTTATCAAATTGGGCCCACACAAAACAATTAATTATTCTACGTAGGACCCACACACAACACTAATACAACTACCCACTTTACATTAAATATTGTTTCTCTCACCTCACTACACATTAAAATATTATATCTCTTAATCTCCGTGCAAAAAGCAAACGTCAACGTTAACGCGGGACGGAGGGAGTATGTATCAGCCAAATAAGCAAGAAGTAATTCAGAATACACATCATCTTTCTCACAGAGAAGATATTACTAAAAACATAGTTTAACGAGCTCTCAGTTTGCCGAGTATATTTTCTCAAAAAAAAGAAACGTCCCACAGCCAAAAACTTCATAGTATGGAACATTTACAAAGTCCAATAACGTGCAGTTGTACCCTTCATTTAAATAATTCCTATGGTTTTCAGTTATGTTTGCTTATGCATCATTATAGGACAATAGCACTACACCTTTTAAACTAGAAATATCAGTGTTCGCAGCGGCAATGGCAAATATTGAATTATCCGACATAAGATAACAGATTGCAGTTCCAGAGGACATGATGGTAACATCTTACCTACTTATATCTGCCAGGCTATTGTCCACTCTCAAAATGCGTTCTGCACCCAAAGTATCAACAATGGAAAATTCTGTTGGACTACCATATGGGATAGAAACCTACAGGAAAAAAGAAAAGATGAAATATTGAGAATTTTTTTTGAAACGCAACAATTGTTCACACTTCACAATGGAAAGAAATATCGAGCACAAAAATTATTTTTGGGACTTAACAGCTATGTTAAGTCTCGCCAATTTAATTAAAAGCCGGAAATGTAACAGACCGAGCTTTGAGGAATAAACAAATAAGTTAAAGAAACCTGCAGATAAAAACACAAAAGACCAATTTTTTTGCAATACCCAGAATCATTTTTTAAGTTTAACCAAAGCCACGTATAATCATTTTCTAACGGTGTGCATTTTTGTGTCTCTACATGTAAAAATTTTAGAACATATTAAGTTTATTTAGCAGAACTTAAATCATCATAACTTAAAAGTCAAATAATGTAAAATCAAATTTACACAAGAGTTGTTCATAAAAAAAATTACCCTGTCACACTTATTACAATTTTTTTCCCTAGAAATGCGTCATCACTGATGTATCACATGCGCAGGAAGGGGGAGAAAGTGGAAGCCATGCTTGGATGGGGAGAAAAGGGTAGCTTTTTTGTGAAGTATCCTTAATCCATCAAAGATAATGTTTTATTCTTGATTTAAACTTGTTCACAGATTTTCCACTTCACTTTAAGTTTTCGAACTTACTTTTAAGATTTTCCTTCACTTTAAGTTTTCGAACTTTCTTTTAAAATTTTAATGTCGGTATTATAAAGGTTGGATGCAGCAGAAGAAGAGGATAGCCACCATGGAGGATTATTGGCCTCAGGAGAGAGTGCTAATGAAATTATAATGCAGGACAATGAAGACAAAATAGAAAGAAGATACATACAATTGTGGGTGATGAAAACTTCTCAGTAACTACAACACCACTGGGGCCACTACACTTAATGACGTAACCATCTCTTTTAATGGTCAATGTTGCTGGCTCCCATATATCAAGAAATCCTGTCTTCACAACCAAAAAGAATAAACTTAATAGGATAAGTTAACAGAGAGCAGTTGATGAGTTGAAACTAGTCAGCAATGAGACAAGTAGGAGGTTGAAAATCGGGATTTTATTCATTACAGGAAATCAACGGGTTAGCCCCCATATAAAAGTCACCCAAATTTAATGATTTTGCCGGCTATTTACAACCCTAACCCTCCTTATACACCCCCAAATGCTAAATACACCCCCACATTAATTCAACTTTTATTATTTATTTACTAACTTCACCCCAAAAAAGGCCATTGTACCCCTCTACATAAATTGTACAATGTTCGGTGCCGAACACTTAGTAAAATGCCAAAAAACTTCAAGTATTGCTCAACGTCGAACGTTAGTGTAGGTGTTCGTTGCTGAACCGAACACTGGAACAAAATATGACATAAATTTTTCTAAATACTGTTTAGGGGTATATTGGTGTTTTCAAATGAGGATAACCTAGTCATGAAAAATATGAGGTGTAAAGAGGCTTTCAAAGATATGAATACCTTTGTTGAATTTGTTACTTATCAACAGACACACACACACACACACACACACACACACACACACACATATAATAAACAAAGAAATATTTTAAATAATACATACATAATAAATTCTCAGTACTATTGTAAAATAACTTTTTTAAGAAATAAATGATTAAAAAATTTTAATGAATAAGAAAAGAGGTTCTGTTATGAAAAGGAAAAGGTGTATTCTTCAATGCAGACCACTGTTTTTGGCTTGAATACTGAAATCTTGACACGAGGACAAACTGTAAATATACCTTTGGTTTTTACTAAAAAAACAATAAAATCAGACATTTATAACTTATCATTTGGGGTTTATTAGGCCATACATCCAAACATACAGTAATTATTTTTAATCTTAGAAAATGATAAAAGGAAAAGTACTGTTATTCATACCGACAGGGATAGTTTGTATGAAGCATGTCCAGTGTAAAGGGTTTTCTCTATGCACTTCTGCATTGCAGGATCTGCAAGGGAGGTTAGTTTATTTAAAGAAATATATAAGAAATAGATAAGATCTCCAAAGTAGTAGAAAGCAACAAGTCAAAAGTAGATATTCACTATAAAAAACATGTAGAATAAGGAATTTCCGTAATAACGTGAAAGATAAGAAATTTTTATAATATGTGATGCAAGAGAGAGGAACTTTATTTTACTCAGAAAAAATAAATTTTATTAATAAAAAATGTGTACATAGGGAAACAATGACTGAAATAAATTATACTCTTAAAGTGCATTGCTCAACAAGAAAGTGCAAGTAGATGTTCAAACAATACTAATCAGGTAGGCAATAAAATGTATCGTGAACTACTAAAATATGATAACAAATGGCTGAACCTGCAGTCGGTACAATGTGAAACAACTGCCTTATTTTTAATTTTTTAAAAGAGATGTAGAATGTCAAATAAAATAATTATTGATACACAATTTTTATCCATGTGAAGGAATGTGGAAGAAAATAAAAAATAAAATAAATGCTTCATTTTTTCTTTTCTTAAAGAATATAATAAAGAATAATATCAACATATCAACATGTAGAATGTCGGGACACAATATGTAGAATGTCATCGTAAACGAATTAAATGGATCATATCAACATGCACACATCATGAGATGAGACTACACAGATTCAAGCAAAATCAAGTGCAACTGCTTTCTTTTCATTCACTTCCATTTATTCCTGACCAGGTGGCGCACAATATCTGTTTGATAGTATAATATGCAGTAAGAACAATGAACTGAATATAAGCTAAAATTATGAAGCTCCTTATCTTAAAAAACACACATTGTAAAGATCAAACAAGGATTATGAGTTGATTAGTATTTATACCACAAGTAATTTTCTTATGCTCGTTTGCAAAGACCTTCACAAGTTCACCCTGAAATGCCAAAAAAAGGAAAAAGAAAAGTTATTGGATATCTTCAGCAAAGCAAACCCAGATATGTCTGATCGCAAGAAAAATGATAAAGTGATGAAAAGTAAAAGCATTTGTCTGCCAAAGCAGGCTTATAATTTTTAGCAAAAGTTTTAGTTAATCACATGGAAACCTTCTCATAGATGTCGTAACTACTCAAGTCCAATTCCACCACATCCATGAGGCAGACAAGTCTAATCTTATCATCTGCCCTCAGAGAGCATGGGTCAATAACACAACAAATTAGAAAATTTTAAGGTTTAGGAAAGCAGAACAATTACCATTTAAAGATCCTACATGATAAGACCTACCATCGGTCCCCAAAAGTTTTCAACTAAAATATTTTACTTAAGAAACCATCATTTTTAACTGGGAACTCTGGACACGTGGCCATATGAATGTCCAAGTAGTCACTGAGCTTTCCCAGTTCAAATGTTCTACACAAACCTCCAACATTCGCCACACCTTGCAAGTGCTTTTAAGGATTACTACATCAACAAACACCAAGTGACATTGGCGCTTTTTTTCTCTTTAGGAAGTAGAATATACCTAGTTGATCTCTGCAGTATGCACAATACCTCATACTACATAAATATGTTAAGCACTCAGTCATTTAAGAGCTGAATGAGGGAAAGTGGGATAAGAATGGGCTTGATGGTTGAGGGAAGATTAAACAAGAACTATTGAATGACTGGTGATGTGAAACATAAATGAATATGATTGTGTAATTTAAGGTTCCAAATGGCTTTTGGACATCACCATCCACTTAACTAGAAGAACCAAAATTTCAGCGACCATATCTGATAAGTGGTGAAACCAGTAAACAACTTTATTAAAAGCCCACCAAATTATGGACACACATTTGCACTTATTTCTGCTTCCAACATAATCCAACTGAATTTCTAAAAAGTGAGAAATCTATTAAGTTCGAAGAATCGCGAAGGGTAGAACCACATTAATAATTTAATATTGAGGAGCCAGTGTTCTTTTGAGGTTGGACAACTTATTAGTACATTCCGTATATTTTCTGAACTGAAAGATCCATGGAAGTCCAGCAGAAACTTTCTTTTTCATTCTGTACCCGTTTTTCCATTTTAAATAAAAAGCAAGGAGACAAGATCATCGTTAATTTACTAGTTTGCCAAACTAAATGTTCCATTATAGTTCAGAGGAAAGGTTCTTCATATGCCCTTTTATATGCTCTGGAACTTTTAAAGTTGGTTTCCTTTTATATATTATTCCTGATATACTTTAAACCCTGAATCATGGTTCCAAAAGTATTATGATTTTTTCTGGAAAAAAAGAATGCACTGATCTATCACTATTATTTGAAGAAAAAGAAACCAGATATAATCTGTTATGTTGAGAGGGAAAAAAAAGGCTCTAATTATTACTATTTGAAAAAAGGAAATCTGATTCAATCTGCCATCTGGTAGAATTTTAATTCTTATTATTGGGGCCGGTCAGTCTACATAACTAATAAAATCTATAACCAAATGCAAACCAACCAGCCACACACGTGCACATCCTGATTACCTTCCGCTTCCTATCATCTAGAGGCTGTACTTCAATTGCAAGATATGTGTCAACATCATCTGCAGTAACAAGATAACTTGGTTGCTTTGCTCCTGTAATGAAAAATTTGAAGCTTAATCATTACGATTGACTTGGAGAGCTAAACCAAATGTGACAAGGAAAAGTAACAAAACTGAATACCATCAACGTAATTAAAAGATCCATCTTCCAGATGACGCACCCACTGTAAAATCAGAGAATAAGTACAATATTAAGAAACAGAAAGAAATTCAATAGGAACAAACAAAAAACTGTGCATTTGACAGAATGGAAATTTATTAAAATAAATAATGAAAAGAAAAGACAAAACACCTCAAAATTACAACTGGTAGTTCCATTAATAGAGTAGCCACATGCTTGGAGTTGCTGACCAGGAAACGCCTCACCTGAAATTTGTAGGCCATCTATTGCTGGAAGTGGATCATCATCTGCAGCTGGTTATTGATCGCGATATTATATTTTTTTATAAATAACCAAGCTCAAAGCAGAAAAGAAACTGAATTTAATAAGTCCAGACCCTCAGAGAAAGAGGATGAGGGTTCCTCAAGAACTGGTGGTAGATTAGGAGAAAAGGAGTTTGTATCTTCCAAAGTCGTCGTAGCTGCAGCACTAGAATTCCAAATAGTCGATGGATCTCTATCACTGTATTGTACCTGATTTTCTAGTTCATCCAACTCGCTACTTCTAACAAGGTCACCAAATGTAACTTTTTTACTGACTGTGCCTTCGTTATTTCGAACTTCATGTGGATCAGCCTGGCTGAATGCAAGTTGTGAAGATAATTCAAGGGACGTTATGTTCCTAAAGAACAATAGGGAAGTAACATTTGGAAAAGAAAAAAAATCAATTATCAAAAGAATATCACAATACCAATCATCATTTAAGTATAACATTAACACAGTTGATGTCTTCTTCCTAAAGACGCATAAAAACAGTCCCCTTGACTAATGGATATGTTTTAATGGCTGAGATCCAATCATTTAAGAAATATTGACTATAAATAAACCCTTTCTGCTATAGAATAAATCTTAAAAAAAGAATCACTACTAAAGAATTCCTCAGAAACACATGATTATTTCGTAAAAAATTTGTTTGAAATCTCTCTTGAACATGGAGCAAGTAAAATTTATTCTATAGAATTGGATAAAGCCCTCATATATTAAAAGATATGCAACATACATGTAAGACGCAAGGATATTGACAAAGTTCGCATGTAAGAGGAAAAGGGGGGGGGGGGGGGTTGTGTAGCTACTGCACGAGTGGAAAAGCAACACACAGGACTTAGGCAGCAGCATTGGTGGTTGGCTAGGGCTCAATGGTAAAGCATAAGCGGGGATTAATAAAGATTCTAGCCCTAACTAAATATTTAGTTTTTCAAAGAACGGGATCCTCAATTGGCTAATTACAAATCCAGATATGCATTTAGGGTATTATGTAACAACTCAGATATGTATATTTTCTTTTTTTGTGGGTGTAACAGTTTGTACCAGAAGCACAAAAAGGCACGAGTCATCAGTAAGTCACCCGACTCTTCCCTGAAGAAGGCACTATTCTCTGCACCCATTCAGCCTCTTGTGTGCCTAAAAACTAGGCTTGAAACAAAATGGTTTTACTAAAGGAGTCATGTTGGGACATAATCATTCTCCATCCTCATTTACCACCTTCCTATGAAGCACCCCTTCTCCAGAAGTTCCAAAGCTACTTTGTGCACAACCTTAGAAATGCATGTCCCATTACTTACCCACGAGTGTTAATTTTAAAGAATTTTCAAAATGATGTTCTTTTCCTGACACTAGAAAGAGTAGGCTGCTTGAGTACTTGTTTGAAAAATAAATAAATTTCTGCAGTGGTTATACCTCATTCAACTGCTGTATGAGTACATACAATGAGATAACTACTCAATCATCACAAATTCAAGAGAAAGATTGACCATCAAACATTACAACAAGATGAGAAATCCATTATCTTCACCTTCAGGAATGCTTACACACTCATGTATAAATTTTAAGAGTGGGTAAGAACTTTATGATCCAGAATCCAATAGATGAGGACTTAAATTGCACATACATTTCAAAGTCACATTAGATAAGAGATCAATCATAATTTCAACATCAGGATGTTCCCAATTTAAATGACAGTCAATAAAACATCTACACCACCAGAACCCACCAAAAGGAAAAGAGTGGAATACCAAATGCAGTTCAGAGTCAATCTTCATATCAGCAGCTCACCTGCTTGCTAGAGGTTGATGTCTCCCCAACTCATCATTCAAATTATTTAAATGGTCGAGTCCACTTTGAGGAAGACCCAAAATATCTCCAACCTTTGCTGTGTGAGAATCTGAAGATGGCGTCTTTCCTTCAGAATATGCTTGCTGTGGAACCAGCTCCAATCTCCTTTTGATCTAGCAAAAAAATGCAAGAGTTTGAGATCAACTAACTAAGAAAACAAAAGACCCTTATCAAAAGGGTTATAAGTATTTAGGATAGGACCGGATGCTTGACAGCAATTGGAGCAGAATCTTAAGATTATTTCATTAATTGTCTAGCAGATGAAAGAACTCCAATTAAGTTCCCTCTTTCTCAGAGGACAATTTTACCCGTGATGCATATTAGGAACAGTAAAACCCTAACTTGGCAGAATTTGACCAACTGACTTAGGGGGTGTGGTGTTTTCAACAGCTTCACAGAGAAAATCATTTTTTAAAGCCAAAATCTGTGAGACAGATGTTTCTGAGGAAAAGTGATTCTACACTCAAAATGTCTCCTGTTAACGCCCTTTGGTCCAAACACAGTAGGCAGTTTATGAGACGCTGTCTTCATATTAGTTGATGCAATCAATACATTAACATTAATATAGAAATGTTTGGTTTATAGTAACCAAAGTACTCAAGATTTTCCAGAATTTAATGAAAATATTGAACATGTTACATATTTATCCTGCTATTGCCTTGGTCAACCCAGTTTCCTCAAGTATCACTGCTTCATCAATCCATGTAAGGAAATCATACTCCCCCTCTGGCCCTCACACCATCACTGCTTAATCAATCCATGTCAGCCTTGTGGGTGTTGTAACCTCTTTAGCACCATCTCATCCCCACCCAATCCTACAGCAGAGCTGGTTGTTTCTGCCCATACCTAATCATGTGATCTTCCAAAACTGCTATCAGCAGAAATCCATGGGTCTTGGCCCATACCATGAAGAACACACAGACAACCTAATTACCCAATGTGTAATGAAATCTAAGTGTTTGTAGTTATATTTCTTTTGTTACTATGCTATTGAGAGAACACTCAATTTTAATAACATTCAATAGACTTAAGGGTCTAATATGTTGACAATCATTAAAAAATAAATAAAAAAATCAGGTATCATCTCGACCAGTTCATGAAGTTCTTATATCCAACTGTCTTTATCTAACATGCAGGAATGTTTCAGTCATTAGATAAGCAAACTAAGATGACAACAATACCTCATTAGGATAAACTGGTGACTGAGTGATACTGGATGCATTCACATAAGAACGCCAGGGGGCTAGCTGGTACTCTGACTCTTTTAGCTTTCCCTACAAAGGAATTCACTACAAAATTATGTAAAAACAAATAAAAGGAGATGAGGTATGTAATCAGTTATTGGCACCTAAAGTCTTAGAACAGTTTTTGAGCCACTAAAAACATACCTCAGTCACAAGAAGCTGCTCCTGTAGATGTCTAAACAAAACCTGCCATCCAAAGATTTTCGTAAAATTTATGAGAGCGACAATGTCAAATGTATTCCAAACTATTTTCAACATTTCATGAACATCTAGAGATGAAGGTATCAAACTTGGGTTGATCAGTGATCAGACCCATCTTCAGGAATGCCATTTAGCACTCTCTACCTAGTTGTACGCATCAATACAATTACAAGTGCAACATAGTATTATTACAGTTATTTGGACTGGTAAGGTATTTATAGTTAAAATTTTGGTTTACATATTCAAAGAGCTGTAGGGATTTCATACAACAAATCGCTGGGTTTTAGTAGTCATTGGATGTATTTGCGACATTCTTAGAAAGCTACGGTGAATGATTCTTTTTAAGAAGGTCCAACTTCAGTTTTGTCCTCAACAATAAAATCCTAGAAATTGAACAATTGAAATTCTCAATAGAGATTTATGAAAGAAAGAAGACAACCACAGAAAATAAAATGGACATTATATATATACTACCTCCATCCCAAAACAGTTTTCACATTTTCCATAAAAGTTCACATTCCTAAAATGGTAAAAAAATCGAAACAACTAACCTCCCCTATACAGTTTAGTTAAAAAAATATCACCTCTACCTAATACACACATACTTTATCATATCTTTATTACAAAAAATACCAAAATACCCCTAAAAGTAACAACTTTCTTAGTCTACGTGCAAAAAAAATGTGAATTTTTACGGGACAGGAGTATACATATGGAAAAATATACTGATACTGATCAAACAGATTACAGAGACAAGTAATCTCCCATTATGAGTGGATCAAGCAAGCAAATGGGAATTTTTTTAATGAATGAATGAATAAATATATAAACCAACAAATAAATATGCAAGTAAATAAATACATAGAAATCCAATCAAGAATAACTGAAAGCTCTATTTTAGACAAAAGAAAAAAAATTGTTGGATAAGTGGTTCAACAAACCAAACACAAAAAAATCTACTGACGGAAATGGGCCACGAGCCTGTAAAAACATATGATGGGAATCTGATCCTAAAGGATTATAAATCTCTCCTTTTCTCTTTCTCAATAAGAAACAGATATTTATTAACTAAGTAAAAGAGTAGAAAGGGGTGAGGAATCCCTACCATACTGACAATAGCACAAGAAACATTTCTCTGATTTCAGATCTCAATTCTTTCAGATTTATTAAATACAACTCCCCCCTATACAACTCTTATACTTACATGCTATCAAACCAACACCAAAGATGACAAAAAGCAAGGCACACACTTAATCTCAATTTCTGATGACTTATAATTCCTTTTTGTAGGGTTGCCTTGAATTTGTTAAATCTGTGTTTGGGCTCAGTTGTTATTTTGGTCCTAGTTTTTAGATCTAGTAGGTTTCCTAATTCTAATAGAATTCCTATGCCCATTAAATTTCCTAGTTCAACTAGGAGTTGGATTGGGTTTATTTATTATATACATGCCCAAGCAATATCTTATTGTAATTGTATCCTGGAATAAGATTTGGTTCCTCTTTTCTAGTCATGCACGTAGCCAATGCAATGTTAGTGAACCAACTTAAATTCCGTGTTCTTTCTAAATTCTCTCTTATCTTTATCATCACCTTCTTCACACCCGTTATAACAAACTTGTACCAAAGCCTGGTTGGGGTTTCCACGATTTTGTGGGAGAGATGGCTAGGATAAACATGAAGATCAATAAATTCATCTGTAAAAATAGTTTTTCAGCCTATGGCAGATCAACATGTGCGCTTTGATGAAACTACAGGGTTTGTAGGCGCCATCGATAAAAAGTCAACGCATTTGAAAGATGATGATGAGGCCAAGGCTGGTCTTGATGAGAAGGCACAATCAGATTTAGTTATGCCTCGCAATAACATCATTACAGAAGTTGCATAAGGAGACTGCAGCCAGTTATGATCAAAACTAGAGAGTTTGTATATTACAAAATTGTTAACCAACGAAGTGTTGTTAAACCGATGTTTGTTCAGTCTGTGCACAAATGAAGATCAGCCTCTTCATGAATATATTGATCAATTAAATACTATTTTATTGGAACTGCGTAACATTGATGTGAAGATTGAGGATGGGATGCAGTTTTGATTATACTGGTTTCTCAAACATTGTTGTATGAGATTTTTGTAGTCTTTCACTCTTGAGAAAGAAACCATGACTTTGGAGGAGGTGGGATCATCTCTTCATTCCAAAGAATTGATCCATAAGACGTCTGGTGCAGGTTGCGGCACAGACAATCAGGGGGCTGGGCTAGTTGAGAGCAAGAGTAAAGAACATGGAAATTCAGGGAAAAAGAAACCTAAAAAAATAAGTTCTAAATACCCATAATCCATAGTTGTTAAAGGCGCGCCCAAGGCGCGCCTTAGGCGAGGCGAAGCCCTGATCGCCTGGGTTTCTTGGTTTTTTGGGGTTTCGGTTGATGTTCAAAAAACCCTCGCCTTTGTGCGCCTTTTTGCGTCTTTTTTGATACCTCAGGCACGCCTAGGGTACATTTCCAAATTTTGGTTTTTTTTTTTCCTGCTTTCCTATGTTTTTCATGAAGAGTAAGAATTTAATGAATACAATGATCAATTTGATGGTGAAGAAGAGAAAGAAGATTATAAGGACCATAGACCATGATAATTAAGATTTTTATCTCATTGGTAATCATTTGTGTCACTGACATTTTATATTTTCTTAAAATTGAAGGATTCTGCTTATTTGCTTTTTGTGATTGTCTATTTGTGTTTAGAACTTGAATTGTGAAGTTCATTATGACATTGTGCACGGGTTTTTTTAATTGTGATTATGTTATTTATGAGTTATTATATATTATTATGTGATATTATTTTATTTTTACCTTTATTTAGTTGGAAAATTATGTGTTGAGTTGGATATATTAATGTATATATGTTCTGAAGTATCTTGTACCTCAGGCGCGCCTTGCGCCTCAGGCTCCAACAAGGCCTTTGCGCCTTTTTGCGCCTTTAACAACTACGCCATAATCTAATGATATTTGTAATTGCTGCAAGAAGAGGGGACATTGGAAGATTGAATGTCTGAAGAAGAACAAGAAACAATAGAAGAAAGCAGGTACTGCCACTGATGCAAAAGTTAATGACTCCAACTCCAAGGAAGAATATGCACATCATGCTAACATGTTGATTCTTGATTCCGGGGCATTTTACCATATACGTCCGTACAGGGAATGGTTCACAAGTTCTGAGCAAATGGGTGGAGGTAATGTTTCTATGATCAACAGTACTGTTTACAAGGCATTTGGGATGCACACAATTAAGTTACAAACACGAGATGGTAAATTCTGCATGTTGAACAATGTTAGGCATGTTATCCTCCTGACCAGCAAAGGTTCAATTTCAAAGATGAAGGTCTCTATGTCTGCAAGGACTCAATGTGGTACAGAAAGGGGTGAAATGGGGACTTAGTAATTAGTTTTGCTGCAGTTGCATCTTCGCAGGTTTATAAGGATGATCTGAATAAGTTATGGCACACATACTTGGTCACATGAGTGAAAGGATGTAGATTTTGTCAAAAGGGGATTTTCTTGATGCCACAAGTCAATATTCTTGAATTATGTACACATTGTGTCTTTGGGAAGCTCCACCGCCACAAGTTTCCCAATGCAACTCACAGAACCAAAGGAACAACAGATATGTCCATTCTATTTGCTGGGGTCCTTCTCGAATAAAATCTCTGGAAGGTCGCAGTTTCACATATGTTTTGTGTTAATGATTAATGACTACTCTAGAATGCATGTGTAATTAACACGAAGCATAAAAGTGAAGTTATAAAAAGTTTCAAGCAATGTAAGGCGTCGATGGAGAATCATACAGAGAAGAAAATCAAAGGCAGGAGACTGATAATGGTTTGGCATTATGTTGTTTTGAGTTCAATGAGTTCTATTAGAATGAACGGATAGAAAAGCATCACACAGTAAGAAATACACCACAGCATAATGACATAGCAGATCGTATGAATCAAACACCTCTGGAAAGTGCTTGATGCATGCTCTCCAATGCTGGATTAGGTAAAAAATAAATAAATAATTGGTTGAAGTAGTGAACTCAGCATGTTAGCCAACAAATCATGGACCTCACACAGGTATCAACCTCAAAACACCTTATAAAGTGTGGTCTAATAAATCAGTAGAAGAAAACTACTTTGAGATCTTCACACTCATAATCAGACATTCATCTATCTAGATGCGGCGCCACTACATATTGTGGTACATCAGCATTTGGAACTTGAACATCTCGATGCAAAGACATCTTTTCAACATGGAGAGTAGGATAAGAAGATTTACATGGCAGAATCAGACGGCTTCCAAGAAGAGTATGTTCGAAAGTTAAAAAAGTCCTTGTATAGGCTAAAGCAATTTCCGAAGCACTGATATAAGCGGTTTGATGGCTATGACACATCTTGGAAACAATACGAGTCCATATGATATTTGTGTGTATCATAACAAGCTCAAGATGATTCAGTCATCTATTTGGTCTTGTATGTAGATGATATGTCAACAGCTGCACGCACCAAGATAGATATTCAAAAGCAGAAGGGCTTTCTCAGAGCTGAGTTTGAGATGAAGAACTTAGGTGCTACTTAGAAAATATTTGGGATGGAGATCCATACGGAGAAGCAGAAGAAGTTTTTCCTTTCACAAAAACATTACATACAGTAGATATTATTAAGGTTAGGTTTGTCTATAGCTAAACCTATAGATAGTCCCAAGGGCTGCAAATACTCATCTATCTATTGTTTGAACTATTTCTTGATTTATGTGTGTCATCTATCTATTGTTTTTGCACCTAAGTTTACTGAGGAGATTTAGTACATGTCTTAGGTTCCATAAGATAGTGCAGTTGGTATGCTATGGTTTGCACTAAACCTTATCTTGCACATGTTTTCGGCATTGTGTTAGACACATAAGCTAGTGAGCCCTAACTTCACCTAAAACCATGGCTGAAGGTGAAGGGTTGACCCCCACTTATATGCCTTTCCACACTTGCATGTGGAACCGATGAGGGATATCATAACAATCCATCCCCCTTCGAACCGGACGTCCACGGACGGCACACTCCGGGTGGCAACCCGCACCTTAGGCCCACAACTCCGGGTGGCAACCCCCCTTGGGCCCACATCCGAGGTGGTAACCTCTGGGCCCACACATCAGGTAGCCCCATCCCGTGGCCCGTCCGGATCCGGTAGGTCGGACCAAATTGTTAGGCACACAAGCTAGGGAGCCCTAACTTCACCTAAAACCATGGCTGAAGGTGAAGGGTTGACCCCCACTTATATGTCTTTCCACACTTGCGTGTGGAACCGATGTGGGATATCATTACACATTGACCATGCTAAGAATAGAAAGAAGAATAAGAAGAGAGAGAAAGTGATTTCAGTAGAATGAGAAAGTAATTTTTACAATATCTCTCTCTGATCCGCTACGAGCTGTACACATGTAAAGACAAATCAAAATATCTTCAACTAACTAACCCATTTCTAACTAATTAACCTCTGTTATCTTAACATGCTCCACACAATTGGATCGGGGTTGTGTTAAGGAAAATTTCCTATGCAGATTTAGAAAACGAGTACAATAAAGAAGTTTACTTAATGCATCTGCAGGTTGATCTTCTGAAGAAATGTATCTAACGTACAATTCCTTTGCCTGAACTTTCTCACAAATGAAGCGTATGTCAATTTCAATGTGCTTTATTCGTTGATTAAAAACTGGATTAGCAGCCATAGTTACTGATCTTATTTGGGTTCGTTCTTTGTTTACTGAACTCCGCATTCTTCTAGTGACTCCTTCAATCATTTGGAGTGATAATAGCAATGTTGTTCGTACGTATATCGCTCAACTGGGGAAATAACATTGGCAGGCAATGAAAAGGATTTTTTGATACCTTGGAGATACGTCAAATGTTGGTCTCATTTTCGGAGGTGATACAAATTATTTGGTTTTTTGCTACATTTATTCTGATTATGTGGGAGATGCTGATAGTAGGAGGTCCATGACTGGTTATGTTTCCACTTAGTTATGTTTTTATTCAAAAGGTAACTTTGCTGCCTATTTTTACTTTGTCCATTATAGAAGTAGACTATATGGCTTTGACAAAAACAGCCAAGGAGGGATCTGGTTGAAAGGATGGTTAGTGATCTAGGTCTAAATCAGAACTCTACTAATGGGTCTTGTGATAGTTTGAGTACTATCTTATTAGCCAAGAATTGGGTTAATCTCAACTCACAAGAGAACGAAATACTTTGATATGATGTATCATTTTGTGTGAAGTGAGAAGAAGGTTGAGGTGAAGAAAGTTCGGGACTGCTGATTCTTAATGTGAGGTACCCAGCTGACATGTCAAAGAGCAGGTTCCACATAACAAGTTCCAACAATGTTAGAAGCTTTTAGTTGCTGGTTTAAGGGGGCAAATCAGGGCACGAGGAGTTGTTCGCACATCTGGGCACTTTTATGGTTGCATGAATCTGGTATATCTGTCAGACGAAAACGATCCAAGCCAAGGTGGAGATTTGTTAGAATGCTTTGAATCTGTTAAATCGGTGTTTGGTCCAAGTTTGGTTTTGGACCTTTTTTTTAAGTCCTGCAGGTTTCATGGTTCCAACAGGAATACTACGCCTATTTAGTTTCCTAGTTCTACTAGCTTTTGAATTAGGATTATTATACACCCTTGCAATCTCTCATTGCTAATGTATCAAGGAATATATTTGGCTCCTTTCTTCTAATTGTAGATGTAGCTAACACAACGTTAGTGAACCCCATTAAATTCTTTTTCACATTTCTCTTTAATCTCTATCATCATCTTTCTCACACCTGTTATAACCATCTCCTTGGTGTTTTGCAACTTTAGGATCACCCCCCTCCAAACCCAATAAAACACCAGAATAGTTCACCATGTATAACTTCAGTAAATGGGATACTTCATCTCAAACAGTAACAATTTTCTTCCTGGACGAATCAAAATTTACTTACCTTCACATTACTGACAATAGACTGAGCATCGACAACAGGCGGCTGAAGAGAATACTCTGCCAGAAGAGGCATTAATGAATTTATAAACGTTGATCTTTCTTGTTGTGCAGCCTGAAAGAGAAAACAGAGCCTGATTACATATCTAGCTTAATCAGTAGAAAGAGAAGAGGGTCAAAGCTATTAAAGTTAATTGATCAGTGGACTAATCCCTGCACTAAATTAATGTACGGAAGCAGGGAAATAATGTAGATTAGTGATTTATCTATAAGTATCTCCAGACAATTGGATTAAAAGCAGCAAGTGCGATATCACTTACTCAACAAGAGGTCAGGATCATAGGAAATACACACCAACAAGACAATAGTTAAAACAAACAATGTAAAATGATATCTTGTTGATGCAAATGACAAATATAAACAGCAAGATGAAAAGTGACTTTGTTAAATCAAAGGAATGTCAAGGTTAATAATGGACTGGATCTACAAAATAAGTTAAACATATCTACATTATAGTCACTATTGTGTAGATAACAGATATAATTTTGGCTAATAGAACAAGTCAAAGTTATAATTTCCTACTATACAGCTCAGTTTTCCTAATCCATCATCCTTATTTTTGCCAATAGAGGTCATCCATCTTATCAGCATGCACAATCATCCTCTCTCTATTTTTTATTTCTTTTGGGAAATAGAACTAATCTAAGTCATAATTGTTTTCTTCCCATTTCTCAAATTCTCTAATCCATCATCAATAATATAAAATTAGTCACATCCATCCATCTATTTTGAGGTCAAACTGCCCATTTTCGCTACTCTGACATCCAAATTTTAGCCAATAGAACTAGACAAACTCGTTCAACTTTGTTAATTTTGAGCTTTCCGTGAACTGAAATCAATGGCTGGGAAAGCCATGAGAAGTAAAAAGGTGATTTGTCATGGGAATCGTACTTTGGTTGTTAGGTTGTAATAGGGTGGAACTGAAAACATAGATGACAATGAGAATATCATATTATGAAAATAGCATTGTAATGATTGGATGATTATAAAAATGAAAGAGAAGATGAAAAGTATGGGAAAGAGGGTTTCAATAGTAAAATGTTTTCAAATTTGTAAATGACTTAATTAGGTATAGCAAGTCTAGGGTAGAATTTGGTAGATATAAAAGCCGCTTTCTAAGTCGATTTTAATAATGCTCTTTTGGCTTGCAAAGTGAAATCTGATATTGAAAGCTCAAAGCAAACATAGCTATTAATTCATGCTCCTCAAATTCACTAATCTGTAATTGTTAGTTTTTACAATAGAACTAGTCATCGACCATCATTTTCTAGCCACCATGCCCACCTCTCTAGACCATCGTCCTCATTTATCACCTAAAGTAACTAATGATCAAAGGCATCAATCACATATAGCCACAGAGCTCAGATTCTATAATCCAACTTCCTTCTCAACGCCAACAGAACCAGTCAAAGTGTCTCTAATCCATCCTGTGCATAAATCATAATTTAGTTACCCCTACATATTTACTTTTATAACTAGACACTTCATAGAATGCCACAAAAAAATGCGAGTTATTCCTTGAGTAATGCAAAGGAGACAAAAGGCATACTTCAATCTCAAGCTGTGTCAGATAACTTTAAAATAAAACAAATCTCTAAAGCTTCATTTTGATCCTTATCATATTCCTATTTTCTAATGACTCATAGCCCCTGTCATTTATAGATCCCCTAACCCAAAAACAAACAAACAAAAAGATCATATACTGACGTAGGAAAGATCCACCATAAACCCAGCTGCTCCACTGCAGCACAAAGTGAGAACCCTACAATTTGATTTGGCAACGTAATAAACAACATATTGGAATTGCAATTACTCAGGAGTCCACACAGCCATGATGAGCCAAAAGGACAAATACATGTCTACATAACACAACGAAGAGTAGTCTAAGAATACAATATGTACCTGTAATGCATACGTAAGACGAACATTCTCTTCCATTATGTCTTGTCTGTAGGATATTGCTTTAGATGCAGCAAGAATGAGATCTTGTTGTTGCTGATCAAAGGCCTTTAAAATGGGGAAGGGGTGGGGAGGGGCTTCATAACTATTTGAATACAAGGTTTCATAAACACAAGAGGTCAAACAAGATTCCTGCTTACCAAACGCATATATGATATCCGGTTCTCCAGGGCATATTTTTCATTGCGAATTTGTGACTCCTATCCAAAGAAAACAATGGAAACAAAGATGGTACAAAGCTAGTAAAAATATGCATAGATTACTCAAAAGAACATTTTTTTATACCTTCTCAGAGAATTCTGCAAGATGTTTTTTCAGTTGTGAAATCTCATCCTCATTTTCCCGAACTTTTACAACAATATCCTACACAGGAATCCTCACAAAATGATGTTAGAAGTATATATGAGGCTGAGAGCAATGTCTCTAAGCTTGCTTTCTATCTCAATTAAGTAAATGATGCATTTAACATTTGTTGCCAATTTTTGGAATGATATCATTTAAGCACCTGCTTTGAAGTACTAGTATCATTAACTTCAGCAACTGAAATCAAATCTCTTCCAGAGTATCTGAATTCTGAGTACATATTGCCTTCTAGCTGATTCCTGGGTATGGCAATTTAACAAATTATAACCAACAACATATATATGGATCACATTTGCATTTAACATACCTGGAAGGATTAGATAATGTTATAGATGGTGCTGTAATCTGAGAGATGTCAGAATTGTCTGGCGCTGTACGGCCACCATGAAATGATCCATTGACTTTGCTGCTATCGAATTGGTTCCCAGTGTGAGTTTGCATTACTTGATCTTTATTACTGTGGATTAGATCAGTCAAAACATGCTCAGAATTGGTATCCAAGTTTCCACCCCCACCAATTTGGTTTTCTAAATGCAAAACCATTTGGGTTGCTCTGCCCGATTCAATTAAATGGTCACTCCATCGATCACCTGACGCAGAATTTTGATAATTTACATCACTAATCTGCAAAAGTAACAACAAATAAAAGAGAGTTAAGTGAAAGCCTGCAAAAAAAATAGGCATCATGAGCTCTTATCTAGACCTATGTAGTGCTGCAACAACCAACATATTCAAATAAATATTGAGCAGGGGGCCTGATCCAAAGAAACAGCAAAAAATGGAAGAGCCCTCCAGATTTGTAGTAGTTTGTTTCAACAGAGGCATATATGAAGCCCAAAATAATTGTCAGCTTCGATCATATTCAGTTTCCATCACAGCATGCATAAAGAATATTAAGGGAACTCTACATTTTCTTCTCTTTTTCATATCACTATCTACAGGCTGATATTCAGCATAGTAGAAGAGGCAAATGTTATCTTCTATTTCAGCCTTCTTTGGGGAAGTAAACATGACCACACACGACATGATAAATAGCTTAGAAATGTCCTTGGTAAAAATGGAAGATGGCTGTCATCATAAGCTCCATTGTAGAGATAACTACTCTAATTCTAGATATGAAATATGTGATGTATGTAGCTGCAACAATTTTATGAGTGACAAAAATCAAATCAGCACTATCCAGTTAAATACTTAAAAGATTGAGACTCCAGAAAATGACCGAACCTCAACCCCCAAAAAACTAGAACAGGAATAGTTTTTTGGCATCACATTGCATATTGAAACGTACCTTCTCAAAATAACATAATATAGGTTTATCACATCAGACTGAAATGTATCCAATTGTAAACAGATAACAGATACCATACACACACACAAATATCAACAATTGCATATTGAAACTTTTTCTTCATTTATTCACTCCTAAAACTCTACAAACTTGAAAACAGTTAACATAACATAATTGTGGATCAAGAGTTTTCTAAATAGTGCTTACATATTTTCCAAGCTCCGCATTCTTTTTTTGTAGTTCAGATCTCAAACGGTTATTCTCTTCCACCTGTAAAGAGAAACAAAAAAGAGAGCCCTATTTTCACTGTGACGAACAATGGGTTTATAAATAAATCTGACAACTTCATTTCTGAAATAATACTAACAGCTAATTTTTTATAAACCAAGGGTACAAAGGGAGTAAAATTCCTCACTATAAGAACGTCTACAATCTAACACTATATTCTTCACAAAAAATCATTAAAATCTCTTATACTTACATCATCCTCCAGTTCCTCAAAAAACTTTGAAAGCTCTAATATTCTATTGTATCCACACGAACCAAAACAGTAGATTATTAATAACCCGCCATAGCATCTAGCTTTGTATATAATACAACTCTTTAAACATTTAAAAGAGAATTTTATACGAGTTTGGAATATAAGAAGACAGGCCAAGCTCATTTATAACTTTACTCCATATATTGAGAAAGAATAATATGGGGATAGTATTGATCCTTGGAACATTTTTTCACAGCACAGAAGTGACAGTACACAACAATAAAATCTGATGTAGAAACATGGTGAAGGTACAAGGACGGCTATATTCCGGTGTGACTAACAAGACTCCAGGCTTAAATAGTTGCGATTGGCTTTGTACAAAGACTGTCAAAGGGTGATAAAAGAAGATTTTTATAAGAGTTTTTAAAAGTTTTATAAGAATGAGTGTATAATTCCTAAGAGAGAGGACTCAATATGGTTAAATACCTTCCCCAATTCAGTCTTGAGCATGGTACAGGATTATAGCAAAGGTAAAGTAGAAAAGAAATAATTCTTCTTGAGTGAATATCAAACTGGTTTGACAAATACAATCCAAGTCAAATGAGAGCTTACCATGAATTAACTTAACACAATTATGATCCAGAAAGCCAAACCTACTTCTTAACAAAACTAAAACAAAGCAAGTCAAGGTTCGTATGATTGTTAAAAGACAGCATCATCATATTCTGTTGAAAAATTCATTTATACAAGGAATACTGCAGGAAAGTTCAACATTAGGTACAGAACAGCATGCTAGACACAATGACAAATCTTTCTGAAAATAAAAGCTTGAAAACTATTACAGCACAAAGGCAGTTTCGTTTTGTTTGAAATCAGGTAAGATGCATCAGCAGTTTTACAATCATAGTTGTTAAGGCGAAAGGCGCAAAGGGCACTTCCAGAGCTTGAGGTTTAAGGCGGTGCCCAAGGAATGAATCTTGAACAAGGACTTCATCAAGAAGAATAAAAAACCAAGCCTTATTATTTGATAATTAGCCCAAAGGGCTGAGCTAATCTTACCAAATCAATATTAAAATCATTTGCTTGAAAAGGAGACAGAAAGTTGAATACGTAGTGCAGGCCATAAGAGCTCAGTGCTAGAAATAAGATTTTTAAATATAACTCAGAGAACAAGGGCGAGACATAAGAGAAGTGATGGTTAAGTTCACTCTAAGTTTCACTACAACCCTAGGCCAGAATTTAGCTTTTCTCCCTTGTTTAAGTCGCTGCTCTCTTTTCAATAGTTCTCCTTTTTTTTTAATGTCAAAAACAAGCTTACACGTTAAAACATGTCAACAAAACATTTTTTAGAGATCTGAAGAGTGCAGGAGCATGAATAAGGGCACAAAAGGTGGTGCCTTGTGAACTACACCTGGCACGCTCAAGGTGTACCTTTAACATATAGGCATAAGGTGACATTAAATACCACCCTAAAGAGACTACCAATAATGGGGAAAAATCAGAATTCCAGGCTGCCTATCAATCAAAAGTTCAAAAGTCAATTTCTGATTAGATTGTTCTGAAGTCAAACATCCTGATGACGTCAACATTATAAATTTCGTAGCTTTGTAAAAGAATGTAAAATGGACAAATAATATAACAAAGGTTCATGGGAGAGACGCTTTGAAAAAAAAAATCAAGTTAAGTATATAAAAGATAAAAGATTCTCTGCGACAAGAACCATGCATGTAAGTTGAATGTAATGACCATGTTCATGAGCCAGTCCACTAACTTAAGTTCCACTTAGTGTGACAGAACTATGAATTCGAGGCCATAAAATTTGTAACAAGAGTTTGACAGAGGGAAGAAAGTTGATTGCATTTATTTCATTGATGTATTCAGCCTCTTCACGCTATATTTACCAAACTTAACACAAAACAATGCATAAAACAATAATGTACACCCAGAAAGATGCAGAGATGATTACTGGGCAGGCAACTCAGTACACTTCTAGATTTCCTACCAACTTAGTTTGATACTTAAAATGAGCAGTAACTTAACATAGTCAACATGATTGAAATTACAGGACATTATATTAAAAAAAAAAAGTAATAGTTCAATCTATTCAAGGTCATTTAATTTCAATACAGCCACGAAACAATAGTCAAGATTTTGAAATTTTCACAAAAAGTGTAATTAAATACTTTCTTGGTCCAAATCCTAAAAAGAGAAACGTATCACAGTAGAGTGGTCTAGTCAATGCGTCAATGATTCTCATCTTTGCCACAAGGATGATGATTGGAAGGATAACAGAGAATCTGAAATTATCTGAAACAACAAATGACCTCACCAGAGCAAACAGTGACATCTTTTGTAAAAGATCTCCCACTAAAGATTAGTACTGAAAATGTACAGTACACAGTTGCAAAAAGCAGCCAATTGATCAAAGAAAGGGGTATACCTGCTGCTTAATGGTAGCCTCAGCAGCTTCTACTGCTTTCATAACCTGAAACAATCCATCGCTGTCGTTGATAGAGTAGGGGTCGTTCACAGTCAACCCTGCGAATCTAGTTTCTAAATTTCCTTGGTCATTCTCCATCTCAAGTTGTTTTTATACAAAGATGATAGGGCGGAAATCTACATATAAAAGTAAGATAGTGTCATAAAAGGTAAAATCCAGCCAAACAACATTCCATAATTCGGAAGTAACATAATACTCCCTCCATCCCGGAGCATTGCGCACAATTGCTTTTTCACGGATATTAAGAAAAATTACTTTTTTGACTTTTTCAACCAAATTTTGAAAGGTAAAAACGTCCATACAGGTGGCCTAATTGTTTGGGATTAAAGTTAATCCCAAGTACAGCCTATCTACCCATACATATGACACGTCACCTGCCTAATTTCAAATTAAACACAAGAATTATGAAAAATGAATTCTTGCTGTCACTATTTGAGAATACCATTAAATATTAATTCAATTTACTCAAATTAACATTACAGGCTCTTTAATGTCACATACAACTATTCGAAGATTGGCAAAAGAGATGGAGATAGGCAAAAGAGATGGAGATAAGCAAATCAGTGGTGGGAAGATGGATCAAAGATGGAGTTTTAAGGCCACATACAAATGCAATAAAGCCTCAACTCACAGCACACAACAAGCTTCAAAGAATGAATTTCAGCTTGCATGCACTTACAATTGACAGGTATTCAAACAAGATTGTATTTGATGATATGCATAATGTAGTTCACATAGATGAAAAATGGTTCTATATGAGTAGAGCTAGTGAGAGGTACTATCTAGTTCCAGGGGAACAAGAGCCACATAGAACATGCAAGTCAAAAAACTTCATATCGAAGATTATGTTCATGTGTGCAGTCTCAAGGCCAATATTTTCTAGAGATGGGCAGGTTTTATTTGATGGTAAAATAGGAATTTTCCATTTCACTGAAACTGAACCAGCGAAGAGAAATTCAAAGAATAAAATGAAGGGTACCCCAGTTACAAAACCAATTCAGTCCATCAATAAAAATGTGATTAAACATTGCATTGTGAATCAGGTACACTATCAAACCATTATGTTATTGTCATCATTTAGCTTATACAGATCACTATTACACTTGGTTCATCAAAAAAATGACACTTCATTTTTTTTGCACTATATTTTACAGATTATTCCAGCCATTAAGGCAAAATGGCCTTCTCACATGAGCAAGAACGTAATTATCCAACAAGATAATGCCAAACCCCATGTTGGCATTGATAGTGATCCAGAGTTTATGGCAGCTGCAAACTCTGATGGATTTACTATCAAGCTTGTATGTCAACCCCCTAACTCACCTGATACCAATATCAATGATTTGGGGGGGTTTAGGGCCATTCAATCTCTACAAGCTGACACTGCAAGTTACACTATAGATGAATTGATCAAGAATGTAATGAAGTCTTATGAAAACTTGACACCTAGACACTTAACAATGTCTTCCTCAGCCTACAATGTTGCCTTACTGAAATATTAAAGGTCAAGGGGGGCAATGACTACAAAATTCCACACATGGGCAAGACAAAAATGATTAAAGAAAGTGTGCTTCCAAACAACTTATATGTTGATGAAGAGATCGTGAAGGAGTGCATCAACAAACTTGTGGAAGAAGGTCAGAATTATGCCCATATGTATGACATTTCAGATTTGATGTCTGGGCTTGGTTACTAAATTTGAAATCTATGTGCAGGTTCTTTTTTTGTTTTTTTGTGTTTACAACATAAACATTGGACTATAAATATGTCCATATGATGTTTACAATGTGTTTAAGTTGTAAACATTCATTTTATGGAATCAATCGTGTATTAATTGGTTGTTGTCCTCAGAAAATATTCATCCCAGGACATAGATTGTGTTTAACCTTAACGATGACTTAAAATTTCAAGATACACTCTCTTACATGCATGTCTTTTAATTTGTTGATGACTTTATTTTCATCACATGAGCACATGAATCATATTCGTTTTGCCATCAAAACTAATTCATCAAAAGCACATACCAAGCTCAACATAAAATTATTAAAGCCAACTTAAACATCTTAAAATTCCATCACAGATTAGTGTGGTTTTGTTTCATAACAGCCGTTAGCATTAGTGCATCACTATGCATCAATAGGGAAAAAAGAAATCCAACACAAATTAAGCATAAAATCCACCAGCCTCAGAATGAATCCATCAAGCAACAAGAACTAGTCCATCAAAGATTAGGGTGTTTCTAACTCATCATTTCCCTCAGAAGAATTTCATCATAGGACAGTTATCAAGCTCAACAGATCAATTCAACCAAACAAGTATTCTTTCGAATATCAATCAAATTAGACTCACAAGGCACTCTTAAAACAAGAAACATCATATTTTCAATACTGCAAACAAGAGCCTCGCACGGCTGTAATCACATCAAAGGGCACATATCATGCATATTCTCAGGACAAGAGTTTCATTATCCAAAGATCACAGTCTTCGTAAACCCAAACCAACAATAAGAATTGAGAATCAGAATAGGTATACCTTTGACCAGGATAACAGGAACAGTGCGGTCGCAAGGCAACCACCAGCGTTGAAGACACACGGCCCTGATCAAAATTTGGAAAAGCCCTATAATCCCGCGGGGCGAGATCGACGGGCTGGAAGCGAAAAGCCCTAGACTGAGATAAGCGTGGTGTGCACAGGGCACAAATAGGCCAGCGCGGTCGCCGATTTAAAGATCCCGCAGAGAACAAAGTGATCGCTGCTCGACCGCCGACTCTGTGGAAAGTGATGGAGGAAGCTGGCGGCGCTGGTCTGTCGTGAATGCATCTCAGCGGGGAGTGGCGGTACGTGGCCTCGTCAGAGGCGATGGCCTGGAGGCACGTCAATTGAAGTCAGACGTGGCTGATATAAATGGCAACGGCGAACCCAGATCGATTACGGAGTCTGATTGTGTCAGGCCGCCAAAGGTGAATGTCCGCAGAGCGGAAACGAGGCTGGGAGACTCGTCTGACGTTGCTAGGAGATGGAAACAACCATGAATTTCAGCCTGATGAGAAGGCAGTGAAGATCAGCCAGACGGCTAGGGCTGAAATAATTTGAGGATTGGATTACGTGTTTAGATTTTTTATGTTTTGGGTTTGGGTTTAAATTGGGTTAATTTAATGATTTATGTTGGGTTAGTTTAAGTTAGAAAATTAACAGATTAATTGACGTAGGCTACGAGAGCTCCATTCAAGAGGCGCGCGGATCCACACCGCAATTTTGTAGGTATTTAATAGCTTATCTACTGATTGCGTAGTTAGTTTGGTTAGAGCATCCACATTGCATATCAGTTTAAACTCAATTTTTATTTTTATTTTTCACGACTCCCCCATTAAATTCAACTGGTCTATACATTTATTTATTAATTTAAATTTATTACATAAGGTTCCCACCACTTAAATAACTCCACACTCTTTTTAGGAGTGTATGATACACCTCCCTTTTAAATGAATGAGGTGTTGTACACACTCAAAAAATTTATACACATTATTTTCTCTCTCTCCCATTTAAACTCAGTTCATAGTCATGAAATGAACCCTCTTTTTGAGTTTAAACTAATTACTTGTATTAGTTGGTTTAATGCATTTTTCAGTTTAAACTCGTTTTTGTCCAACCGTTGCGGATGCTCTTAGGAGATTTGTAAGATTCTTTTTTTGGTAACCTGTTCAAACATTATACCATTTTTTTAAAAAAATTAATTTAATTTCAGACCTACAATTTTTTTTATGAGCGAGTCTTGTGCGAAACAATCTCACGGATCTTATTACGTGAGACGGACTATCCATCACTCAATTAATTAATATTTAAAAAAATAAATAAAGGAAAAAGCCGCTGAGGCCGGTCACCCGTGCGCACTTCTCGGCTCTCGGAAGCTATTCATGAACATGACCATATGCAATTAATTAAGGTAATTAAGGGTGATGTATTTTTCCTTTTCTTTATACAATTTAAAATCATTAATTTTATTAATTATTAAAATTACAAGTAATATTAAAGTATTATGTGATCATTAAATTAAAAAAATTAAAAGTGATAGTGGAAATTTTAAAAGTGATATTTATAATAAAGAAAAAGAAAAAAAAGTTATATACTACTCCACTTATTATTGAGCAATTTTAAGAAAATTTTATAAATTAATAGGTGATAATATTTTTAATAAAAATTAAAATTTGAATATGAAAGAGTGATACTCGACTAATCAAATTATTTTATAAATAATTTGTTAGAAAGACAAAAAGTTATAAAAATTTCAATCAAAAGTGACACTTGATTAATGAGAAGTGATACACATCTAATTAAATTATTTAAGAAAATCTTATATGACAATTAAAAAATGATAATATTTTTAATAGAAAGTGATATTTAATTAAAAAACTTGATAAATGTTCAATTAAATTATTTAACTATGTTTTATCAAAAATAAAAAGTGATAATATTTTTAATGAAAAGTGGTACCTGATAAAAGAAAAAGTGATAATCATTTAAATAAACTTTTTCATGAATTATTTGTATAATAAATAAAAAGTAAAGTTATTTTTTTTTTAATTATATACTCCATTTTGACACTTTATATTAATGGTGTTCCTAAAAAAATATTTTCTTACTTTTATTATAAATAATAATGGGTTGGTCTTACGTTAGATCATCTTAGACAATTTTATACTTTTTAAAATAACTAGTAATTTCCCGTGCGTTGTACGGAAATGATTTTATTATAAGATTATTATTAATTATATATTTTTGTTTTTATATTCTTATCTTGAGTGATATATTTGTACTTATTTTATCCATATTTTGTGTGGTTTGAAATTTTGTTGTAGTTTTTTTTTTAGTTTATGTTTATAAGTATCTCATTTGTGTTTTGCGCGGATATTATTATATTAGGAATAATGTCTCAAATGATAATATTTGAACCTGAAAATCAAATTAAAAAGAAGAACAAAAGATAGAATATTAAAATATAAAAATAGGGTTCATAGAATTATTACAAAATCAAACAAAAAAAAAGAAAAAAATTAAAAAGAATGATATCTCAAGTGAGAATGGTAGGACCAACAAATAAGATAAAATATGAGATGATTGAACTAATAAATAATATCAAATAAAAGTATTAAAGAAGAACAAAGTTAAATTATAAAAATAGGGCTTATAGAGTTATTCAAAAAAAAACACACAAAAATCGAAGAGAAAAAAGTAAGATAACAAAAAATTAAAAAGTATAATGATACATTTAAGGAGAATGAGTGAAACTGCATATAAAGATCAAATAAAAGTATAAAAGACAAACAAATTAGAGCATATTACAAATAATATGAAAGTAGAATTTGTAAAAGATAAAAAAAAGAAGAAGCATTAGAGAAAAAAATAAGAGGATTAAAAAGAAGAACAAAAGATAGAATATTAAAATATAAAAATATGGTTCATAAAATTATTATAAAACAAACACACACAAAAAATAAAGAAAGACAAAAAAATATATTACCTCAAATGAGAATGCATGATTGGAGTTACAAATAAGTTTAAATATGATAATAATTAAACCTAAAAATAATATAAAATAAAAGTATAAAAGAAGATAAAATAAATTAAATTATAAAAATAGAGTTTATAGAATTATTAAAAAAATATAAAAATCAAAGAGAAAAAAATAAGATAATAAAATTTTAAAAGTATATTAATACCTTTAAACAGAAAGGTTGAACCTACATATAAATCATATAAAAGTATAAAAGATAAAACAAATAAGAGTAGATTATAAATAATATGAAAGTAGAATCTGTAAAAGAGAAGACAAAGAAGAAGCATTAGAGAAAAAAAAAAAAAAGAAGAACAAAAGATAAGATATAAAAGTAGGGTTTATAGAATTATTCTAAAGCAAACACAAAAATTGAAGAAAAAAAGATAGACAAAAAAAAGAATGATACCTCAAATGAGAATGATTGGACCTATAAATAAGATCAAATATGAGAATAATTAAATCTAAAATTAATATCAAATAAAAGTATAAAAGAAGATAAAATAAATTAAATTATAAAAATAGAGTTTATAGAATTTTTAAAAAAAATACACAAAAATCGAAGAGAAAAAATAAGATAACAAAAAATTAACAAAAAGTATAATGATATCTTTAAAGAGAATATTAAACCTGCATATAAGATCAAATAAAGTATAAAAAACAAATAAATTAGAGTAGATTAAATGAAAGTATAAAAGACAAACAAATAAAATCAAATAAAAGTATAAAATACAAAACAAATTAGAGTAGATTATAAATAATATGAAAGTAGAATCTATAAAAGAGGAAAAAAAAGCATTAGAGAAAAAAAAACAAAAAGAGGATAAATTAAATTATAAAAATAGAGTTTATAAAATTATTAAAAAAACACAAAAATCAAAGAGAGAAAAAAATAAGATAACAAAAAATTACTAAAAAATATAATGATACCTTTAAGGAGAATTATTTAACCTACATATAAGATCAAATAAAAGTACTCCCTTCGTCCCATCATAATGGTTACATATTTTCATTTTGAGCGTCTCATCCTAATGGTTACATTTCCCTTTTTAGCATATGGGACCCACACAAATTAATTACTTCGTTCTCCATGGGCCCACTCATCCCACTAATATAACTACATACTTTACATTAAATTATTATTTCTCTCACTCAATACACATTAAAATACTATATTCATTAATTCATTCATGTGCAAAAAACAAACGTACCCATAAGGATGGGACGAAGGGAGTATAAAAGATAAATAAATTAGAGTAGATTATAAATAATATTAAAAGTATAATATGTAAAAGAGAAGAAAAAGAAGAAGTAATAGAGAAAAAAAAGATTAAAAAGAAGAACAAAAAATAAAATATAAAAATAGGGTTAATTGAATTATTATAAAGCAAAAACAACAATTAAAGAAAAAAATATAGACAAAAAAAAATTATACCTTAAATGAAAATGATTGAACCAACAAATATGATCAAATATGATAATAATTAAACCAAAATATAATATCAATAAAATAAAAGTATAAAAGAAGATAAAATAAATTAAATTATAAAAATAGAGTTTATAGATATATTAAAAAAAATAAAAATCGAAGAGAAAAAAATAAGATAATAAAAAATTATAAAGTATAATGATACCTTTAAGGAGAATGGTTGAACCTACATATAAGATCATATAAAAGTATAAAAGACAAAACAAATTAGTTTAGATTATAAATAGTATGAAAGTAGAATTTATAAAAGAGAAGAAAAAGAAGAAGTATTAGAGGAAAAAAAATAAAAAAATGATTAAAAAGAAGAACAGAAGAAAGAATATAAAAATATAAAAATAGAGTTCATAGAATTATTATAAAGCAAACACAAAAATTGAAGAAAAAAATATAAAAAAAAAAGAATGATACCTCAAATGAGAATGATTGGACCTACAAATAAGATCAAATATGAGAATAATTAAATCTAAAAATAATATCAAATAAAAGTATAAAAGAAGATAAATTAAATTAAATTATAAAAATAGAGTTTATAGAATTGTGAAGAAAAAACACACAAAAATCGAAGAGAAAAAAATAAGATAACAATAAATTACTAAAAAATATAATGATACCTTTAAAAATAATGATTTAACCCGCATATAAGATCAAATAAAAGCATAAAAGACAAACAAATTAGAGTAGATTATAAATAATATGAAAATAAAATCTATAAAAGAGAAGAAAAAAAAAGAAGTATTAGAGAAAAATAAAAAAAGGATTAAAAAGAAGAATAAAAGATAAAATATTAAAATATAAAAATAGGGTTCATAAAATATTACCTTAAATGAGAATGATTGGACCAACAAATAAGATCAAATATGATAATAATTAATCCTAAAAATAATGCCAATCAAATAAAAGTATAAAAAAAATAAAATAAACTAAATTATAAAAATAGAGTTTATAGAATTATTAAAAAAATAACACAAAAATCGAAGAGAAAAAAATAGGATAACGAAAAAATAAAAATTATAATGATACCTTTAAGGAGAATGGTTGAACCTACAAATAAGATCATATAAAAGTATAAAAGACAAAATAAATTAAAGTAGATTGTAAATAATACGAAAGTAGAATCTATAAAAGAGAAGAAAAAAAAGAAGTATTAAAGAAAAAAAAGATGATTAAAAAGAAGAACAAAAGAAAGAGTATTAAAATATAAAAATATGGTCCATAAAATTTTTATAAAGAAAACACAAAAATTAAAGAGAAAAAAGATAGACAAAAAAAAGAATATACTTCAAATAAGAATGATTGGACATACAAATAAGATCAAATATGATAATAATTAAACCTAAAAATAATATCAATAAAAAAAGTATTAAAAAAGATAAAATAAACTAAATTATAAAAATAGAGTTTATAGAATTATTAAAAAATACAAAAATTGAAGAGAAAACAAATAAGATAATAAAAAATAAAAAATTATAATGATACATGTAAGGAGAATGGTTGAACCTACATATAGGATCATATATAAATAAAAGTATAAAAGACAAAATAAATCAGAGTAGATTATAAATAATATTAAAGTAGAATCTATAAAAGAGAACAAAAAGAAGAAGCATTAGAAAAAAAATAATAAAATGATGATTAAAAATAAGAATAAAAGAAAAAATATTAATATATAAAAATTGGGTTAATAGAATTATTATAAAGCAAACACAAAAATTAAATTAAAAAAGACAAAAAAAGAATATACCTTAAATAAAAATTATTGGACCTACAAATAATATCAAATATGATAATAATTAAACCTAAAAATAATATCAATCATATAAAAGTATAAAAGAAGATAAAATAAATTAAATTGCAAAAATAGAGTTTATAGAATTATTAAAAAAATACTAAAATCGAAGAAAAAAAATAAGATAACAAAAAATTAAAAAGTATAATGATACCTTTATGGAGAATGATTGAACATGCATATAAGATCAAATAAAAATATAAAAGATAAAATAAATTAGAGAGAATGATTGAACCTGCATATAAGATCAAATAAAAGTATAAAAGATAAAACAATTTAGAGTAGATTATAAATAATATGAAAGTAGAATTTGTAAAAGAGAAGAAAAAAAAGAAACATTAGAGAAAAAAACAAAAAAAATGATTAAAAAGAAGAACAAGAGAAAAAAATAAAAAAGTATAATGATTTCTTTAAGGAGAATGATTGAACCTGCATATATGATCAAATAAAAGTATAAAATACAAAATAAATTAGAGTAGATTATGAATAATATGAAAGTAGAATCTGTAAAAGAGAAGAAAAAGAAGAAGCATTAGTGAGGAAAAAAAAGAGGAATATAGTAAGAATTTGATTAGGTAATGAAAAAATTTATATGACATGATTTTAAAGAATCAACGATCTTTATTGAAAGCAAATAAATATAGAGACGATTATAATAAAAATAAAATTGATATATTAATTGAAATTAAGCATATATTGATTTAAGATTAATCAAATTTGAAAAAAAAATATTTCCTATATTTATCAAATTTATAGTATGCAATAAAAAATTTAAAATTTAAATAATAAAATCCATTATTAGTATAATAATAATCTATTAAAAGCATTAATTGAACGGTTAAGATTAAAATTAAATTGGACGGTTAAGATTAAATTTGAATTATTTCTAAATAAAGTAAAATTAAAAAAAATTGAAAACAAAAGTGGAAATTTAGATTTGCTTTTATATATGTACTAGTATATTGATTAACAATTAGTAGAATATATGTCAATAATATTTTTCATATTTATCAAATTTATATTGTTGATTAAAAAAATTATTATTAGTATAAATAGAATCTATGATTGAGATCAAAAATAATAAACTGTCAAGATTAAATTAAAGATAGAAATAGAAATTAAATTTGTATATATATATATATAATATATATATTAAGCTTATTAAAAATTAGTCAAATATGCCAAAAATATATATCCTATTTACCAAATTTATATTGTAGAATAAAAAATAAAATTTAAATAATAAAATTCATTATTAGTATAATTAAATTTTATGATTGAAATCAAAACATTATTTGGACGGTCAAGATTAAAATTGAAAACAAAATTGAAAATAAAAGTAGAAGTTTAAGTTTGCTTATATATATGTATAGATAGATAGATGATTGAACCTTTAAATTTAAGGAGAATGATTGAACCTAGATTATAAATATGAAAGTAGAATCTGTAAAAGAGAAGAAAAATAAGAAGGAAAAAAAAGAAGATTAAAAAGAAGAACAAAAGATAGAATATTAAAATATAAAAATACGGTTCATATAATTATTATAAAGGAAACACAAAAATTGAAGAAAAAAGATAGACAAAAAAAGAATAATATACATGATTGAACTTACCAATAAGATCAAATATGAGAATTATTGAGCCTAAAAATAATATCAAATAAAAGTATAAAAGAAGATAAAATAAATTATAGAAATATTAAAAAAAACAAAAATCAAAGAGAAAAAAAATAAGATAACACAAAAATTTAAAAAGTATAATGATACCTTTAAGGAGAATGATTGGACCTGCATATGAGATCAAATAAAAGTATAAAAGACAAAACAAATTAGAATAGATTATAAATAATATAAAGTAGAATCTGTAAAAAAGAAGAAAAAGAAGAAGCATTAGAAAAAAAAAGAACAAAAAGAGAATGATTAGACCTACAAATAAGATCAAATATGAGAATGATTGAACCTAAAAATAATATCGAAATACAAGAGAAGATAAAATAAATTAAATTATGAAAATAAGGTTTATAGAATTATTAAAAAAACACAAAAATCAAAAGGAAAAAAAGATAACAAAAAATTAAAAAGTATAATGATACCTTTAGGAGAATGATTGAATTTGTATATAAGATCAAATAAAAGTGTAGAAGACAAAACAAATTAGAGTAGATTATAAATAATATGAAAGTAGAATCTGTAAAAGAGAAGAAAAATAAGAAGCATTAGAGAAAAAAAACAAAAAGAATAAGATCAAATATGAGAATGATTGAACCTAAAAATAATATCAAATAAAAGTACGTATAAAAGAAGATAAAATAAAATAAATTATAAAAATAGATAAAAATAAAATTGATATATTAATTGAAATTAAGCATATATTGATTTAAGATTAATCAAATTTGAAAAATATTTCCTATATTTATCAAATTTATAGTATGCAATAAAAAATTTAAAATTTAAATAATGAAATCCATTATTAGTATAATAATAATATATTAAAAGCAGTAATTGAATGATTAAGATTAAAATTAAATTGGACGGTTAAGATTAAAATTGAATTATTTCTAAATAAAGTAAAATTGAAAAAAAATTAAAAACAAATGGAAATTTAGGTTTGCTATTATATATGTATATGTATAGACAAGTAATTCCCGTCCGTGCATTTCACGGAAAGGATTTTATTATAAGATTATTATTAATTATATATTTTTGTTTTTATATTTTTATCTTGAGTGATATATTTGTACTTATTTTGACCGTATTTTGTATGGTTTGAAATTTTGTTGTAGCTTTTTTTTAGTTTATGTTTATAAGTATCCCATTTATGTTTTGCACGGATATTATTATATTAGGAATGATGTCTCAAATGATAATATTTGAACCTGGAAATAAAATTAAAAAGAAGAACAAAAGATAAAATATAAAAATATAAAAATAGGGTTAATAGAATTATTATAAAATCAAACACAAAAAAAGAAAAATTAAAAAGAATGATATCTCAAATGAGAATGGTAGGACCAACAAATAAGATAAAATATGAGATGATTGAACTAAGAAATAATATACAAAAAAACACACAAAAATCGAAGAGAAAAAAATAAGATAACAAAAAATTAAAAAAATATATTGATATCTTTAAGGAGGATGAGTGAAACTGCATATAAAGATCAAATAAAAGTATAAAAGACAAACAAATTAGAGTATATTACAAATAATATGAAAGTCGAATCTGTAAAAGAGAAAAAAAAAGAAGAAGAAGAAACATTAGAGAAAAAAATAAAAAGATTAAAAAGAAGAACAAAAGATAGAATATTAAAATATAAAAATAGGGTTCATAGAATTATTATAAAACAAATACAAAAAAAAAGAAAGAAAGACAAAAAAAAAATTACCTCAAATGAGAATGCATGATTGGACTTACAAATAAGTGAAATTCAGGTTTGCTTTTATATATGTATAGATTATCACTTTCGCCAAAAAAATATTATCACTTGTGTAATATATTATCACTTTTCATATACATTATAAATTGTTAATAAAATAACATTATCACTTTTCATTGCCCGCCATTGATAATGATGATCCTTTCCATGATCTGAATTTATTGATAATTTTATCGGTAGCCTCTTGGGAGTAAGATATCTTTGGAGCTCCTAAGAATATAGGAACTCCTAAGTATGTAAAAGGATATCTGCCCCTATGAAATGCCAAGAACATCCCTTGTAACTCTCTTGATAGCCGGCTTAACATGCTTCCCAAAGAAGACTTTTGATTTGGAGGGGTTAAAAACCTGTCCAGATGTGCAAGCATGACAATGAAGAACATGATCAATGCCCACAATCGAATTCTCATCCCCTTTGCAAAAAATGACAATATCGTCTTCATATAAGAGAAATGGTAGGAGACAGTTCCCCTTACTAGTAGATGCCCTGCTAAAAATAAGAGGAGATAGGGGATCCCCCTGACGAACCCCTCTAGCACAATCAAAGAAGCCTTATGGCGAGCCATTGATAAGAATAGAAATCTTTGCCTAAGTATCATTTTCTTTATATTTTTATTAAGTATAAAATTAAATAATTTTTAATTATTGTATTTAATGTTAAATTTACACAATTAATGATTATATATATATATCACAAAATTTCATATACATTATTATAATATGACTACAATTATAATTAAAAAAATATATTTGCTATTTGGAAAAGACTCGTGTGAGACCATTTCACGTAAGAACTTACGTGAGATGGATAAAAAATGATATTTCTATAATGAAAAGTGATAATGCTATTTCATGAACAATTTATAGTATAAATAATGATAACATTTTATAGTGAAAGTGATAGTATTTTATAGGAAAGTAATAATTAATTTAAAAAGTGTAAAATGATCTCACGTGAGACGGTATCATGTAAGACTTGCCCATGTTATTATATGACACTGTCAAGTTAATGTATTCTCATTTATTGAGGAAAATATATCCATGAAAGTAAATAATAATTGAAAGAGAAGTTTTATTATTATTATTATTATTATTATTATTATTATTATTATTATTATTATTATTATTATTATTATTATTATATTTCACCAATTTTCTATGTCATTCAAATTTTATTTCACCAATTTTCTATGTCATTCAAATTTTCTGTTCACAATCATTCCTTTTTTTCATGCTACTTGCCTCTCTATTTTTATAACTATCAATCATTAAAACATTTATTCTTTTTTATCATATACTATTTTAGTGTCTCAATTACAAATTATATAATTTTCACCAAATATAAACTCATCTATATTATATGTATAATACAATGAAATATTTTTTTAGGTAACGCTAATATAAATAATACTCCCTCCGTATCAGATAGGGGTGGGAAAAAAACTAAAAACTCGGTATGCCGAGCTCGTCGAATCGAAAAATATAAAAAAATACCAAAATTTAGGATATTGAAAATTTCGGTACGATATAGTCGCCGTACCGAAAAATTGGTTCAGTATCGGTATCTATCGAACTAAAATTTTTGGTATTTCAGTATACCAAAAAATATTATATATTATTTTATTTTTATATTTGTGATTTTATTTATGGACCCAATCTGCCTTTTCCAAAACAATTACTTTAAGCCCAAATTTATTATTCAGGCCTAGCCTATTTAACATTATCAACATGACAACATTCTAACCCTAGGACTCTTCATAGTTCATACTCCTTATCGATACTACACTACAGTTTCCCAAATCACGATACTTTCTCTTACTTACAGAATCACGCCGCAATACTTCAAACCCTATGACGCAATTATCTCCACCGTTGATTCGACTACTTTCATACTGCATCATCTTCTCTCTATGATTCAACAATATCTGGTTAGCAATTACAGAGAAAAGCCCTAATTTATCTGATTTACTCTTTCGCCTCCTTTTTATATATTTATGTTTATGTGTATTGAAACTATTTTTAGCTTATATTCATCAAGGTTGATTTCGATACAATGGTGGAAATAGACTCACTTTTTTACTAGTTTACTTTATGACTTGAATGGGTATTCATTTAAATCAATCATCTCTACTTGTGACCTTGGCGCAGTGTAGGGAGGAAAAATAGAGTTTTGGTGGTGGGGCAGTGGTGCTGATTCTAAAGGGATAGATGAGTCTGCGAATTTTCTAAGGCTGGCCTTTTGTGAATACATGGTTTTGCACTTATGGCTAGCAAACATTAGAGGCAGGGATATGTATTTTAATTTATTATTTGAATGTGTAACTGAAATTTTTTACCATAATTGATTTGTATTTTGTTATGAATGTTGGTACGTCAATAATATGTATATTGAACTTACAGACATGTAATAAACTTTTGGCATTTTTATAAATTTTTGGCATTTCGGTATAATCGGTATATACCGAAAAAATCAGCACGATATAAATTACGGTTTGACAACGGTATGCATTTTTAGATTCCAAAATTTTAGTATACCGAGATTTCGGTATACATCGGTATGCAAAATAGAATATTGAAAATTTTGATACGGTATCGGTATTTTTGGTATACCGTATTTTCCCACACCACCCTTCACACTCCATAAGGAAATATCACTTTATCCAATAATCTCGAAAGTTATTTTAATTTCAAATTTCCCTCTCTTTTTTCACACACATACCATTTCTTTATACTTTTTTTATTACCTAAAAATACTTCAATACCCTTTAAAATCAACAAATTTGGTCAAATCTCAACCCATACTATATAGTCACCTTATGTTGTCATTGATTCAATCACATAATCATAACATACAATCAAGGTCTTACCTCTATTTCATATGCAATGATCATATAACCATACAAGTAATAACATAAGATGAGAATATGCATTCATAGTAGAAAATAATTCAATGCATTCATCATCAATCATTTAAAGTGCATAAACCTAGAATTCCTATCCAATCATATTGTTAGCCTCGCAAGAGGTCTAGCCTATTACAATCATTGTCAAATCATTACAATACAAGGCTTGCTCCATATGAGCAATGAATAAAAGAGTATTTATAAAAATAAGGTTGAATGGCTTCCTTTTGAAGGTGGGCTTCTTCTCCCTTGATCTTGCCAATTTCTTCACCAAATGCATAACTTCTTCTCAAATTGGAGTAAGGTGATGGAAATGTGATAGATTTGTGGAATTCAAGTGGAATGGATGGATGAATGTAGGAGAAATGGATTATGGATCAAAGAATGAAATGGAGAGAATGTGTGTGTGTTCTAAGGTGTATAGAATAGGTGTAATTGTTGTTCCAAATGAATTCCCCCATAAAATTAACATTAAATATGTATTTATAGCATAGGAATCTTCTAGAATCTTGCTGATTAATTTTTCCAAAATTGGCCGCACTCGACTCGAGTGCGGTGCTTGATGCGACCTTCAACTATTTTCTCGACAGTTCACGGGGCACGACACTACTTCTTGAGATGTCAATTTTATCCATCGGGTCGGGTTATCTGTGGGTACCAGGGTGATAGGTGCGAGTAGGGTAGACTTTATCGGGTAACTGGTAGGGTAATACCCAAACCCGATAAAAAATTATGGGTAAAAGTAGGGTATGGGTTCTACTTTTATACCGGATTACCCGACCCGATACCCAACTCGATTACCTGATATTATATATACTATAGTATATATATATATATATATATATATATATATATATATATATATATATATATATATATATATATATATATATATATATATATGCATTTTTAGTTACATTACATATTTATATATTCATATTTACATTATCTAATTTCTAATTATGCCAAAGTAATGTATTTATTTTTATTTATATTATAATATTATATATTTCTATTTATGTATGTATAAATATTCCTACTTTCAAAATTATATATATATATATATATGTATATATATTTTATTTATATTATTTAATTTTTAAATTACGTATTTACATTATTTATTTAGTTTCTAATAAATAATGTCCAAGTAAATTATTTAATTCTTAATTTATATTTATACTTAACAAAAAGAAAATTTTAATTTCAATGCGGGTAGGATCGGACAAGTTTGAGAAATGAGGATATTCATTAATATTTTATAATTGTGGGTACCATTTACCCGGGGTTATCCACGTACCAGACGGGTATACACGTACCCTACCCGATGTTCAATTTTAGGATAATAGGGTATCCGCGGGTATTATGTGAATTTGTTCAATCTGTACCCTACCCGTTTACATTCCTAACTCTTCGAATCGAGCTCCGAGCTCGAGCAACAGGAGAGGCCGAGTTCATGTTGCAGGTATGTACAGTCAACATCCATGGTTGATCCCGTACAGCTCGACACTGGTTCTCTGCACAAACTCTACTCGAGCCCATGACTCGGGTCGATTGCTGTTGACTTTCGGCCCTTCTTTCTATTTTTCTGTTTTGCTCCGTTTTTCATCTGTTTCAAGCATATTTAAGCTCATTTTCACATATTCAATATTTCTACACATAAATCTCAATATGAACGTAAAAAACTACCAAATGCTACAAAAAACTATGAAAACCGAAAAAAATAATACAAAAATACACATAAAAAGACACTAAAATATAGGTGAAAATAACTTCGATCATATACACAAGGATAATTATAAGTATAGCCACAAATTCTTTCATTGTTTTTGCACACCTTAATACTTACCTTTGGTTTTACATCAGTGTTCCTTATGAAAGTTGATACTAACTAAAATTCATTTGAAGCTAACCAAATAGTACAAAAAATTGTTTTATTATTTTATATTACCCTGTTTTTAAAAATTGAGTTTCAAAATTGAATACATTATTGAGTTATTTCAAAACAAATTTTTGTGGCAATATTTTGATTTTCTTTTTGGCGTACTTGAGATAATTGTTAACAACAAAACTGAATTATGATTGTTAAAACTATAAAGACTTCTTTTCTTAAGTTCATGCACAAATTTATTAATATAAATAATACTTTTGATCAATTATAGAGATTGAATATTTGCTAAATTATTTCAAATATATAGTGGTAACATGATTCAATGTACTTTGTGGGATAAGTATGCTGATGAAGTTATAGAATATTGGAAATCAAAACCAGTTGGGTGTATTGTGTTTATTTTTCAGTTTGCTAGAATTACTGATTGGCAAGGTATTCTACTTTTCACACTATTGGTTTCATATTTCTTGCTTTGTTAAATTTTAAGTTTAATACTTTGTTAAATTTATATAATTTAGGTGTTTTTATGCTTTCGAATTCATTTTACACGTGTAAGCTCTTTATAGGTTCTAATATGAATGAGATCAACTCCTTCAAATTAGGGTATTATGTTTGTATTAGAACTTTCAATTCAATTTTTTATTATTAAAAATATTCAATATTATTTTATTAGTGAATTTTTAACATGTTTATACACTTCCTAGTATAGAATACCTACTGGAGATGATAATTCAAATTGTTTCACTGGATTAGAGAGTGATGAGCTTCAGTTAGATAGTAATAATGAATTCAAAGTAAAACATCTCATGAAGGTTGTTGGTGACTTGCGAAACTCTGAAAAGGTATTGATTGTCATTTTGTGTATTTAATATAATATTAATTATTCTCGAATTGATATATAAAAATATATATACACACACACATACACACACTAAATGAGAGTTTAATTTTGTTGATGCATCATGATGAAGGAAATGAGCATCATGATGAAGGACTTATGCATCATGATGATTGAAATAAGCATCATGATGAAGGAAATGAGCATTATGATGAAGAAAATATGCATCATGATGAGGAAATGAGCATCATGATGATGTAAATGAGCATCATGATGAAGGAAATACGCATCATGATGAAGGTAATAAGCATCATGATGATGTAAATGAGCATCATGATGAAGGAAATACGCATCATGATGAAGGTAATAAGCATCATGATGTTGGAAATGAGCATCTTGATGAAGGAAAGATGCATCATAATGAAAGAAATACGCATCTTGATTAAGAAAATGAGCATCATGATAAAGAATTTATGCACCATGATGATCGAAATGAGCATCATGATAAAGGGAATGAGTATCATGATGAAGAAAATATGCATCATGATGAAGGAAATGAGCATCATGATGTAGGAAATGAGCATCATGATGAAAGAAACACGCATCTTGATGAAGAAAATAAGCATCGCGATGAAGAAATTTAACATCATGATGAAGGATTTATGTAACATTATGATTGAAATGTGCATCGTGACACTATGCCAAAACTGTGGAAAGACAACGCTGGAACATAAACGAAGAATTTAAAATCCATTTTTATAAGTACAAAAAAGTGCAAAAAATGGATCTCCGTTGTTATAGCTTAAAAAAGCGCGCATTAACAACGGATATTACCTTCCGTTGTTGTAAGTCTGTTGTTAATGTAAATAAACTCCTATAATTTATTATATTTTTTAATTAGATTTAAAATAAAAAAATTAAAAGGTATAAATTTAGTACTTAGAAAAATTCTTGCAATTTCTCCTCTCCCTGTGCCCTAACAGACGTAAACCTAAGAACCAACGCCGATAAGATATTCCCTTATTCCCCAGCCAGAGATGACCGACAATGCTGAAGAGACCGACGACCACCTAACTATACTTCACTAGGACTTCCAAAATTGAACGACCATAGCGAAGATGAAGTAAACTCCCTTGCTACCAGAAACGGCCGACGAGATATTTTCTTCAAAGACAGAGACGGCCGATGGCACTGAAGAGACGAGCGATGGCTTTGCTAGTACTTGCAAAATCAAACGACGACACTCTCCTCAGCGAAGGCAACATCAGTGTCTCAACCTTTGATCGCGCTAACTCTTTCTCCATCATTCTTAGCGCTGGTGACTCCCGAGATATATGCTTGTCAATGGTATGTCTATCTAACATTCTGCACCCCTATTTACTCTATTTGTTTGATTTCTTTCTTTTTTTCTTGTTATGGATTTAGGGTTGAAAATATTAAGGTAATTTATGTTGAAAAAATGTAATTAAACAAGCTGATTTGATAGAATAGTGAAATGGGTAAAGTTTAATGTGTTCAATAATTTAAAGGGTACAAAACTGAGTTTAAGTTAAGGTTCATTTCTTTATTGTATTGCTACTATAACTAGTGATCAATTTTAATTTGCACACATGATATTATTTCAGAGGAGGCAATAAGGAGTCGAAGGAAAGTAGAGTTAGAAGTCAAGAGGGGGCTTACTTGGGATGACACCCAACAGATGGTGCTGGCTACCAAGGTACCTACTCTTCTTTTTCCTGTTTTCTCACACATAAGAGAAATTAAGTCTTAAGTCAAGCTTAAAATTTTAGGGGAATAGTTTTGATTTTTCTTTGTCTCTCATACTCGTTTAACAAGTAAAGAGATGTGAAATTGCTGGTAACACCAAAATATAAGATGATTAATTAGTTCATAATAAATGAGTTGTGATGCAATTAATGCAGGTGATCTAAGAAACTTTACGGAATGTAAGCATAGTATCCTTTACATTTAGAGAAGCTGTGAAAATGTGGAATTCCAAGCTGTCGAAAGAACTTTGTTCTCAGAATCACTGCGTGGGAATTCCTCTGTGCTTTCACGATGTTTTGAGAGATGTCAATGGCTAAAACACTCGCACTACACCCTATCCTACTGATGGTGAAGCTCTTCACATCTTCTCTAATGGATAATCTGTTGACTTTGATGGATGAGAGAGAAGGAGATGGGCAGAAGTCATGCTGACGATCACAACGTCGATTTGTGAGGGTAAAATCTGTGTTTATTCACAACGGTTCTATTTTTTTCTTTATAATAACAAGAGGAATTTATTATATATCTTATGTTGGTATGCCACTCGAAAAGCTAGCTTCTTAATGCATTGTCTTATATTCTTCAACAAGTAGGAAGATTATGTTTGTTTGCTCATTGTGATTTTTATTACAATGCCTGTCAAGAAATCAAAGAATGAGAACCCAAAGTTTGTGATGGTTTCTTTCTGCCAATTAATATTTGTGTTTCCTAGAAATAGATTTAGCTCTAAATCTGCCTTAAGTAGTTTATCTCTATTAATCAATGTATTTGGTTTCAATTACAGATTTTAGTGAGGGTAGAACCATAGTTGTTAAAGGCGAAAGGCGCACCAAGGCGCAAAGGCCTTGTTGGAGCCTAAGGCGCAAGGCGCGCCTGAGGTACAAAATAATCTACACCATATATACATTAATATATCCAACTTTACATATAATTGCCCAACTAAATAAAGATCAAAATCACAAAATATCAATTAATAATACATAATAACTCATAAATAACAATTATGACAAATTTAAAACTCATACATAATGTCATAATCAGGTTCATAATTCAAGCAAATAAGTAGAAACCATCAAGTTTAAGAAAATATCAAATGTCCAAAGACTCAATGAGCTAAAAAAGTCATGGTTTGTGGTTAATCTTCATTCTCCTCATCAAATTGATCATTATATTCATTAAAATCTTCCTCTTCATCATCCTCGCCAAACTCAGAACCGGTATCTTCATCTTCAAGCCTTAAGGAGGAGCCTTTCACACCCTTTCCTTTAATCAATATTGATGTATAATAAATAATTTTACATGAAAATTTGAAACTTTATAGCTTTATTGAAGTCTAAACATCATAAGTTCATAACTAATATTGAAATTTCATGAATAAAATATGTAAGTTTTAGCCAAAAATCTCATAGCAAACTTCTTGTAAGGTTTTATTCAAAAAAAGAATTACTGATTTTTATTTTTTAAAGTTAGAAAATGAAAATCAGAATTGAAAAAAAAAGAGAAATAACAAGAAAAAAAAGAAAGAAAGAAAAAACCTGGCCGGTGGTGGCGGCGGCGAAGAAAAATCCTAACTTTTGAATTCCAAATTTGAAATGAAATGAAGTACCAAACACCAAAACCTAACTACTCCCTCCGTCCCGGACTTATGTTCACCGATACTGTAGATATAGAGTTTAAGAAAAGTTGCTTTTTGACCAACTTTATTGACTTTTAAGGGGTATTATGGTATTTTTAGGTAATAAATAAATTATAAAGTATGTTATGTGTGTTAGTGAGAGTGGTATTTTTGAAATTAAGTTAACTTTTGAGGTTATTGACTAATGCGAAGTTTCCTTTTTGGGTGGTGAACATAAGTGTGAGACGGACGAAAACGAAAAGTGTGAACATAAGTATGAGACGGAGAAAGTATTATATATAAATAAAAGTGTCATTTAACTTATAAAGTTGTGTTTCTAAAGTAACAACTTTAAGAAAAATCTCATTAGAAGCTTGTACCAGAGGCGCACCTTTTTCCTCTCACAAAAGGTGCATAAAGGCGCATAAGGCGAGTATTTTTTTAACATTGACCAAAACCCCCCCAAAACCTCGAAACCCATGTGTTTTGGGCCGCACTTCGCCTAAGGCGCACCTTTAACAACTATGGGTAGAACAAGAAATGACAAGAAATGCTCATGTATTTGCTGAGTAAGATGTTGCTGCTTAAGTTCTGCTTTTTCTTTATTTCATTAGTATATTACTACTTGACATTCTCGTTAGTTATATGCTATTATTGATAGAGCTTGCCTTAAAATTGGAAGGTGCAAAAGTTTGAGATGACTGATATCGTTAAAGTTTTTTTTATTAAATAACAGTTACATGTAAATTTCATCTATATTATCCCCTTTCAGTTCCCTAATTTTTTAATATCTAGTTTCTGATTTGTATTCCCTTTCAGCATCATGAAAGGATTTATGAGCATCATGATGAAGGATTTATGCATCATGATGAATAAAATGAGCATCATGATGAAGGAAATGAGCATCTTGATGATGGAAATAACCATCATGATGAATGAAATGAGCATCATGATGTGGGAAATGATCATCATGATGAAAGAAAGATTAATCATGATAAAGGAAAATAGCATAACGATGAAGGAAATGAGCTTCATGATGATGAAAATGAACATCATGATGAAGGAAATGAGCATCATGATGAAGGAAATGAGCATCATGATGAAGGAAATATGCATCATAATGAAAGAATTGAGCATCATGATATTGGAAATTATCATCTTGATAGAGGAAAGATGCATCATGATGATGGAAATGAGCATCATGATGAAATAAATGAGAATCATGATGTTGGAAATGAGCATCTTGATGAAGGAAACATGCATCATGATGAAGGAAATGAGCATCATGATGATGGAAGTGAGTATTATGATGAAGGAAATATGCATCATGATGAAGGAAATGAGCATCATGATGTTGGAAATGAGCATCTTGATGAAGGAAAGATGCATCATTATTATGGAAATGAGCATCATGATGATGGAAATGAGCATCATGATGAAGGAAGTATGCATCATGGTGAAGGAAATGAGCATCATGATGTTGGAAATGAGCATCTTGATGAAGAAAACATGCATCATGATTAAGGAAATGAGCATCATGATGAAAGATTTATGCATCATGATGATGGAAATGAGCATTATAATGAAGGAAATATGCATTATGATGAAGGAAAAGAGGATCATGATGAATGAAATGAACATCATGATGAAGGAAATGAGATGTTCGATTGTATACTAAAAGCCTAGTTTTAGTATGAACAATATTTTAACAATATTTTAAATGAGAATCAGTATTCAAATGATTGCGTCTTATATTTTATTTATATGTACACTGGAATAGTCTACTTACTTTATACTAAAGATAATATATTGTGCGACAACACGTGGAAGATCATATTATCGGTTACCTTATAAGTATAAATAGATGCTCACAACCGAGACAGACGGGGAATCTCTATCGGGATGGTTGTAGTGTGATTTGGTATTAGTTTGTCTTGACTATATAATCACATTAGTGTACTTTGTGTGTATTGAGCAGGACCACTTGAGATCGTTCGATTTATACTGACTATATAAGAAAACTTGATCTTAGTTATTATGGATGTTCGTGCTTTTAATCCTTATACAATAACCTCGACACTTAAGCCAATATATATCTCTTTGATTCATCAATGGGTGAAATTTATATATCAAATCAATAAACTCAATGAGTTGGGAAATAATGCTGTCTCTATGGTGTGCTGTTGATTGTAGAAGGAATCTGTGTCCTATTAAAAAGGTTGATGATGTCTCCTTGAGGAGCTCATAAGGATTATCATGTAAACCATGCAAGTGGATTTATTCTGGCATGATAATGAGGTTGAGTGGTACTACTCTCGGATGAGATATTAATTAATGGAGTTGTCAGTAACTTAATTAATTAATGGGCATTGTGTATCTTAAACATGTGGAGATTAACGGGCTAATAATAAGAAGAAGCCCATAACGTAATTATGAGATTAGAATGGTAGTACAGTAATAATATTTTAGTGGTATATATTATTATTATTGGACTTAAGTATAAGTTTTGGGCTAAACTTGGATACTTAAGCCCAATGGAGGCCCAACTCTAATTTCTCCTCCTGGTCCCTGCTGTAGCCCATATATAAGTTATCTCAGCTGTCCGAAAACCCTAACTGAATCACGCCTAACACTGTGAGGAGGGTGAGGGAATAGTAGATTGAGAAAATCTTGAGGATTGTCGTCCACATGACGTCAAGATTGAACTTGGGAATACAGCAGAAGATCAAGAGGTTGTTTGCTGCTGTACGTCAAGTTTCATGATTTTTCTAAAATCATGTGGAAATCCAAATTAGATGTGTGAGACACTGTTTCAAAGCCACTGAAGAGAGGATCATTTTGACATATAGATCATTTAAATTGGAGATCGGATGAGGAAGTTATGCCCAAAACGATGAGGCTGCGCATGTTGGCGGTGAGAATTCATTCTCTTCTTCAACATACCCTGGTGAAAGATAATACGTTTCTATCTTATTACTTCCGCTGTATTAAAAATGCATGGAACTCTAATGGTTCATGTTAACTAAATAATCGAATGCCAACAATTGGTATCGGAGCTTCGATTTTGTGAAAGACATGAGAATTTTTTTGCACTGCACTGTGAGTTTTATGGACTCTATAATGCAGGCTTCATAGCAATTTATATACTCTAAAAACATGGTCTTCAACTACATTTTCATGTCCAATAACTAATTTGACTATAAAAATGGCAAAAAAATGTGTAATACACCATGCTGATTGAGCATGATCAGCTCCGCACTAGCAAGATTCGTAGCCGTTTATATATTATTAAAACATTGTCTTTAACTAAATTCTCATGTCTAATAATTAATTTGACCATAAAAATAGCACAATAATTTCTCACTTCAGAGAGTACTAGACCATGCTCACGGAGCATAATCAGCTATGCACTGTGAGTTTCTTATGACACAAGTTTCGTAGCCGTTTATATACTCTGAAAACATGGTATTTAACTACATTTCCAAATCTAATAACTTATTTGACCATAAAAATGGTAAAAAAATGCTCACTTCAGGGAGTACTAGATCATGCTCACGGATCAAAATCAACTCAGCACTGTGAGTTTTTAAAGACTCTATGACGCAAGCTTTGTAGCCGTTTATATACTCTGAAAAAATAGTCTTTAACTACATTCTCATGTCTAATATCTAATTTGACCATAAAAATGGCAAAAAAATGCTCACTTCAGGGATTACTAGACCATGCTCACGGAGCAGAATCAGCTCCGCACTGTGAGTTTTTAAAGTCTCCATGACGCAAGCTTCGTGCGGTATATATACTCTAAAAATATGGTATTTAACTATTTCTCATGTCTAATAACTAATTTGACCATAAAAATGGCAAAAAATGCTCACTTCAGGGAGTATTAGACCATGCTCACGAAGCTAAATCAGCTTCACGCTGTGAGTTTTTGGAGACTCTATGACACAAGTTTCGTAGCCTTTTATATACATCGAAAACATGGTCATTAACTACATTTTCAAGTCTAATAACTAATTTGACCATAAAAAAGGCAAATAAATACTCACTTCAGGGAGTACTAGACCATGCTCATGGAGCATAATATACTCCTCACTGTAAGTTTTTTAAGACTATATCATGCAAGATTTTTATCCTTTTATATAGTCTTAAAACATGGTCTTTAACTAAATTCTCATGTCTAATAAATAATTTGACCATAAAAATGGCAAAAAAAAGCTCATTTCAGGGAGAACTAGACCATGCTCACGGAGCAGAATCAGCTCCGCACTATGAGTTTTTAGAGACTCTATGACGCAAGCTTCGTAGCCATTTATATACTCTGAAAACATGGTCTTTAACTAAATTTTCGTGTCTAATAACTAATTTGATCATACAAATGGTAAAAAAAAATGCTCACTTCAGGGAGTACTGACCATGCTCACAGAGTAAAATCAGCTCTACATTGTGAGTTTTTAGAGACTCTATGACGAAAGCTTCGTAGCCGTTTATATACTTTGAAAACATAGTCTTTAACTACATTCTCATGTCTAATAACTTATTTGACCATAAAATGGCAAAAAAAATGCTTACTTCTGGAAGTACTAGACCATGTACATGGAGCAGAGTCAGCTCCACAGTGTGAGTTTTTAGAGACTCTATGATGCAAGCTTCGTTGTTGTTTATATACTCTTAAACGATGGTCTTTAAATACATTCTCATGTCTAATATCTAATTTGACCATAAAAATGGCAAAAAAATACTCATTTCAGGGATTACCAAACCATGCTCATGGAGCAGAATCAGCTCCGTACTGTGAGTTTTTAAAGACTCCGTGACGTATGTCTAATAACTAATTTGACCATAAAAATGGCAAAAAAATGATCACTTCATGGGGTACCATGCTCACGGAGCAGAATCAGCTTCGCACTATGAGTTTTTAGAGACTCTATGACGCAAGTTTCGTAGCCATTTATATACTCTGAAAAAATGGTATTTGACTACATTCTCATGTCTAATAGCTAATGACCGTAAAAATAGAAAAAATGCTTACTTCAGGGAGTACTAGACCATGCTCATGGAGTACAATCAGCTTCGCACTATGAGTATTTAGAGACTCTATTACGCAAGATTCGTAGCTGTTTATATACTCTTAAAACATGGTCTTTAAATAAATTCTAATGTCTAATAACTAATTTGACTATAAAAATGGCAAAAAAAGCTCACTTCAGGGAGTACTAGACATGTTCACGGAGCAGAATAAGCTTCGCACTGTGATTTTTTAAAGACTCTATGACGCAAGCTTCATAGCCATTGTCAAATTAGTTATTTGACATTAGAATTTATTTAGTTAAACACCATATTTTAAGATTATATAAACGGTTATGAATCTTGCATGATAGAGTCTCTAAAACTCACAGTGAGGAGCTGATTCTGCTCCATGATCAGCATGGTCTAGTACTCCCTGAAGTGAGTATTTTTTGCCATTTCTATGGTCAAATTAGTTATTAGACATTAAAATGTAGTTAAGGACCATGTTTTCAAAGTATATAAACGGCTACGAAGCTTTCGTCATAGAGTCTCTAAAAACTCACAGTGCGGAGCTGATTCTGCTTCGTGAGCATGGTCTAGTACTCCATGAAGTGAGCATTGTTTTTACCATTTTTATGGTCAAATTAGTTATTAGATATGAGAATTTAGTTAAAGACCATGTTTTAAGAGTATACAAATGGCTATGAATCTTGCGTGATAAAGTCTCTAAAAACTCATTGTGCTGAGCTAATTCTGCTCCATCAGCATGGTATAGTACTTCCTGAATTGAGTATTTTTTTTGCCATTTTTATGGTCAAATTAGTTATTAGACATTAAAATGTAGTTAAAGACCATGTTTCCATAGTATATATAAACATCTACGAAGCCTGCGTCATAGAGTCTATAAAACTCACAGTGCGGAGCCGATTCTACTCCATGAGCATGGTAAAGTACTCTCTGAAGTGAGCATTTTTTTGCCATTTTATGGTCAAATTAGTTACTAGACATGAGAATGTAGTTAAAATCCATGTTTTCAGAGTATATAAATGGCTATGATGCTTGCGTCATAGAGTATCTAAAAACTCACAATGTAGAACTGATTCTACTCGGTGAGCATGGTCTAGTACTCCCGTAAGTGAGCATTTTTTTGCCATTTTTATGGTCAAATTAGTTATTAGACATGAGAATTTAGTTAAAGACCATATTTTAAGAGTATATAAACGGCTATGAATCTTGCGTGATAGAGTCTCTAAAAACTCAAATTGAGGAGCTGATTCTGCTCTATGAGCATGGTCTAGTACTCCCTGAAGTGAGTATTTTTCTTGCCATTTTAATGGTCACCTTAGTTACAATACATGAAAATTTAGTTAAAGTCCATGTTTTCAGAGATAAGGTCTCTAAAAATTCATAGTGCGGAGCTGATTCTACTCCATGAGCATGGTATTGTACTCCCTAAATTGAGCATTTTTTTGCCATTTTTATGGTCAAATTAGTTATTAGACATGAAAATATAGTTAAAGACAATGTTTTAGAGTATATAAACGGCTACGAAGCCTGCATCATAGAGTCTATAAAACTCACAGTGCAGAGTTGATTCTGCTCCATGAGCATGGTAAAAATACTCTCTGAAGTGAGCATTTTTTGCCATTTTTATGCTCAAATTAGTTATTAGACATGAGAATGTAGTTTAAGACTATCTTTTTTTGGCATTCGATCATTTGGTTAACATGAACCGTTAGGGTTCCATGTGTTTCTAAATCAACGGAAGCAAGAAGATAGAAATGTAATACCTTTCACCAGGGATGTTGAAGAAGAACAGCTACAGATAACAACCTCTTGATTTTCTGCTGTATTCCCAAGTCCAATCTTGATGTCGTATGGGCGACATCCTCAAGATCCTCTCAATCTGTTGTTCTCTTCTTTTTCACACTTGTTTTAGGCGCGATTAGATTAAGGTTTCGGATAAGTTGAGATGACTTATATATGAGCTACACTAGGGGTCAGGAGGAGAAATTAGAGTCGGGCCTCCATTAGGCTTAAGTATCTAAGTTTAGCCCAAAACTTATACTTAAGTCCAATAATAATAATATATTCCTCAAAAATATTATTAATGCACTGCCGTTCCAATCCCATAATTACGTTATGAGCTCCTTCTTATTATGAGCACGTTAGTCTCTTCACGTTTAAGATATACAATGCCCATTAATTAATTAAGTTACTGACAACTCCATTAATTAATATCTCATCCGAGAGTAGTACCACTCAACCTTGTTATCATGATGGAATAAATCCACCTGTAGGGTTTACATGATAATCCTTATAAGCTCCTCAAGGTGACATCATCAACCTATTTAATAGGACACAGATTCCTTCTACAATCAACATCACACCATAGAGACAACACTATTTCCCAACTCACTGAGTTTATTGATTTAATTACATGTAAATCTCACACATTGATGAATCAAAGAAATACATACTAACTGAGATGTGTGAGAGAACTTGTAGACTATATAGTCAGCATAAATTGAACGATCTCAAGCGGTCCTGCTCAATACACACAAAGTGCACTAATATGATTCTATAGTCAAGACAAACTAACACCAAATTACACTACAACCATCCCGATAGAGAGTCCCCGTCTATCTCGATTGTGAGCATCTATTTATACTTTTTAAGAAAACTGATAATATGCTCTTCCGCGTGTTGTCGCACAATATATTATCTACATTATAAAGTAAGTGGACTTTTGCAATTATAATATGCTAAATATTTGATCATATGATTCTCATTTCATATTCATTGTTAAACATTGTTCATACAAAAAGCAAGACTTTTAGTATACAATCCATCAATCTCCCACTTATACTAAAAGACTTTGCTGTCAAGACCACTGCCATACATCTGATTCCTACTCCCACTACATGACCATCAAAAGCTTTCGCCTTAAGGTCCTTGTAAAAGGATTTTTACTAGGTTATCATCCGATGCAATCTAGGCGACAACAACTTTTCCATCATCATACGATTTCTCGTAACAGGTGGTACTTGCGCTTAATGTGTTTAATTGCTTATGGACTCGTGATTCCTTCAAGTTTGTAACTACAACATTATTATCACAATAAATTGTGATAATCTCGGGCAAACTTAGAATCACATCTAAGCCCATTTCGAAGTTTCTAGAGTCTTATAGATACTTTGGCTACTTCAGAGTCTCTAATTTATCATCTTTCCATGGTGGAGTCCGAAATATATTTCTATATGACACTCCTCCATATTATGGCTCTACTTCCAAAATAAACACATAACCTTGAGGTGAATTTACTACCGTCCCTATCTGATTTAAAAAATCCAAATCTATGTAACTAATAAGAAGTAGTGAATCTGTCCGGTAAGACCCACATATAATTTCTTATCCTTTTCAGGTACTTCAAAATATGTGTTACCACAGTTCAACATTCTTGTTTTTGGTTACCTCGATACCCACTATCCATGTGTTCAGTAAAACAGATATTCATTCTCGTGCATAGTAATCCTTAGATTAAGCTTACTTATTCACCGAAGCATAAAGAACCACCTTCATCTCCTTTATCTTCTTTTGTGTCTCAAGACACATTTTCTTAGATAAAGTCACATGCTAAAACAAGTAAGGATCGTATCAATTCATGAAGCTTTGAGATAAGAACAACATTCTATCTTGTGATCACCATGATCGTAAGGATATATTTTGTTTCTCTTAAATCCTTCATTTCATACTGCTTTATGAACCATACCCATACACCCGACAATACTCTTTCATTGTCTCCAATGAGCAAGATACTATCCACTTATAGTACAAGAAATACCACCACGTTTTTGTTGCGATTTTCAATACATAAGACACATCCGAGTATTGATTAAACACATGTTACTAAATTTCCTCATCAAAACAGATGTACTTTGAGTTTAAAGCTCATTTTGTTCCATCAATGGACACTTTTAAGCTCACACTCAAAATGCTCTTCGCAATTTGCAATGAATCATTCTGGTTGCTCCACATAGATGTTTTTCTCAAGACTTCCAATCATGGAAGTTGTCTTGATATCTATTTGCTATGCCTCATAATTCAATTTGAGCAGCAATAAAATAAAAGAATCCGGATTGACTTAAACTTAGCTACCGGTGGAAAGGTTTTCTCATACTCGAACTCACCCTTCTTTCTGAATGTACCTTTACGCAACTAGCCTTGTTTCAAAGTATTACCTTACCGTCTGATCCACTTTTATTTTGTAGAGCTACTTCCAATGGCTTTCACACCATTTCAATTGTGTATCAGACGTGTCACGCGATGCAGTTTCCTTGTGGTATGTCCTCTTGTACAATTGGTACTATACTTTATGTTTTCCTCTCACTTCCTTTAGAATAATTTATACATGGGTTTGTGGTTTATTATATAGTCCTTTTCCAAAATCCAGTGTTCGTGTTAACAATGACCCTTGGATCTTTTGGACTATCAAATAAAACATTCTTCAATTTTCTAGGATATCCCACAAACAGACAAACATCCTTACGACATGATGTTTAAGGGAATACCCATAAAATAAATTTAGTAATTCCAAATAACTCATCATCTATCTAACCATTTCCATAACAGTTGTATATTTTCTTTTCACCACACCAGTCGGCTGGGGTTAGCCTGATGTTGACAACTTGGGATTCAATCCCAATCTCTGATAAATAACTCCTAAACTATCCTAAGAGGTACTCGCTAGCACGATTAAATCGTAATGACTTGATATATTTTCGATGACCCTACACCGCATGTGCCATGCACTTTTGAATTAATCATAGTACTTAGACTTGTGGTGCATCAAAAATATATCTAACCACCTCTCGTCTGGATAGTCTTAGGGCCGCATAAATCAGAATGAACCAATTCCAACATATCTTCGGCTCTACATCCCTTTGCCTTGAAAAGGCAATCATGACCTAGCCTCAGATGCCAAAGGTATATTTGGTTCATATCCGAAGGTTCTTTCTCTTATTAGGATAGAAGACGCGTACTATTTGCTGCATCCATGGGATAATCATGATTTAAGAGTGTACAAATTGTTACTAACGTACCATAACAAATTATAGCTCCATCCCTCATCGTTATGACCATGTCATTAAATGAAATGGAGTATCCATCCATAAATGCATAGAAATTGAAGTGAAATTCTTTCTATGAAAATATACGTAAAGACAATTTCTCATAATCAAACGTTTATTCCTAAAAGATAAATAAACAAGTCCCACTGCAACAGTCAATACTTTCGTGGCTTACCCATGTACTCATTAATCTCATCATCACTTAGTTACACGCTCTTAGTGATTCCGGTATCTACCCACAACGTGTCAGTAGACGTCATCACTAATCATGCTTCAACAACTAGTGAATGAGATACAAACCTTTTTCACGCCTTGATGAAATTGGCTTTCCTTCGCCACATATTTTGTCAGAAGTTCCCACCTATTATAACCTTTTGTATTTCAATTGGAACTTGATCAAAATATCTAGGGAAACGACAGAGAATTAAATTGATCTAGGTTTCCCCTTCAATTTCTACTCCAAGTATTTCCAATTCATTCATCAAATTAACCATGACATTCTACCTTTCTAACTTACTCAAGTATCTGAAGAGTCGTATAAGACCGTCATATTTCTATGAACATCTCACTTCTCCACTAGAGACTTTTGAAAAGCACTAGAGGGCATCTTTAGTGAGAACACATATGTTTTCCTAAGTAGTAAGAATTGAAACCAAGATTCTTTTCTAATCATCTAATTTTGGACAAATAAATATGATTTCTTTTAGTAAACAATAAGCGAGATAAAACCATTTGAAAATCTTGAGAATCATAAATAAATACACCGATCAAATACTTCGAATTTATTCATTTATATTGATTCCCTCAAAACAATATAAAATAAATTTCACCAACATCTCAAGCACCGTGAATCTGCATGCCATATTATTGTGGACGTATACAAACCCAAATATTTACAAGAGAAGATTTTACCCATTAATTTCATTCGTCAACCTAACTTTATGATAAAATAATTAATAGTCTGTTCTCCTTTAGCCATGCAAATAATAGCAGTGACTCCGTTGGGGAGGATACTTATTATTTACACATAAGTGTACACCATTATTTGATCCCAAGTCCATCGCCCAAGCTTATGTGCCTTACTATTGGAGAAATACACACGCGCTCGGATAACTTCCTACAATCATCATCAAGAAGTTTGTACCAGTGATCCGTGAATAAACTCATCCGTTGGGGAGGAAGGCACTATAGCCGACGCGCAAGTTTATTCACATCACATACAAACCAATAATGGAGGCCGCGGGAATTATTAACCAATCCCCTCTTCTACTTAGTAATTTAACATCGAGGGTTTTTACATGCATATAATATTCCAAATAAAATACACATCCTAGCATGCTCCTATTATAGAACATAAGGTTTTAAATCACAGAGAAACATGCATACATATATAACAATAATTAGATAATTAAATCAAATATAAATAGTTATATATCAGCGAATTCGATTGTTCGCCACCAAGCATGAATGCGAGCAACGCAGATGAGGATCAAGCTAATCTAAAAATCAGAAGTCAATCTTCAAGAATTTTCTTCCAGATTTATAACTACGTAGCCCGCCCGACTCATCCATACACCACAAAAAGTCCCATCGTCCATCCATAAGCCTGGCTCCATGTGCACAACCGTGCGGCCATGCCTATCGCACGACAGCCATCGAGTGGTATGTTCCTCGCATGACAACGGATGCCTAGTTCATGCCAACAGACTCTCATCCTGGCTTTTCGCAAGCATCTATGCGACAAGAAGCCCAACACCATGAGCGCCCGCCAACATACATGTTCGTCTCAATGTTATCAACATCACTGCTGAGGACACACGCCGTGCCATCCGCTCACCCAGCATCCTGCAAACGTGTGCCTTCACAACAGCATGCCTGACATCCAGTCTGTACCCTGGACCCGACTGGAACTGGCTAGAGACTCGCCCGGAACCATATGGCAAACTCGCTCAGAAGCAGGCTAGACCCGCTTAGAACGCTCTCAGACTCTTCTGGAACGCGGAACAGACTCGAGCGGAACACCCTTGGGACTCGCCTGGAACTAGGGGTGAGCAAAATAAGACCAAAACCGATCAAACCGAACCGATCAATTTGGTTTAGTTTTTTTTAATTCGGGTTGGTTTTAGTTTTCATAAAATAAAAAATTGAGTTTTCGGTTCGGTTTCGGTTTAGGGGCTTAAAAATTGATAAAAATAAAAACCGAATTAATTGGTTAATATATAAATGGAAACCCGATTCTCTAATCCCTAGCCATAATTTCAAAGCTTCAGTTCTTTTAATGAATTTGAGAGCCCTCATCTCCTCTCCGTTGCACTCCAACACTTTTTCTGGTTTCACCGGCGGCCTAGCGGCCCCTGCCCTACCCAGCCCTGAACCCTCGCCGCAGTCGCCAACACCCAAGGAGAGGTGGACAATAGTGAGGTGATTTTCACTTGGCGGCGATAGATCTAGGGTTTTCTACTTGGCGGTGATGGCAGAACTACTGTAATTTGCCTTGAGCTCCTCTTCACGACAACACCCTGTTCAGTGCATTGAAATTTTGTGCTGGAATCCCCTAAAATTTTCAAGGCGGAGAGCGCCTTTTCCTCAAATCTTGTGTTTTCAGGTTCAGTTTGTGTGTGTATGATAGCTCCTCTGAGTTGTTCTTTTTTGGGCCTTTGGCATCACTGGTGTTTTATATCTCGTCCTTTTCTTATATTTCAATTCTGATAAATATATGAAATTTTATTTTCGCGATTCAATTATTTTCTTATCAGTACTATGTGGTGGCGTGGTAATGAGTGACTAAGGAATAATTCTGTTGTTACCAATTTCCATGTGAATCCACGTTTACATGGATTCTTATCCTGTGAAATCAGTTTTAGTTTCTTGTTGGTTATCATAAGTGGGGATAACAATTAGTGGGGGTTTAAATGGTTAACCTGGAATAGAGTGATGTTAGAGTGAGTGAGTTTTAATTCATTCCTCTGTATTCTACCTGTGCTATTTTTTTCCAGCTTATTCGGTTAGATTGGTTTAAAAATCGTACCGAACCAAAAATTTCGATTCAGTTTTGTGCGGTTTCTTTACTAAATCGGTTTTGGTTTGGTTTTATAATTTTATAAAATTCGATGTTTGATTTTAACAATTCGGTTCGGTTTGGTTCAGTTTTATACCGATGCATCAACGCCATGGAGAGTCATCGATAGGTCCATCGCGCTTCCAAGCGTGAAGTCTATCGGACCCATTAGCGACTGACGCAGGCTTCTAGCAGTTACACTGTCATTACAGACGACGCTTCTTGGTGCCACCGCTGCCAACAGACCACGCTAACCCTATCGTGCAGCCTTGCTTCTCTCGTCCTTCATTGTGATGTCGCCTTGAATCCTCGAACTGCATGACAAGCATGAGTCGTACGGTCTCCACCAACTTTAGCTGCATGGGTAAATCACGCTGCCGGTAGGCTGGAAGCATGCCTCATGCCGGTGATCACACCACCACTACAACTTGTCGTTGTCGCCGTGATATCGAGCGGTGAAGGTGTGTGACATGTACAATTAGGGTTTCCAACAAGAATCAAGTTCTAAATCATAATATCACATATTCCACTCAAACCTTAGCCTAACGTGTCATGCTTCACCATAAAACCGAAACTCTGATACCAATTGTTGGCATTCGATTATTTGGTTAATGTGAACCGTTAAGTTTCTGAATTAGCGGAAGCAAGAAGATAGAAACATATTACCTTTCACCAGGATATGTTGAAGAAGAAGAACTGCAAAAAACAACCTCTTGATCTTCTGCTGTATTCTCAAGTCTAATCTTGACGTCGTGTAGGCTACGATCCTCAAGATCCTCTCAATCGGTTGTTCTATCTCTTTTCTCACATATTTTAGGTGTGATTATATTAAAGTTCTGGATAAGCAGAGATGACTTATATATGGGCTTGATGAGTGTGTAAATTCACGAATCTTGCGCTTGGATTTGTGCTATTATGAAGTGTTTGAAGGTTGTAATCGGTTGAAAACTGATATATATTGCGAAAAGGCGCAGATCAGGTGTTGTTGAAGCCATTTGAGTGGTTTTTCAAAGGAAATCAGAGTGGAAGTGATGAAATCTGAAGAAAGAAAGTCGAAGCCATCCGTTTGGGCGAAGTTGGAGTGCAATTTGACCAGAAGGAGGTCAATTTGACCAACCCATTTGTGAAATTGGCAGCATAACATGAGCAAAAGGAGGATTTGACCACAACAGGGAGATTCGACCTAGGCATCAGGTCGAAACGAGGTCCAATTAATTAGCGGAGATGCCAATTCGACCTCGTCACTTTAATTCGACCAGGGCATCTGGTCGAATCACGCACTTGGGACTTACAGTACACTAATTCGACCTACAATTCGACTTGTGGGGTCAATTCGACCTTTTTTTGAATCGAATTAAGGCTTGGGAACTTACCATATCCGAATTTTTACACCCTTAATGCGTGTGATCACTTAAAATGCCCATTCCAGGCCCGGGAAGCGCGATTACAAGTATAAAAGAAGGCTTATGGAGCAGTAGAGAATATCAGATCATATCACCAAGGATCAATCAAGATGTGAAGACGTAGATTTGTGAAGATTCATCCAGAGGGGCTGCGAGAGAGGTTCCGCTGGAGATTCAAGTAAGATCGGTCCAACTAACCATGATTGTTCTTAGATCAATCATGGGCTAGAGCTGCTTTGGTAGATCTTGGATTATGAAGGTTTCATGAGTTAATGTCTTACGTGTGTAAACTCCGTATAACACTACTTGTGATTTATTTTATACAAGATTGCGTATTTTAATCCATACTCATAGTTGTTTTGTGCATCAATAATTGTTGTGTAGAGTCTGAATACATAACTTGGTTATTGGTTGAGTGCGTTCACTGTTGAGCAGAGTTCTATGTTATAATTCTAAGTGAAGGGATTCCGAAGTCTTATTAGAACTATCTTATATGAATACTTTTTAATTGAATCATATTAGGGTTAATAAGTAGGATAAAGAGTATAATTTCATAGTACCTATAAAAGGAGATCATATCGGGTTAGAGTACTAAGTGCACGGGAGATAATTGATACTGATAGTACCTAGAAAGGGGGGTATAATTTCATAGTACCTATAAAAGGATTAATATTGTGTGTTGAGAAAACACCCACCCTCCCAGGCATTTATGTGACGGAGGTTCTCACTTTGCTAATAAACTTCTGGAGAAGTGCTTAAGGATTATGTTGTCAAGCATACGGTTACTACACCCTATCATCCTCAAGCGAATGGGCAAGCGGAGGTCTTTAACCGTCAAGTGAAGCAGATTTTAGAGAAAGTGGTAGGAACCAATAGGAAGGATTGGGCTATGAAGGTCGATGATGTGTTATGGGGGTTCCGTACTGCTTATAAGACGGTGTTGGATATGTCACCGTACCAAATTATCTATGGAAAGCCGTGCCACTTACCTGTGGAGATCCAACATAAAGCTTTTTGGGCTGTAAGAAGCTTGAACTTGTCTCTTAAGGATGTGAAAGAATTGAGGGTGACTCACATAAATCAACTTGATGAGTTTAGAAATCGTGCTTACAAGAATTCAGTGATCTACAAGGAAAGGATGAAGAAGTGGCACGATTCTGAGATCTCATACAAAGAGTTCAAGCAAGGTGATGAGGTATTACTTTTTAACTCTCGTTTGAAGCTTTTCGCAGGGAAATTGAAGTCGAAATGGACGGGTCCGTTCATGATTCATAGAGCCCGTGGTGGGGGAGTATTGAGCTTATTGATAAAGATGGAGACATTATCGCGGTGAATGGGCATCGATTGAATTATTATAAGTCACCGGATGATGCTTGTGTCGTCTTTGAAGATACCTTGCAGTGAATTGGTACCGTCGTGACTCTCCGACATTAAATATGAGCGCCTGTTGGGGCTTTTCCTCCCATTTTATTGCTTTATTTCTTTCGTGTGAGTAAGAAATTTTTATATTTGAAGTGCTTACTTATCGGCAATTACGTCTCTTTGCAAACTTAGTTTCGACTATAGTTTCTACTAAGTTTGGGGGTGTGATGTACTTAACACAATAAGCACCGATAGTATAATTTTTTCTTTGTAACGTTTGTTAGGGGAGTTGATTTTTTATGGCATATTTAAAACTTTAACTGATTTTATGTGTCGATTTTTTTGCAACTTGCCTAATGTTTAGTGGTGTTTTATTCCGTGTTTTGTGATGTTTTCGGAGTTACTCATGAATGTTAAGTTTTAGGATTGATTCTTAATGAAATTAAGCTTGAAGTATGTAGGGGATGAAGAAATCTCGATTTTGGAGCACCAGGGAGCCAATTCGACTAGGGAGTATGGTCGAATTCAAGCATTTAGGTCGAATCGAGGGGCAAAAATTATCCAGTAGCCCAATTCGACCAGAGGCTCAGGTCGAATCGGAGTGTGTAAACTTTCAGTAAGCTAATTCGACCATGACTGTTTCAATTCGACCAGCAGCTCAGGTCGAATTGAGGACTTGGATCTTACAGTGTGTGGATTCGACCTGGGGCATGTCAATTCGACAAGGGGACCAAGTCGAATCGAGGTCGAATTGATGGTGAAAGTTGTCCAGAAGGTCAATTCGACCACGATGAAGTTAATTTGACCTCATAGACAGGTCGAATCAAGGTCGAATTAGGCCAGGTAAGTATGTTTTTAACCCCGATTTTCAAATCATTCGATCATTTTGCACACCACCTCCACTCGAATTCACTCCTAATCGAAGAACCTTGCCTCTAATTTTCAATCATACATATTTTCACACTGATTAAACTACATTCCATCCTTAATCCCTTCGATTCATCGCATTTTTGGGCGAAATCAGTTGCAAGTTAGGAATTATTTGCGAATTTCTTTGGTTCATTCACTTGTTCGATTTTTAACCATGGGCAGAACAAAAGGTACATTTTCTCGACTCTATTACCTTAGGATTGATGTTCTATGTGTTGATTTTGGTATGGGTAAGTTGATTAAACTTGTTTTATTGAGAATTCATGGTGATAGTTGAATGTTGTGAACAATTTCGTATGAATACTTGATTGGTTTGATTTGATTGCTTACTTGATGTTAGAACCTTGAGTTTTATGTGAATTGTTGGGTGATTGGGGAGTGTGATTGATGAGCATGTTGATTATGGACTAGAATTGTTGAATTTGAAGTAGTTCCTTGTGATTTTTCATATCGAATTGCTTGAATTGATGATGCATGCTTGTTGTTGGTCATGATTGATTGATGATATGCTTGATTGGTGTTGGAATCATGGTGAATAGGCAAGAGGGTTGAGTATTGGATGTGAATGGAACAAGTTTGGCTTGGTTGATTATGCATTAAAACTTGAAGTCTTGAGTAGAGTTGGATGCTATGCTAGTCAATTACTTAGTTTGTTTTTCCTTGTTGGTTGTTATTGAAGTATTATTTTCAGGACAAGAAAAAGACAAGGGCAAGGAAGTTGAGGTTCGATCAAAGAAGAGGCAGGATAAACCTTCTCATGAGGATATTGTGACAAAGAAGTTGAGGCTTAAGGAGAGATTGCCTGCAAACTTCAAGATCCAAATGAATGAGTGGGACGAGATAAAGGAGAAATGGGCTGAAGTTTCTGAGAAGATAGCTAGGACAAGGTACCAAGATGACGATGCTATGCTCACAATGAGGATCCGGAATGATATATTATGGATGTTCGACCAAGTGGGGATCCGGCGTTTTATGGAGCTGAAGAAGCCGACATACTTTCATGTGAAGGCTGAGGTTCTATGCTCGATTACGATTGAGAAGGATCCTATGGGGTTTCCTTATGAGTGTACCTTCTAGCTAGGAGGGGTTATGAGGACATGATCGACAGAGGAGTTCAATGTGCTATTTCAGACTCCTACAGAGATTTCTCGGGTTGAGAATGGATTCTTCAATGCTAATAGATTTTGGCGAGAGATTTCTAGGGAGGATGGAGATTTTAAGACTCAAGATGCTCGTGCTTCTATGATCAAGAACACCGTACTCTGTTATATGGAAAGGGTGTTGAGCAACACGCTATTTGCCCGCTCTGAGGGAAGTTGTGTGTCTAGGGGAGAGCTCTACGCTTTATAGTGCATGCTGAATGGGGTGAAGTTCAATGTGGGTTCTTATTTTATCTATCAGCTGAATCGGTTTAGGATCATTGGGTTTTAGAAGGTGAATATTAGAGGGTTGCTTACGATCGTGGCTGAGCATTATCACATGGATTTCACCGACATCAAACCTATTCTTGGAGAGCTTGATTTGGTGATATTTTCTTGTATGAAGGCAGTATTTGCTCATTTTCGTGATGGGGATTGGTTCTTCACGAGGGGTCCTAAGCTCTTCACTTTCATGTTTCCCTTCGATGTGAGTGACATGACTACTGTTCAGGAGGAGAGGAACAGGTTGATGAGATCATTAGGACACACTGCCTTGTTCGTTACTATTCAGACGAGAGGAGATTGGAGGACGGTGGCTCTGATGTGTGTAGCCGGTATGATTGAGGAGCTGCGGTTGATTGTTACGCAGGGAGAGTTCCGGCCACTGCATCCACAGCAGCAGCCACTGCCACAGCAGCATCATGGAGACGACGAGTATTAGGAGATGAATATACCGGAGCAGCATGAGAGGAACCCACGACCCATTCCAGCAGTGCCACAGCAGCAGCAGTGGGCTGGTCCATATGCTTATTTGCAGGAGCAGTTTATATTGATTCATGAGCAATTCGCTACACTGAATGCCAACCAACAAGAGACGAATAGACAGCTGGAGTTGGCAAATGCAAACTATGATGCGTTAGAGTTGAGGTTGGGAGATATGAATTGAGAATTATGAGGCCCTCGATAGGAATATCAATTGCTGCAAAAGGAATTCGATGATTGGCACCGTGATGCGAGTGATAGTGATGTTGACGCTTCGTAGGAGTAGGTGGCGCCAGGTTTTTGTCCTTGTCTGATTCATCTCATCTCCATTCTTCTTTTTATCTTTACAGGATGGGTGTGTCTTGTGTGAGTGGCATGTACTATATATTGTCATATTTGATCATCTCGGATGTGGATTGTGAGGAGTGACTGAGATGCATGAGTGGGGATTTGTAGAGAAGCTTGTATGATTGATTTTGATATATGGGTTCATGGATTTTGTGCATTCATATGATCATGTGTTAATTTTCATTGATGAGAAGCATGTATAATTTGATAAGTATGTGGAGTTCTTGTGAAATTGATCTTGATTATGTGCTATGGGGAGTACTTAGGATTCTATTTATCAATGTGAGGATTTGAGCCTTTTAATCATGCTTGATCATGATAGTTTATTCTTGAGAGAATCATTCATATGAATGTATTCTAGAACTTGGCTTGGAGTCTTGTGTGAGATTTACAATTGGTGAATTGCTAGGATATGATCTTAGGCCATTCTTGATTACTTGAGTTACTTAGCCAAACTTTACCTTTCCATTTATTATGTATATCTTTGGTAGCCCGTTTGAGCCTTAAAAAAGCTTTTTCTTCTGCAAGCCAAATAAAAGAGCCTTATTTAACCTTTACTTGAGCTTTGCTTAAATACCCTATTCATTGGTAGAGAGTTGAGGTGAATAAGTATTGCAAGAAGAAGAAGGAAGATAGAATATGGTTGAGTAAGTAAGAGAAGTGTATGGTTAAATCTTGTTTAGGGGTAGTGCTTGAAACTGGTACCCCGATTGCTGTTTAAAAAGGGTAGTGCCTACAACCGTTACCCGAGTTATCAAAAGAAGAATGATGTTGTTGCAAGAAAGAGAAGAAAATTCAAAATTTGCAAGTGCAAAAGAAGAAATTGGAGGAGAATATGTAGCCGAATGAAGAAAGCAAGAACCTCTAAGGTAACTCTCTACTAGTGTTTGAGTCACTTTATCTAAATTTTGTACCCTTTCCAAAGAGCCAACAATACAACCCAAAAACAAGTCCTTTGTGATCCTAGTCATTAGTTGATTGTGAGTTGATTTTTGAGACCCATGCCAAGCTTATGGTTACGCGTGAGTATGGATTGAGTATGAGCGTATACACTAACCTGTTAAGTACAATTAGCACTTGAGTGAGAGAGTAAACACTTATCTTGTGAGCTAGATGACTTAGTACTCGGAATGGTAATACGATTGAGTAATGTTTTGCATGAATGATATGTATGATGCAGGAAATGCTTGTTTTTAATTGATAAAATTGCATGTGTAATATGTGTTGAACTTGGTGATCTCATGAATTATACACGACTCTTGGTTTGATTCCGTTACCTCAGGACGAGCAACATGTAAGTTTGGGGGTTTGATGAGTGTGTAAATTCACGAATCTTGCACTTGGATTTGTCCTATTATGAAGTGTTTGAAGGTTGTAATCGGTTGAAAATCGATATATATTGCGAAAAGGCGCGGATCAGGTGTTGTTGAGGCCATTTGAGTGGTTTTTCGAAGAAAATCGGAGTGGAAGTGTTGAAATCTGAAGAAAGGAAGTCGAAGTCATCCGTTTGGGCGAAGCAGGAGTGCAATTCGACCTGTAGGAGGTCAATTCGACCAGCCCTTTTGGTCGAATTGACAGCATAACACGAGCAGAAGGTGGATTCGACCACGACAGGGGGATTTGACCTGGTCATCAGGTCGAATCGTGGTCGAATTGATTGCGGATATGCCAATTCGACCTCGTCACTTCAATTCGACCAGGGCATCTGGTCGAATCATGCACCTGGGACTTACAGCAAGTCAATTCAACCTGCAATTCGACTTGTGGGGTCAATTCGACCTGTTGGTGAGGTCGAATTGAGCCTCAGAAACTTACCATATCCGTACTTTTACACCCTCAATGCGTGTGATCACTTAAAAAGCCTATTCCAGGCCTGGGAGATGCGATTACAAGTATAAAAGAAGGCTTATGCAGCAGTAGATATATCAGATCATATCACCAAGGATCAATCAAGAGGTGGAGACGTAGATTTGTGAAGATTCATCCGGAGGAGCTGCGAGAGAGGTTCCACTGGAGATTCAAGTAAGATCGGTTCAACTAACCATGATTGTTCTTAGATCAATCATGGGCTAGAGCCGCTTCGGTAGTTCTAAGATTATGAAGGTTTCATGAGTTAATTTATCTTACGTGCATAAACTCCGTACAACACTACTTGTGGTTTATTTTATATAAGATTGCGCATTTTTAATCCATACTCACGGTTGTTTTCTGCATCAATAATTGTTGTGTAGAGTCTGAATACATAACTTGGTTATTGGTTGCGTGCGTTCACTGCTGATCAGGGTTCTATGTTATAATTCTAAGTGAAGGGATTCCAAAGTCTTATTAGAACTATCTTATATGAATACTTGTTAATTGAATCATATTCGGGTTAATATGTAGGATGAAGAGTATAATTTTATAGTACCTATAAAGGGAGATCATATCAGGTTAGAGTACTAAGTGCACGAGAAATAATTGATATTAATAGTACCTAGAAAGGGGGTGAATTATATCTCTGGCTCCGAGGATATTCACACGTGTCATACGCATATTTACTTATGTCTATAGAGTGAATTTGCATGGTTTAGTGATGCGCCTATAAATCATAAGGTAGAGTCGGACACCGTCACACATAAGATGAATTAATAAGTTAAACTAGATTACCTGACGAACTACCTACTGTCTTACTTGATCACAACTCACTTATCTCTTCTTCTTGTTATTTTTACTTGTTATTTTAATTATTATTCATTACTTAATCTCAATATTACAACCATTATAATTCCTAACATAGTCTAAATCTACTAGAACATAATTGAATTGATGTTTATCCGTCCCTTGGGTTTGATATATAACTTGGTCACCTTCGAAACTACAAATGATATCCTTCATACTTGATGATTAATTTTGTGTGTTGAGAAAACACCTATCAAGTTTCTGTGCTGAGAAAATACCCATCAAGCGCAATTTTCTGTGAGAATCAGCCAAGGGATTGAAGGTGGATAGAGAAAAAGTGGTGGCAATTGAGAAGCTTCCACCATCGACCAATGAAAGAGGAGTGCGGTCCTTCCTTGGACACGCTGGATTTTATAGAAGATTTATCAACGACTTCTCAAAATACTCCAAGCCCTTGTCTCATTTACTTGAAAAGGATGTTCCTTTTATTTTTGATGATGAATGTCTAACAGCTTTTCAGGTTTTGAAAGAGGCACTTATTACTGCACCTATCTTGATTACACTGGATTGGACTCAGCCGTTTGTACTTATTTGTGATGCAAGTGATGTAGCACTTGGAGTGGTGCTTGGGCAGCTGAGGGAAAAGAAGTCCTGTGCCATCTACTATGCGAGTAAGACTTTTGATGCAGCACAAAAGAACTACACTGTGACTAAAAAGGAGTTTTTAGCTGTGGTATATGCATTCAACAAGTTTCAACAGTATTTGGTTGACATGAAAACAATAGTGTACACGGATCACTCTGCGATTCGGTACTTGATGGAGAATAAGGAAATGAAGCCAAGAATCATAAGATGGATTCTTCTTCTTCAAGAGTTTGACATGGAGATCCGAGATAAAAAAGGTACGGAGAACGTATTAGCGGATCACTTATCAAGGTTGGAGATAAGGGAGCATTGTGATGATTCTTTTTAGTATATTGAGGAAATATTCCCGGATGAAAAGATTATGGCTGTGTTCGTTGAAGGGGCTGAACGAGCATGTGTGGTTGCTGCACAAGGGATGGATCCATGGTATGCGGATTATGTAAATTACATTGTTGTGGGTGAAATTTTGATATATCTCAACCGATATCAACTTGCTAAATTCAAGAGAGATGTTGAGACATTTATATGGTATGATCCATTTGTTTACAAAATATGCACGGATTCTATCATCCGTAGGTGTGTGCCCGAGATAGAGATGGAGAGTGTTCTCGAGTTTTGCCATGCACAACCTAACGGGGGGCACTTCGGATCTCAAAAGACAGCAGCCAAGGTACTTCAATCTGCTCTCTATTTGTCTACTTTATTTAAAGATTATGAAACCTATGTGGCGATATGCGATAGATGTCAACAGATAGGGAATATAAGTAGGAGAGATGAGATGCCACTTCAGCCGAGCATTGTTGTAGAAGTTTTCGATATGTGGGGTATCGATTTTATGGGGCATTTTCCCCCGTCTAATGGATTTCTCTACATTTTTTAGCTGTAGATTATGTTTCTAAGTGGGTGGAAGTCATTCCTACTCGCTTGAATGATTCAAGGAGTGTTATATCTTTCTTGAAGATGTATATATTTGCCCGTTATGGAGTTCCTAGAGCACTAGTGAGTGACGGAGGTTCTCACTTCGTCAATAAACTTCTGGAGAAGGTGCTTAAGGATTATGGTGTCAAGCATAGGGTTACTACACCCTATCATCCTCAAGCGAATGGGCAAGCGGAGGTCTATAACCGTCAAGTGAAGCAGATTTCAGAGAAAGTGGTAGGAACCAATAGGAAGGATTGGGCTATGAAGCTCGATGATGTGTTATGGGGGTTCCGTAATGCTTATAAGACGGTGTTGGATATGTCACCATACCAAATTATCTATGGGAAGCCTTGCCACTTACCTGTGGAGATCCAATATAAAGCTTTTTGGGCTTTAAGAAACTTGAACTTGTCTCTTAAGGATGTGAGAGAATTGAGGGTGACTCACATAAATCAACATGATGAGTTTAGAAACCGTGCTTACAAGAATTCAGTGATCTACAAGGAAAGAATGAAGAAGTGACTTGATTCTAAGATCTCATACAAAGAGTTCAAGCAAGGTGATGAGGTATTACTTTTTAACTCTCATTTGAAACTTTTCGCAGGGAAATTGAAGTCGAAATGGACGGGTCCATTCATGATTCATAGAGCCCATGGAGGGGGGTTTTGAGCTTATTGATAAAGGTGGAGACATTATCGCGGCGAATGGGCATCAATTGAAGCATTGTAAGTCGCTGGATGATGCTTGCGTCGTCTTTGAAGATACCTTGCAGTGAATTGGTACCGTCGTGACTCTCCAATGTTAAATATGAGCGCCTCATGGGGACTTTCCCTTCCATTTTATTGCTTTATTTCTTTCGTGTGAGTAAGAAATTTTTATATTTGAAGTGCTTACTTATCGGCAATTACATCTCTTTGCAAACTTAGTTTCGACTATAGTTTCTACTAAGTTTGGGGGTGTGATGTACTTACCTCAATAAGCACCGATATTATAATATTTTCTTTGTAATGTTTGTTAGGGGAGTTGATTTTTACGGCATATTTAAAACTTTAATCGGTTTATGTGTCGATTTTTTTTGCAAATTGCCTAATGTTTAGTGGTGTTTTATTCCGTGTTTTGTGTTGTTTGCGGAGTTACTCATGAATGTTAAGTTTTAGGATTGATTCTTGTTGAAGTTATGCTCTATTTTGGTACTTAATGTTTGTTTATAAGCTTGAAGTGTGTAGGGGATGAAGAAATCTCGATTTTGGAGCACCAGGGAGCCAATTTGACCAGGGAGTATGGTCGAATCCAAGCATTTAGGTCGAATCGACGGGCAAAAATTGTCCAGTAGCCCAATTCGACCTGAGGCAGGGTACTTCGACCAGAGGCTCAGTTCGAATTAAGGTCGAATCGGAGAGTGCAAACTTCCAGTAAGCTAATTCGACCACGACTGTTTCAATTCAACCAGCAGCTCAGGTCGAATTGAGGTCAAATTGAGGACTTGGATCTTACAGTGTGTGAGTTCGACTTGGGGCATGTCAATTCGACCAGAGGACAAAGTCGAATCGAGGTCGAATCGAAGGTGAAATTTGTCCAGAAGGTCAATTCGACCACAATGAAGATAATTCGACCTCATAGACATGTCGAATCGAGAGAGCACTCCAATGGACGAAAAGAAAGAGGAGCTGAAACCATTACTGGAATACTTGAAGTATGCCTTTCTTGGTGACAATGAAAAATATCCGGTAATAGTATCTTCTTCCCTTGATGATGATCAACTTGAGTAGTTGTTAGATGTTCTTAGGAAGTACAAATCTGCGATTGGGTGGTCTTTTGATGATTTAAAAGGTATTAATCTTTCATATTGCATGCATAGAATAAGATTGTTAAATGAGGCCAAGAGTAGTATCCAAAATCAGTGGAGGGTGAATCCCGCGATTCAAAAAGTGATTAGGAAGCAAATCCTAGCGTGGTTAGATGCTGGAATTATTTATCCAATTAGTGATAGTCCCCATGTGAGTCCATTGCATGTTGTAGCTAAGAAGGGGGCATGAATATTATGAAAACTGAGGATGGAGAGACAATAGCCACTAGGATTCCAACGGGATGGCGTGTGTGTACTGATTACAGGAAACTGAATGAAAATACATGCAAAGACCACTTCCCCCTTCCTTTCATGGATCAAATGCTTTATCGTCTCATAGGTATGAGTTCTATTGTTTCTTAGATGGGTACTCGGGATATAATCAAATCATGATTGCTCCCGAGGATTAGGAAAAGACTACTTTTACTTGCCCATATGGGACCTTTGCTTTTAGAAAGATGCCATTTGGATTGTGTAATGCGTCTGCTACCTTTCAGCGCTGCAAGATGGCAATTTTTGATGGGTTGATAGAGAAGATCATGGAGGTGCTTATGGATGATTTTTCGTTATTTGGTTCCTCATTTGATATTTGTTTATCTAACCTTACTACTGTGTTGAAGAGATGTCAAGAAACTAATCTTGTCTTGAATTGGGAAAAATGTCACTTCATGGTGAGAGATGGGATTGTTCTTGGGCATCATGTTTCTGCCAAAGTAATAGGTTGATGAGCTCGTTGGGACACACTGCCTTGTCCGTTACTATTCGAACGAGAGGAGATTGGAGGACGGTGGCTAGAATGTGTGTAGCCGGTATGATTGAGGAGCTGCGATAGATTATTGCGCAGGGACAACATCCACAACAACAGCCACCGCCACAGCAGCATCATGGAGACGATGAATATCAGGAGATGGATATCCCGGAGCAGTACGAGAGGCACCCACGACCCATTCCAGCAGTGCCACAGCAGCAGCAGTGGGTTGGTCCGGATGCTTATTTGCAGGAGCCGTTTAGGTTGATTCATGAGCAGTTTGCTACACTAAATGCGAACTAGCAAGAGATGAATAGGCAGCTGGAGTTGGCAAATGCAAACTATGCTGCGTTAGAGTTGAGGTTGGGAGATATGAATGAGAATTATGAGGCCCTCGATAGGAAGATCGATTGCCTGCAAAAGGAATTCGATGATTGGCGCCATGATGCAAATGATAGTGATGATGATGCTCCATTGGAGTAGGTGGCGCCAGGTTTTTTTATTCTTGTCTGATTCATCTCATCTCCATTCTTTTTTTTATCTTTACAGGATGGGTGTGTCTTGTGTGAGTGACATGTACTATATATTGTCATATTTGATCATCTCGGATGTGGATTGTGAGGAGTGACTGAGATGCATGAGTGGAGATTTGTAGAGAAGCTTGTATGATTGATTTTGATATATGGGTTCATGGATTTTGTGCATTCATATGTTCATGTGTTAATTTTCATTGATGAGAAGAATGTATAATTTGATAAGTATGTGGAGTTCTTGTGAAATTGATCTTGATTATGTGCTATGGGGAGTACTTAGGATTCTATTTACCCATGTAAGGATTTGAGTCTTTTAATCATGCTTGATCATGATAGTTTATTCTTGAGAGAATCATTCATATGAACGTATTCTAGAACTTGGCTTGGAGTCTTGTGTGAGACTTACAATTGGTGAATTGCTAGGATATGATCTTAGGCCATTCTTGATTACTTGAGTTACTTAGCCAAATTTTATTTTCCCATTGATTATGTATATCTTTGGTAGCCCGTTTGAGCCTTAAAAAACTTTTTCTTTGGCAAGCCGAATAAAAGAACCTTATTTAACCTTTACTTGAGCTTTGTTTAAATACCCTATTTATTGATAGAGAGTTGAGGTGAATAAGTGTTGCATGAAGAAGAATGAAGATAGAATGTGGTTGAGTAAAGTAAGAGAAGTGTATGGTTAAATCTTGTTTAGGGGTAGTGCCTGAAACTGGTATCCCAATTGCTGTTTAAAAAGGGTAGTGCCTACAACCGATACCCGAGTTATCAAAAGAAGAATGATGTTGATGCAAGAAAGAGAAGGAAATTCAAAATTTGCAAGTGCAAGAGAAGAAATTGGAGGAGAATATATAGTCGAATGAAGAAAGCAAGAACCTCCAAGGTAACTTTCTACTAGTGTTTGAGTCACTTATCTAAATTTTCCTACCATTCCAAAGAGCCAACATTACAACCCAAAGATAAGTCCTTTGTGATCCTAGTCACTAGTTGATTGTGAGTTGATTTTTGAGACCTTTGCCAAGCTTATATTTACGCGTGCGTATGGATTGAGTATGAGCGTATACACTAACCTGTTAAGTTCAATTAGCACTTGAGTGAGAGAGTAAACACTTAACTTGTGAGCTAGATGACTTAGTACTCCGAATGGTAATATGATTGGGTGATGTTTTGCATGAATGATATGTATGATGCAGGAAATACTTGTTTTTAATTGATGAAGTTGCATGTGTAATATGTATTGTACTTGGTGATCTCGTGAATTATACACGACTCCTTGGTTTGATTGTTTTGCCTTGGGACGAGCAACATGTAAGTTTGGGGATTTGATGAGTGTATAAATTCACGAATCTTGCACTTGGATTTGTGCTATTATGAAGTGTTTGAAGGTTGTAATCCCATTGAAAACCGATATATATTGCGAAAAGGCGCGGATCAGGTGTTGTTGAAGCCATTTGATTGGTTTTTCGAAGGAAATCGGAGTGGAAGTGTTGAAATCTTAAGAAAGAAAGTCGAAGCCATCCGTTTAGGGAAAGCAGGAGTGCAATTCGACCAGAAGGAGGTCAATTCGACCAGTCCTTTTGGTCAAATTGGCAGCATAACACGAGCAGAAGGTGGATTCGACCACGACAGGGGGATTCGACCTGAGCATCAGGTCGAATTGAGGTCGAATTGATTGGCAGAGATTCCAATTCGACCTCGTCACTTTAATTCGACCAGGGCATCTGGTCAAATCACGCACATGGGACTTACAGTAGGCCAATTCGACCTACAATTCGACTTGTGGGGTCAATTTGACATGTTGCTGAAGACGAATTGAGGCTCGGGAACTTACCATATCCGTATTTTTACACCCTCAATGATCAGATCATATCTGGCCCGGGAGGCGCGATTACAAGTATAAAAGAAGGCCCGGGAGGCGAGATTACAAGTATAAAAGAAGGCTTATGCAGCAATAGAGAATATCAGATCATATAACCAAAGATCAAACAAGAGGTGGAGATGTAGATTTATGAAGATTCATCCGGAGGGGCTGCGAGAGAGGTTCCGCTGGAGATTCAAGTAGGATCAGTCCAACTAACCATGATTGTTCTTAGATCAATCATGGGCTAGAGCCGCTTCTGTAGTTCTAGGGTTATGAAGGTTTCATGAGTTAATTTGTCTTACGTGTGTAAACTCCGTACAACACTACTTGTGGTTTATTTTATATAAGATTGCGCGTTTTTAATCCATACTCACGGTTATTTTGTGCATCAATAATTGTTTTGTAGAGTCTGAATACGTAACTTGGTTATTGGTTTAGTGAGTTCACTGCTGATCAGGGTTCTATGTTATAATTCTAAGTGAAGGGATTCCGAAGTCTTATTAGAACTATCTTATATGAATGCTTGTTAATTGAATCATATTCGGGTTAATAAGTAGGATAAAGAGTATAATTTCATAGTACATATAAAGGGAGATCATATCGGGTTAGAGTACTAAGTGCACGGGAAATGATTGATACTGATAGTACCTAGAAAGAGGGGTGAATTTTATCTCTTGTTCCGAGGATATTCAAACGTATCATACGCATATTTACTTGTGTCTATAGAGTGAATTTGCATGGTTTAGTGATGCATCCATAAACCACAAGGCAGAGTCGGACACCGTCACATAGAAGATGAATTAATAAGTGGAACTAGATTACCTGACGAACTACCTACTGTCTTACTTGATCACAACTCACTTATTTTTCTTCTTGTTATTTTTAATTGTTATTTTAATTATTATTCATTACTTAATCTCAATATTACAACCATTATAATTCCCAACATAGTCTAAATCTACTAGAACATAATTGAATTGATATTTATCCGTCCCTTGGGTTCGATATATAACTTGGTCACCTTCAAAACCACAATTGATATCCTTCATACTTGAGGATTAATTTTGTGTATTGAGAAAATACTCATCAGGGCTACACCAGGGACCAGGAGGAGAAATTAGAGTCGGGCCTCCATTGGGCTTAAGTATCCAAGTTTAGCCCAAAACTTATACTTAAGTCCAATAATAATAATAATATATTCCACTAAAATATTATTACTGCACTGTCACTCCAATCCCATAATTATGTTACGGGTTCCTTCTTATTATGAGTCTGTTAGTCTCCCAATGTTTAAGATATATAATGCCCATTAATTAATAAAGTTGTTGACAACTCCATTAATTAATATCTCATTCGAGAGTAGTATCACTCAACCTTGTTATCATGCCGGAATAAATCCACTTGCAGGGTTTACATGATAATCCTTATGAGCTCCTCAAGGGGACATCATCAACCTATTTAATAGGACACAAATTCCTTCTATAATCAATAGCACACCATAGAGACAGCATTATTTTCCAACTCACCAAGTTTATTGATTTAATTATATGTAAATCTCACCCATTGATGAATAAAAGAAATACATACTCCCTTACATGTCGAGGTTATTGTATAGGGATTAAGAACACGAGCATACATAACAACTGAGATCAAGTTCTCCTATATAGTCAACATAAGTTGAACGATCTCAAGCGGTCCTGCTCATTACACACAAAGTGCACTAATATGGTTCTATAGTCAAGACAAACTAATACCAAATCACACTACAACCATTCCGATAGAGAGTCCCCGTCTATCTTGGTTGTGAGCATCTGTTTATACTTTTTAAGGAAACTGATAATATGATCTTCCGCGTGTTGTCGCACAACATATTATCTACATTATAAAGTAAGTGGACTTTTACAATTATAATATGCAAAACATTTTATCATATGATTCTCATTTCATATTCATTGTTAAACATTGTTCATACAAAAAGCTAGATATTTAGTATACAATCCAACAATCTCCCACTTATACAAAAGACTATGCTGTCAAGACCACTGCCATACATCTGATTCCTACTCCCACTACATGACCATTAAAAGCTTTCTCCTATTTTTACTAGGTTATCATCCGATGCAATCTAGGCGACAACAACATTCCCCTCAATATACGGTTTCTCGTAACAGATGGTACTTGCGCTTAATGTGTTTAATTGCTTATGGATTCGTGATTCCTTCAAGTTTGCAACTGCACCATTATTATCACAATAAAGTGTGATAATCTCAGGCAAACTTAGAATCACATCTAAGCTTATTTCGAAGTTTCTAGAGTCATACAGATACTTTGGCTGCCTCAGAGGCTCCAATTTATCATCTTTCCATGGTGGAGTCCGAAATATATTTCTATATGACACTCCTCCATATTATGGCTCTACTTCCAAAATAAACACATAACCTTGAGGTAGATTTACTGCAGAAATCCAACATATTCTAGGTCATCAAGTCAATCCATTTAAACCTTCAAAACCTAGAACTATCCAAGAAGTACTCCAAGAAGTACAATCTCATGGTGTTACAAGCAACACCCATGTTAGGTATGAAAAAAATCCCATGAGTCTACAATGCAAAATAAAGAAAGGAAGAATAGGAAAAACCTAGATTCGGCGTAGATCTCCTTTCTTTCCTCCGTGATTCTGAACCTTCTTGTTCTCCTTCTCAAATAAGCAACACCGATGAACTCTCTGAGATTGGTGGATGGGAGGGTGAATCTTGATTTTGATATGGTGGTAGGGAAAAGGTATGGAAAAGTATGAAGGGTTGTGAAGAGTTATGGAGAGTTATCTGTTTGGGACTCCTCAATGGCCTATTTTATAGTTGAGGGCTGATAAAATTTGGCCACCTCAAAATATGGCTTTTCCATGTCAAAAACACAAACGGGCCAAAAATTGGGCCGTCAGGTCGTGCCACTAGTAGGCAGATTGGGCGAACTCACTATTTTGACCCTAACTTCTTCATACAAACTCCGTTTGAGGTGATTTTTGCACTCACGTGATCTTATCTTCCTTAAATTTATATACATATAAATAATTCACAAGAATTCCAATATTTTCAGGGCACGAGTCATGCAAAAGTGGCACGGGTCGTGATGGTCGGCACAGCTTGCGCGTCTTCACCGTTTTGATCATAACTCCCTCATCTGACCTCTAATTGAGGTGTTTCTTTAGCCAAAATGACCTTCTCTTCTGTAGCTTTCCAATCATATATCACATTGTTAGTTTGGACTTCTAAACAAATACAAAAAATTATTTTCAGCATTCTTTAACGATTTAACTCATCATTCCAACTTTGCACTTTTAATATATTTTTCACCTAAAAATACGAAATAACACCTCAAATGCACCAATATCTTTAATATATGAAAATTAACCATTTAGTATTAAAATACGATCATAAATTCCACAAAAAGGTGTTATATTGGATCCTAAAACATGCAGATTTTCACGCTAATCAATGATGATAATGATTGATGATGATGATGATGATGATGTTAATGATAATGATGATGAATCATGATAATGATGATGATGATGATTCATGATTATTATGATAATGATGATTCATGATGATGATGATGATGATGATGATTCATAATGATGATGATGATGAATCATGATGATGATGATTCATGATGATGATGATGTTTCATGATGATGATTCATGATGATGATGATGATGATTCATAATGATGATGATGATGATTCATGATGATGATTCACGATGATGATGATGATTCATGATGACGATGACGATGACTATAACGATGACGATTCATGATGATGATGATTTATGATGATGACGATGATTCATGATGATAATGTCCCCTTGAGGAGCTCATAATGATTTTCATATAAACCCTGCAGGTGGATTTATTCTAGCATAATAATAAGATTGAGTGGTACTACTCTCGGCAAAGATATTAATTAATGGAGTTGTCAGTAATTTAATTAATTAATGAGCATTGAATCTTAAACATGGGGAGATTAACAGGCTCATTATAAAAAGGAGTCCATAACGTAATTTGGGATTAAGTTGGCAGTGCAATAATATTTTTTTAGTGGACTGATTTATTATTATTGGAGTTAAGTATAAGTTTTGGGCTAAACTTGGATGCTTAAGCCCAATGGGAGGCCCAACCCTAATTTCTCCTCCTGGTCCCTATTGTAGCCTATAAATAGCCAATCTCAGTAGTCTGGTAAATTAATTATTCACACCAAAATCGTGAGTTTGAGAGAGTTACTGTAGATTGAGTTCGTCTTGGAGATCGTTGCCCACACAGCATCAAGACGCTGCTTAGGAATACAACAGAAGATCGGAAGGTTGTTTGTTCATGCAGTTCAACATCTACATCAACAAACTCTTGTGAAAGGTAATATAATTCGACCACCTCAAAATATGGCTTTTTCACGTCAAAAACACAAATGGGCCAAAAATTGGGCCGTCAGGTCGTGCCACTAGTCGGCAGATTGGGTGAACTCACTTTTGAGGTGATTTTTATGCTCACGTGATCCTATCTTCGTTAAATTTATATACATATAAAGAATTCATAAGAACTCCAACATTTTCAGGGCACGAGTCATGCAAAAGTGGCACGGGTCGTGATGGTCGGCACAGCTTGCGAGACTTCACCGTTTTGATCCTAACTCCCTCATCTGACCTCAAATTGAGGTGTTTCTTTAGCTAAAATGTCCTTCTCTTCTGTAGCTTTTCAATCATATATCACATTGTTAGTTTGGACTTCTACACAAATACAAAAAATTATGCAAATAGGACATGTATTTTTCAGCATTTTTAACGATTTCACTCATCATTCCAACTTTGCACTTTTAATATATTTTTCACCTAAAAATACGAAATAACACCTCAAATGCACCAATATCTTTAATATATAAAAATTAACCATTTAGTATTAAAATACGAACATAAATCCCACAAAATGGTGCTAAATTGGATCCTAAAACATGCAGATTTTTACACTAATCAATGATGATAATGATTAATGATGATGATGATGATGAATCATGATGATGATGATGATGATGATGATTCATGATTATTTTGATAATGATGATGATGATGTTTCATGATGATGATTCATGATGATGATGATGATTCATGATGATGATGATTCATAATGATGATGATGAATCATGATGATGATGATTCATGATGACGATGATGATGATGATTCATGATGATGACGATGATGATAATGATGATGATGATGATGATTCACGATGATGATGATGATGATTCATAATGATGATGACGATGACTATGACGATGACGATTCATGATGATGATGATGGTGATGATGATTCATGATGATGATGATGATGTCCCCTTGAGGAGCTCATAATGATTTTCATGTAAACCCTGTAGGTGAATTTTTTTGGTATAATAATAAGGTTGAGTGGTACTACTCTCGGCAAAGATATTCATTAATAGAGTTGTCAGTAACTTAATTAATTAATGAACATTGAATCTTAAACACGGGGAGATTAACGGGCTCATAATAAGAAGAAGTCCATAACGTAATTTGGGATTAAGGTGGCAGTGCAATAATATTTTTTTAGTGGATTGATTTATTATTATTAGAGTTAAGTATAAGTTTTGGGCTAAACTTGGATGCTTAAGCCCAATGGGAGGACCAACCTAATTTCTCCTCATTGTCCCTATTGTAACCTATAAATAGCCAATCTCAGTAGTCTGGTATATTAATTATTCACGCCAAAATCGTGAGTTTGAGAGAGTTACTGCAGATTGAGTTCGTCTTGGAGATCGTTGCCCACACAGCATCAAGACGCGACTTAGGAATACAACAAAAGATCAAAAGGTCATTTTTGATGCAGTTCAACATCTACATCAACAATCTCTGGTGAAAGGTAATATAATTTGGTCACCTTAAAATATGGCCTTTTCACGTCAAAAACACAAACGGGCCAAAAATTGGGCCGTCAGGTCGTGCCACTAGTCGGCAGATTGGGCGAACTCACTATTTTGACCCTAACTTCTTCATACAAACTCCGTTTGAGGTGATTTTTACGCTTACGTGATCCTATCTTCCTTAAATTTATATACATATAAAGAATTCATAAGAAATTCAACATTTGCAGGGCACGAGTCATGCAAAAGTGGCACGAGTCGTGATGGTCGGCACAGCTTGCGCGTCTTCACCGCTTTGATCATAACTCCCTCATCTGACCTCCAATTGAGGTGTTTCTTTAGCCAAACTGTCCTTCTCTTCTGTAGCTTTCTAATCATATATCACATTGTTAGTTTGGACTTCTACACAAATACAGAAAAATTATGCAAATAGGACATGTATTTTTCAGCATTCTTTAACGATTTCACTCATCATTCCAACTTTGCACTTTTAATATGTTTTTCACCTAAAAATACGAAATAACACCTCAAATGCACCATTATCTTTAATATATAAAAATTAACCATTTATTATTAAAATACGAACATAAATCCCACAAAATGATGCTAAATTGAATCTTAAAACATGCAGATTTTTACACTAATAAATGATGATAATGATGATGATGATGATGATGATGATAATGATAATGATGATGATGATGATGAATCATGATGATGATGATGATGATGATTCATGATGATTCATGATTATTATGATAATGATGATTCATGATGATGATGATGTTTCATGATGATGATGATGATGATTCATGATGATGATGATGATTCATATGATGACGATGATGATGATGATGACGATGACGATTCATGATGATGATGATTGTTGATGATGATGATGTCCCCTTGAGGAGCTCATAATGATTTTCATGTAAACCCTGCAGGTGGATTTATTCCGGCATAATAATAAGGTTGAGTGGTACTACTCTCGGTAAAGATATTATTTAATAGAGTTGTCAGTAACTTAATTAATTAATGAACATTGAATCTTAAATACGGGGAGATTAACGGGCTCATAATAAGAAGGAGTCCATAACGTAATTTGGGATTAAGGTGGCAGTGCAATAATATTTTTTTAGTTGACTGATTTATTATTATTGGAGTTAAGTATAAGTTTTGGGCTAAACTTGGATGCTTAAGCCCAATGGGAGGCCCAACCATAATTTCTCATCCTGGTCCCTATTGTAGCCTATAAATAGCCAATCTCAGTAGTCTGGTATATTAATTATTCACGCCAAAATCGTGAGTTTGAGAGAGTTACTGCAGATTGAATTCGTCTTGGAGATCGTTGCCCTCACAACATCAAGATGCGGCTTAGGAATACAACAGAAGATCGGAAGGTCGTTTATTCATGCAGTTCAACATCTACATCAACAAACTCTGGTGAAAGGTGATATAATTCTATGATTATGCTTCTGCTGTGATAGAATTGCATGGAACCCTAACAGTTTACGTTAACCAAAAGATCCAAACGCCATCAGAATGTCAATCAAAAATATTCTATAGCTACCACCACAATTTCGACTTGAAGAGTAAATAACATCAATAAAGTTTGAATTACAACCTTAAATACAAATCCAGATTGTGTATGTATTAAATTTTATCGTGATTTTAATGACCAAGTAAATTATGAAACTACTACTATTAATTCACTATGCATCATTAATTCATTATGCAGGATAGGTTTGAGACTTTGAGTTGCCAACTCTGTTTGCTGCTGATTTCACTTACTACATGAAGTTCTTAACCAGATTGTACTGGAACGTTGGGTTCTTGACCAGATTTTAATATGTATTTGTCGTTGCTTAATGTGTCATTGGAAATGACATGAATTCAAGAAAAAGTATATTATGTTGAATTTGGTTATCGTTGTCTTGCTAAACTAATTACTCATTTTTAATTGATTGATTGTGTTACTCTTTTTAATTTGAATTTGGTTGTTAACTTGTTATTGTGTTTTTGTTTAGGTTTGGATATTGTGTTGTTTGAATTGTATTACTTTTTTAGGTGTTTGTTGGATACCTACATTATTAGGAATATGATAATATAATAGCAACGTTTTTTTAAATGCAATATTTTTTCGGTATTTTCGGTATTTTTTCGATATGTTCGGTATATTGGTAATAAGCAATGTTTCAATATTTCAGTAAAATTTGGTATCGACCATTAGCTACCGAAAATTTGGTATACCGAATTTTGGTATAATACGGTATATCGAAATTTTCGATACGGTAACCGTATACATTTTCTGATACCGAAAATTTCGGTATGGTATACGCTATGCATGAAAATTTTTGGTATATCATACCGTCCACCCCTAACCATAACATCCATACTTTCAAAATTAAAACAATTATGAGTATCAACCCACCCGCCCGCTGCCGGAAGCTGCCCCACTTCCACTGTCACCGGTCGCCGCACCGATATGATAACCGACACAGGATCCGTACAGACATCAGAACCGACATTCACACCGACATTGAAACCGATATCCAAACCTACACCGGAACCGATATTCGATATAGATTCCGACATCCTAACCTACACCGAAATCGACATAGTGCACATTGTGTATTTATTAGGGTTTGAATAGTGGAGTAAAAGTGTCAAAAAGATACATTAGATTAGAGTTGATATTAAAAAAAAAAGTGTTGGTAATAATATTGGATATTGAAAATTTGTGTACTTTTTCAATTATGGTCAAATAATATTTTTGAATCTAATACCGTATGTGACTCATGCAATTAGTGATTAAATAAGCATAAAAGTATTAAAGAAGATCTGTGTGAATCTAACTAGGTTGTGCAGGGCCAAAACGTCTAAATTCTCTCCTATATGAAAGGTTACAAACAAACGATATATGAAATGAATCCAAAAGAAGAAGAGGAAAAGAAAAAAAAAATGACAGAAAAAAAAAATAAGTAAACAGATTATTAATATCCAAGGTGGTTACTGATCTTGTACTTGCTCAATCTTTTTAAGGGCATCCTCCAAATCTAACCTCTTGTCCAGGTCCTCTTGGCAGCAAGCTATTCCAATCTGCAAAAGCTTCTCCATTTCAACTCTGCATCTATCACTTGTAATCTCCATTTCTTTGTCGAAAGCCTGGGTGATGTTGGTGTTTGCTTCCTGAACTATGTCATCGATCCATTTAGATAAATCTGGACCATATTGTTCGCCGCCGTGGCCTAGGTACTTGGCCACGAGCTTGCCTGTCAATGTCTCCAATATCAAAACACCCAAGCACCAGACGTCGGTTTTGTTGGACGTGCGACTGCTTTGGGCATATTCAGGGCATTTGTAACCCACGAGGACTCGGTGTACTTGGTTGGGGTTCACCACTGGCCCTAAGGTGTAGTCCATGAGCAGGGGACTGAAACTGTCATCTAGTAGTACATTTGATGATTTTAAGTGGCCGTGGGGGACAGTTAGGCTTGGAAGCTCGCCATGAAGATAAACCAGTCCCTTAGACACTCCTTTGATGATCTTTAACCGGTTTGCCCAGCTTAGCCTCGGTTTCCCCTCCGAACGTTTCCCTGCAATATAATTAATCAACCTGCACGTGCATGCATATATATAAGGGAAATGATTTTTCAAATTTACCAACCGTGAAGGTGCGTGGCCAAGCTGCCATTAGATACAAAGTCGAAGACCAAGAGCTTCTCTTCTTTTCGATACAAATAGGCGACCAACGGCAACAGATTGGGGTGCTTGAGCCTTCCGAGCCTTCTCATGTGTTCGTGGAAGTCTTCCCTTGCGATATTATTCATTTGCTTGAACCTCTTCACGACTAGTGCCTCTCCATCAACCAGAACCGCCTTGTATGATGCCCCAAAGTTGCCACTTCCCAGCACCTCCGCCGATGCTCTCATCAGGTCCTGCAAGTCAAACTTCTGCCTATCGTCTCTCACGAATGACAGCTTACCTGCCTGCTGTTGCGGTTGCGGTTGCGGTTGTGACTGCTCTGGAACCTTTCTTGCACTTTCACCTCCACTAACTCGAGCAGCAGCACTAACACTAGTTTTTTCAGCATACGGTGGTGACAGTTGTCGCGCCACCTGCTGTATTTTTGTATTGCGTCGACGCCGGCGGCACACGAGAAGAAGCAATATAATGAGAAATAAGGAGAGCAGAAGGGATAAGAGGATAATGCCAATCCTTGAGGGAGACTCGTTTCCATCCGCAGGTGGTGGGGGAGAGAGAAGAGATGGCTCCAGGTCTGGCGGGGGAATGGGAGGGTCGCATGCTTCTCCCAGAGGCTTCCCACACAATGCTTTATTGCCTGCAGCAGCAGCAGATATTAAGGAAGGAATATCAACTGATTTTGACATTGAATTAAGGAATATATATTTTTCAAGGCAAGGCGCGGCACCAGAAAAGGATGATGGATCCATTTTGAGCAGAGGCGCAGGTATGGGCCCCTCCAATTGATTGTTGGAGACGTTGAAAACTTTGAGAGTATCAGAGCTAATTGGGGGTATGGTTCCGGTGAATTGATTGTTGTCAAGCCTCAACTCTATGAGCTTAGGCGATTCCAGAGAAGCGGGAATTGGGCCAGTAAATCTATTATTGGCCAAATAAACCTTCTTCAAAGAAGTCATACCCCTGAAAGCATCTTCCGGAATCTGACCCGAAAATTGGTTGTTGGACAAATACAGGGACTTGAGAGCACCGAGCTTCCTCCAATCCGGCATTGTTCCCTGAAAGCTGTTGTTCATGAAGCTTAGAGTACGCAGGAAACGTAATGAAACTAGAGAATTGACGTCGATTTGACCCATCAGATTCATATTCTCTAGCTGCAATCCCCACACGTAGCCATTGAAACAGAGAACACCGTTCCAATTGCCGTTGCTCCCCGTGCAAGGAGGCGTCGATGATTCCCAATCCTGTAGCCCTGGATCAGCGTTTGCTAGGGCTGTTTTGAATTTCAGTAGAGCTTCCGATGAGTTCTCTTTCTGCCCTAAAACCAGGCTCATCGTACACGAAAACACCATCATCATCACCACCATCACATGATTTTGACTAATTAATATTGATGCACTTGGAGGGCGCACAGAATATGCTGCACCTTGCGCGCCCATTGCTGATCTTCCGCAATTAACTAGTAACTGCAATTAAATGAATTGAATAATAATATTCGCTAGCTAACTACCTAGCTAGCTTCCTTCAACGACTTATTATATGTATTGGATATTCTATTTTAATTCATCATGTGGACCACTTTCTCCTTTTCCCTTTTCTTTTCTCCCGGTATTTGTTTGTTCCTGAATGAATTTGATTGTTTTGTTCCTCTAAAATTTTTTCTTATTTTTTTGGTAGGAGAGAGAGAAAGAGAGGAACAAAGACGCAGCAAGTAGCGTGTGTAGAACGAAAATTGGTGGCAAAGAAAATAGTGGTCAGAGGAGTGAGACGCATCATCGAATTTTTCGGAGATATTGTACGTGTCAGAGATACCCTTGGCCCACCTTTAAATTCTTACTAAAATAAGAACACCCTCACCATTTTTATCTGATATAGTATTAGGGAAGGAATTATATAATGCGGATTGTGTAACATGAATTCATAAATGGCCAACCAATGAATGAAACATCGACACGTGAGTTAATAAAGTTTTAAAATTTTAAATTTAAATACTTTATTTAATAATATAAAATATATTTTTATTTTTATAATGGAATATACACCAATATATAGTGAATAAATAAAAAATATTAAATTAATATTTATAATTATATTGGAATATATATTTTTTAAATAATTAATATTATTTAAATAATTATTTTATTTTTTGAATTAAGCATTTTTTCTATTTTTTATTTTATAAGAAAATATCATTAACATAAAATGGATATTAAGTCAGCAAGTTAAAATTATTAATTATGATAGTATTATATAAAATTAATTAAAAATAAATGGATTAATTGATTAAAAATATCAAAAAATTAAAAGTGTAATAAAATGTTGTATCATCGAAAAAGAAAAAATAAAATTTTAATTTTTTAAATAATTTTAAATAATATTATAAAATAAAATTAAAATATTTTTAGAATTAAGATACATCCCCATAATTATATAATTTTTTCTACACCCATAATATTAACACTTTTATTTATACATATAAAAATATAGGTACAAATTAATGACATTATAATTAATAATTATATTAAATACAAAATACAATTAATATATTCACTATGTCCCACCAAAAGGTCACCATTTTACTATATTGGGCGTCTCATCCAAAGGTCCGGAATTCAAATCCATGATAATAGTGCAGTTTTGTAGAACATTGATATCATATATCCTCTCAAATTAATCCTTAGTAAATGTCTAGTGGATTAAATAATGAGACAAACTATGGCCCACCACTCACTATTAATTCAACTATCCACTACACATAAAATAATAATACTCTTTAATCTACGCATAAAAAGCAATCGGTGACGTTTGGGCGGGACGAAGGGAGTACATAGTCACACTACAAAAAAGTACTCCCTCCGTCTCATTTCAAATGACACACTTTTCATTTTTGGTTGTCTCACAAAAGTTTACACATTTCCAAAAAAGCAAAAAGTAAAAAACAATCACTCTTCCACATACACTTTATTTACAAAAAAAAAATCATCTCTACCTAACATATTTTATCATTTTTTATTACAAAAAAAATATCATTATACCCCTAAAAGTTATTACTTTCTTAATCTCCATGCCGGAATTGAGGGTGCAATCTTTTGTGGGACGGAGAGAGTATTTTTTAGCAACCGAATTTACTAACGGAATTCAATCCATTGGTAATTACCAATGAATTAGCAACAAAAATGACATTTTTGTTTTAGCAACGGAATGCTAACAGATTTATTTTCTATTTTAGCAACGAAATTCAATCTGTTGGTAATTACCAATGAATTATCAAGGGAATCATTATATAAATTAGCAATGGATACCAATGGATTACCAACGAATTTAATGACATTCATTCTCCACTCCTCTCTCTCTTCTCCCCGGCGTCCACTCTCTCTTCTCCCCATCTTTTCTCCTAATCTGCTCTCTCTCTTTCTAAATGATTTTCGTCACTCTGTCTTCTCCCCTGCATCCCTCTCTCTTCTCCCCCTCTTTTCTCTCTCTCTAAATGATTTCCGTCGGCTGATATCAAATCACATATAGTGGGAAAGCAAATTTGGTGGTGGTTCGACTTTGATCAGATTTAACGAGCGGCGGTGACATCCATTCATTCTTCAATGTGGTGTCGACGACTCGAATAAGATCTGATGGGGAAAGCAGATCCGGTGATGGTTCAACTTCGAACAGATCTAACGAGCGGCGGTGGCATCCATTCATCCTCTAACGTGGCGTCGACGACGAGGTGTGATAGCGACAAACAACGGCGTGTGGTGAGCAGGGCAATGAAGAGGTGGTAAATCCAACGCGGTATAGTGGTTGTTTCCGGCGAGCTCATGACGGATAATGTAATGTAAATTGTATTACTTTTTTCATAATACTATATTACTTATTATAAATTATAATGTATATGTGTTAAAGTGGTGGAATTAACGTTGAAATTAGTAATGAATGACCGATAAAGTGGTGGAATTAACGTTGGGATTACTTATTAATAATCAGAGGAAAACATTTGCTATGAAATTAACGTTGAAAAATATTTCTAGTGAATTTGTTTATTATGCTTCAGATCTGCTATTCCTCTATTACTCCAAATTGCTCAAAATTTTTGTTATCAAATATTGTATTTTTTGTAATTCAATGATGTATAAGTTTTTCTTAATAAGTGTATTATGCTTTTTTTATTTTTTTAATATTTTTAGTTTTATACACTACTTCAAAAAAAGTAATACAATTATAAATACAATCATATATATTAATACTGTCATTCTAAAAGTCGATTAATATCAATTTGAATTGAATAAAAAATTTAAAATTAATTCCAAAAACATTTAAATATTAAGAGAGAGAGCCTGAAAAAATTAGGAGAGAGAAAATGAAAAAGTAAGGAGAGAGAGAGAGAATTGAGAGAGGGAGCAGAAAAGAAAAAAAAGGGAATAAAAAAAGAGTTAGTCTTTTGTATCCCCGGTAACACACCGTGCCCAGTGGAACACAAGAATTTCTTACTACAATACTAGTACTAGAAAAAAGGAATGAAAAAAAGAATGAATGAAATATGGATCATATCTTTAATAAATTAAAGGAGGATTTAGTTTTGATTAGGTGGCAGCACAAGGTTAATTTGAGGAAGAATTGACATTTTCTTAGATTTTAGAATTTTTTTTCCCTCGATTGGTCATATGAATTCGGTGCTCTTTTGGTTATTTTAATATATTATAGGGACCCATCTGCAAATTTTATGAATTTTAAGGAGAAAAATCTAAGGCACACAAATTTTATGAATTTTAAGGAGAAAAATCTAACGCACACAAAATTTCATCGTGTGATAGAAAAACTACATACTAATGAATGATCAACATTAGGATGAGTGTTAGTGTGTCTAAAGGTTGAAGCTGATAATGGTGCATGAGTGAAACGGATGCACCAGAATCAGCAGAATCAAGAAACGCACAAACATATCAGCAAAGCTGCACCGGGTGCATCAGTCGTGAGCAGGGTGACTTGTGGCCGTTGTACAGTTCGCATACGAACGATTTCTGGAAAGTTCTAAACGCAAATAGATAGCTGGCCATGCAGGGTGTGTGATGGAGTTGGTTATAACCGTCGAGATTCGTTTTAACCAACTGAGAATCCAGCTGGAAGTCGGTTACACGCGTTGGTCCTATAACTTTCTGTGTAAGCATATGATGTATATATTGCTGTGATGCTTGTGTATACGCATTGTAATCCGTTTGCTCTCTCAATCAATAATAAGATCTCTCTCTCACAGTGGATGTAAGCTTGTGCAAACAAGCTGAACCACTATAAACGTCTTCTTCTTCATACAATCACACATACACACACAAGTTGAAGTTATTATCATATGTGATCCAATTTCTTGTATTCAATTCATTGCTAGTTTGTGTATTCTACAAGATTAGGTTAGTTATTGATCTGATATATCTTAATCTACAACAAAGTGGCGCCGTCTGTGGGAAATCCAAGCCACGAACAGCAGTAATCATCATAAGGAGGAATCAAGAAGAAATTGGAGGAAGTTGACACCATGGTTGCAACTAAGTTTGATATTGAAAGGTTTACAGAGAAATCTGATTTTGGTTTGTGGAAGATCAAGATGAGAGCTATCTTGGTACAACAAGGATTGGCAGAAGCTATCAAAGATAAACCAGCAACAACTGCAGAAGCTGTACAAACTGCCATTGAAGCTACTGCAGAAGCTGATATTCAAGAGAGGGCTCTAAGTGCCATTGTATTGTGTCTTGGTGATAAAGCTTTAAGAGAAGTACAGAGAGAGACATCTGCAAGAGCTGTATGGAAGAAACTTGAAGATCTTTACATGGTAAAATCTCTTGCTAACCGTTTATACTTAAAACAGAAGTTATATTCCTTTAAGATGGTTGAGGAGAGATCAGTTCTAGTTCAGCTTGATGAGTTTAATAAGGTGTTAGATGATCTAGAAAATGTTAATGTGAAGATTGAAACAGAAGATAAGGCCTCAATTTTGTTGTCAGCTCTCCCAAAGTCCTTTGAAAGTTTCAAGGATACACTTTTGTTTGGGAATAGAGAAACTATAAGTCTTGATGAGGTTGAGATTGCTTTGAAGACAAAGGAGTTTCAGAAAGTTTCTGAAGATCAAGGAACATCAGGAGAGGGATTAATGGTCAAGAGGAGTGATCATGGTAAAAGGAACAACAAGAAAGGCAATTCTGAGTCAAAGAAACAAGGTTACAAGACTGATCAGTCAAGCTCAGATAAGGATGGAAGGAAGTGCTTTCACTGTCATGAACCAGGCACTACAAGAAAAACTGCTACAAGTATAAAGCAGAAAAGAGGAGGAAAGCAGAAGCTGGTAAAGATGGACAACAAAGAGTGCAAGCAAATCAGGTGGTAAATAATCAGAATCAGGCCACTGATTATCCTGAGGCACTTGTGGTTGGATCATCAAAAGGATCTATGGATTGGATCCTTGATTCAGGATGTACATTCCATATGTCTCCTATGAAGCATTGGTTTACTGATCTCAGGTTGCATCAAGCTGGATCAGTGTTGTTAGGGAATGATCACATATGTCAGATAAGAGGTATTGGATCCATCAGGTTGAGGATGCATGATGGAGTTACTAGGACATTGACAAATGTGAGGTATGTTCCAGAACTTAAAAGAAACTTGATTTCTTTAGGAAGTTTAGATGCTTCAGATCATGAGTTTAGATCTAGAGGAGGTGTACTCATTGTTGAGAAAGATGAGTATGAAGTGATGAAAGGAATCAGGAAAAATGGATTGTATATACTTGATGGACATACAGTGATTGGACAGAGTAATGTCATAACAGCAAGTGATGAAATTCACTTATGGCATGGAAGATTAGCTCACATAAGTGAGAAAGGATTACAAGAATTGTCAAGGAAAAATGTAATCAATATCAGATCAACAGATAAGCTGGAGCTGTGTGAGGATTGCATTTTTGGTAAGGCTAAAAGGCTGAAGTTTAGTATTGGTGAACATACAAGTAAAGCTAAACTTGATTATATCCATTCAGATCTGTGGGGACCTGCAAGAACTCAAACAAAAGGAGGAGGCAGATATTTTATTTCATTTATTGATGATTACAGTAGGAAGATATGGATATATATACTAAAGTCTAAGGATACAGCTTTCATTACCTTTAAGAATTGGTTAACTGAGGTAGAGAATAGCTGTGATAACAAGGTGAAGATATTAAGAACTGATAATGGTCTTGAGTATTGTTCTGATGAGTTCAACAAGTTTTGTAAGGAGAGGGGAATCATGAGACATAAGACAGTACCAGGTACACCACAACAAAATGGTATTGCAGAAAGGCTGAATCAGACTCTACTTGAGAGAGTTAGATGTATATTGAGTAGTTCTGGTCTTTCTAAAGACTTCTGGGGTGAATTGGTTAGTACAATTGCTTTTCTAATCAATAGGTGTCCATCAACACCTCTTAAGTTTAAAACTCCTCAGGAAGTATGGACTGGAAAGATTGCTAATTACACTAGACTCAAAGTGATAGGTTGCCTAGCTTATGCACATGTTAAACAGGATAAGTTAGCTCCAAGAGCCATCAAATGTGTCATGATTGGATATCCCAAAGGTGTTAAAGCTTACAAACTGTGGAATATTGAAGGTAAAAAGATTATGATAAGTAGAGATGTTACCTTTAATGAAGCTGTTATGCCACTAAAATCTCAGGGTCAAGGTAAAACTGAAACTGAGCTTGAGGTGGAGTCTTTGAACAAGATTCAGGAGGATCAGTTTAGAATTGAAGAAGAGACAGCACAAGGAGGAATTAATTCACCAAGTACAGATGATCAGACTACTTCTAATACTGATGAACTGCTTAATAGTTATCAGTTGACTAGAGATAGACAAAGGAGGTCTATTAGAGCTCCAGCTAGGTTTGCAGATGCTGATATTGTATCTTTTGCACTTTATTCTGCAGAAGATATTGATTCATATGAACCTAGAAACTATCAGCAAGCAATGAGCAGTAAGGATAGTGGAAAGTGGAGTGCAGCTATGCAAGAAGAGTTGCTTTCATTGGAGAAGAATCAGACTTGGAAAATTGTTCTAAAGCCAAAAGATCAGAAGTTAGTGAGCTGTAAATGGATTTACAAGAAGAAAGTTTCACCTGAGAGGATTGGTGGTATTAGATTCAAAGCAAGACTAGTTGCCAGGGGTTTCTCTCAAAGGGAAGGCATTGATTACACAGAGATATTCTCTCCAGTTGTGAAACATTGTTCTATTAGGATATTGTTAGCATTAGTAACTCAGTTTAATCTGGAATTGCACCAGATGGATGTGACTACAGCCTTTCTTCATGGAAATTTGGAGGAAAAGATCTATATGACTATTCCAGAAGGAGTTTCAGTTCAAAACTCAACTGATAAGGCTTGTTTACTTCTAAAGTCACTATATGGATTGAAACAAAGTCCTAGGAGATGGTATCTGAGATTTGATGAATACATTATCAAATGTGGTTTTGAAAGAAGCAAGTTTGACAGTTGTGTATATATCAAACAAGATAGTGACTGGTATGTTTTCTTGTTACTATATGTTGATGACATTTTAATTGCTTGTAAGTCTATGGAAGACATTACAACTGTGAAAGAAATGTTGAAATCTGAGTTTGATATGAAAGATTTGGGTGAAGCTACTGTTATATTAGGAATGGAAATCAAAAGAGATAGATCAGTTGGTTCTATTGTGTTACATCAGAGCTCATACTTAGAAAAGGTTCTCAAAAGATATAATATGGATCAAAGTAAAGCTGTGTCTACTCCTGTAAAGCAGGGATTGGCTTTAACAACTCAACAATCAGCTAGAACTAGTGAAGAAGTATCAGAAATGGAGAAGGTTCCCTATGCCAATGCAGTTGGTAGTCTCATGTATGCTATGGTATGTTGCAGACCAGACTTGGCTCATGCAATGAGTTTAGTAAGCAGGTTCATGGGAAGTCCAGGAAGAAATCACTGGGAAGCTGTTAAGTGGATTCAGAGATATATCAGAGGCAGCTTAACAACAGGTTTGCATTTCAATAAATTTACCTCTAACATTGATTTTCTTGCAGGTTTTGTAGATGCTGATTATGCTGCAAACTTAGACACAAGGAAGTCACTATCAGGCTATGTCTTCTGCTTGTTTGGTACAGCTATCAGTTGGAGATCAACACATCAGTCAGTGGTTGCATTATCTACAACTGAAGCTGAGTTTATCTCACTCACAGAAGCAGTAAAGGAAGTGCTATACATTTATCAAGACATCAGGGTTTTCATGAAAGGACAAAGCACATAGATGTAAGAATGTATTTTGTTAGAGACTTAGTTGAAGGAGGAAAGGTTGTGGTTAAAAAGGTTGAAACAGCCAAGAATCCAGCTGATTTCCTCACTAAGGCATTGCCTAGTTCAAAGTTTGAGCTATGCAAGAGTCTTGTCAATGTATGCTGAACATATCAGTGGTGAGTTCAGCTGCTCTCTTCAAAAGCAGTGTGCAAGTTGGCTGTCTTGGTAAAAACAGTGAAGTGAAGGAGTGATTGAGTATTGGTTGAGTATGAAGTTTTAGGTGGAGAATTGTGATAGAAAAACTACATACTAATGAATGATCAACATTAGGATGAGTGTTAGTGTGTCTAAAGGTTGAAGCTGATAATGGTGCATGAGTGAAACGGATGCACCAGAATCAGCAGAATCAAGAAACGCACAAACATATTAGCAAAGCTGCACCGGGTGCATCAGTCGTGAGCAGGGTGACTTGTGGCCGTTGTACAGTTCGCATACGAACGATTTCTGGAAAGTTCTAAACGCAAATAGATAGCTGGCCATGCAGGGTGTGTGATGGAGTTGGTTATAACCGTCGAGATTCGTTTTAACCAACTGAGAATCCAGCTGGAAGTCGGTTACACGCGTTGGTCCTATAACTTTCTGTGTAAGCATATGATGTATATATTGCTGTGATGCTTGTGTATACGCATTGTAATCCGTTTGCTCTCTCAATCAATAATAAGATCTCTCTCTCACAGTGGATGTAAGCTTGTGCAAACAACCTGAACCACTATAAACGTCTTCTTCTTCATACAATCACACATACACACACAAGTTGAAGTTATTATCATATGTGATCCAATTTCTTGTATTCAATTCATTGCTTGTTTGTGTATTCTACAAGATTAGGTTAGTTATTGATCTGATATATCTTAATCTACAACACATCGCAATCTTCTCTTCTATGCCTAAATCTTCTTCCTACTCTCTAAGCAATGCGATTTAACTTCTCCACCGATTCCCAAGGGGCGATGGCCCAAATGGTGGGTTACACCATTATATTTCCGTAGGCGAACAAAAGTTAAGGCTCCTCCACCATCCTCCAAACCTTCCCTTCCGTTGTACGTCATCAGAAAACAGAAGAATCAAACACAGGACGAAAGAGAGCAACTACTGTAAATTCGACGATCAGTTTCTTCAACTATTCAGGTCGTCGTTGTATCTGGCGACGGTGGTGTGCAGCTGGATTGCCTCGATGTGTTGCAAGAAGTACGGCTGGAGATGCACCATGCAGATGGCGGCAGTGTTCTTCCTGATCGGCGTTATCCTCAACACGGTGGCGGTGGATATTTATATGCTCATCGCCGGTAGGATTCTCTTAGGTGTTGGAGTCGGATTCGGAAACCAGGTAATTTATAATTTCAATTCAATGCCCCAATCGATTTCTTATTAATACTAATCGCATTAATTAAACCTAATTTCCGGATTCATAAGCTTAATTTTGCAGGCGGTGACGCTATTCATATCGGAAATTGCTCCGGCGAAGTACAGCGGAGGTCTGAACATATGCTAGATGCTGACCACCATTGGAATTCTCTGCGCGAATGTAGTAAACTTTTTCACATCCAAAATACCCATCATGGGTGGAGATACTCTCCAGGGTTCGCCGGGATCCCGGAGATCTTACTAGGCGTTGGATCTCTTCTGATCGTGGAGACTCCAACGAGTCTGATCGAGAGGGGGAAGCTTGAGGGGAGTGGAGGATGTGGAGGAGTACGAGGAGATCCTGGCGGCGACGGAGATGGCGAAGAAGATCGAGCAGCCATTCAGAAACCTGATGGAGAGATCGAGCCGGCCACAGCTGTCCTGTGCCTCGATTCTCCAAGTGTTCCAGCAATTCACGGGAATTAATGACATCATGTTCTACGCGCCGGTGCTCTTTCAGACTATGGGGTTGGGGAGCGAGGCATTGCTGCTTTCCTCCGTCGTTACTGGTATAATCAACGTGTTGGCGACGCTGGTCGCCATCTTCGGGGTCGATAAGTTTGGCAGAAGGAAGCTGCTTATTCAAGCGGCCGTTCAGATGCTTATTTCTCAGGTATATATATATATTTTTTAATTTATTAATATTTGGTTCATCTGCATTCATTCTTATTTAAGAAATATGAGTAATTAATTTGTTATCTCGATTTAATTTCTGAATTAGTAATTAATGTATAAGAAACATGAGTATTAATTTGTTATCTCGATTTAATTCGGAATGAGTAGTACTACATTAGTAGTACTTAGTAGACATGATTTGCTTAGTAGTTTGAATTCATGATTTGCTTTGTTGGTGTGTTAGTAGACTTGGTAATTTTTTTTTTTTACTAATTTTATTGTTTTTTGGAGGGTAGTTTAGTCTCTTTATATAATAAATAAATTTAAAGCGATTATATGTTGATTTGAAGTTTTCATTATTGTGGACGAGTAAGACGCATGATCATATTCATATTCATATTGGTGGGAATTCAGTTCATACTTGCATATAAATTTTATATCAGGGTGATTAGTTGTACTGGAAGTGTAAAACCACAACAATTGGATTGATTTTTATGCTAAAATTTTTGTGATTTTTGGTGTAGAATTCACCACATGGCCACGCGTTCTGTTTAAGTTGATGATAAGGTTTTCAAGGCCAGATTTCGGATACACGGTCATGTGACGCAGTCCCGGCAGTCGTTCAGTCACAGGCGGCGCCAACATCGATCATAATTGTGCCTTTCCTCTCTTATGCGATCGCCGACAGCCACCATTAGAGCATAGCAGGTTATCCTAATTCCCATTTCTTAGTTTAGCATGACCAATTATGTCGAAGCCTAAAAGTGGTGACTTCAGGTTATTGAAGTTTGTTTATTATCAGAGTAATTCAACATTTTTATTTTGGTTATGTTTTCGTGGAATATCATGCCTGTGAAAGAGGCTAAAATAAGAGATGAACTGCATAACCAAGTTAAAAAAAAACTTGCAATTAAAAGATTTAAAAGTATTACAAAAGGTTAATGGAGCATGTGTGCTAATAGAAATAGGTCGACTGAACGATCTGGTAACTATGAACCAAGAAAATTTCCTCTTATAATAACAATTGTTTTCTTAATTCTCACAGCTCTGATCGTGCCCGCTGATTGGTCGTAATATAGTTGGGATGACCAATTAAAGAATTTGTCGAACCACAGGGAGGAAGACACTAGAGTTTAAACGATCTCAAGTTTATCGTGATTTTATAAAGACGATCGAAAAGGAGGATAGACAAGCATTCAAATAAATGCAATTAAACTAATGCAAGAGATAAAGATAAAATAAATGCAAGAATAAATGGGTTCCAAATGATGCAATGATGAGATTAGCAACAATCATGACATAGATAACAAAATAATTATTCAATTAATTCTAATCTCTCATGGACATGGCATAGGAGCGATCACTAATTCCACCTAAACTCTCTCTCGAGATGGATAGGATGTAGACCCTCAATAAGGCTCCCAAAAGCACATAGGATCGTGACCAAAGCAAACACCTCCCACTAGGTACTAATTACTCTACGAGTTCCCTAATGAGGTACTAAATCATAGGCAATATTCCCTTTTAAGGTACTATGAATTTACTAATGGTTTTGGTCTCCTCATCTTATCAACCAATCTTTCGATTAAGCTAATCAAATGTTCTATCAAATGGTTCTAAATCTAGAAGGATATTTCTATCTCATTCTAAATTAATGCACATGAAGTGTATGATGAAATGATTCAATGAACTATCCTAAATACATAATTGATTTCTCAATCTAATCATATGCTCATGACAATTAATCACACATGTCATCATATAAATCAAGCAATAAATATTCAATGATAGAAATAACACAAAGCCCATTCAAGATTAAAATCAAATTGCATAATAACTAAATTATCCAACACCAATCATGGAGCTAATCTCACAAAAGAGATAAGCATCTCCTAGTCACAAAGAATTCAACATAGACATTAAAATCCTTACAAACCATGATCAATCTATAAAGAAATGCACAAAAATTAGAATTAGATTCCCCTTTTGAAGTGCTTCAATGGAGATCTCCTTCTTCTTCTTGTGATCTCACTTTCCCTTGTTTCCTTGATCACTTGGATGGTGGATTTGATGGAGGGGATCAAGTGTAGATGGATGGAATGAAAGGTAGATGGAATGGAGGGGAAAATATGTGAAAAATGGTGTGTGGATCTGATCCCTTCTGATCTTTACACTAAAAAATGGGTATTTTTATCCCTTGAAACCTTCTAGAACACATTCTAATCATAAAATTGACTTCGGACCGAGCTCGGGTCGAATTCGGGTCAAGTTCGGGTTGGTGCAGCGCAGTCTCACCGTTTCATAAATAACTTTCACATCTGAAATTCGATTTGGGTGATTTTTATACTCACGCAATCCTCTCTTCGTTGGCTTTCTATGAATATAAAGAACTGACAAAAGTTCTAACATTTGAAGTTGTAATAAGTCATACAATATAGCATAATCGTGCTGAGTAGGAACAGCTTGTTCAACGTCACCATTTTAGTCATAGCTTTCTCGTTTGGGCTCCGATTGAGGTATTTCTTATACCAAAACGATCCTCTTTTCTGTGGCTTTCCAACCATATATCACACTTCTAGTTTTGAGCTCTACAAGAGTACAGAAAATTACACAAGTTAGACGTGCGTTTTTCAGTATTTTGCTTAATTTGACTCATTCTCCCTCGTTTCAACTCCGAATTAAGCTCTATTTTTTCCCAAATCTTCCTTATCGCGTCTAGAATTTATTTTTACCTGAAAATCATACGTTTAAGCTCATTCACATACATTTCCATAAAAACACAAAACACAACCAAATAGCACATAAATATGGATAAAAATATACGAAAACTCACATAAAAGACACTAAAATCTAGGTGAAAATATCACTCATCACACCCCCAAACTTAAAGTGTTGTGCGTCCCCAAACAACAAAAATGATAAAATAAGGGGAGATAGATTATCACCTAGGAAAAGACTTAACGAATATAAGCAATAACACATCGATAGCAACAAGAACTACAAATCATGCTAAGTCATCATACAACATTAGATTCATGACATAAAAAAATTAACAAGTTCAATCAAAAGAGAATAAAGTGTAATATAGTCTCTTTTAGTCCAAGCCTCACATCGGATATCAATTTCACTCAACACTCTTTCAAGTAAGGTAACAACAATTATCAATCGATTGGCTCGATTCGCTATAAGCTTGCTCGTGAACTACATTCACAAACCACCAAAGTTTCAACTAATGATCAAAAAGGTCTTTCATTACGGATGTAATGAGAGACTCTTTGGTAGGGTAGGAAAAATATGGATAATAGTGACTAAACAAGTATAAGTAATCGAAGAGATGACCAATTTCTCCAACTTCTCCACTTTTCTTTCTTCCTTTCTTGTCTTTAATGTTCACAAGCACTAATCATCAACTTTTCTTGGATTCAACTTCTTTCAATGCATGCTTCCTTCTTCGAACTTTTAAGTACTTGAGCATATTATTATTGTTTTGCTCATTTTCTTATTTTGAGGTTGCATGTTCATTTTTATTTTTGCTCTTTACATTCTTTTCTTACTTGTTTACCATTTTCTTTTTTCTTTTTCTATCTCATCAAACCTTTCTAATCCACACCTCCTCAATTACTCACACAAAAGATATGTATATAAGGCTTAAGTGGGTAATCATGGCTTGTAATGTGCTAAATTTACAATAAATAGGCTTAAAGGCTCAAATGGTTGACTAGAGATGATGTTCATGGTATGGAAATATTTGTCAATGACTATAATAACAAGGATGGCCTTAGATCATTTCACTAATCTCCACTAATCGGGCTCATTCCTATAGTCCTTGAGCAAGTTCTAGCTTATCAAACACAATCAATCCACTCATGAAAAAAATATCATGTATGTACGGTTGAGGCTCAAATGCTCACAAGCTTGTGCATTGGACCTTAAGAAACTTATTGCATACCACATTCATCTAAAAATTGAACAAGTTAAATAGAACATGTCATAATTCGAAAGTGTAGAGATTCTTAATCATAATTTGTCATCACTTATCACAACAACATGTCATCACTCACATTCAAAAATGACTCACGACATCCCAAAAATAAACCACCAAACATCCCTAAACAAGAATAAAAATACATATAAAACATATAAGAAAAGACTTTCCAAATAAGAAACAAGACGAAAACACATAACATGCACAAATAACAAAATCATCCATCATTAGAGAATAAAGCACACATTCATAACATCCATGATCAAGTAAGCTCACAATCATCCCCATCTTTGATTGAAAATTGAAATCCTAAATTACGAAAGTAAACTTCCCACAAACATAACACATGAAGTAGCATGCTAATCAAACAATTCAAACCCAAATCAAGTTATGCTAAGCAAATAGAAGTGAATAAGTGTAAAATGAACTCCCTGAATAGGTATTTGGTATTGAAAGTGGTTGGCACGGTATCAGGATAGCAGGCTCAATGAGCTTGAACTTTGTGAAAATTATGTACTGAGCTCGACTTTTAAATTCTGATTTCATATGCGACACGGCTCGAGCGCGGTACACGGCCACAGGGGTGGCCATGTTGTGTTTTCTGACGACCGCGCATGGCTTTTCTGGACTGGCCCGTGCGCGGTACACGGGCCATGTAGCTGCACAGGACACATCTCGTGCGCCGAACTTGCCCTTGATTTGGATGTGTTCGATTTTCTGACGACAGTGCACGGCCAACCCTTACAGGGCCGTGTACTGTACACGGGCCGTGCACTTGCACCTTTTTTTTCAATTTTTCAACTTCAAACATTGTCTTTCCTTATTTTTATGCTTCCAATACCCTTCATTCATGCTAAAAAACTCATTAAACACCATTAGCTCAACAATGTCATTAAAAATATGGATCATCATGCACTTCAACATCACCAAACAGACCAAAATCAATCACAAACTCATGAGAAAATTTTTAAAATTGCTCCAAAAATACGAAAAGTATATGCCTTCAAGACAAAGTATGTCACACCACGCTCTATCCCCCCAAACTTAAATTGAAACAAGAGTTTTGAGTTAAGTTTGCAAAAGGTGGTGTGACGTACCTATACACTTCAAATCAAGCACCCTTCGTATCTTCAACACGCATTCTCCTCACGAGCACAATCAACCTACATGCCAAAAATGCAAAATAATATGAAATCCACAATCCTTATTGAAAGCATTAATTAAAGCAATAAAGATAATGATGCGTTACCTCCCATCTAGCGCTAAGTTTAACGTCTTCAATCTGAATGATATTTTCAAGCTCATGGTGGTCTTGAATAGTCTTTAGGCACTATCATAGGTTTCTTCTTGAAGTAGTGCCTTGTGCTCTCTCATTCAACCACAAGAACGTTTCCCTTCTTGTTAAATAACTCAAGCAATTGTTCTCCGAAGGCATTTTCACAAGGAATGGCCCTTTTCACTTGTTCCACTTTTTCCATGGGGCTTTATATGCATTTTGAACTTCAACCACATCCCCCGGTAAGAATTCGGGCATTGACAAGTGTTGATGCCCTCTTGCAACCTTTTTTCTACATCACCAAACAAATTTCTATCAATAAAATCATGGAAGTTCTTAAGAGAATTTGAAATTTCAATAGAATGAGAAGGTTTAGTCTTGTGGTGAGTAAAATCCATGATCTTAGTTTCCGGAGACTTATTTTCTTCCATAAGGGCATGAATCTCTTCTTGATTTCAAATCTTGACTTTCTCTACCATCTCTTCAAGAGACTCGACAAATCTATCGAATTCTCCCTTCAACTCTTCATTCAACTCTTTGGCTTTCACCCACTTCGGAACACTTTCTCTCTTCTCTTTCATAACCTCATCAACCCCCAAACTACCCTCTTTCCTATCCTTAATGACCATGAATTCACTTTTCGTTCCGGAGGTAGAAGGTTTGTTGTTCTCTTCTTGAAGTCTCTCCACGGTTGACATAACTTGACTAACTTGATGTTCAATGGAATCCAATCTAGCTCCGAATGCTACGATTGCACTTGTCACCGTTTCACACAAATTTTCCATTCGATCCATTCACGCTTCATTATACTTCCTATCCTTCTCCATGCGCTCCATAATCTTTTCGATCAACTCATCTCTAAGCTTCTCTCTATAGTCAAGTTGGGTGGAATAAGAGGTGTTGGAGTCATGAAAATCTCCCCATAGTTGTGGTTGATTTCCATCTTGATTTCTAGAAAAAATTCCTTGAAAAATATCTTCCACACATTGAGGGTATACTTGATGATGTATTTGATGAGGAGCTCCAAAATTCTCATAACTTTGTTGTTGGAATTGCATATCTTGTACTCCGAAATTCGGTTGCAAATTAGACTCACAATTTGACATTTGAAATCCTTGAAAATTTTCCTGTATGTTCATAGTGGGAAGAGCATTTCTATTCACCATATCTCGAAGAATATCCATGTAGCTCATATTTTTGGGCTTGTTCTCCTTTTTCTTCATTCTCAAGGAATGCTCCTATAAAAGAAAGAAAATTTTCTAAAACTAAAATAAGATGCAAAAAAAATAAAAAAAATATCCTTATTAAGACCACTCTAAACAATCTTTCGTCAAACTACTAGCAACCGTTACCTCCCCGGCAACGGTACTATTTGATTGGTCGAAATATAGTCGGGATGACCAATTAAAAATTTATTGAACCACAGGGAGGAATGTACTAGAGTTTAAGCGATCTCAAGTTTATCGTGATTTTATAAGGACGATCGAAAAGGAGGATAGACAAGCATGCAAATAAATGCAATTAAACTAATGCAAGAAATAAAGATAAAATAAATGCAAGAATAAATGTGTTCCAAATGATGCAATGATGAGATTAGCAACAATCATGGCATAGATAACAAAGTAATTATGCAATTAATTCTAATCTCTCATGGACATGGCATAGGAGCGATCACTAATTCCACCTAAACTCTCTCTCGAGATGGATAGGATGTAGGCCCTCAATAAGGCTCCCAAAAGCACATAGGATCGTGACCAAAGCAAACACCTCCCACTAGGTACTAATTACTCTATGAGTTCCCTAATGAGGTACTGAATCATAGGCAATATTCCCTTTTAAAGTACTATGAATTTACTAATGGTTTTGGTCTCCTCACCTTATCAACCAATATCTCGATTAAGCTAATCAAATGTTCTATCAAAGGGTTCTAAATCTAGAAGGATATCTCTATCTCATTCTAAATTAATATACATGAAGTGTATGATGAAATGATTCAATGAACTATCCTAAATACATAATTGATTTCTCAATCTAATCATGTGTCCATGACAATTAATCACACATGTCATCATATAAATCAAGCAATAAACAATCAATGATAGAAATAACACAAAGCCCATTCAAGATTAAAATCAAATTGCATAATAACTAAATTATCCATCACCAATCATGGAGCTAATCTCACAAAGGAGATTAGCCTCTCATAGTCACAAAGAATTCAACATAGACATTAAAATCCTTACAAACCATGATCAATCTATAAAGAAATGCACAAAAATTAGAATTAGTTTCCCCCTTTGAAGTGCTTCAATGGAGATCTCCTTCTTCTTCTTGTGATCTCACTCTCCCTTGCTTCCTTGGTCACTTGAATAGTGGATTTGATGGAGGGGATCAAGTGTATATGGATGAGATGAAAGGTAGATGGAAATGGAGGGGAAAATGTGTGAAAAATGGTGTGAATTGTGTGTGGGTCTGATCCCTTCTGATCTTTACACTAAAAAAATGGGTGTTTTTACCCATTGAAACCTTCTAGAACACATTCTAATCATAAAATTGACTTCGGGCTGAGCTCATGTCGAATTCGGGTCAAGTTCGGGTTGGTGCAGCGCAGTCTCACCATTTCACAAATAACTTTCACATCTGAAATCTGATTTGGGTGATTCTTACTCTCACGCAATCCTCTCTTCGTTGGCTTTCTATGAATATAAAGAACTGACAAAAATTCTAACATTTGAAGGTGTAACAAGTCATACAAAGTAGCACAATTGTGCTGAGTAGGAACAGCTTGCGCGACGTCACCATTTTAATCATAGATTTCTCGTTTGGGCTCCGATTGAGGCGTTTCTTATACCAAAACGATCCACTTTTTTGTGGCTTTCCAACCATGTATCACACTTCTAGTTTTGAGCTCCACAAGATTATAGAAAAATTACACAAGTTGGACGTGCGTTTTTCAGCATTTTGCTTAATTTGACTCATTCTCCCTCGTTTCAACTCCGAATTAAGCTCCATTTTTTCCCAAATCTTCCTTATCGCGTCTAGAATCCATTTTTACCTGAAAATCATATGTTTAAGCTTATTCACATATATTTTCATAAAAACACAAAACACAACCAAATAACACATAAATACGGATAAAAATATACGAAAACTCACATAAAAAGATACTAAAATTTAGGTGAAAATATCACTCATCACCCGCATCCAGCGTCTTCTTCTATTGTAATGGCAACAAGTAAGTACCTAAAGGCTGTACAATTATCAACTGGAAGGAAAGATTTATTAGGGATTAATTTTTTAATGTTCATATGATTGCAGTACGAGAATAATTGCGAGATTGGGGTTTCCCTAAGCTAACCAATGCATATTCTTTGGTTGCAATTGGGGGTTCTGAATAGATGTTGAACATGTAAATTTGGTATGTCTTTGTTCTTTGATAAAAAGTAACCTTTTGGAACTCTGCTAGAGTTTGTGTGGCTCCAGATTCTGTATATTACTTAATATAATTGTGAATCTAGCTTTCATATTATAGGATCAAAGGACATCTGTGTTTGATTATTTATTTTTGGGACCAATTATTTTGCAAAACCCATGAGATTTCCTTTATCATTTATAAGTTTGAGCCTTAAGGCCAAGGGAGATGAGAGATGGGCTCCTGTAAATTTTGATATGATCTTTGCCTTAGATAAAAATAACTTTTTTTAAGTTTGCTAGAGGATTTGTGTGGCTCCAGAGTCTGAGTATTACTCAATATAATTGTGAATACAATTGTTGGAGCCAAGTAGTATTACATCCACTGTTGTCACTCTAGAGTTGTTTCTACGTAGTTTATTTTTTTGATCCTTAAACATCCGAATACATTAGAGTCCTTATTCCTTGGTAGAGATTCATGTTTAGGAACCTAACTGATCTTAGTTGGGTGAGATATGATTACTTTATTTACTTATGACTTATTGTGATCGCAGGCATGAATTTTAAACATGCACCCAAGCAAGTGGGTGGAAGGGATTGGGTGGAGAAAGGTATATAGTCGAGAAACCGTGATGCAAATACTGAGAAGGAGTCTGGAGATCCCGAAGCTGGTAATTTTCATTTTCATATACTTAAATTTATTTCCCCTTCTTATATCAATTTTCCTCGTATGAAGAACATTTAATATAAATCTTCACATATGAACAAATCATGCATATTAGAAGCGTATTTTATTTTATTGATAATTCCCACAAATTGTATTCTACTGATTTAAGACAGATGAGTGCTCAACATTAGCTATATACACAAACATGTATGTTGACAGTGTATTCAATCTTTGAAGTTATCTAGGGCTTATGGAAATATTGATATAATTGTTTTGTGGGTTTTCATGCTCACATAAAATTTGATACTTTGACATTTTCTTTTTTCAACTACTACACAGATTTTATCTTTAGAGATGAGGGAGCCATGATAATTCACTTAAATATTTATGAAGCTTGGTTGACAAAATATGAGATGGACGATGGAAGGAAAGAGCGATGCCCAAAGATGAAATTGTAAATTTTTTCGCTTGGTTGACAAAAATATGGAATGGACGATGGAAGGAAAGAGCGATGCTCAAAGAAAGAGTGAAAGATGAAATTGTAAATCATTCGCTTGAGACATCGATAGTGAAAGTTATATAAATTATATTGAGATAATGAAAGAGCACATGATATATAGTTAACGTTATATAAATTATATATTGATACAATGAAAGAGCACGTAATAGAGAAAATATATACTCCCTTCGTTCCATAATACCTTTCACACTTTCTACATTTGGACGTCCCACAATACTTTTCACAATTCATTTTTAGTAAAATACATTTACAAATATATCCTTCACCAACCCGACAATTACAAAAATACCAGCCCGTAATTAACTTTTTTTTTTGTTTGGGCATACTTAAAAGCCCTAAAACTCAATTAACTCTAATCTATACAACCTAACCCAATTATCTTAAACCTAAAACCAACTCATACCCATTTGCCTCTTGGAATATCAGATCTGCTCATTCATCTCTCTCTTGTCTTCTTGCCGTGAACAAACGCAGATCTGCTCATTCCTCTCTCTCTCTCTCTCTCTCTCTCTCTCTCTCTCTCTCTCTCTCTGTTGTCTTCTTGTCATGACATCTCCTTCACGCTTACCCTATCATCTCATTCGCGCTTATCTCAACCTCACTGCTGAACAAACCCTAGCCCCTTCTTTACCCTCTCTTCCATCGATCTAACCCTCTCTTCCTTTTAGCTCCGATCTAAATCTCTCTCAACCAAATAAGTTTTCTTCATCTGAAATTGGAGAGATGCAGCCCGGATCTGAGAAAATTTGTAGCGAGTCGGAGGTTGGGGTCAGTTCATGCCTTCGGTTGGAGACGACGATGATTTCGGACTCATGGTTGGATTCAGTTTCGGCCTCTCTCTTTCCCGATTCTAAGGCATCCGATTGTGTGGTTGAGGATTCTGAGGTGAAGGATGAGGTGTCAGATTCGTTCCCCCGTCGATCTCTTTTTTGAAAATTCCTCAAGATGTTTGATTCCGACCATGGAAAAATGGTCAAGGAGTCCAGCGTGGGTGTGGCTGGAACTGTTCATTCTCTTATGCCACAGAGTGAACAATCAAATGAAAATTTTCAACAATTCCTTTACGAGATGGTTTGTATCCTGATTCCTGCATATCGGTACATCTCTAACTTTTCATATCTCTTAAATTTATATGTTTGGGATGCCCTATGAGGCCTGTTACATATTTTTGTGCTATAATTGGCCGTGAGGCATTTATGTGTTATAGTTGGCCCTGTGAGGCATCTATGTGGCCCTGTGAGGCATAAATGTGGTTCTGTGTGATATGTAGTGGCTGATGATGCATGATTTTGAAGTTAGTTTGCCCTGTGAAGTATTTGGTGGGTAATGATGCTCAGTTTGGTTTTTTACTTGGCCCTGTGAGGCGTTTATGTGGCCCTGTGAGGCATATATGTAGGCATTTCGTGGCTGATTGTATTTGATTTAATTTGTACTTGGCCCTGTGAGGCTTTCATGCTTGATTTTATAACTATATTGATGATGTTAAATCAAGTTGGGGTTAAATGTAGGATTAAATTGGCTCTGTGACGAATCTATTCCGAGGGCTGAGACTATTGTGCTGTGATGCTCATGCTTGATAAATCTGATCCTGTGAAATCTGTATATTGAGTCACCAATAGGTTGTTTTGCCTATTTAGAAGATCATGACCCAATGACGAAGTTATTCCTAGGGCTAAGGCTCCATTGTTGTTGTCCACCACAGATGATCATACTTGATGTTCTTGAGTCACCAATAGAATTTCTCTCCTATTTAGGAGACTATGGCCCAATGACGATGTTATTATGAGGGTTAAGTATTCATTGAAGCCTTTTAGTATCTCTCTTGATACTAAAATCTTAAATAAACTTGTTCTTGTCCCTGCTATTAGGTGTTCTAAGTCACCATTAGATATTCTTATTTATTTAGGAGACTATGGATATATCTTTGATATGCAAATAATCACCAATAGGTTTAAGAAACCTTTTAGGAGACCATGCTCTGTGATGAAGTTTTTTTTCTGAGAGTAAAGTGATTATGTATTCTATGTAATTTAAGTTTTTTTTTCTTGGATTTTTTAATTTCGGTTCCTATAATTTTTATTTTTGTAATTTCTATAATTTTTTGTAATTTCTATAATTTTTTAAAATTTTAGGAATTGTTTTATTTTTGTAATTTTATTTTTGTAATTTTTGTGTAATTTTTATGTTTTTTATTCCTGCAATTTTTTTATTCTGTTTTTTGTATTTTTTTGTGATTTCCCTAATTTCTAATTTTCTTTTGTAGTTTTTATGTTTTTTTATTCCTGAAATTTTTTTATTTGTTTTTCTGTATTTTTTTGTAATTTCTTTTTTTTTTGTAATTTTTGTGTAAATTAAATAATTTCTGTATTTTTTTATTATTTCTGGATATTTTTTTAAATTTTGTTAATCTGTAAATTGTTTGGTGACTTCTGTAACTTCTTATTTTTTTTAATTTTTTGTGTAATTTATGTATTTTTTAAAAATAATTAGGATTATTTTTAATTTCTGTTTAAGTATTTTATTTTTCAAGTCTGAAAAATCTGTAAATTATGTTCTCTAAAATTTCTGATTTTTTTTTATTTCTGCTCTCTGTAAAAAAGAAAAAATTAATTTCTGGAATTATAATTATTTTTTAAAATTTTGGAATTTTTTAGGACTGATTAGGATTTGGATTAACTTTAATGATAAAGTTAATCCAAACCCTATACCCAACTGGATGGACAATTTTACCCTTGAAAAAGTACTTTGAAAAAGTCAAAAAGTAATTTTTCTTAAATAACGTGGAATAGTAAACGTGAAAGGTTTTCTGGGACGGAGGGAGTATTTTCTAAATATTGATAGTTAAAGAAATAGACAAACAATTAGCATAAAAATAAGGTATAATTGTAAGAAAAAAGATAGTGAAAGTTATATAAATTATATTGAGACAATGAAAGAGCATATATGATATATGGCTAATTATAGTGTGCACCCTAAGATAGGGTGCACCCATATACAAATATGAACATAAATATATATACAATTAAGAGCAACAATGTATATAATTTAACTGTTAGGTTTTTTAATGAAAAATTCAGTGTAAAAAAATATACAATTATTAAAAAATATGTATACATTATTGAATAAAAAGTTATACACATATGATACTAGTTTTTTTAATGAAAAACTTAGTGTGAAAAAAATATATAAATATTACGAAACACGTATACAAAATATAGAATAACATGTATACAAAATAGAATAAAAAGTTATACACATGTGGGTGCACCCTTACACCCGGATGTACCCAATATACACTCATATATATATATATATATATATATATATATATATATATATATATATATATATATATATATATATATATTTCTGCTCAATAAATATTGTAAATATTCATGATTAATAAATCATAAAACTTGAAACTGTTAGTAAATATAATTTTTTGAAAATAATTATAAATCAATATTATAATGCAGATGAATTTGTTTTATTTATATAGCACCATCAATTGTTAATATTAAATAGTACAATATTTCAAAATTAAAAATTAAGAATATGTGGTTTATTTAGTAAAAAATTATTACTATTTTAATTAATAAACTTGAAATAAAACATATACATAAATATTCTTATATCTAATAGTAATCATTAATACTATTAATTTACAAGTGCTTGCCAAAATTACAATTAATTTTTTATTCTAATTTTGCAATTAATATTTTATTTTAAATAATTTAATATGTTACATATTGTTTTATTTAATCTCTCTCATTAATAATCTTAAAATTACAATTAATATTTTATTCTAAATAATTTATAATTTAAAGTAATTAATATTTTATAATCTTGCAATTAATATTTTATTTTAAGTAATTTTTATGAAAATTTAATTTAATCTAATAAAAATATTTTTATTATGGTACATTGTTTTATTTTTTATATAGTTTTATGGAGTATATTTTAAGGCCCCTAACTAATAGAAAAATTAATTTAGGTCCCAAATTGATAGTTTACCCATCCCTTAAGTTTTGAATTGAAAAAATTCCTATTATGGCACACTGAGTTTTAATATATTTTTACATTTAAATGTTTTGGTTAAGTTATTAAATAAATAAAAAACATATATATTATTATGAAAGTAAAAGATAAAGAGAGAGATGCTCGATTATTAATAAAATTTACAAAATTTTTGTTATATAATTGTGATTAAAAAAAGTTCCTATTATTGCATATCCTTTCTTTTTTAATTGTTTTATAGTATATTTTAAGGCAGAAAAAATAATTAAAACCCAAAATTGATAATTCATTCCTTTTCATGTTTTGAATTGAAATTATTCTATTATGACATATCGCTTCCTTTTAAATTAATTTATGTTTATCTTTTAATACGAAGGTAAAAACTACATTTAATAGCAAATTAAGATGAGAAAAACAAACGAACAAATATTAATAATTTTACAATTACAATTAATATTTTATTCTAAGTCATTTATTATTTAAAGTAATCAATATTTTATAATCCTGCAATTAATATTTTATTTTAAGTGATTTTTATGAAGATTTAATTTAATTGAATAAGAATATTTCTATTATGGCACACTGTTTTATTTTTTATATAGTTTTAGGGAGTATATTTAGGCCTCTAACTTACAAAAAAATTAATTTAGGTCTAAAATTGATAGTTTATTTATTTTTAAGTTTTGAATTGAAAATATTCCTATATGACACATTGAGTTTTAATATATTTTTACATTTAATATTTTGGTTGAGTTATTCAATAAAAAAAATATTACGAAAGTAAAAGATAAAGAGAGAGATGCTCGATTATTAATAAAATTTATAACTAATAATAAGCTTAATATTTTTGTTATATAATTGTGATTAAAAAAAATCCTATTATTGCACATCGCTTCATGTTTAATTGTTTTATAGTAGTATATTTTAAGACTCTAATCGATAGAAAAAATAATTAAGACCCAAAATTGATAATTTATTCATTTTCAGGTTTTGAATTGAAAATATTTTATTATGACATATCGTTCCTTTTAAATTAATTGAATGTTCATCTTTTTAATATGAAGGTAAAAACTACATTTAATAGTAAAGTAATATGAAAAAAATAAATGATCAAGTATATATACATTTAATAATAAAATATAAAATTAGAAAAATATATTTTTAAAATAAAAATATTACACATAATAGAACCCGCGTCGAACGCGGGAGACAAAACTAGTATAATATAAATTTAGTTAAATAGTTTACTCTTCCAATTTAATAATTTATTCTTTGTAACTAGTTAAAAAATAATAATTAAGGATTGATTAAATATCAATCCAGTGCAACCTAACTTTTACCTTAGGAAACTTAAAATTACGGACACACCAAGTTATCCAATTGCCATCGAACTAGGTGTTATCCAATTGCCATCGAACTAGGGATAATTATGGATGCTCAAAGCAAGCATGTAAGATGAAAGTGTAAATCATTCGCCTATTACATCATATTGAAAATTATATAAGTTATAATTGAAATAGTGTCATATAATAATAAATATATTTTCTGAAACTAATTATTAGTGAGATGGAATTTTTGTGATATATAAATTAATTGAATAAATTTAACCGTAAATACAATATTTCAAAATTATAAATTAATAATGTATTTTTTATTTAAATAAAAAATATTAACATTTTGATTTAATAAATATAGAAGAAGACAAATATATATATATATATATATATATATATATATATATATATATATATATATATATATAAATGAGAATAAAATGACTTGACAGTGTCATATAATAATAAGTAGTATATTTTTTAAAAGGTTAATTGCATGAAAAAAATGAACTTTATTTCTATTATAAATTAATCCACACCTTTAATAAATTGCAAAATATCACTACATCTTTAAGCATTATTGCAAAATCATCAAATATATGATATAGTTCTCAAAGTTGGAGATGATTATTAAAGAGTAATTTTGAAAAAAAAGGATTCATGTGTGAACTCGATTACGATTTACAGTAAACTTACTCAAAAGCAAATGATATATTTAAAGGGATGAACAAAGTATAATATTTTTATCAATACAATTTATAACTTTATTATTTTTAATAATAATAATAGTTTTATTTTCAAAATAATATCTCAATAATCCCATGTTTTTATTGAATAAATAAAGATTCGTTGAGTTAACTGTGTCATATAATTATATATAATAAAAGTAATTATTAGTCATTATTATAATACAAATGAAACTTTTATGATATAGTAGTATCTAGCACCATTAAATTTTGAATTAAAAAAAAAGTTTGATTACTATTTTTTTCCACTCTTGCTGGAGTGCATATAACCAAATATCATATTAAAATTGTTATATAATCATGTTTGGATCGTCATAAAAAAGTCATATATTTATCACAATATTGACATAGGTTGAAAATGGTCAAATAATTTATTTTTAGATAATTATAATCATTAAATAAATCATATATCAATATAAATAATACAATAATTTTCAAATTAAGAGATTATGAATTTAATATTACCGGCTTACATGCATATTAAACTATTTTATAACTATTAATTTTTGCATTTTATTATTATTATATACGTTTAAACTGCTTTCACAGTAAAATTTGATATTTACTCCCTTTGTCGTATAGTCATTCTTCTTATTATTATTTTTTGTCCTAAAAAATTTAATGCATTTTATTTCTAATATATATATATATATATATAAACTGATTTTACAATAAAATTTGATATTTACTCCCTTTGTCGTATAGAGTCTTTCTTACTTTTTTTTTATTTGTCCCTAAATTTTTTTTAATGATTCCGTGTGTTACGCGGGTTTCGTACTAGTTTAATTATATATATAATGGATCAAATAGATGGCAAATATTATTGTACAACAGTTTTAAGGTGCAATTGGGTCAAATTTTAACCATGATCCATGATACTTATATGAATTTATGTCAAATGGATCATTATTCCCACGCTCTCTTTCGGCTTTCTTCATCCGCTCTGCCAAACGCGTTCTTCCTTTCTCTACTTTCTCTCTCTAACTCTCTCATTTCTTCCTCCGATCACTTCCCCCATCCGTCGCACTTTGCCGGACTCCGCCGCACTCCGCAACATCACTTCTTCCCCGCTTCCTTCCTCTGCCTCATCTCCCGTTTTCTTCTCTCTCCGCCTTTTCTCGGTTGCAAGTTGCGTCAGTATAGATCTGAAGATTTGCGTGAAAGAAATTCACTCCACCGCGCCGCTGATTTTCTCTTCATTGTTGATTATTACTTTTAATCGATTTTTCGTGTTCTATTTCTTCTTCCTTATCTTGTGTATTATATAAATTGACTCAATTTAAATTGAGATTAATTTTGATTATTAACAATTATTGTTGTTGTTCTTGTTAGTTACTTGCGTTGTTTTCTTATTTTAATTTTGTTTATCTTTGTTTTCCATTTTGGTAAGTATTGAATCATACCAGAAACTGGAGAAAGAGGAGAAAGAAAGAACAGGGAGAAGGAAGAAATGAAGTCCTAAATTAGTATTTCCATTTTAATTTTAGTGTATATGTTAAGTCAAATAAATGTATTACATTTGTTCTAAAGTGTATTATTAATTTTATATATGAAAATTGTATTAAACTACAATGATTTTTATACTCATATTAATAAATATGTTATTTTTAATTATTAAATTCTATTAATTTAGTCATGTACATTTTAAAAATCAAATATATTGGTTATAATTCAATAGTATATACACTTTACTTAATAAATATAGCACACTTTTTAAAAAGTTGGAATATTTATATTCAATATCCAATTTTTATATTTTAATATAAAATGTTACAAATTTACTAAGAAATACATTTATATTAGTTGATTAAAAAATATTTATATATAATTAATCAACAAAATATATGTTTAAAAAATTAACAAAATAATACAAACTTTACATCCAAAATTATAGTATATTTATTAACAACATATACACTATTACAATAAAACTAATAATACAATGAGTTGATATATCATATATTCATTATATACAAATTAATAATACATACATTTATTAACAACAACATTTATAGCAATAAAACTAATACAATTAGTCGATATATTATTTATTTTTATATACAAATTAATATTATATTTATTAATAACAACATATACATTATATCAATCAAACTAATACAATTTATCAACTATATATAAAAAATGAAAGAAATTGAAAAAAAATCGATCTTAATTCAATGAACATCGATCGATTTCAATTCACAACCACTGCCAATCTTTCTGCTATCATATCCAAATCCACAAACACTCATACTACCAATATTTCTGCTAGAATCAATCTTAATCCGTAAAAAAAAAAATCATTTCCAAATAGTAGATCTGAATTCAGTGATAGCAGATCATCGATTTCACAGCAGAACTTTTTTTCCCAACAAGAAAAAAAAAACTTCAACCACGGCGCAAAGAGCAGATTTGAAAGAATTGAAATAGAAAATAGGAACGCGAAATGGGCGGAGGAGCGAAGAGACTTGGAGGCAGCAGAAGGCGGTGTACGGCGGTGGACAATAGAGCGAAGAAACTAGGAGGCGGCAGAAGATGATGGAAGGAAAATCGCATCATGAGGTGGAAGGAGAATCGAAGGAGAATCGCATCGGTAAGAGAGAATTGGGCAGAAATAGAATAGGGAAGTGAGAGAATTTTCGCTGACCCATTTCCATATAAACATGATCCGTTTTCCAAATACGGATTCGTTTTTAAGGTGCAATGATGGTACAACAGTACTACTCCAAATAGATATGAGTTACGCACCTTAAAAACTAGTATATTTGTCAAACTTATATAGAGAAACTACTTTACAAATATATATTAAGGTGATTGAATAGAGTTATTATGAATAAACTCTTACATGGAATAAAGATGAGAAATGAGTAATTAAAAATAAGAATTATTCAAGAAACATAAAATATATTCCTTAATTTGTTCAAATCATATTAATAGTATTTTTAATAATATTGAATTTTAATTATATAAAATTATTAAATTAATTAATTACTAATTATAAATAAATTAAAAATATATTTTAATATTATTAAAATATAAATAAAAAATCTATATTGTGATACCCGAGCTTCTCACTACTCATGTGCCAATATAATTTAATTTTTGTTATGTGCATTTTATAATTATGTGATAATTGTTTTTACATTTTAATTATCTTTACATTTTATTGATACATACGTGATAAACATGGTGACAATATGTGAATATATGGGTGCATAAATATTTACGTGTATTAATTTGGATATATGAGTAAATTATTTTATGTGTATAAATACACTTTTCTTAATTATTAAGTATCACACGTATTTTAATTATTATAATAAGAATAATAATATTAAAAAAAAAAGAAAAAAAAAGTCAAAAGTGGTGGCTGCATGTTGGCAGCCAAATTTGAAAGGGTGCATGCATGGCTGATTAGCAGTCGTGAGTTTTATAAAAAAAAAAAAAAATTTGGTCAGCCACCCCTCTATATATATATATATATATATATATATATATATATATATATATATATATATATATATATATATATATATATATACACGTTAACAGAATTGAAAGCAGAAGAAGGAAAAAAAAAAGAGAGAGAGAGAGAGGAAGAAGAGAAAGAGAAGAGGGAGCGCGCCGTAACGTGCGTGTCGGAGCGAATTAGTTACAGTTCTTGACGAGGTTTATATTACTGTCGGAATCCAAGTAAGTAGAAGTTCAACTACAATGCATAAACATGTTGTTTGTGGATTATTTGTAATTAATATGTGATAATTATATTATGGATTATTGGTAATTAGTTTAATTACAATATGAATTATTTGTGATTAAATTGTTATACAAGTTGTGTATTTATGTGATTTGGAGAAAGTAGGGTTCATATTTAATAATAGTATATGTAAATTATTTGTGATAATATTGTGATACAAGTTGTGGATCCATGTGATTGGAAATATTATTATTATCCTATATAGATCTGTGTGATTGGAAACTGTTGCAAATATATTTATATGGTTTGAGAAAATATTGGTTATAAGGATCTGTGGGATCCAAGATGAAGTTGTTATTTCAGAAGTGAATTTGTATGAATTGAAATTAAGTTGTTACTTTATTATGATTAAATGTTGATATTGATATTGTAAATAGTTTATGATGCACATTTAATTGTTTGGGTGCATACCATGCATAAACATGAAAAGTGTTTTTCTCAAAATTAATAAGATACTAATGGTGTGTGCGGCCACTATATATGCATCTCTGTCAGGGTTCGGAAAAATCGTTCCCGATATTTTTATTAGGGGTTCGGAAAAATCGTCCCCACCACTTTACCAGAGTTCGGAAAAATCGTTCTCGGCACTATTTTCGGGGTTCGGAAAAATCGTCCCCATTGAGCTCTTTTGGGGTGCATATCATAAGTGTGTCGTGGGGATCCCGCAACGTGAACAGTTTTCAAAATAAACGAGATCAATTAGAAAAAATTAGGACATAGGTGATAGAGAACTAAATGCATTTTCATGCACGGACATGCATGATTTCTACTTATTGAGATTTTTATCTCACTAGTTTATGCATTGTAGGTGAGCCTGTTGATGATTGAGTTTGTGATGTGACTGTGCAAGCTGTGGAGCTCCTTCAAGTTTTGAGAGGATGTACATAGATGACGACCTGTTGGGCTAGGCCGTGAGTTTATTTTGTTTCCGTTGATGTTTTGGTTGTGTAATATAATAAGTATTGTCGCGAGTTTATCTGATTTGAGGTGGTATCAGAAACCAGTTATGTATGTTGAACTGGTGTGATTGTGTTAGTTATAAGCATATTATGTGAAAAAAAAAATATATATATATGCAGTTTTTATAATGACGATGTTTATGTAAATTAGTATTTGAAATATAAGTTATGTAAAGTGGGTCGTGTCAGAGTGGTATCAGAGCACGGTTTGGGTCCTGCAGACTGTCTATGTACATGAACTCATTCTTTGGGAGCGCAGCTTTGCAAGTAAGTGTTATTTTCCTTCTGTGTTATTATGTGTTTTATAAATTATATTGGTCATGGGGTGCAGGAAGCGTAATTATTAGACAATATGGTAAGGGATACAAGTGAAAGTTCTGAAGGGGATAGGACTGCTAAGCAAGCAGCACTTACTGAAGGGAATAATCGTGATGCGGTGATTACTCGACTAATGGAACTGGTTGAGCGCCAGTCCCAACAGATACAACAACTAATTCAGCAGAGAGATATGAGTGGACAACCAGAGGGTAATGCAAACCAAGATAGACGTCATGCAGAACGTGTGGAAATGGTTTGTGAGAGGTTTCGAAAGTTGAACCCTCCAATATTTGAGGACGCAGCAGACCCCACAGATGCAGAGGATTGGTTACGCACGGTGGAAAACATGTTTCAATACAGTAGAATTCCAGATGGAGATAGGGTGCTATGTGCTTCTTTCATATTACGAGGAAGTGCAGGCCACTGGTGGGATACGATTAAAAGTATCGAGGATGTCACGACTATGACATGGGAAAGGTTCAAGGGGCTTTTCAGAAACAAGTACTTTACGGCACCAGTGAGAGCCATGAAGATGAACGAGTTCATACAGTTGAGGCAAGGTGGCATGTCAGTCACAGATTACCTTCGTAAGTTTGAGCAGTTGTCGAGATTTGCTGAACATATGGTTAGTACGGAGGCACTGAAAGTAGAGAGATTTGTGGAAGGCTTAAGGCCTGAACTTTATAGAGATGTGAGTATAGCGGGACTGCATGGAGAAACATACTCAAAAGTTGCAGAAAGGGCTCAAATTGCTGAGCAAGCGGAAACGAGGATCAGACAAGCGCAAGCTATCAGACGTCAATTTCAACAGAAACCAATACAGCAGTTTGGGAGAGTTGATAAGAGGCCGATGTCATTTCAGAGGCCGAATTCAAATGTTCAAGTGGAGCAAGGACAGAGACGAGGAGAACCCAACAAGCGTCCTAAATTTGATCAGGTTAAAGTGCCACCGGCGCCGCCACTACTTATATGTCCTAATTGTCTTAGATCACATGGTGGGGAGTGTCAAATTCCTCCGAGAACGTGTTACACATGCGGGGAGAAAGGACATGTGACTACTACTTGTCCTAAGAAAGGGAAGCAGACACAGCATGGAAGAGCTCCAGCTAGGGTGTATACTTTGACGCGAGAGGAGGCAGACGCGAATCCCTCAGTTGTCACTGGTAAGTTCTCTATTTTTGGCACTTATACATATGTGCTATTTGATTCTGGAGCAACACATTCCTTTGTATCCACTGAGTATGTGAAAAAGTTGGGTGGAACACCTAACTTGATAGGAGCTAATTATGAGGTGATAATACCTTCTGGTGAGTCAAAGCAAACTAATCAACTTCTTCGTGGTTGTGTTATTCCTATTGAAGAAAGAAGACTCCTCGCTAATTTGATTGTGTTAAGTATGAATGATTATGATATCATATTGGGCATGGATTGGTTGTCAAAATACGGTGCTACAATAGATTGTCAGAAGAAGAGTATCACTTTTCAGCCAGTGAAAGGTGAACCGTTCACTTTTGTTGGAATCAAGAAAGGCTTTAGATTTCCGATGATATCAGCAGCAAAAGCACAGCGGTTGTTGGAAAGTGGTTGTGAGGTGTATCTGGTAAGTGTAATGAATGTTGAGGGGCAGCAATGTCCAGTTCTTGATAATGTACCAGTAGTTCAGGAATATCTGGAGGTATTTCCAGATGATCTTCCAGGTTTGCCACCAGACCGAGAAATAGAGTTTGTTATTGAGTTACAACCAGGAACTGCTCCTATATCTAAAGCGCTATACAGAATGGCACCAGCTGAACTGAAGGAATTGAAGATACAGTTACAAGAGTTGCTAGACAAAGGATTCATCCAACCTAGTTTCTCTCCTTGGGAGCACCAGTTCTGTTTGTTCGAAAGAAGGATGGCACATTGAGGATGTGCATTGATTATCGGGATCTCAACAAAGTTACGGTGAAGAATAAATATCCATTGCCTCGCATTGATGATCTGTTTGATCAGTTACAGGGTGCAGCTATCTTTTCGAAGATTTATTTGCGGTCGGGGTATCATCAGTTGAAGATAAAGAAAGAGGATATTCCAAAGACTGCATTCAGTACAAGGTACGGGCACTATGAGTTCTTAGTGATGCCGTTTTGATTAACAAATGCTCCTGCAGCATTTATGGATTTGATGAATAGAGTATTTCAGGAATTTCTCGATAAATTTGTGATTGTGTTTATCGATGATATTCTAATTTACTCTAAGAATAAGAAAGATCATGCACTGCACTTGAGAAAGGTGTTAGAGATTCTGAAGGAGAGGCAGTTGTATGCGAAGTTCAAGAAGTGTGAGTTTTGGTTAGACCAAGTTGTTTTCTTGGGGCACGTGGTATCGGGAGAAGGAATTTCTGTGGATCCAGGTAAAGTTAAAGCAATCCATGATTGGCCACAACCCTCAAATCCCACTGAGGTTCGTAGCTTTCTTGGATTGGCGGGATATTATCGAAGGTTTGTTGAAGGATTTTCTAAGATTGCTTCACCATTAACACAGTTGACCAGGAAGAATGTGAAGTTCACATGGACGGAGGAATGTGAACAAAGTTTCCAAGAATTGAAGGGACGATTGACATCAGCACTTATCTTAACTATTCCTACGGAGACAGGAAACTTCAAGGTTTACAGTGATGCTTCAAAGAATGGTCTTGGGTGTGTATTGATGCAAAATGGGAAAGTGATAGCGTATGCATCCAGACAGTTAAGGGAGTATGAGAAAAATTATCCAACTCATGATTTAGAATTAGCTGCAGTGGTGTTTGCACTCAAGATATGGAGACATTATCTGTATGGGGAACGATGTGAAATCTATACTGATCATAAGAGTTTGAAGTACTTTTTCACTCAGAAAGAGTTGAATATGAGGCAAAGAAGATGGTTGGAATTGGTGAAGGATTACGACTGTGTTATCAATTATCATCCAGGAAAAGCCAATGTGGTTGCTGATGCATTGAGCCGAAAGGCAATACAGAGTGTAGCTGCTATGATCGTAAATCAGAAACCAGAGTTGCTTGATTTACAAAGGATGGGTGTGGAGATCATTCAGGAAGGATCGTTGGATGCAAGGATGGCAGCTCTGACACTTCGACCAACTTTGATGGATAAGATTCGACAGAGCCAACAGGAGGATAAGTTGTTTGACAAAATAAAGAATGATATCAGCTCTGGAAAGTCTTCTGACTTCTAATTAGGAGATGATGGCGTGATTCGTTATGGAGGTCGATTGTGTCTACCTGAAGTGGATGACATTCGGAAAGAAGTGATGGCAGAAGCTCATTCAACACTCTACTCTGTGCATCCAGGAGCTACTAAGATGTATAGAGATTTGAAGGCACATTATTGGTGGCCAGGGATGAAAAAAGATGTTGCTCGATATGTGGAACAATGTTTGACGTGTCAGCAAGTCAAAGCCGAGCATCAGAGACCAGCAGGAACTTTGCAGCCTTTATTTATTCCAGAATGGAAGTGGGAGAATATCACGATGGATTTTGTTATCGGGCTACCGAAGACAGTGAAAGGTCACGATGCTATTTGGGTTATTGTGGATCGATTGACTAAGTCAGCTCATTTTCTTCCTATTAGCTCTACGTATTCTATGGATCGTTATGCCCAACTATATATACAAGAGATTGTCAGACTCCATGGAGTACCACTTTCCATTGTGTCAGACAGAGATACGAGATTCTTGTCTGCTTTCTGGAAGAGTTTACATAAGGCATTGGGGACACAGTTGTCTTTCAGCACAGCATTCCATCCACAGACAGATGGTCAATCAGAGCGTACAATACAAATCTTGGAGGATATGCTTAGAGCGTGTGTGTTTGCCTTTGATAGAATTCTCATACAATAACAGTTATCAGTCTACTATCGGGATGGCTCCATATGAAGCATTGTATGGGAGGAAGTGTAGATCTCCAGTTCATTGGGATGAAGTTGAAGAGAGGAAACTTTTGGGTCCAGATTTGATTCGTGAAATGTCAGAAGCTCTTACCCGTATACGAGAGAAGATGAAAGTTGCTCAAAATCGGCAAAAGAGTTATGCAGACAAACGGAGGAGAGAATTGGAATTTGAAGTGGGTGATCAGGTATTTCTGAAAGTATCTCCAATGAAGGGGATAAGGCGGTTTGGAAAGAAAGGGAAACTCAGTCCAAGATATGTTGGTCCGTTCACTATCATTGAGAGAGTTGGCAATGTTGCCTATAAATTGGAGTTACCAGCATCGATGTCTAGAGTACATGACGTGTTTCATGTATCTGTGTTGAGGAAATATGTTCCAAATCCATCTCATGTTCTCAGGCAGGAACCAGTTGAGTTGAAAGAAAATTTGAGTTATGAGGAGATACCAGTTGAGATCTTGTGGCGAGAAGTGAAGAAGCTCAGAAATAAAGAAATACCATTAGTAAAGGTATTATGGAGGAACCAGTTAGTTGAAGAAGCCACTTGGGAAAGAGAGGATGAGATGATGGCTAAATACCCAGACCTCTTCAGATAAGTAAATTTCGAGGACGAAATTTTTATAAGGTGGGAAGGATGTGATACCCGAGCTTCTCACTACTCATGTGCCAATATAATTTAATTTTTGTTATGTGCATTTTATAATTATGTGATAATTGTTTTTACATTTTAATTATCTTTACATTTTATTGATACATACGTGATAAACATGGTGACAATATGTGAATATATGAGTGCATAAATATTTACGTGTATTAATTTGGATATATGAGTAAATTATTTTATGTGTATAAATACACTTTTCTTAATTATTAAGTATCACACGTATTTTAATTATTATAATAAGAATAATAATATTAAAAAAAAAAGAAAAAAAAGTCAAAAGTGGTGGCTGCATGTTGGCAGCCAAATTTGAAAGGGTGCATGCATGGCTGATTAGCAGCCGTGAGTTTTATAAAAAAAAAAAAATTTTTGGTCAGCCACCCCTCTATATATATATATATATATATATATATATATATATATATATATATATATATATATATATATATATATATATATATATATATATATATATATATATATATATATACACGTTAACAGAATTGAAAGCAGAAGAAGGAAAAAAAAGAGAGAGAGAGAGAGGAAGAAGAAAAAGAGAAGAGGGAGCGCGCCGTAACGTGCGTGTCGGAGCGAATTAGTTACAGTTCTTTACGGGGTTTATATTACTGTCGGAATCCAAGTAAGTAGAAGTTCAACTACAATGCATAAACATGTTGTTTGTGGATTATTTGTAATTAATATGTGATAATTATATTATGGATTATTGGTAATTAGTTTAATTACAATATGAATTATTTGTGATTAAATTGTTATACAAGCTGTGTATTTATGTGATTTGGAGAAAGTAGGGTTCATATTTAATAATAGTATATGTAAATTATTTGTGATAATATTGTGATACAAGTTGTGGATCCATGTGATTGGAAATATTATTATTATCCTATATAGATCTGTGTGATTGGAAACTGTTGCAAATATATTTATATGGTTTGAGAAAATATTGGTTATTAGGATCTGTGGGATCCAAGATGAAGTTGTTATTTCAGAAGTGAATTTGTATGAATTGAAATTAAGTTGTTACTTTATTATGATTAAATGTTGATATTGATATTGTAAATAGTTTATGATGCACATTTAATTGTTTGGGTGCATACCATGCATAAACATGAAAAGTGTTTTTCTCAAAATTAATAAGATACTAATGGTGTGTGCGGCCACTATATATGCATCTCTGTCAGGGTTCGGAAAAATCGTTCCCGATATTTTTATTAGGGGTTCGGAAAAATCGTCCCCACCACTTTACCAGAGTTCGGAAAAATCGTTCTCGGTACTATTTTCGGGGTTCGGAAAAATCATCCCCATTGAGCTCTTTTGGGGTGCATATCATAAGTGTGTCGTGGGGATCCCGCAACGTGAACAGTTTTCAAAATAAACGAGATCAATTAGAAAAAATTAGGACATAGGTGATAGAGAACTAAATGCATTTTCATGCACGGACATGCATGATTTCTACTTATTGAGATTTTTATCTCACTAGTTTATGCATTGTAGGTGAGCCTGTTGATGATTGAGTTTGTGATGTGACTGTGCAAGCTGTGGAGCTCCTTCAAGTTTTGAGAGGATGTACATAGATGACGACCTGTTGGGCTAGGCCGTGGGTTTATTTTGTTTCCGTTGATGTTTTGGTTGTGTAATATAATAAGTATTGTCGCGAGTTTATCTGATTTGAGGTGGTATCAGAAACCAGTTATGTATGTTGAACTGGTGTGATTGTGTTAGTTATAAGCATATTATGTGAAAAAAAAATATATATGCAGTTTTTATAATGACGATGTTTATGTAAATTAGTATTTGAAATATAAGTTATGTAAAGTGGGTCGTGTCATATATATTAAAAAAAAATACTACATCCGTCCGCCATAAAGTGATCTAATTATTTTTTGCACGTGGATTAAGAAGTATTATTATTTAATATGTAGTGGGTAATTGTATTAGTGGGCGGATGAACTCCATATTTTAATTGTATTAATGGGTGAGTGTGGATCACATGTGTGTAAAAAAGGAAATGAGACCCTTAGGCCTTGGGGACGAACACCCAAAATGAAAAAATGAGACTCTTTAGAGCGGACAGAAGGAGTAATTTAATCTCAATGAAGATTTTATATGTTTTAATAATTATATAATTAAAAAAATATTAAACTATAAATTTAATATATTATTAAAATATAAATAAAAATTTATATAAATATTAAAAAATATTAAACTTACAAAAAAAATTATAATTTATGTTTACATGTATATATATCCAATTTAATCAATTAATATTATTTTTTTATAAATAATTTAGTATTTTTATTTTGAATAAATATTAAATTAATTATATAAATTTTTATTAATTTTTTAAGAATTTAATTTAATTTTATATTTTTTTAATGAGATGAGTATATATAAATATATGAATTTTTTTATTTAAATTTTAAATAATTTCATATATTTTTATTAAATAGTTTAATACCAATACTTTTAATTAATATTAAATATTAAGCTGAAAAATATTACTTTATTTATAATTTTTGTAATTATATACATAATGTGGTATAAATTAAAAAATATTATTTACAATTTTTTATACCCCCTCCGTCCCATAAACAAATTCACACTTTCTAATTATGTCTGTCTCATAAACAAGTTCACACCCCCCAAATAAGGAAATACACACAAATCAATAACCCCACAATACACTTTAATTTCAAAATTGTCACCCTTTTACATCTCACAAAACTTACTTTATAATTTATTTATTACCTAAAAATATCAAACTACCCCCAAAAAGTAATTTTTTCTTAAACTCCGTATCTACAGTAACTGTGAACTTCTTTATGAGACGGAGAGAGTATATCTTATGCTACATAGATTTGGAAAAAGAAAAAAAAATTGATTCCAAATGGCATGCAATAGGTAATATTTTTAAGGAATGGTGATTTCATATGGAATCGGTATTCCTATTCTTTGAACATACCAATCGTGACATTAAGAATGGTGATTTCATTCCTAATACATTCCTAATCGATTCTGATATACTAATCATGCCGTTAAGATACTTTATTTATTAATGTGGTGTTTTTAGGTAATAAATAAAATATAAAATATGTTATATGTAAAACGAAGGAAAGATGTTTTTGAAATTAATATTTACTCTTAAGTGAGTAACTTTTAAGGTTATTGGATAAAATTTTGTTTAATTTTTTTAGGTGTGAAAATTATTGTGTAACAAACAAATGAGTAAAGTGTGAGAGTATCAGTTTTAAAAGATACAATAATTCACTTTTCTTATAGGTTTCAATTTGTATTTTTATTAATGGAGTTAGAAGATTAGATAAACCCATATATTTATGTGCAAACTCCTTTAGTGTGCAAACTTTTTTATTTTTTAGCAATTTCTTAAAGCTCATTCAATAATATTAACTTAGAACTAAAGATGTTATATATATTTTTTATGTTATCATTAGGAGATTCAATTTTTTTATTAAAATATTATTATTTCTTATCTATTTCGCATAACTCATTGTGTTTACCTAATTAAAAAGCAAATGAAACACGATTTTAGACTGAGGGATTTCTCATATCCCACGAACCGATTTATGTTAGTTCAAACGGAGTTTGGCTTAAACATTACATCTACAGCATTTTCTTAATCAATTTTAGCAAAGAAAAAAGAAGATGAGGGCGAAACCACCTTTTTGCAGCAAAGAAGAAAGTTTCAAAATAGTTTGGAAAAATGATTGCAAATTTGGATTGATTGAATTTACGGTGAGGGAAATTTCAGAATTCTTTTGTATACGAAGAAAACAGTAATCGTGATAACCCTTGCTTTAACTCCAATACATAGTTGAATGGTATATACGCAAAACTGATACCGTAATCTTTGGTTGAAGCCATTGTTGGAGAAATAAATTTGTGACACCTTGTATGGCATATAACTTGGTTTATTGTTGCTCATAGCAAGGGGAATAATATTGAAAGGTAAGCAATCAATGAGTGGAGAGCAGGTTAGAATTGTGAAGAGAAGCAGATACTAGATTTGTTGAGAAGTTTTGGACCCCTGACATTCTTACATTTATTAGCAGTAAAGTTGGGTTGGAATATGTTACTCTTATTTACAATTGAGTAGTTGATGTTTGGTAGCCCAAAAAACGAAGAATTCAACTCAGAACAAATAAATTGGCCAGATCAGGTATTTTCTTTTCAACATGGAAGAAATGAACAATCTTCTTGCTGCTAGAGAAACTCTAAAGACCACCATTGAGAAATCAAGGAATATAGCCTTTTCAGTTAATGAAAGTGGCTCGAGACTGAATGCAACACGCCACAATTTGACGCATTTGCAAGCTGCTATAAAAGACATGGCCTGTAAGTGTGCAGTTTATGAGATTAGAGATGGCATTAACCGAGCCATTGGCCCTGCCTCTGCTATTTTGAAGGTTTTGGACCTAGTTCACGAGCTGCACAAGTCACTAGAAACTCATCCGCGTACTGTTGGAATATTCACTTATCTTACCGATGTCAAACGCCTCCTGGGGGCGCTAAAGCTTCTTTCTCGAAGTTGCAGATTGGTGATCATGTGGCTTGAAGACGTGGTGCAAATTCTGAAAAACAATGACAATCGGCGCCTTCTCCGTGCATCCGAGGTTCTGAAGTTACTGGTGGAACTGCAATCATTTTCCCACCATGGATGGGTCTTATCTTCTGCATTCAACAATCTAGAGTGCGAATATAAGCGTCTCTTGACAGAGAACGATTTCTCACATCAAAGTTGGCCTTCTCAAGAATTGCAAGGCATCACTGAGGTAATGGCTGCCAACAATCGGCTTGAAAAATGTGTATGCATTCATGCAGAAGCTCGGATTGCGAAAGCCCGTGCTAATCTACAAGCCCTGAACCTGGATTACTTGGATATTCAGTCATCTGAAATCGAGAGTGTTCAAAATATTGAGGCATACTTGTGCCAGTGGGATGAGCACATGGAGTTTGCTGTGAGGAATTTGCTCCGGAGAGAGTACAGACTTTGCAGTATGGTCTATCAGAAATTTGAATCAAATGTATGGATGAGTTGTTTTGCCAAGATTGCAACGCAATGTGGATTTCTTGATATCTTTGATTTTGGCAACTCAGTGTGCAAATGCAGGAAAGAAGCAATCAAGCTCTTGAGTTTGCTCAAAGTCTTCTCCACACTGAACAAACTGAGATTAGAATTCAACGAGATGTTCGACGAGAAATTTTGTATAAAAATTCAAAAGCAGACAAGAGGTCTTGTAAAGAAAGTTGTCGATGGGGCTTGTGAGGTTTTCTGCCAACTCCTGGGGCAAGTGGAATTGCAAAGGGAGTCTAATCCACCACCTGATGGCAATGTTCCGGGGCTTGTCTGTTTCGTTACTCAGTACTGCAATCAACTTCTTGAAGATGACAACAGACCATTACTCACCAGAGTTCTTGAGATATACCAAGTATGGAACCAAGTAAAATTTGAAGATGGTGTTCTCCCGAATGAAATTCACAGAATAATGAAAGCATTAGAGATCAACTTGGAGACGTGGGCTCAAGGCTACAACGACAGGGCCCTTTCCTACATTTTTATGATGAATAGCCATTGGTATTTGTGCAACAGCACAAGAGGAACCAAACTTGGAGATTTAATGGGGGACTCTTGGTTGTGCGCATACGAAGAATCTGCAAAGTATTATCAAGGGCTGTACATCCGAGAGAGTTGGGAAAAGCTACTGGTATTTCTGCGTGAAGAGGGCCTAATCTTGTTCCCTGGAGGAAGAGCCATTGACCGAATTCTAGTGAAGAAGAGGATGGATGGGTTCTATGAAGCCTTTGATGATATGTATGAGAAGCAATCCAAATGGATATTATATGATAAAGCATTGAAATGGAAGACATGTCAGCTGATAGTTGAGATTATTGTTCCACCTTTTAAGAGCTACCTGCAAAGATTTATGCATAAGAGTGAGATGCGAAGCCATGTCAAGTACACAGCTGAGAGCTTGGAAAATTTGATCGGATCATTGTTCCAACCGAAGATAGGCAAGTATGGTAGCACCAAATGCTCGGATATGATTGGCATAAAGAATGCTACTGCTATGAAACCATTCTCTTTTACCCCTGCTGCTGCATAATTTTTCGTTAAATGGAAGATTATACTACTTGCTATGTCAATCAATATGCATCCACTAGTATTACATAACATCTCATTAGTCTCTTCCGACCACTAGTAAATCAATTGTCATAATGTTTGCACTTTCAAAGCAACAGCACCAGCATTTCTCTCTCCATAGTATGTTGCCAAATGCATTGAGAAGCAGTGGTCGGAAGAGACTTCCGACTATAGATATTATTAGATAGTAGAATGCATAGGCAATCTCCTTTACTCATAGTTATCGGTTACAAATTCTCATCAGCAAAAACGGTTGCAATTCTTCAGCACCTCTAATATCTACACAATTATTTTGCCAAAAGCCTATAACCCATCTGTTAATACAGAATACTACACTATAGTAAGATTTTTGACAGCTAAATACGAATCACAGTAAAAAAAAGAAAGGAAAAAAAAAAACTATACCAAACATACATACCTTAGGGACCGTCCCCAAGGAAGTGATGGTCAAACCGTATATATAGGAGTGGAGTGTAGCCGCCAGGTTTTGATAACAAACAGATCTTCTTAAATTTATCAATTGCCTCATTACTAGGTGTACTTGTGAATTTGTGCAACGCACAAACTAAAGTGATGAATAGTACCTTTCGAGTTTGTGTGGTTCTTGATGTGGGTTCCTTGGTCACTGTACAGGAATGACCAGTTAAGAGTAATTGTCCCTTAAGCTCTCTGATTTCCATTCAGTCAGCACAAATTACACCACGAACTTGTGCTTCATGTCATGGATTCGAGGGGGCTAGTAATTGACGCTGCAAGCCTGCAGGTAACAGTACACATCATCCTCTCCCACCCCAACTCTCCAATACACATTTTATTGTCATCTTTGGAACGAGCGAGAACTAATCCCTCTGATTCAGTTGGCATGTCAACAAATGATCATTGCTACCTCTTACAGCAAGGAAAACTTGTTTTCATCGGGACATTATAATCTTCATTATCGCTTTAAGTTTTAATCATACCAATATCTCAATTTGCCGACATTCAAGCCAAGCCTAATCCTCCACCTCGTCTCTCCTGAATCGATTATGGTCAGATTTCCTTTTGCTTACTTTTGAATAAAAAGCCGAAAGTTTCCTATTCCCAACAACTCCAGTTCTAATTGGTCTACCCCTTCTCAAGACCAAGTTCATTAGACTTTAATGGGTGCTTTTCAATCAACAGGTTCTTTCTATATGCCTCCCTTAGAACTACAGTTTGTGTTTTTATCTTATTCGACACATAAAACAACCCTGGGAAATGCACCAGAGCCTTCTTAATCCTCACGCGTTGAAACCCCCAAAACTCTCCCAAACAGAACACATTCTCCCTCTCCGTTTTCTTCGACACTAGCAAACATAGCAACTCATGGATAACCCCTACCGTCCATTTCTCAGCCTGATCGCCATTTGGCGCTAAATAGAAGGCATTCTCATAAGGCGAAATGTAGGGTAAATACTGCCATTTTTGCACCCATTCTTTCAGCCTCTTCTCCAAATCAAATCCTCTTGGTAAACTCATTAGAAACTCAATCCTTCCTCCCCCTCCCTTCTCCTCTTCTCCATGATTTCCGACACTGCTAAATCATACCTCCAGGAAACCAACTCCAAGCCAAAAACAACATTCCCACCTGAATCCTGGAAACCCATATCACAAATTTGAAAATACTCTGGAAATTCAGGCAACAATGTCAATACATAATCATGAGGCAAACCTAAATCGTACTTAAGCATATCTATCAGATATAGTGGAAGCTTTCCAGCTCCAGAGAGCATCAAAAGCTTGGCAAGAGTAACAAAACTTCATCATTGTGGAGGGAGAGGGCTCTAGGGGTGAGTTTAACGTGGGGCAAGGGATTCGTTATATTTGGAGGTAGGAAGATTTTGAAAATTAAAGGGTAACTTTGGATGAATCTCTCAGCAGCGGCGGGAAGATTTAGCTGGGGTTTTAAAGGAGAGATGGCGAAGAGTGGTAGAATTTGGGAGGGGTGGGAGAGAATGAGAGTTTTCAGAGAGAGTAACTGTTTAAGATAATTTTCCCTCCCAACGGCAGTATCGAGATAGGGATCACGGACCCATTTGACTTTGGCACTTACGAAGGTGCGGATTTGGTGGTGAGAGAGGCGGATGTGGGGGCATACGACGGTCGCGAAGCGGAGAAGTGGATGCATGCCGCAGGTTAGCGTGTCGTCTTAGGGGCGGCCCGCACCAGTCCGTTTCACTTGTGTAACTTACTGAAACTTTTGTGGGCGTAGTTGGAAATAATGAAAATTTGAAGGGGCAAAGTGGTATTTAAACGTTCCGAAACATTTTGGAAAGTGGATAAACAGATGGGCAAAGGGTCTGTTACACCCCTCTTATCCCAAGGGATCAAATAAGCCCCTCATTTATTTTTTTATTCATCCAAACCCTTCTTCTATTATAATTGGGTCAAATAGGCTCATCTTCTTCTAAATATAAAACAAAAAGGCATTGCCGTTAGAAATTAAGATAACGACTGTTATCTACCATTTTCCACTCATCTCAAGATTTTCCTCTAATTCATTTGGCTTTGGGTTTACGGTTTAAATATCAATCTTATAAAAAAATAGTGAATTTCGCATTAAATATTGTACAAGCAAACTGCTTCATAACATTGGGGATGCGGAGGAAGCCTTCCTTCGAATGGAGAAGTCATGAACCTCAATACTTAATGCTTGTGAACATCATACAAATTCATTAAAGCATTTCCAACACACTATCCTTCTCACAAGCATTTCCATTACACTAACCTTCTCACAACCACAAGTTATACAAGTCCCCAAGAATCCCACTACCACTGCATCATTCTGCATATACCAACAGATGCCTTCAGAGCATCTGAGAAAGTGATCTCATCGGGCCATAAATGTAAACCACCCTTATCAATTCTATGAACAACGTCAACGACTCCTTGAACTCACTAATCTGCGAATACCCATCGATCAACATTATAAGAAATTATGTTTTTATCAGTCATTTCATCGAACATATTGCGCGCAAGCTCTAAATCGTCACATTCAACACACATACTGATAACTCGTAACTTGGTTTTGCAGATATACGTGATGCTGGAAATTTGACCGGAGAAATGCTCAAGATTTCAGATCATACCAATCAGTACACCTCCTGAAGAGCTTCACAAACAAATTGTAGTCGGTTTGCGATCAACTACGTCAAGAACAAGGAGATTTCTATTGAATTTTTCTTAGACTGATAGTGTAGTTAATCTTGAGGCTTGCATGTCTCTAAAAAGAAGAGGAACTTGAGTAGAGATTCACATCAACGACAGCTCTTAAATAAACAAGATAGAATTGGGATGAAGATAAAATGAGCGGACGACATTATCTTATCTTATTTTCTAACAACAATGCTCTCATGTTTCATATATAAAAGGAGAGGGCCTCTTTGATCTAATTATAATAGGAGAAGGGTTTGGATGAATAAAAAAATTAGTGAGAGACTTATTTGATCATTTAAAATAAGTTGAGGGGTCTGATTGACCCTTTGCCTTAACAGATTGAGCAGCGAGGCTTAGCAGAGCGGAGCAGAAACCCCTGTTAACTTCCCAACACTCCGACACTAGAGCTTTATTCCTTCTTCTGCTTCGACAAAATCATCTGCTCCTGCAGTTTTGGCTTAACCATACTACGTTTTGTATTTGTAAGAATGGATGTTCGAGGAATATTTACAAGGTGAATTGCTTCAAGTTCTATTTTCGCTATGTCGAAATCTCAGAATTGCCACTTTTCATTAGTTGAACATTTGTTTTCTTTGCGAAGAAACTTATTTGGTTCGTGTGTACTTCCAATAAATGTATTCTCATGTCTATTGCAACATATTGATTTCTCTGTGCAGTAAAGTTGATTAATAAGCTTTCTGTACGTAAAGTTTGATGGGCAAGGGGGGATATATGTGGTGTCAATTAGCAATAAGATGCTAGTATGTGTAAAAATTGGGAAACTAGTTTCTTATAATATGAGCAAAGACATTTATTGATCTTTTAATGAGGATAAAAAAAACCTGAATTTTTTCGGATCGATTCTTTATGTGGGATGCATCATTGTTGTCAATGGTCAAATACTTGGTAAATTATCGCTGTTCCATTATTCAATGATTGTTGTTAATAACTTGGTGCTCTTACCGTGATCATTTTTGTGTAAATTACTACATTTCTTCTTTGTTGTAATAAGGCACTATGGAGAAAACAGGGTTTAATTGTTTGCAAAGGAAGAGATGTGGACATCTTCTGATGTCATGTGGAGACCCAGAATTGAATATTCTATTATGGCACAACCCAGAGGACCAAAGTGTAGAAAACGTATGGAAAAGTTTAGATATTGTGGAAGAAGAAGACCAGGTGCTCACTTGTTTCACTCATTGATGGGGAAGAGAAATCAAGGAGTTCTTTTTCTAGCATTAACAAGAGGTGTTAGTAGTATTCCATGCTGTTTTTAGTGTAACTTTACTGCAATATGTTGCTGAAAACTCAAATGCTTCCAGTTGTTTCACAGATGATGAGACTATTGCAAGATTTTGTCGAAGTAACTCCTTGGCATCAAATTTGTTCTTAAGTGTTTGCCAGAATTCCACTATTAGAAAGGTTTCACACTTATCTGAGGCATTTCCAATAATAGACCAGGTTTCTGTAGAGCCTTGGCTGTTGCAACCACCTCTTGTTTCTAGCCCCTTTGCAGAAATATATATTTCAAGTGATAGTCGTAATAAAAGAGAGATGTCAAAGTATGGTGATATTCAGAAGTCAAAAATCTCGAATCAATTTAAAAACTGTGAGGATTTTAACCACAAGTCTAATAATGATATGAACTCCGATTATGATTCTTTATTAACTAAGCATCTGGTTGAGGAGCCTTGGATTTTTGAATCATCTACCTCTATGGTCAACTCTACCGTCAACACAGTTTCAGGCTTTGTCAGGAATGAGTCTGATAAATATGATGTCACACAATCAGCACTCAATGGACAGAATCACCCCCCATCTGAGAACCTGCTGCATGAGGAAGAAAGCTTTGTAATGAATAATCAAGAATCTGTTTCCACTGTTATATTGATCAATTCTTCCATATGTACCATCCAAAGGATTGCCATTCTGGAAAATGGTAAACTGGTTGAATTGTTATTGGAGCCTGTGAAAACCAATGTACAGTGTGGAAGTGTATATCTAGGAGTAGTGACAAAGCTAGTTCCACACATGGGTGGTGCATTTGTAAATATTGGCAGTCCTAGGCCATCTTTCATGGATAAAAGCCCAACAGGGAACCATTTGTATTACATTCATTTCATGGCCCTATGAAGGAAATAGAGTTCCGTGGCTCATTAATTGATAAACCTGTAGAGCGGTTGGAAATTCCTGAAACTGGAGCCTTATCTGATGGAGTTGAAGAGACAGACGGGGTGGAATACGACCAAAGTGAAGATGAATTCATAAATGAGGAGTTTGATGGTCATGAGAATCGTATCAATTTTGATATTTTAGATGTCATTAATCAAAATTTAAATGGTGGTGTTGTTGGACATGAACTTGAGGTTGATACAGAGAAATTCTCATATAAGCTAAACGGTGAGATAGACCAACTGCAGACTAGAAGCCAACACCAGGATGCCAGTGATAAGGTTATTGGCAGAGAAGAGAATAAATGGGAACATGTTAAAAAGGGATCTAAGATAATTGTACAAGTTGTTAAGGAAGGATTGGGTACAAAAGGCCCCACATTGACTGCTTATCCAAAGCTTAAAAGCAGATTCTGGGTATCTAATTTTTGGTGACCTTGACTTCTTCAATTTATGCTCCAAGATGTATTTTTTCAAGCTAATATTCTTATTGTCCCTAATACTGCAGATTCTGATGACTTGCTGCAATACAATAGGAATTTCGAAAAAAATATCTGGTGTTGAGCAAACACGATTACGAGTTATAGCAAAAACTTTGCAACCACCTGGATTTGGGCTCACTGTAAGGACAGTTGCTTCCGGCCATTCATTGGAAGAACTGCAAAGAGATTTGGATGGTCTCCTATCAACATGGAAAAGTGTAATGGACCATGCAAAGTCTGCAGCTCTTGCTGCTGATGAAGGTGTTGATGGAGCTATTCCTATTATGTTGCATAGAGCGATATACCAAACACTTTCTGTCGTGCAAGATTATTTTAATAAGACGGTGACTGCCTCAACCTTAGTCTGTGGGTGATATTCTCATGTTCTATACTAAATTTATTGTTTTGCTTTATTATTTTTTGTTTGTCTCATAGGTAAAAAATAAGCTATTTATGTTGGCTAATTTTCAGGTGGCGAGCATGGTAGTTGATTCTCCTAGGACATATCATGAGGTACGAGAGCCAGTAGTCATCACCAAAATATTTAGAATCTCTCATTTCTTGGATAGAGCTATCACGCGCACTAGAGAAAATAAAAATCAATTAATTCGAAACTTGGTACTCTACGGGCCTGGTAATTAGCTCCACATGAATAATTTACTTAAAATTTCATTGGAAATATTATTGGAACACTTCCAATGAGTGACTGACTTGTGAATTTAAAAGGATGGGTGTATGATCTTTTAGCAAAAAATCAAAGTCTGTGCCATCTGAAATGATTATGTTTTAGCATGCGATCATCAGAAAAAACTGAGAGGAAAAGGATAATTATAATAAATATTTTTGTAAAAATAATTGGTAATGATCTTGTAGTACTTCCTTTCTATGATAAAAGCTGTTTTAGCTTCCTAAATTTATATTGTTGACTTTTTGATATAACAGGTCACCAACTATCTTCAGGAGATAGCTCCCAACCTTTGTGACAGAGTTGAGCTATACAGCAAAAGGACTCCACTTTTTGATGAATACTGCATAGTGGAAGAAATCAATCACATTCTTAGTAAAAGGTTGATTGTTACAATATCCCACATCGTTCCACATGAAAGTCTGGAAGGGCATATAAGTAGGGGTCAATTCTTCACCTTCAGCCATGGTTTTGGGTGAAGTTAGGGTTCTCTAGCTTATATGCCTAACAATTTGGTCCGAGCTGCCGGATCTGGACTGGCCGTGGCTAGTAAGTGGTTACCTTATTGTGGACCCGGATGTGGGTCCGAGGGGCATTGCCACCCGGAGTTGTCGGCCTTGTTGTGTGGGTTGCCACCCGGAGTGTGCCGTCCGTGGACGTCCGGTTCAAAGTGGGATGGATTGTTACGATATCCCACATCGGTTCCGCACGAAAGTGTGGAAGGGGTCAACCCTTCACCTTCAACCATGGTTTTGGGGTGAAGTTAGGGCTCCCTAGCTTATATGCCTATTGCCTAACATTGATATAGCTTATATGCCTATTGCCTAACATTGATAAACTGACTTTTTTGTGTTGATTCGCCTCTTTGTACTAAAAAACTATGGTATTTGTCAAGACTATTTAAAGTCTCTTTTGACTTCTTCCTTAGGACTGTTGTATGTATTCTTGTCAGCTATGTTGCTTCAGAGTGGATTACGCAAATCCCTCTTTGTTTCTCTATCTGTGATTCTATATCTCTCTTTCTCTCTCAATATCAATGGATGATTGAAAATGGGGTTTAAGCTGTAACAATTGTCTATAACTCATAGCCAGATAAATGGGTACATGAATTTGCTAACAGTAACATGAACAACATAGGATGCTAGTTCATGTGATGAATTTGCTAAGTGATCTAAATGCATGTGAACGTTACTTGTTTAAAGTAATGAGCATACCTTATTAACTCTTTTTCAAATAGAGGCTTGAAGAACTAGTTCATGTGATGACAAATTGATTGCTCAATGTTGTGTTTTGAGAAAGAAACAAAAACATAGGCTGCTGGGTTAATGAATCCTAACATTCCCATCTAGGTTTATTACATAATGATTAGCATCTGGAGAACTTTTCCTGTTCTTTCTAGCTCTCATCTTCATTCCATCTAAAAAGGATGTTGAAATATATCTATCCATAATAAATGGGTAGAAGACTTTTCCTACAAATCTAGGAGAAATTAATGGGAAGCAAAGTCTATGTTTTGATGCTATACTATGAAAGCATTTCATATGTGATTGACTTTCATAATTTTAATATGTTACTGATACTGTGATGCTAACTTGCATTTATGTTTTTCTCTTTTAATTTAGTACAAGTATCAAATTAAGTTCCTGGTCTCAAATTGATAGGCACATGACCTGGTAGTACATTCATAATTTCAGTCATTTGAATGGTCTCTACTCATATTCATTAACTTGCAATGTGGTTTCTTTTTTCCTAACAAGAATCTGTGTTTCTCAGGGTTCCTCTAGCAAATGGTGGTTATCTAGTGATTGAACAAACTGAGGCATTGGTATCTATTGATGTAAACGGGGGTCATTGTATGCTAGGTCAGGAATCATCACAAGAGAAAGCTATTCTTGAAGTGAACCTTGCAGCAGCCAAACAAGTACGTTAGAATTTTATCAATTTGCTAGTAGATTCTATCTTCTCATAACTAGATGGTAAGGTGGACTTTGGAGTGTGTGAATCCTAACATACATATATGATGAGTTTTTTGTTCAGTCTGTCATTTGTACTAGTTTTGGAAGCTTTAAAAACTAAAGGTGGTACTTTTCCATAATTTTATTATATTAAACAGTACCTGAAGGACATTTTCACTGCAAATCAGTTTTATTGAATGTTCTGAGAATTTTCCCTTTCTTTTTCTTCACTTGCTATTTGGATGCTGGAAATTTACACTACTACATGAGTTCAATATGTGCCAACATGCCACTTAAGAGGACTGAAGGTATGGAACAATGTTTCAATGGCAAATAACTCGTAACCTTTGCAGTGTAATAGTATGCAGATTAAGCTGAAAATGTATCTTTACAGAATCTAAATATTCTTTTATAGCTTTAGGATGATTTTTTTTTTTTTTTGTATGCATAGACAAAGTTAGTGGGATTGCATGACAGCAATTATGATAACACTGAATAATATGTCACAAAAGATTCAGTGTTTCATAAAAGGTTGATTTTGCAGGGGCAACTGCATTTCTGATGAATGTCTGATAATTGAAGCAGATTATCTAAGAGAACATTTGTGGAACAGTTTCTTATTTGTTACTTCTTGTCACCACATAAGACTTCTACTAGTCCACACTTCGGAATCACATTCTCAGTCTAAAACATCGTTGTTAGTTTTTTTTTTCTTAATTCTTTAATGGTTATTAGAAGTAGCTTTCTGCTGTTACTTATCAGAAGTCCATTCATTCATGTGATTCTTATAAAATTTATTGATGAGTAATCTTCACACGTTATTCTCACAAAATTAAATGTTGCTATTTCTTATATTGCAGATTGCCAGAGAATTAAGGCTGAGAGATATTGGTGGAATAATCGTAGTAGATTTCATTGATATGTTGGATGATTGTAAGTATCTAATAGCTTATCTCTTTTTCCATTTCATGGTATCCTTTCTTGTCTTGCTCATTAATAGCTGGCAATGAGCACACCTATATGTTATAAACAGGAAAGAAATGATGAACATGCTTGTATGTGTACTCTGTGGGAGCTAATAGCATTATCTCTCATCGGGATGATAATATATTTTCTTATGTCAGGTAAAAAGTGGCAATTGATTTTGATTTTGTCAGAATTGTGTAGGCCATGTAGTGGGAGGCAATAAGATATGGATTAATTATTTAATCAGATATTTTTGTTGGGTATGTATTTTAGTAACACAACTGCCGTCGCCACACCCAACCCCCTCTCCCCTCTCAAAAAAAAATGAAAGAAAGAAAAACTGAAGCTCCGCTCCCAGAACTACCTCATGTCCTCACAAGTTTAAGGACACATAACTGGTAAGTGTAAGTATTTGTACACTGTCTTGTGCTCCTTTACTGTAAAATCCTTTAATTTACTAATTAGCATTATATTCTCTTAATTGTTGGTACTAAATTTTATTTTAAAAAAATCGGCACTAATATTATTATTAAATCGAGATTAATTTGTAAGACGTGCCTGATTAACGCTAGGCATTTGGATTGTTCATTCAGTAGCATTCCTTGTGCTCAAGAATAGATTCAGAGGATGAAACTTATTCTGTTCATGCACAAGTCCCATGCGCTACTTTAGAATATAGCTAATGAAGTAATTTTTTGAGCACAGGAAGAACTTAATTTAGAGAGGCAGACTAGATATTGCAGAAGTTTGATTTATGTTATATTACTTTCTAATAAAATCCTTGTCTTTCAGCAAATAAGAGGCTAGTTTATGAAGAAGTTAGAAGATATGTTGAGAGAGACAGGTCAACAGTAAAAGTTTCTGAACTGTCCAGGCATGGGCTTATGGAAATTACTCGTAAGCGGGTACGTTAGTCTAAATTTCTCAATATCTATAACAGCATGATAGATATAAAATCCACCGTTTAGCGTTGAGTGCATGAGGGAATGTACCAATGTCAGAGTTGGGTAGGTCTTATATGGCTTCTCCCCCTCTTTAGTTTGCATCAAAGCATGTTGAGCTAGGGAAGTGTTAACCCTGCTGTGATTACAGTTGTTCACCTATTTCCAATTCCCTGCCGTGCTATGATTTTTAGATAGTGATACATTTCATCACAAATCATTTTTCTCTATGCTAACAGTGAAGTAAATGGGACAGTATTAAGATTTAATTGGTGCATGATTTATGCACTTGTATTTTACCTTAAAGTTAGATGCCGGAACCTGAAAGTTTGAGCATTGCATCTTTTATGCATTTAATTTCTTAATTGCTATAACTTTTTGTAATGGTGCTTAACAGGTTCGATTCTTAATTGCTATAACTTTTTGTAATGGTGCTTAACAGGTTCGACCCAGTGTTACATTCATGATCAGCGAACCTTGCACCTGCTGTCATGCGACTGGGAGGGTGGAAGCTTTAGAGACTTCATTTTCCAAGATTGAGCATGAAATATGTCGACTTCTGGTGAGTGATTTTCTTACAAACACATATAGTTACTCAAGCTGTACTTCAGTGGGTGAAAGTCAAAATAACCTAACTTACTTTCTGTCTATTCAATTCATTTTCCAAGATTGAGCATGAAATATGTCGACTTCTGGTGAGTGATTTTCTTACAAACACATATAGTTACTCAAGCTGTACTTCAGTGGGTGAAAGTCAAAATAACCTTACTTTCTGTCTATTCAACTTTGTTTAGAACTACATTTCTGCGGTTATGCATTCACATGAATTATTTGTATTAAGCATGAAATATGTCTTTATGCCTTCCTTGGTTGTTCATTTTTTGGCTGTATAGAACTAGACCTATTCACATTTTTTGTATGTTATATTGGATGTTTCTCGTTTGGTCAGTCAACGATGGACCAGAAAGCAGATCCCGAGAACCCAAAATCTTGGCCAAGGTTTATTCTAAGGGTTGATCGGCATATGTGTAACTACTTGACCTCAGGAAAGCGGACAAGACTAGCAGTTTTAAGTAGTTCTCTCAAAGTCTGGATTCTTCTTAAGGTATGGAAAATTAGCATTGTTTCTGGTTTCGCATCATCTTTGAGTGATTTACCTCCAAATTTTTAAAATGGCCAAAGTTAAATCTTTGAATCAATTGAATGGGGTTGTTATGCAAAGGAGGTTATATTAGTAAATGCATCATTGTGAAATTGGCCCCAGTTTTGGCCATAATCTGTTTTTAGAATATCAACTGAATAGGCATTTTTCATGTGCAAAAGGAAGCAGTGTGGGGTAATTTGCCATCTTTCTAAGATTAAATTTTACATTTATGTAATGTTTTCCCTTTGGAAGGCTGAAATTCCTGTATCTGCAGGTGGCTAGAGGGCTTAGCCGAGGGACATTTGAGCTGAAACTTTTGACGGATGAGAAAATGGAAAAGAGTGGACATGCCATATCAGTACTGCAGCCTAAAGAGGTTGCTGCTTATTCCCCCAATCCAAAAGTAACCCTCTTCCCTATCAACAAGTGGAAAAAATCATAGGCATTAGATCTCCATTACACAATTTTGTACAATTCTTCTCTAGGTTCAATGTGATGTATGACGCTCTACTTTATTTAACAATTCACTATCAGCTATGAATACGTAGTAATCGTGGTGTAAGCAGGCGTAATTGTATTCTTGCTCATCATATCATTATGTTGGAAAATAAGCAGGGGTGATTATATTTCTAACATTCTGGTGTTCAATTTTTTATTATTATTATTTTTTACAAAGCAAACTTTTTTCACTTTTTTTTGGGTCAAAAGAAAGTTTAATTTTGATGAGGTGTAACGTATAAAACTGTATAATATGACGCAGTGAAATGAATAAAATTAATCTTCATATCGCAAGTCAAAATAAATCAGTTATGATATTTGACACACACTTACTACGGAGACTTATGACTCTTTATCCTGAATCTACTCAAACAAGTTTTTCACAATTTCAAAGATCAAGAAATAAAAACTCATCAATTGCAGGCACCTCTCCGATTCTGGTGAGAGTGACCTTATCTGGTTCTTCATCAACCCCATTCGCCATAATTGCCTTAGCCCTCTTCACGGTTCTCCCCACACTCATAAAGCTCGCATTAACATTATGCTCTCCAAGAATGTTTCCTACTTGTCCAATCATTCCGGGTTGATCCACTTGACGGCAGAGTATGACGCTCCCCTCCAAGCTCACACTGAATGATCCTACACTTGTCAAATGGGGTATCCCATACTTCACCCTCCCCTCGATGCTAATTTTTCCATCCTCCAACAATGCACTTGCGAATTTGGACTGAACGTTACTTATCTGTACTTTAATAGAATCCACAGGTTGCTCAGGCAAAGAGTTGACGCCTACTCTTTCCTCACTAATTTTGATGCCTTTCTGCTTGGCTGTGAAATCTGCATTGACAAGATTAATGTGTGCATTGAATATAGGCTCAATAATGCCTTTCGTTATCATGGCTCGAAGAATCCTAGTGTCCAAGTTGTCTGGATCCCGAGCAGAGATGTAAACCACCTTCACGGATTGGATCCCACTTCCTCCAGCAACCAACTGCACAGCTAGTCTACCAAGCTTCTCGGCTAGAGTAACAAAAGGACCTAATTCGGACAAAACCTGATCACAGCATAGCATAGCATAGAAGAAACCTTCTTTGATCGTTCAACATAAGAGGAGAAAGGACGAGCTTATGAACACCTTTTTACCTCAGGAGGAACCATGGGAGCATTGACCGCAGTGGCAGAAAGCTCCCCTCTCAGGGCACCAACAACTGTCTCAGCTATTTCTATTGCAACTTCTTCCTGACACATTGGAATTGAAGATTTTTAGGATTTTTTATCATCATTATTTTTATCGCACAAGATACAAGCAAATGATGCCACTTTTATGAGCAACATCGCACCTGAGCTTCCTTCGTGCTAGCTCCAAGATGAGGTGTGGCTGTGAGCATGTGACATTCTCATGTAGCAATAATTTGCTATCTGTGGATGGGGGCTCCTTCGTGAACACGTCCAGGGCCGCCTACAAACAAATCAGGATGAACGAATTTCTAAGATGAAGGCTCAGTATGCTGCTATGAAAAAATTACATGCTCATTTTGTGATATTGTGAGCTAAGTGCTTAAGAGTTAAGTTGTATGAATGGATTGATCACTCCTTTTGATTAAGCAGTATACCTGAGCAACTATTCCACTATCAAGGGCCCTCACCAAAGCATCTTCATCTATAACACCACCACGGGCAACATTGATGATGCGCACTCCCTTCTTCATCTTTGCAAACGTTTGGTCATTGAATATCTTGTTGGTTGTAGGAGTAAGAGGCATATGCAGAGAAACAAAGTCAGCAGTGGAGATGGCTTGATCAAAAGAGACCAAGTCCACACCAATAGCACGTGCTTTATCGGCTGGAGCATACGGGTCATGGGCGATAACATGCATTCCAAGTCCTTTCGCACGTCTTGCAACTTCAGAACCAACTTTACCAAATCCCATTACCGACAGAGTCTTGCCAACCAGAGAAACACCAACATATTTATTGCGTTGCCATTTTCCTTCAAGATGATTACAAGCAATCAATCATATGAAGGCAAGTGAAAGCGCCCTACATGAGTAATTTAATCCAAAGAGAATCCTTGATCTTGTTTGAGAATAAAAGATATAAAGTTTGCTCCTGTTCATCATCTTATTCTACAATTCATCAAGGAAAAAACACACATGGGGAAAAGTGAATATTGAAAATTATAAAGAGATGTGGTGAAGAAAAGAAACAAGAAGAGACCAGCTTTCATAGATGCATCGGATTGCGCAACATTCCGCGCCATGGCGGCGAATAAAGCAACCCCATGCTCAGCGGCGGCAATGGTATTAGCGGTGGGGGCATTGACCACCAAACATCCAAACTCAGTAGCCGCCTGTAGATCCACATTGTCAATTCCAACCCCAGCTCTTCCCACCACCTTCAACCTTCCCTTGGCGGCTTCGAACAGCTGGCGGGTGACCTTAGTTCCGCTCCGCACAATCAGCGCATCGAAGTCCCCAATCCTAGAGCACAAATCCTGGGGTGAGAGATTGTAGGAGCATTCAAGGTTCCCAAAAGAGCGGAGCAAATTGAGGCCCGCTTCTCCAAGCTTTTCGGAGACTAAGATACTGGGCTGGGCTTCTGGGAATGGATAAGCGGATGCGAGTCCTGTAATTTGGATGCTGCTCGTGCGGTTTTGAAAGGTGAATCGGAGGAGAGGGAGAGTTTGTGGGGGGAATTGGGGAAGGACATATGAGAGAAGGTGGAGTAGTGGTGGTTGTGGGGAACAAAAGATGTTTGGTTCATAAGATAAGAAGAAGAAGAGGAAACGGAGGCCATGACTATGACTAGTTTTTTCTTTTCTTTTCTTTTCTTTTCTTTTCTCTTTTCTTTTTTTCTGTTCCTTCTTTCTTTTTGATACGTGGTGGTGTAGGATAAATAAATGTAAAAATGAAGATAAGGAAGAAGAAGAATAAGAAGGTAGTTTGAGAGGATCTTGGATGTCCTGTTATATTTTGATGTTATATCTCCTGTTACACGCGTTAGATGAGTGACACGTATGCGGAGAGAAAAATCTCAACTTTTTCCCTTAGGTTGATTGTTAGGGTATAGAATAGTTTATCTTACGGTCAATCATCCAACGGTTTGTAGCAGGAAATGTAACATCAAAATGTAACAGAAGATTCGAACCGGTTTAAGAGTATGGGAGGCGGAGAGTTTGAATCTGCTTAGAAGCAGCAGCCTAAAATATTTATGGACATTATTTGATGAGGAATTTATTTTATTTTATCCCAATATTAATTAATTAATGTTATTATGTTTAAAAGAAAAACATTAATATTCAAGACTATGTAATAAATGGCATGGTACTAGCTAGTATTAGTAGTAGAAAGCAATTGATTGAGCACAAATACTGTAGTACAAAATTAGAAATAGAAAGAGTATGTTGTGAAAACATGTGGAAGATATCAAGTCATTCTTTCCCTAAGTATCTTGATGCCAAAGTACCTGCAAGTAATTATGGACTCAAATGAAATAAGCATGGTATGGTGCAAGTGTAATTAAGGAAGGAGATAGATTAGATTACCTCCCCATCATTAGAATGGTGGCCTGAGGATTGGTCCCCGGCGAGAGCGTGAGGGTAGATCCATCGACAACCCTGAGGCGACGCAGGCCAATGAGTTTGAGATCCGCATCCGCCACCTTCCCCACCACGCACCCCCCATGATAATGCCATATCGTGCTCACCGTTCGCCTGCAGAACTCCCCCATCTCCTCCTCGTTCCACTCATCCCGCGGCAGCGCCCGCCCCACGTACCTGAACTCCCTGCCTCCGAACCACTCCTGGAACTTGAAATCATCCATCGCCCGGCTCCGCAGCACATCCGCGATCCTCCTCGTCCCGTTGATGCACGACTCCACGTCCGCTGGGTTCCTGAAGTAGTTGAACCGCACACTCGGGTTCTCCCTCACGTCCGTCGACCCCCCCAATGTCAGCGTCCCCGCCGACTGCGGCCCCACTATCTTCTCCATCAGAGTCGCCACCGTCACCGAGCTCGCCGGAGACCTCATCATCACCGGGTGCGCCGGCGACATGAAGGGCACGGTGTTCGACGCTGCTTCCAGATAAGCCCCCGAGGTCGTTATCCCCACCACTTGAATCAGAGAATGATCCAGCTGCACCGGCGGCATTATGGAGATCCCGTTTCTCGGGTTGTCGTACATAAACTGCCCCACGTACGGCGAGTGGTGCGCCACCGGAATCCCCTGCGACGCCAGGTAAGGCCTTGCTCCAATCCCGCTCACCAGCAGCAGATGGGGGCTTCCAATCGCCCCTGCACACACCAACACCTCCCCCTTATCCTTCACCATCGCCCGGTGATATCCCCCCTTCCGATCACGGAAAACCACCCCACTCGCCCCCTCCGCTCCCACCACTATTCTCTCCACGCTCGCTCGTACCACTACATCTATGTTCCCCGGAACCGCGTAGCTCAGAAGGTCGGCTGCACTGTGTCTCGTCCCGTAGCTATCGAAGGTGGAACCCCCAATCTTTGTGCCCACTAGGTGATCCAAACTGAACCCGTGGTACGGACCCACCCCTGCCTCCAAGAACGCATCCCGAACTGCAGACTGCCAGTTCTTTAACTCTGGCCTGAACACTATACCCTTTTCCACCCATTCATAAGATTCATTCACCATCCCAACATCTCACTTCATCCCCGATCTTTCATAGAAACCTGCTTCTGCTCTACTGTAGAAACCCGCATTTATCGCACTACTTCCTCCCAGAACTCTGCCTCTCGCGTTTGGAACTCCATCTTCCGACGTGAAAGCTTGAGCAGGGGACTCAAATGCATCCACCTCCATCAGGGTTGCCAGGAATCCATCTCGACTCATCAAATTCGACTCCTCCACAGGAACTCCTCCTCTTTCAAGAACAACCACTCGAAATCTTTCCGATAGTGTGTCCGCTAGAGGGCAACCCGCCGTGCCGCCTCCGACTATGATGTAATCATAGGATTCTTCCGATGGGAATTCCGTCGCATTTGATAATAATCCAAGATATGCTGGACCTGTAACTCAAACAATTACCCATTCAACAAATCTTCAATGAATTTATGAAAATTAAAAAAGAGTAAGATCATTACTTTGTTGAGAATGAGATTTCGGCAGAGAAACCAGAATGCTGAAAATCAAGAAAACAAGATATGGCGGCCGCAGGCAACAGAAAATTTCCGCCATTTTCTGATCTAGTTTGTTAGGTTTCTGAAACGTACTCTTGGGCGGCCGGCTTGTTAAACCTGATTATGGTTACTGTATCACTTTGGGCGTGAGAGAAATGAAAGACTCTTAACGGCGGTTACTGTATGAATTATGCTGAAGAGAGAGAATAAGATGGAAAGAAGCATTATAATTTGAAAATATAGAATTCTTCATAAATTTTTTTTTTTAATTTGGATGAATTACGAGCAAACTGCGATCAACAAGGGGAGATGTACACCTTTTTTTTCCCTCAATAAAATGATAAAATCCATAATAATATAGTTAAACACTATGCCTGTATCAATAATTATGGGATCGTTTAATATGGATAAAAGGACATTAATCCAATTTAGGAGATTTTTAAATTTAGGACTAGAAAAATAGGTTAATTATCAATTAGAAATTCAATTTTTTTTTGAGTGAAGCTCATGTGCACCCGGGCGCACGGAGCAAATTCCGTACGCCTTTGTAATTTCCATACCCCTCTACAATTTATACCTCTAGTAATACATATGTCTAATAGGATTGGAGAGGGAGAGTTGTGTTCACATGGGTACACGAAGTATCCCTCAGTGTTTGCCATTTTTTTTATTAACTCAGAACCCCAAAAAATATAATTCTATCAATCAATTCAGATCTAAAATCATAAATCAAGAAAAAAATTAATTGTATAAATTTTCCATTAATTAATATTTAATTTTAATAATAATAAATTGTAAAATATTATGTTTACAAATTAATATATGAAATTTTATTGTTGTTATTATTATTTTATTTTAATTAATTTTATGATTTTAAATCTGTATTAATAGTTTTATATTTTTCGATTTCTTATTTGATAAAGAAAAGTCTTTTGAATCCATATTTGATAGTTAACCTATTTTGGATCTTATATTGAAAAAATTCTTTAAATATATTAATTTTATTCATAATAGTGTCTCTAACTGTTTAAAATTCATTATACTCCATCAACCCCAACTTATTTTGTATGGTTACACAAAATTTAAGAAAAAAAAATTTACCATGTTACTTTCAGAGATAATAATGTTATAATATTTTTAGATGATAAATAAATTATTTTTAGATAATAAATAAATTATACTCTCTCCGTACCGTTAATCTATCCATTTTACCATTTTGGGCCGTCCATCTTTAATCTATTCATTTTCCTTTTTGGACTTTGGGATCCGCACCCTCCACTAATACAAATAAAATATGGGACTCACACCCTCTACTAATACAACTACCTACTACACATAAAATAATAATACTCCTTAATTCACGTGCAAAAAATAAATTGATATATTGAGGAAGGACGGAGGGAGTAAAAGATATTATGTGTGTTAGATGATAGTGATAAATTTGTAATTAAAATTTACTTGTATGCATGGTTGGAGATTGATGTGACTCTACTCCGTCCGACCTACGGCCGACCCCTGGTGGCAGTTTCTATGATCCGGCACCTCGTTGTTCCCCTTTCGAGGTGTGGTGATACTACTGGGGAAAGGCCCCCTTGCGTTTTTAGTCACCCGTTGGGTCTTCTTTTGAGGATGCCTCTTCCGCTTTGCCTTTATCGGATGACGCCACTCATTTCCTTCCAGTAGATCCAGTAGTTGACCAAGAGCTCTTGCAAAGGTATAGTCACTTGGATAAAGCCGGGAAGACCTTCCTCCGAACTCAGGAGCTTCTGTTTGAATTTGATGTTTCGGTGTGCTTGGCTCGCGCTGCCACCTTTTCTTTCAAAGGTTGCACCCGAGAACTCCTCGGCCATATGGATAATATGTCTGTTAAAGATTCCCTCCATAGTATCTCCAGCTATCTAGGTCAACAAGCACTCCATGCCGCTAATGCCTTGCACCGTATTTCTGAGTTGGAAAGAAGCGATTCCCGTTTACAAGGTGAGGTTAGCACACTGTCTCAGAAGGTAAAGGATTATGAGAAGAAAACATCTGATGCGGGTGCGGCGGAGGCTCTAATCAAGAGTCAGTTGTGAATCGAGCAGGACAAGAAAGCCGAGCTCCAGGAAGCTTTCGAGACCCTTCGTGCTCGATATGACAACATGTTGGCTAAATCCGAAGAGGAGAGGAGTGATTTGGAGCTTCAGAACAAGGTGCTCTGGGATAAGCTTGCAGCTTTGGAGGTGAAACATCAGGAAGAGATCACGGCGAAGGAGAATCAGTTCCAAGCTGAGTTATCTCGAGCTTAGAATAATCTACATGCCTTCCGGATGTCTTCTGAACAAGAGCTTGAAAAAGGAAGGCAAGAGAAGGAAGCATCGGAGGTTTCTTACGCTCAGAAGATCAAAGCTTACGAGGATATTGTTATTGTGGTCTTGAGGGAACGTGATGTGGCCTTGGTTGAGGTGGAGCGTGCGAAGGATGTTTTCTTCTATCGGAAGCTGACAATTTATGCTATAGAGAAGTTATCTTTCCGAAAACCAAGATTCACTACTTCTGCTCTTGCACTTCTGCTTTTGCTCAAGCCTCTGCTCGGAAACCCTATCCTGATTGCCTTGATGACATGCATGATATTCTTCATCAAGCCATTAGCGAGGAAAAAATGCCTCCAGAGGAGACTTTGAGGGACGACGTTGATTTTTGGGTGCTCGATTAGTATTCTGACTTCATCACTAATGTTCCTAAGGAGTCCACTGAAGAGTCCGAGGAGGGTGTATCCGACGAAGAGTTTGCCAATGATGTCTTAGATCTTGCCATGGTTGATTCTGGGGTCGAGGATCCATCTGCCGCGCTCCTCATTGAATCTGTAAGGGGACCTACCCGAGAGATTTCTACTGAGATTGAGTGTTCCGACTAGGTGATGCACGTATTTCCAGTCAGGTCACTTCTATTGAGGCTTCTGAAGCTCTGCCTATCGAGGCTGCTATGGCTCTTTCAATTCCACCAGTCCCAGAGGTCGATCTTGCTTCGGGTTGTACCACGGGCGTCGACATTTCATCGAGGCCAACAACCTCCGAGGCTCCCTTGGGTGTTTCTGAAGATATGACACCGAGAAGTGAGGAGTTACAGTCTACAGAGGTGGACGATTCCGAAACCTTTCTTGCTGATCAATGAAGTATCACCGAGCCCCTGGTGTTAAATAGGATGTGTTCTCCCTTTTGAAGTTCATTCTGAATGTTTCCTGTATATACTTTTTCTTTTTTTGAGTAGTAGTATTTTTGGTGATTTCTGCCTTCTTTGTAATCCATTATTTATGAATGAAGTATTTTTCTTCCCTATTAGTAAATATTGCAAGAGTATTTCGGTGATTTACCTTTAATTTATGACACAACCGCCATTTTTCTGTCATGGGTTGTCACCTCCACGTGGATCGATCTGGATCTTTCATCCTCCTTGGAAGTTGTAAAGCCTCTACATCCCAGCCATCGGATCTTAGCCGTTTTAGTCCATTATTTCCAATGATGATATGTGCTGCCTATTCTCTTGTCAGACAGTTTTCGTTTTGATTTTTTAAAATTCAAATCTCTCGTATCCTTCCCGCATATCCTTGCATTTCATTTAACTGAATCTCCCCGATATCTTTGTGATTTTTGAAAATCTCTCCCTCCTCTGTCCTCATTTTCTCCAAACCCTAATTCTTGAGTTCTTTGGCTATTGGAAAATGTCTGGTGAAGGTACTCCTCCTCCGCTTAATGCTCAAGAGGTGAACACTTTCGATACCACGCCGGAGTGCCATGTGTGACTCGGTGTTTGCAGTTCGAATTGCCTCAGTAGGATGCCGCATTCCAATTTGAGGGATTTATCTACTTCTTCCTCTTTGGGTGGCAATCAGGCTTCCGTTCTCTCTCCAGACGGGCAGCCATCCCCTGTTATGCCGACTGTGGGTGTTGGTGGTACGGCGATATTCATCGATGCGGATTTGGGTGCCATACTCCCTTTGAACGTGGGGGATTATCTTCCCGGTCACCGGGATATTGGCGATTTGGGGGCCGTCCTTCGAGGGATGGCCCAGCGGCTTGATTGGGTACCGGACTCCAGGTTATTCTCGAAGCACTTGGAGGAGTTCCATCGGTGGTATGGTAACCCCAATGTTGCCTTCGAGCCTCCCGGTCGTACTACCTTCTACTACTCTCTTTTTCTTGCTGGTTTGCATATCCCTCTTCCCACTGTTATTGGCTTACTGTTGCAGAGGTGGGACATGGCTATAGGCCAGTTACTGCCCTCTTCTTGGCTGCGCCTAATATCCACTATGTCACTATTTTATGTGTTGGGTCACACCATACGAGATCCGTTCGAACTAGAATTCCTGTTCTTTTATGCACTATCTGGTCGCTCCGGAGGCTTCTACCATCTGCTGCCTCATAATAACCATTATTTTGTGGGGGCTTCTGATGTCATTAGCTGAAGTTGGGAGCAGGCTTGGTTCTGGTTAGGTGGTGACTACCGTACTCGTGTCAATGGTGTTTTTGTGACTTTTCCCGTTCAATTTCTTCCGTTGGATAAGTGTATGATTCTTTCCTATCCTCCGAGTTCTGGCCTGTGTGTTTTTCGCGATTTCTGATATTCCTTTTGTGCAGATCCTCCCCATCGTCCCCTCGAGCGACTGAGCGAGGGTTTTTGCCATGTTTATGAGATTTTATCTCACTGGGGAAATACCTACCGTGCCTCTCCCTTACTTTCCGAGCCTGTCCTGGCTTCAGCCGGGTTGTCTACTCTTGGCCGTGGCGCTTCAACTGGTACTCTCTTTTCGCGGGCTTTTCCTGTTCCCCTTATCCCATGACTAACTTTTCTTTCTTGTTCTATAGGTGAGCTCTAGAATGCTCTTTCCCTGGTGGGATCAACCGATTCCGTGGCTAGTTTGTCATTAACCCCATACAAGTATGTTTATCATTTTTTGAATGAGGAGGCAGACCCCGACTACTCTGCCCGTTCTTCCTCTCGTGATGAGGATGGAGAGATGGATGACCTGTTTGTTGGGTTTTAAGACTTGAAACTTGGTGAAGATCTGTTGGTTGTGCATCTTACCGAAGATCAGGTTTTGCCCCCTTTGTCTCCTCTAAGTTAGCAGTTGCTTCGTTCTCTCGTTGTCCCTTCTGGTGTTTCTCGTACCTCTGGCTCTGAATCTGTCTCTGCTTCCCTACTAGGGAAGAGACGAAGAAGCGTTTATGAGCATTGTGGGCCCTCTCCGCCCGTCGGAATTAGCTTCGTGCCTCGTTCTTCCCCTTCCGTTGGTGAGTTCGATCTTCTGGCCAAAAGATTAAAGGAGATAATTGCCTCCATTTGAGCTTCTTCATTCTTTCTGTGTTTGCTGCATTCTCATCCGTGGTATCCTTTTGCAGATCCTCCTTCCGTCGCACCCGAAGTTGAAATTCAGTCTGAGAAGGATCCAGAGGAAGATTCTGAAGAAGACCCAGAGGAGGACCTTGAGGAGGATCCAGAGGAAGATCCTGAAGATGGTTCAGAGGAGGATCTTGAACCGGTGGAGGCTTCCGAGGTTGGGGTGGGAGCGATTCCGAGGTCGAGGACTACGACATGATGGTCGGGCCGAGGGTGAGGTCTGCTACTGGAGTCGATGTTAGTTCTGCTCCCTCAACTTCTCGAGTCATCCCAACAGTTATTCTTCCCCATTCGAACCCTGCTGGTACTACTGCAACTACCGATCCTATTGATGCTGATGCTGAAACTGCCAGATTGGTCGCCAAGAGGGCCCGTGCACGAGGAAAAGATAGAGTTGAGAAAGATGATGAACCTGACCTGGCCGAGCTGCGGGAGCTAGGAACCCAGGGTTTTATTGCAGATGTCTCTCATCGGGCCCCTCATCGAGCTCCGCCGACCATTGTCCCCAGTTCTCTTTCTCAAGATTCTTCCAGTTTAGCCGTGATGGCTGGAGTTGTTGTGGCCTCTCTTACCTCTTCTCTGCATTTGATGAATCAATATCGCTTGTTCGCTCGTCGACTTGTTGACCATTCGGAGGGGTCTTCTGCCAGCTTTGAGGAAAGATTGCACGCCCTGGAGGTCGAGAATGCCGAACTGACTTCCCTTATTGCGCACCAGAGAGTACGATTGGTGGTTTTAGAATTTGAGGTTGATGTGGGACGGGCCACTCTCGAGTCCATGGAGGCAAGTTTAATAGAGACCGAGATTGCCCGAGATGCTGCACGGGTCGAAGCTGTTGAAGCGCGTGATAGATTGGTTGAAGTCGAGGCTCATATTCGAGACCTGGAGTAGCGTATTCTGCGCCCTGGTTCAGCAGAGGAGAGAGCTGTCCGTGCCGAAGCCCAGTTGAAGGAAATAGAGGATAAGATGGCGAGCATCTTCCATTCCCTCGACAGTCGGAAAAAAGATTGAAGTTCATATGTTTCTTCGTTTTACCAGTTGACTTTATTCTGTTCTTATCCCGGTGTTGTCTGGGATAGTATTTGCCTTGACTGTGTATGAATTTTAACTACTGATTTTCTTTACCTTTGTTTTGCCTTTGCTTGGTAGATATGTTCGCCGATGTTTCTTTGGTTTGGTGATTTGACTATTTATGAGTAACTAATTTGCCGTTAGCTAATTCACGGTTGTTGGCATACTTTGCTCTGCTTTTATTACTTGTTATACATCCTTGCTTTGCTCACCCTCGCCGTGGAGGTTTGTGCTTTCATCTGCGGTCCTTTGTTTCTTCTGAGCGTTTGTTGTTCTGAAGCTCTGCCCCATGCCGAGGTTCCGATCCTTCCCCTTTGTTCTGTTGTCTTCGGCTTTATTTAGATTCTGAAGTCTAGCCTTTCTAATTCATGTCTTTGGCTTTTACTTCGTCCTGTACCTTCGTTCCATTTTTCGCGTTATTCCAAAGAGCTCATTTCCTTAGTTTCGACCCTGATCTTCCGATCTTTCTATTCATCCGCCTCGTGCACATGTTTGTGCTTGTTCCCATGAAATTCCGAAGCCTATTTCATTTACTTCGAACCTTAGATTCCGACCTTCATGAAAATAATCCCGAAATCCACTTCCCTTACTCCGAACCTTAGATTCCGACCCCCATACAAATATACATGTTTTTGCTTTTTCCCATAAAATCCCGAAGTTTTCTTGGTTAGCCTTTCAACAACTCCGTTACCTTGGTATCTCTATTTCGATTCCTTGGATATCCGACATTTACCCTTTTTATTCCGATTTCCGATCCTCCCCCTTTATTTCAGCATGTCTTTCGTTTCCCTTTTTGGTAGTTTCTCTTCGATATATTTTATTTTATTATTTTTTTTCTTAATCCTTCCATTTATGCATGCTGTATGAAGTGATGCTTATGCATTGGTATTCCCAAAGCAACAATAGTCCCATAAATGAATACTCTCAACCATTTGTTATGAATATAATGACACCCTTATCCCCATATCACCAAAAAGATTTTCATACAATTTCCATTTCCACATAGTTTCCTTTTTCCTTTCCAAAGCCATAATTTCCGTTTCCCCATAGTATGACCTAATACCTTGATTAAAAACTGTAACCAAAGCTGTATCACCAACCTCATTCATCTTGCTTTCTCTTTCATTGGTAAAATTTCTTCAAGTGTTGTGGGTTCCACGGGTGTGGTATCTTTCTGCCATCTACCTCTTCCAACTCGTACGCTCATCTTTCCAGGACTCTCTTGATTACGTAAGGACCTTTCCAATTTTAGCCATTGCCCTGTGCCGCGGGGCCCAATACTTTTCGGAGCACCAATTCTCCATCTTTGAATCTCCTTAGCCTTATCTATGAGTTGAAGAACCTTTTCGCTCTCTGCTTGTAGATCGGGTTGTGCATTTTCGCGTTCAGCCTCTTTTCCTCCAATAGGTCTAGATTTTCCTGGATCAATTTGTCATTTGCACCTTCCCTGTGGAGAGTGGTCCTCGGACTGAGTTCTCCTATCTCTACTGGAATCATCGCCTCGGCACCGAAGGCCATCGAGAATAGGGTCTCATTGGTGTAGGTTCTCGTCGTTGTCCTATATGACCTTAGGACTCCCAACAATTCCTCAGGCCATTTTCCATCAAGCTTTTCCAACCTGGCTTTCAATGTGTGTTTGATGATCTTGTTCACCGTCTCGACCTGCCCATTAGACTGTGCGTGGTATGGCATGGAGGACCATTTCTTGATGTTGTAATCTTCACAAAACTTTCTCAGTTTAGCATTGTCAAATTGCTTTCCGTTATCGGTCACTATGGCAAATGGTATCCCAAAGCGGCATATGATATTTTTCCAGATGAACTTTTTGACCCGAGCCTCGGTGATTGTTGAGAGGGATTCTGCCTCGGCCCACTTTGTGAAGTAATCTACCGCCACGATAGCGATTTTGTTTTCCCCTTTTTCGGTAAGCAGCGGTCCGATTAAATCAATCCCCCATTTCACGAAAGGTCATGGGCTAAACATTGAAGTCAGCTGTTCCGAAGGTGCCCTGACTATCGGAGCAAGCCTTTGACAAATTGCGCATGCCCTCGCGTATTGGGTGTCGTCATTTTTTAGTGTTTGCCAGAAATAACCTTGTCTGATTACCTTGTGAGCCAGGGCGATACCGCCTGTATGATTTCCGTATATGTCTTCATGTGATTTTGCTAGTACATAGTTCGTTTCCTCCTGAGTTAGACATTTCAGAAGTGGCGACGAATAGCCTCTCTTGTACAGCTTTCCCTCTATTAAGACGTATCTCGCCGACCGAAGTCTGATTTGCCTGGCCTTGTCTTTATCCCAAGGCACTTTCCCTCTTCTAGATATGTCCTAATTGGGGTCATCCATGAGTCTTCCTTTGATTGGTCGTCCAAAAACCAAACGGTTGTGTCTGATGGGCTCTCCTGCCTCCCAATATTAATGTTATTAAGATCCTCTGTGTTTGATGCCGTAGCTAGGTTAGCCAACGCGTCGGCCCCCATATTATCTTTCCTGTCGATGCATTCTAAAAACACCTGTTTGAATTTCTGTAGCATGCCTACAACCAATTCCCTATAGTGGCTCATGTGTTCATCCTTGGCCTCATATTCCCCTTTCATCTGGTTCACCACCAACTGTGAGTCGCTGTATATCATCAACTCATCTGCTCCCATGGCCAACGCCATTCTCAAGTCATTCAGTAGAGCCTCGTACTCTGCCTCATTGTTAGTGGCCAAAAAATCGAATCGAACCGCAGTAAAAAAGGTTTATCCGGACAGCGCTCGAATGATGATTCCAGCTCCCGATGCCATTGCCATTGCCCAACCATCCACATGCATGACCCAAGGCTTTCTTTTCTCTTCGTCGGCTGGTGTAGGGAAAGTTAGTTCCACTATGAAGTCCACCATGACTTGTCCCTTGACCGTATTCCTCGGCAAATATGCTATGTCAAACTGTCCCAATTAGACGGACCATTTTAGTAACCTCCCTGTTGCGTCTGGTCTTTGGAGTACTTTTCTGAAAGGAAATGTCGTTAGTATCTCAATGGTATGCTCCATAAAGTATGATCTCAGCTTCCTTGAGCTCATAACGAGAGCATATGCCATTTTCTCCATTATCGTGTACCTAAGCTCTGCGCCTCTCAGGGATTGACTCACGAAGTACACCGACTTTTGATTCTTCTCCTCTGTTTAACTAATACTGAATAGATTGTCGTTCCTGAAACTGCTAGTTACAGCTGTAATGTCTCGCCCGACGAGGGTTTAGACATAATTTTTGGATCTGACAGTTCTCTTTTGATTTCGTCAAATGCTTTCTCACATTCTTCTATCCACTCAAACTTGGCCTTTTTGATGACGTCAAAGAAGGGCTTGCATTTATCCGATGCTTTTGACATGAACCGATTTAAGGCAGCCAACCTACCTGTCAGATTATGGACCTCTTTCATGTGCCTCGACGGGTCCATTTTCAGGATCGCCTCTACCTTCTCTGGGTTCATCTCAATCCCCTTGAGCTGACCAAGTACCCGAAGAAACTCCCCTTGCTTACCCTGAACGTACACTTCTTTTGGTTTAGATTCATTCCATAGTGTCAAAAAATACCGAAAACCCTTCTTAGATGGTCGAAGGGATCCATCATTTCCCAGCTTTTTACCACGGTATCATCCACATAGACCTCCACTATCTTTTCGATCTCTCCTTCGAACATTTTGTTAACTAATCTTTGATAAGTAGCCCCAACATTCTTTAGGCCGAATGACATGTTGTTCCATTCGTAGACTCTATTTCCGCAGAAAAAGGCTATGTTTGCTTTATCGTCTGGGTGCATTGGGATCTGGTGGTACCCCGAGAATGCATCCATGAAGCTCATGATCTCATGTTCTGCCGTGGCATCGATCATTTGATTGATTGATGGGAGGGGATAGCTATCCTTCGGGCACACCTTGTTTAGATCGGTAAAATCGATGCATAGCCTCCATGATCCCTCTTTCTTTTTTACCATGACCGGGTTTTGTACCCTTTTCGGGTATTTTTTCTCGCTAATTCTTCCACTAGCCAACAACTTATGCACTTCCAGTTCCATGGCAGCATTCTTCTCAGGGCTAAATTTGCTTTTTTTTCTGGTGGAATGACGGGATACCATGATCGATGTTCAGCCTGTGACAAGCATATTTCGGGTGTACTCCTGGTGTTTCATTTGGGTTCCAGGTGAATACATCCAGATTCTTTTTTAGTAGCTGGATCAGCTCTTCCTTGAATTCGCTCTCCCATTCCGTTCCAATTTTCACTTTGATATCAGCATTCTCCGGGTCCAACTTTACCACCTCTATTTTTCCTGCCGCCGAGGCTCATTCTCTTAATTTTATCCTCGAATCTTCATCATGTACCATTGGCTTTTATCTCGGCTCCCTTGCCGCTGTCTATTTTTTTTTATTTTTCCTGATCAGCTAAATCAGGGTGTGCCTCGGCGATCGCGAGGAGCATGTTATTCTCTTGTAACTCTACTTCTTCTCCCCCGTCGACTACCACGATCACATCGGGTCCGTTCTCTTTTTACTCTCCTACCAATGATTCCTCGGTTTCCGTTCTCATTTCACGACTCTCTCCTTCTTTCATGATATCTTCAAAGCTTAACATCTCGTAATCCATGTCATGATAACTCAGACCTTCTACCTTTTCTATAAATGAGCATTCTCTCGCCCTTCTTTGATTTCCTATCACCGTCGCTACCCTGCCCTATGCTGTGACGAACTTGAGATATTGATGAAGGATGGACGGAACAACTCTGAAGGCGTGGATCAACGGGTGCCCCAGTATGCAGTTGTAGGTGGAGGCTTGGTCTACAACTTTGAATGTTATCTATTTCTGTGCCCGGGTCTTCCCATCCGAACCTTCCAACTAGACTGATAAATCAACTTCCATGGTTGGCCAGGTCAGCATGTTACCGAATCCTTTAATCTCATCCCCACAAGACCTCATCTTGTGGTGACCCTCACCTCCCAGATTTTCAAATACCTCTTTGAAGATTATATTGGCATATGCCCAGTATCTACTAGACATCTATGAACTTTGACTCCAGACAGCACCTGTGAAATGACTAAGGGGTCGGAATGAGGAGTACTTACCCCGTGGAAATTTATTTCTGTGAAGACGATGTCGGCCTCCATCACCTCGTGTGCCTGCGAGGTCAATGACCATACTTGCGGGACTTGTTGGCTTAAATCTCTTAGCTCTGCCTTTCTTTTTCTCTTTGACATGGTGGTTAGTGCTTGGGAGGTTCTGACATATGGAATCTCCTCTGCGGGCTCCATCATGTGTATTTCTCTGGGCCTGTCTCCCTTCGGGATTTGCCCTCCAATTCTGTCGAGCACTTGTGGTCGCCCTGGAGGCGGAGGGGGTAGAGGTATCGCTTCTCAATTCCATCCTCTGTTCGGGGACCTTTGTCGACCCGGAGGAGGAGGAAGGTTAGCGTCTCTCCGATACACCCTCGGCAGGGTCTGTAGCATTCCTCTTAACTTCCCCTCTTTAAACAACTTCTACAGCTCCATGATTAGATCTTGGCATTGATCGGTGTTTTGTCCATGTGTCTGATGGTACATGCAGAAATTTCGAGGGTTGGTGAGCTCCGAGGTCCAAAGGATTGGCCTCGGTGTCCGAAGGACTTGCTGATCCTTAACATAATAGAAGACCTCGACAATGTTTAGGTTAGTTCTCGACTTTAACTCCTCGTATATTTGCTGTACCTCGGTATCCTCCGTGAAAGGTTTAAAAGTGGTAGGTGTTTTGTATTACTTTGCCCCTCCGGAGTTGACTCTTTTCTTATTTGGTTCTGCCGAGGTGTTTTGGTTGCTGGCCTTCTTTGCCATCTTGGATATATCTTCTGCTTGTATGTACTCGTTTGCCATGACCATGAAGGCCACGTAGGATACCGGCGGCTTGAGCTGTACCATTTTCCATAAACTAGTCTCGGGGTGAAGTGCTCCCATCACCGTGATGAGGCAGACTTCGTCCCCCATGACTTCTCCCATTGACCTCTGCTCGTTGAACCTTTTATAAAATCTCGCAAGCTTTTTGTTGAACCCTGGCGGATGTTAGCTAGTTTGTGCTTTGGTTCTTTTGGTGCCCCAAGATACGAGCACTGCATCAGGAAGACCTCCATCAGTTCTCCCCAACTTTTGATGGAGGCTGCTGGGACTGCCCTAAACCAGACGTGAGCTTTTTTTCCGAGGGTGAGCAGGAACATCTGGCATAGCGTAATCTCGTTTGCACCTTGGGCCCTCATCCACATCAGATATTTCTCAATGTGAGAGTACGAATCGTAATCACAATCGAAGATCAGGCTGGATGGAAATTTGATTCCTTGTTGCCGAGGGGCATTACTGATTTTTGCCGTGAAGGGAGAAGGAGCCACCAAAGATTGGAGGAATTTTCTCGTTTCTGACATTTTCCTTTCTAGATCCGCGAAGTGTTTATTTACTTTCTCATTTATCAGGGCCTGTAGATCTCTGGTCAGGGCATTCGGAAATGCTTCCTTGTTCTCTGACCATACTTCTGCCTGGGTCTCCCTTTGTTTCCTTCATTTTTGGGAGGCGGGCCTCCATTTCCTTCTGGTCTGAGGTAAAGATAACTCGGTTGTGGGTAGGTCCTCCCATAAGGGATCTCTGCTCTCCTGCGAGTATGGAGCCGAAGATGAGTGTGATCTATGGTTCCTTGGCCTTCTGCACCTGTTATACCTCCTTTAGGAGGCAGATGGGGTTCTTTGTGGGACTTCCTCCTCTGCCGGTATTTCCCTAGTTGTGGGTCGACCTCTCCTTTGATTTTATGTGTGTGGTTGATGAGATCCTTCTCCCCTCGGCCTTTCCCTGGGTGGGGGATTCCTCTCTCCTGGATTCCCTCCTGGTTGCGGCTGTCTTTGAGCTCCCCTTTTCGGACGACAGAAGTATTCGCTACGTCTGCCCTCTGTTGGAGTCTCGTTCACACTTTTCCTTTCTCCAACATTCCTCCTCCGTATGAAGTTGATGGTTTCTCTTGTATCCCCTTTGCTGTGTTCTTTCCTGGTGTCTTTTCTCCTTTTCAGGTCTTCTCGTAGATCACATTGGCTTCTCCTGAGAGGGCTGCTAAAGCTCAACCTCGCCGGTTGGACCGGGGCAGCTTTTGCGATGTACTCATCAATCACCCTTCGAATTTTTTCATTCATTTATTTGGTCTTCTGGGGATCGCCCAGGTTAGGAACATGAATAGACCTTACCGGAATGGGCACCTCCATGACTGGTGCGCTGATTTGGACGTTATTTTCACTTTTCGTGATATTTCGTTGGGCCCTAGGGCACTCTCCCCTTTCTTCGTTTTCGTAGGTCACAAAACCTCCTTCCCCCATCTCGAATTCAAGAAACAAAATAAGAACCCTGGGATTTTTCTTGCAGATTTAAACCAAAAAATCAGGAAAAACAGAATAAGAGTGGCTAATCGTAGCGTTACCACAGACGGCGCTAGATGTTGATGGCTGTTCTTGGCTCATTAATTTAGTGTATGAAGGATTAAGATATTTAATAATGAAACCAAGAACGAATACAATCAAACAATTAAACTACAAACAAAGGGATCAAAACCAATAAAAGATTCAATTCCCACCAAAGAACTCAATCGATTTTATTATTCCCCCATTAGAACAACACTTCTGAACCACCGAATCATCCAAGTGTAATGTCTAAAACCCGTAAAAAAGTTACCCCTCCTCTCCTCTGTGAGAGTGGCTATTTATATCATCTGCAAACCTAACCTAGAGCCAATCGTCTTGCGCCACTTGGACGGAGACAAGCCATCTTTAATGAAGCCGTCTGGTACGCCGACCAGCCTGATGATAAATCTGGATGCCCTTGGTTGCTTTTGCAGTGATTCACATAACGCGTCCGTCCTTTGCTGGTTTCCCATTGGTCGATCGGGCCAGATGCGCCAATTAATTGTTGTCTTCTAGTTAGGATTGTTGTCCAAGACATCTCTTCTTCCCGTTAGCTTTGTCTTTTAGCCCGCTATACTTATCTGTCCTCATGATGGTGTCTGTCCTTTATTGCCCCGCTTCTGTTATCTGTCTGGCCCTCGGACAGGCCGACTTCCGATGTTGTGCTCCTCGTCCGAGCCTCTCACAGGGGGGAAGATTGCCAAGGCTCCCTGCCGAGGGTGCTTCTGGCTTATGTCCCTTTGATGAATTCCTTCTTTATTCCTTCCTCGACTGGGCCTTTGGGCCGCCTTGGTCTCCTTGGGCTGCCTTGCCTGTCCTTCTAGTATCTATCCTTAGTTTGGGCCGCTAGAGGATTGAGCCTCCTTGTTCAATTATTCTAAAGGTTATTGGGCTTTGGGCCTACTAAGCATGTGGGATATAATATTCATGACAAGTATGTCAATCCTTCTCTTTTCGATGAGTATCATTTGCGAAAAAAGTTGTTTTTTTTCACTTTTGGGCTGCACTTAATTTTTATTCTATAGTAGAATTTATGAAAAATGATTACATCCAATTTGCTCGTTATCTGGATGTGCAAAACGCTGAGATGCGAAGGTTGATGAAAAATGAACCACAATCATGAATAAAAAAGAAAGATATATTTGAGGAGATGAAGAATAAGAAAAGGTGTGAATTTAATTTGTATTTATCATGACATAATAGTTTAAGATGGTGCAAAAAGTAAATTAGGTGAGATTTAGAGTGAAGGTTGCGGTGGGCCAGAAAGGCAAAGCTATGGTGTATCATGTAATGACATATTTTTAGTTAAGCTACTAGAGGGATATATTTTGGTAAAAAGCAAGTGGTGTGTTTCTTAAAAAAGAATTAGAAGGAATTAGGATTGAGAGGGTGTTGTGGCATGGTGTGATTGGAAGAAATAGAGTTGAATGGCATGAAAATTAGCTAACAAGAAACTTGAGGACATGAACATAGGTTTGTGCTAAACAACTCTTGCTTAAAAACTTAAAAGATAAATAGCAGTATTAAAGGCAAGCTCCATAGAGTTTGTTCTTTGTTGGTTGATGGAGTTGTAGTTATAATGTTCATGATTTTTTTTTGGGTTGGTGTTATGTTGAATGACATCAAGCAGAACAGTGCTCTTGCACTTGGGGCATCTTAGGTCCTCCTCTGCCAGCATCCAACATGGTTGCTACTTCTCTGGATACGGAAGGTTTGTTCTGAATCTTCTGATATCACAACGCTAGAAATGTTGCAATCTGCATTTTTCATGTTAATATTTTTGTGATTATCTCTTGTGTTGTTGCAGAGGAATTAAGAATAAAGCACCCCGAGTGCAGCAGAAAACGTGCTCTACTCAAACAGAAGGGGTGCACTGTGATGCACGATGTCGATGCATCCACCATGAAAAACAACCATCTCCTACGCTACACAAAATTTGATAGAATCGTATTCAATTTTCCTCATGCAGGTTTCATCTCCAAAGAGAACAATCCTGTGCAAATTGAGTGAGTAATTGATTTGAATTTCAAGATTGCAAATTCAGAGTGATTGATAATGCAAATGAACTTGCAGGTATCACCAGAAAGTGGTTAGTGGGTTCCTTCGGAATGCATATGAGATGGTGAGTGCGGGAGGTGAAGTCCACATTACTCACAAAAAGGGTTAATTGCAAAAAAAACCACGAACTATATTGTTATTGTAAATTAATCCCCACTTTTGAGAAATTGCAAAAAAAACCATCGCCTTTAAGTATTGTTGCAAAACACACCCAAAAAACCTATACTTTTAGTTACAAATTGGGTTTATTTTGCAACAATACTTAAAGGTGGTGGTTTTTTTTGCAATTTCTCAAAAATGAGGATTAATTTGCAATAGGTGTAAAGTTCGTTGTTTTTTTGCAATTAACCCCTCACAAAACATTGAATCCATACACCTGAACCCACAAAACATTTTAGCCATACATCGTATCCAGGCTTAGAATTTTTTATAGATTCCTGGTATGCTGAAAAACTGTGGGTTAGGTAATTGGTTGCTATGATATTCCTTTTCCAGATTCAATTCTTTTGTCGAATACATCTGAACCCATTGCTTTTGATTTTTGATAATGCAGCTTAAGAAGCCATCCCAACTTCAAGCAGATAGCAAACAATCGTATGCAACATGATGACTTACACACTCTTGGCAAAGTTCTTTCTGACTTGAGTATTGGAAGACAGCCGTGAGCTGCACTTAATTTTTATATGAGTGTTTTGCTGTATTAGAAGAGAGAAACTCCAAAGTGATTATTCAATATTTGGGCTGCACTTAATGCACTTAATTTTTATACTACATTAGAATTTATTATGTTGTATGTATCATTTGGTGTTGTACACAAATTTTTTTTCGGTATATATAGTATTTTTTTCCCGCACATAACATTTAATATTCATATAATATTTGCTGCACATAAATTTTTTGGCACAATATTTTATACGGCACATGATATTTTGCTACACAAATTTTTTTTACTGCACATAACATTTGTTGCACTCAAATCTTTATGTTGCACACAATTTTTATGTTGCACACAAATTTTTTTACTGCACATAACATTTGTTGCACACACATTTTTTGCTGCACATGAACTTTTATGCTGCACACAACATTTATGTGCGTATAAGGGTAATATTGAGATATCACTATATTTATGTAGTTAGTAGTAATAATATTTTTGTATATTTGTATCTTATAGTAATAAATGATTTTTAATGTATCTAATAGTAATCCTCCCCAATTTAAACCCAAATCAAACACACCATAAAGATTCAATGGTATTTATAGTGTATAATTTTGAATAAATTGGAATCAGCGAGATCACAAAAAAATTAGAACAGAATAAAAAATCCGAACAGTTTATTTTATGGACACATTATATTAAAAGGTGTGTGCTTGAAGTTTATGTAAGTTCTAAACTTACATTGTTAAAAAGAGTTTTTTTATTACAAACCTAAAGGTTAACTATCAATTAAAGATTTGAAAGTTTAATTTTTTTTCTTTTTGTAATTAAGAATCGAAACTGTCAATTTATTACCTTAAATCATAAAATTATTTATAAAAATAGAAAAAATCTATTCTAAGTATATAGTTTGATATCTCTCGAATCTCTAAATTAATAGGAAAAAAAATTCATAATAACTGAATTCTTATATTCTTTATATTGTTACTACAAAAAATTTAACAACCTCAAACGATACTTTTCAACTCAAGGTACACTAGTATAATTTTTTAATCAAGACAAGACAAATTAACCCAATTTTTAATAAGATAATGTAATAACTTATGTGAATTGAAATTAAAAAAAAATCATGTGTAAAATATAATATCGAACTTCCATTACATATAACAGTTGAATTGTTAACTTAGTTTTTTTTTAAAAATATCATATGTGCAAAATATAATATCGAAATTCGGGGGATTATTTGCGTAACCTTAGTTATATACTCCCTCCTTCCATTTCAATACTTACGTTTGTTTTTTGCAAGTAGATTAAGAAATATAATATTTTAATGGATATAGTGGGTAGAAAGATATACAATATTTAATATAAAGTGGGTAGATTTATTAGTGTTGGAAGTGGGTTCCATGATAATATATTAATTGTTTTGGGTGATCCCATATGCCAAAAAGGAAAACATAAAGATTGAAATAGAACGTCCAAAATAAAAAAAATATAAAGATTGAAATGGGAGGAAGTGAGTATAACCCAAATAATTACTTGTTTTCAATCAGTTATCGGTAAACATTTAAAAAAGTCAAACTCTTATTCTCTCTTCCTCATTTTTCTCTCGTCATCAACCTGACTGCCTAAGATTTATATCACATTAAGGCTAGTTACCGATCATTTGCTTGAGGTCAGCCGTTGTAAACTCTCGCTCACTGTAATCCATGCTGTATTCGTTTTTAGTCATTGATCCCATGTCTTCACAACCATGAGAGAATGAAAAGAAATAAACAAAGCGAATAAGAAAGAAAGAAAAAAAGACGTCGACTGAGTGCAAGGACCAAAAAATCTCCAAAAATCAAAACTATTATCATCGTATTTCCAATTGATTTGGGGCCACACAAGAACCACACCTCTAGTTCTACCCCATTATCACTTTCATAAGACTCATATACTCTCTTTTTTGTCCCTCTTGGAAATTACTATGTGAAATATTGTGGAGAAGAAAAAAATAGTGGCATCTACAAAACAGCCTATGAAAATATCACCAAATGTTTTTTCTACCCTCTGCAGCTTGAATATTTTTTTAAAGACGTCGTCAGTATAATAGTATATGCACCACCATTTGGAGCAACTCTACAGCGAGAATTCAAGCTCTTTTTTCGTCATTTCTTGGCAACGTTTCCCATAGCTCTATTGCAACAAAGATCTCAATTTACAACTGAAAAGGGCAAAAATGGCCCACCGACAGGCGGCAGGTGGGTTCTGACGTGGCGGCCACCGGATGATGAGGCGCATATTGGAAGAAAATAACCCGCTTGTTAGGATGCCAATAAATTATTAAAATTTTTAAAATAATCCAATGATCTTAAATAAAAAGATAAAATCCAACGATTTAAATGCATTTGGGCATTCAAAACCTAGGTCACCCAAGAACTTGCCCTAACCTCCATTACATAAGAGTTGAATTGTTCAATTATGAACTAATTGACGTTAAAGTCTTAAGTAAATAACTTATTTGTATGTTTAGTCGGAGGGCTTCATGACATGAGAATGAAAAGGATTATAGTTTGTATAGAGGAAGATGGGGACATGGTGTGAATTGATCTGATAAAATAAATAAATAAATGACACGTGGCCTAACATGCTACCTAAAGTATATACTAGCTTGACTTGATGTTATTTATTTGGGTCATTTGTACATATAAGAGCTGAGGGCCTTGATATTAAAATGGCGATCGATCAAAGTAATAAAATTAAATAGAAAATACTTAATTAAGTTTAAATTTTAGGGTAATTCCTCAGGTTCATGTGATCCAAATCTGCAGCAGATTACAGGTAATATGGGGTACATCATCCATTTATATACTATTAAATATATTTATTTTAATTTTATACTCTCTCCTGTTTTTTTATAAGTCGTTTTGGAGTTGTGCACAGAAATTAATAAAAACATTTTTTACTAAAATTATCACTAATTAATGATGATAGATATAATTAAAAATTTACATTATCATTATTACATTGAAAGACTCACCGTTCCTAAAATTAAATTCATCTTCAATAAAAAAAACTTTTGATTCTTCTCCCACAACCTGTGGCAAAATATCAAAATATATGGAGGGAAGCCAAAATAAAATTGTCATCTCCTACCAAAACCCATTTTGATCTTCTCCCATTAAAATAAATGGAGGGATTTCAATTTGTATTGGAGCCAAAAAAATTTAAAAATTGAGACTACAGATTGTATAAAACAATCAGCTTTGAAATATTCATTACACTCTCCTTCATCCATGGATTATAAATTTATTATAGATTTGAATCAACCTCCTCTAAATATGGATTCACATTTTTGTTGGGGAATTTAATTGGTTAATAAGGATTAATTTAATAAATTAATCACCAATTAAATAATAATTAAAGTGAGTGAAATTAGTCTCACATGTGGAATTGATCATATATGGTAAATTTAATCAAATATGGTAATTGATCAAATATGGTAGTGATCACGATCATTACTTAAAATAATAATTGATCAAATATGGTAATTGATCAAATATGGTAATTGATCAAATATCGTGTGATCACGATCGCTATTTAATATAACAATCCTACCATATGAGAGTGGTCTATGGAACTTATAAATAGGGTCATTGTGCATACATGAAAAAAACTTTTGACATCCAAAAATACAAAGCATCTGCATACACTTGCATAGTGTATAATCTAGACAATCTAGTCCTCTATTCTCTCTTAGTTCGCCGGAGTTCCTGCGATAGCGGTGTTGCTTCGCCGGAACGAGAAGTCGTTTTATCTTTGGGGAAGATACCGGAGCACTATCGGGGTGTGTTTCTTCTTGCGAGAAGAGTTCTACTCGACTCGACTTCGCCTATCATCTCGAGACGTTCAAGATTCTAGATCCAAGATCCAGATCTATAAGAAAGGTTAGTAATTCTCTGCTATAATTCAATATTCATTGTAATAATGATTGATTGGTGTACCTATAAACCAACAATTGCAAGAAGAAACATCTAGCCTCCACACCCTGCAATCACTATGACTATTCCAATGGATATTGACGGAGTTGAAACATCCAATGCTAATAACTCCAAGAGAGTTGATGCTGAGATTCCTGTTCGGACTAATTCCTAAAGGATGAATCCTCCAATGGGAATGTCGAGACCATTCATGGTTCCGACTCCAGCGGAGAAGTCCGAGAAGTTTGGGGGTGCAAACTTCAAGAGATGGCATCAAAAGATGTTGTTCTACCTCACTACGCTGAATCTAGTAAACTTCTTAAAGGAGACTGCACCAGTGGTGAATGAGAATGAGACTGACACACAAAAGCGTATAGCTCTTGATCAGTGTACTTCCACTGAATACTTGTGCAAAAACTATATCCTTAGTGGACGTAGTGATGCACTGTACAACATGTATCTAAACATGAAGACATCCAAAGAACAGTGGGATTCTTTGGAGAAGAAGCTAATGTAAAAGCCTAATTAGGCTCAATACTTGGTGTTATCTTACCCTAAAAGTCATTGAGGGAGATAGAAGAAAAAAGAGGGCAAAAACGAAATTCACATTTTTGAGAGAAAATCCTGCGCAGTAATATTGCAAAGCAATAACTAGAAGTTTAACTGTAGGATCAAGCTGAATTTGGTCAGCACGTTTGGAACATGTTGAAATAAGTTCTGAACGGTGGAGATCGGGTTTGAAGCTCTGTGTTGATGGGAATATGCTGAAAACAGAAGTCAGATTTTTGGGCGATTTTATTCTGTGTAATCGAGGAGAAAGTGTTGTTTCTCATAAACTAACCGTTGGATCGAGCTGTAATTTGGACAACACATTTTGAACTCATAGGGGTAGATTTTGGACGGTGAAGATCAGATTCTTATTTTTCCTAGAATTGCAAACACCGAACGGAAGTTGGTATTTTTATGACAAAACAATTATTTCCAACAACAGAAAGGAGCGCTAAATCTCTAGAGTTGATCCACACTGATACGTGTGATTTAAAACTTGTGCAAACTAGAGGGAAAAAAGTATTTCATTACTTTTAATGATGACTGCACAAGATTCTGTTATATGTATCTCTTGAGAAGCAAAGATGAAGCTTTAGAAGCATTCAAACACTACAAGAATGATGTCGAAAATCAACTTAACTCTCGAATTAAAGTAATTCTGAGTGATAGATGTGGCGAATACGTAGTACTGTTTGAACAAATATGTGCCGAATCTGGCATCATACGTCAAACAACGACTCCTTATTCACCTCAATCAAATGGCGTTGCTGAGCGCAAGAATAGAACTTTGAAGAAAATGATGAACGCAATGTTAATCAGTTCAGGTTTGCCTCAGAACATGTGGAGGGAAGCTATCATGTCAGCTAACCACATTCTGAATAAGATTCCACACAAATCTAAGGGTCAAACTCATTATGAAATATGGAAGGGACATAAACCGTCATACAAATACCTCAAAGTGTGGGGGTGTTTGGCTAAAGTTGAAGTGCCTCTACCTAAATAAGTTAGAATCGGACCTAAAATGGTTGATTATATATTTGTAGGGTACGCACTTAAGAGCAGTGCTTACAGATTCCTGATTCATAAATCGGAAGTATCTGACATGACTGAAGGCACTATGATAGAATCAAAGAATGCAATATTCTTTAAAGACATATTTCCTAGCAAAGGAAATACACAAGTGACATCTTCTAAGAGACCACTTGTAGATACTACTGCGGTTCAATCTACACAAGAGAGTGTAGAACCAAGACGTAGTACGAGAGCTAGAGTAGAAAAGGACTTTGGTCAAGACTTCTTCACCTACGCGGTTGAAGATGAGCCCAAATCCGTATCTGAAGCTCTATCTCGTCCAAATGCACCATTCTGAAAAGAAGCTATAGATAGCGAGATTGATTCCATTATGCAAAATCATACATGAGAATTGGTAGATTTACCAAAGGGCAAGACCTTAGGATGCAAATGGATCCTTAAAATAAAATATAAAGCTGATAGGTCAATAGACAAATATAAAGTCAGGTTGGTGGCTAAAGGCTTTAAACAAAAGGAAGGGTATGATTTCTTTGATACCTACTCACCAGTGACACGAATTACGTCTATTCGTGTACTTATAGCGATTGCTGCATTGCACAATCTTGAGATTCATCAAATGAATGCGAAGACAACCTTCTTAAATGGTGAGTTGGAAGAAGAAATATACATGGACCAACCAGAAGGATTTATAGCACCTGGTAATGAGAAAAAGGTGTGTAAACTAGTGCGATCATTGTATGGACTTAAACAAGCTGCAAAACAATGACATGTGAAGTTTGACAACACAATGATGTCAAATGATTTTCGAATCAACGAGTGTGAGAAATGCGTGTATGTGAGAAATACACCAAAGGGATTTGTCATGGTCTGCCTCTATGTAGATGATATGCTTATCATGGGAAGCAGTAATGACATAATCGTTGACACTAAACGAATGTTGAATCAGAACTTTGACATGAAGGACATGGGTATAGCGGACGTGATACTTGGAATCAAGATTCAAAGAATATCTGATGGAATTACTTTGTCACAATCTCATTACATTGAGAAAGTGTTGAAGAAATTCAAAGCATTCGATGATTCACCGACTAAAACACCCATGGATCCAAGTGTACACCTTAGTAAGAATAAAAGTTAATCAGTGGCTCAATCTAAGTATGCGAGGGTTATAGGGAGCATAATGTACATAACCAATTGTATGCGTCCTGACAAAGCGTGTTCAGTTAACAAACTGAGTAGATACACGAGTAACCTAAGCAATGTGCACTGGAAAGCATTAAGAAGAGTGTTGAGATATTTGAAATACACTCTTTATGTGGGGCTACACTACTCAAAGTATCCAACAGCATTTGAAGGGTACAGTGATGCAAATTGGATATCTGACACAAAAGACTCGTTCTCCACGAATGGATATGTATTCACTATTGGAGGCGGAACAATGTCTTGGAGGTCAACAAAACAGACCTTTATAGCTCGTTCCACAATGGAATCTGAGTTCATAGTTCTAGATAAGTTGGGGAAGAAGCAGAATGGCTTCGTAATTTCCTTGAGGACATTCCATGTTGGAACAAACTGGTCCCTACAGTGATAGTACATTGTGACAGTCAAGCCACAATTGGAAGAGCTCTTAGTGATATGTACAACCGAAAGTCTAGACATATCCGTAGGCGACACAACACGGTGAGACAATTGATCTCGAGTGGTGTAATGTTAATTGATTACGTGAAGTTAAAAGACAACATAGCGGATCCGCTTACAAAAACAGTTAATCGAGATCAAATGAATAAATTGCTAGAAGTAATAAGGCTAAAATTCACAAAGTAATGGGCCAAAATAGTGGAAACCCAACCATGATGACTGGAGATCCCAAGAACTTAGTTCAAAGGGACAACGAAACTGTAGAGGTTCAAGTAAAACTTGGTACATACCATTCCTTAGTAGAGCAATTCTACCAAGTATAGACCCGTATTGTGGTGAGGTTAAGTCTATGACTTTTAATGATTCCTAAAAGGCAAAGTAACAGCTGATTGAGTATAACGGGGTACTCAAGATAGGAGATCACCTATCTAAGTGTAAAGTGAGTGGCCGCTTCAAAGTAAATACTTATGAATCCAAAGTGGGTCCATGACCGAAACAGACCAAAATGTGTGAACAAGGAGAATGCAAGACATTGATGCATTCGCACTGTTGTCTCAGTATATGCTAAGGAGGAGTAGTTCAAAGACATCATGTTTACTAAGCCATCGGTATACTCGATAGTGTTGAACTATGGAAGGTTCAAAGTCTCAAGCTACCTATCCGGATACATTAATATTTCACGAGGACTAGGTTGTGTGTCTGCATTTTATAGGCGCCGAATTCCACTCATGTGGGAAATTGTTGGGAAATTTAATTGGTTAGTAAGGATTAATTTAATAAATTAATCACCAACTAAATAATAATTAAAGTGAGTGAAATTAGTCTCACATGTGGAATTGATCATATATGGTAAATTTGATCAATATGGTAATTGATCAAATATGGTAGTGATCACAATCACTACTTAAAATAATAATTGATCAAATATGGTAATTGATCAAATTTCGTGATGATCACGATCACTACTTAATATAACAATCCTACCATATGATAGTGGTCTATGGAACCTATAAATAGGGTCATTGTGCATACATGAAAAAACTTTTGACATCCAAAAACATAAAGCATCTGCATACACTTGCATAGTGCATAATCTAGACAATCTAGTCCTCCATTCTCTCTTAGTTCGCCGGAGTTCCTGCAATAGCAGTGCTGCTTCACCGGAAACGAGAAGTCGTTTCATCTTTGGGGAAGATACGCTAAGATCGAGCACTACCGGGGTTTTTCTTCTTACGGGTAGAGTTCTACTCAACTCGACTTCGCCTATCATCTCGAGACATTCAAGATTCTAGATTCGAGATCCAGATCTATAAGAAAGGTTAGTAATTCTCTGCTATAATTCAATATTCATTGTAATAGTGATTGATTGGTGTACCTATAAATCAATTTTTTAATAGATTTGAATCAGTCTCTCCCGAATAATGAACATGAATTACACAACCCAGAAACAGAAATTCCAATTTGTGTGATGTCATCTTCTGCAAAAAATATCATAATCCAGATAAACGAAAATAATGGGATTGAATATCCCATTCTAGAATTAGATATACGAGAACTCGTGCAAGAAAATGATGAAATATCTTCAGAAGATTCAAATTTGGAGGAGATAGTTGAGGCTGAATATAGATCGAGTGGGGTAGAGATGTTCGAACAAAGATCAAGATCGGAGGATCTTACTGCAGATGTGACAGATGAACCAGAAACATTAAGGGAAAACACATCTAGACAAACAACGCAAGGTATGATTTTTTATGATTTTTTTAGAAGCAAAAATTTATATCATCATGGATATGAATGAACATTATTTGTGAAACTATACAGAAACAACAGTCAGAGAAAACACATCCACATAAAACACCAATGAACAACAAATGCAATACTGAGTTTTGAAATATTATTAGGGAAAAAAATTAAATTGAGTTTTGAAATATTACTCTTGCAAATGCAAATTAAAAATAATGTCAATACAATCATAAAACTAATAGAAATGATAATTTCACAAAATTAAACGTAAATTTTTATGTTAATTTCATCTATTTTTTATCAAACAACTTCGGTAGGTAAATCCTTAGAATTTGTGTTGTGATGTCTTCTTTATCTTCATCATTCACCTTAGACCCCTCTCCAATTTTACCTATCTTCTCGATAAACTTTTGCTCACTTTCATTCTTCATTATGTACTTCTGTTTTGCATGTTTACGTATGCAAGGAGTAGAATATTGGTGAGCATTAGCACCTTCATCGGAATCTTCTATGAATAAACTAGATGACTCTAGTGCTCTACTTTCATATGGCTGTAGTGCTCTAGTGATTTGCAAAGCAATACTTTCAGGTTTTTCCAAAGATATTTTTGCCTCTTTAATAGCATCTTTCATAGATACTTTTGATTGTTCAAAAGTATCCAAATCTGATTTTACTTTATCATCATCATTCATATTTCGATCCCTATCAAATTAAAAAAATAATTAGATCTATGAAATAAATAGATAGTGGTTAAATTTGAAAAAAGATTTTATTAAAAAAAATATTGATATAAATATAAAAAAAAATAATAATATGAAAGAAACATATATCCTCCAACTAATATATACATGAAAAATCTTTAAAAGGCAAATATTATCATAAACATTATTCATAAAAAAAAAAGACAAATGTAAGATGAACTGTCAAAACATTCTAAGTTGTGAACTTTTTAAAACTCAGTTTATTTATAGGTACAAATGAATGTTAAAAATGCAATAATATGCTACCAATGAACCTTAAACTTAAATAATAAGAATAAGACGTATAAATATTAGAGATAAACCAAAATATTTATCAATTATTTGTATAAATATTACGGTTTATCATCTAATCACATTTTATTCATTTATACTATCAATATATCTATTTGAAATAAACAAATATCCTCCAACTAGTATATACATGAAAAATCTCTAAAAGACAAATATTATTATAAACAATATTTATAAAAAAAGTCAAATATTAATCTTTTATCATCCAACTAACAAAAAATCTTTAAATATGCGTGAGATAAGAAAGTCATGCAAAGTTGTATTGATATGAAAAAACACAAACACACACAAACAAATCTTTAGATATTCCGTAAGATAAGAAATTTGTATGGATATGAAGATTTAGAAACATACAACATTATTCACAAAAACTGACCAGTATTAATCTTTTATCCTCTAACTCAATGCGAGATATATGATGAAAAAAAAATATACAGAGATGAAGTATAAAATTATGTGTTATATATAGAGTTTAAAGCACAATTAAGTTGGTGGATGAGAATTAAATTTTTTAAAAAAAGCGTTAACTTTGAATTGGGAATACGAGAAAAATGGAATAATTAATGAAAAGAGGCATAAATAAATAAGGGTCTTTTAGGTATAAAAATACAAAACAACGTATAATATGAGAATTGTAAAAACACCGATTTTTAAGGATCTTATTTTCGGCCCTTATTTAGGTATTGTTATCCCTTATTTTCCCTTTATAAATTTTCTATCTCTTTGATCTTTTTTCACTTTATCAATTCTATCTCTCTTTCGTCTGTGTGGCGTGATGGTGTTGCCATATTTCCTTTCCTCATTCTCCTCTAATCGATAAAGTTCCTCTTCTAATTTCATTTATTTTTTATATTTCTTATAAAGTTCCTCTTCTTATTTCATCTATTTTTTACATTTCTTATTCTTCTCTCATCGCTAAATCGCGATCTTTTCATTTTGAGATTTTGACGTGTAAAAGTTTTGAAGTGTACGAATCATCGCCTTCTTCCCTAGCTACCATGTTCTTCTCTCATCTTTTAATTTTTATTTTATTTTTCTTTGTTAAATGTTTTATCAAAGTGAAAGTACTACTCAATTTCAGTATTGTTTCCTGTACTGATGTTCAATTTTAGTTTTTTTCATTATTCTTCAATGCAGAACCTTCGATCTCTATTTTCCACATGGGTAGCAGCAACCATGGTAAATCTAATTTAAATATTTAAGATATTTGTCAATCTCGAGTTTAAAATGTCCATATTTCACTTTTTTTATTTTAATTTGAAACCCAAATTCAAGGAAAGAAGTTTGTACTGAAACTTAGGTTTTGTCTACATTTTTCATTGTACAATTTGTTTTGATGTTGTGATTTATTAATTCTGTACATTGCATGCATTATGTGTTTATGAAAATTATCATTGATAAATTTTATTCACCTTTAAATTGATGCTAATAGTAAAACACGCCGCACATGTGCTCAGTGTTTCTGTATCTTTAATATCTATTTAGTACTTTCTGTTTTAAAGCGATGTGTTTTTAATCTATCATAATATTTTTGATCTTTACTGTATTTGGCTATTATTTTCCTTATATTGTGAATTCAATAAATAAAACATATATTATATTGAATTAATATGGATTCTATGGATTTTAATTATTGAATTTTTCATTACCTGTTATGTGTAATCTTAAATCTTAACCAATTATTCAATCATTAATTATAATTCTCAATCTTGATATTCAATCATCGTAATTTTAATAAAGAAATCAAAATTGTCATTTGATTCTGATTGTCATATTATTCCATAATAATAACTTGCTATAAAAGCACTAATTGTACATTTATTAATTACTATATTTAAGTTGAATAAATAATTTAAATTTATTGATTACCATATTTAAGTTGAATCCATTATTTAAGTATAAAAGTACATACATTTTTTAGTATTTCAATAAATAAAATGGTTAATTCCTAAAAAACTCACCACGAGTTTTCAAATCTATCTCGGTTTTTTATTTTTATCAATTCAGTACACGATCTATTTAATATTTTCAAATCTATCACAATTTTTATTTTTTTTAATTTAATACACCATTTATTTCATATATACGATTTTAAATTTTTTCTTTATTATTATTATTATTTAAAAATTAAAACACACGAACACTTATTTCATAAGATTATACTTTTTTCTGTTATTTATGAAAATAATTATTAATTTTTTCATTTATATGATATTTTTATTACAGTTGTGATTTATAACTGATGTTTTGGAAAATTTTCAATAAACTAAAATATCTTAATTAAGTTTTTTTTGGTACATACCAAAAAAATAATTAGCAATCAATTTGAATTTAAAAATAAAAAATAAAAAAGGATGAAATATTAAGTTCATTAATTGATAAGCAAATTGTACTAATTTTATAATTGAGTAATAATAATAACAATAATATTAATAATAATAATAATAATAATAAATTAATTAATAAATTAATTAATTAAATTGAAAATATATGAAATAAATGAATGTAGCAAATTAAAAAATCACGTATTGAATTGAAAAAAATAAAAGATTATGGTAAAATTGAAAATATTAAATAGATCGTGTACTGAATTGACAAAAATAAAAGATCATGATAGATTTGAAAATTACCAATAAAGTAGTGAATTTTTTAGAAATTAACCCTAAATAAAACATATATTATATTGAATTACTCTAAATTTAAATTTATTGATTACCATATTTAAGTTGAATCTATTATTTAATTATAAATTTACGTACATTTTTTTTGTTTGTATTCAATAAATAAAACATATATTATATTGAATTACTAAAGATTTTATGAATTTTAATTATTGAATATTTTATGATCAGTAATAAATTAATATTATCATTTGATTCTTATTGTGTATTATTCCATAATAACTTGGTATAATAGCACTAATTGTACATTTATTGATTACCATTTAAGTTGAATCCATTACTTAGGTATAAATGTACATATTTTTTTTATTGTTTTAATATAAATTATTTGTGCAATCTTAATTTCACTTTTGAAATATGCATAATTTTCCAAGGTTCTTCTTTAATAATAATTCTTTTTATCTTATTAATAGTTCCACACATTTTGAGTTAATACGATGAATTGATAGTAAGCGTTAATATTTTATCATATATTATCCAATAAATTTTATATAAATTTTTTTTTACGTCTTTTCAATATGTGTTTTTGTTTGTAATTCCTACTACTTTTTATACTCATAACTGTTTTTATATGTAGATTTATTTTACTCTTATTTTATTTTATTTTATTTTTTGCAGACTATAACAAGCCAGTTTATTTAGACCTTCCCATTTTGATTTCCTAATAAAATAATTCTGTTGGATACAAACAATAAATATTGGAGAGTTTGTATTTTGCATAAGAGTAACAAATATCATTTTGGTGCTGGGTGGGAATTGTTTGAAAGGTTTTATAACATATGCATTGGTGATGTTATAACTTTTATGTATTTTAGAGATAATGTGTTGAGGTTTAGAATTCATGATTGTGATGAAGTTAATTGGAAATCATATTTTTTTTAGAATTTTTATAGATGGTATATTTATTTGGCCAATAATCATGTATTATTATTTTTGTAATTATGTTTTGTTTAATTTAAATTGTCTCATTTGTGTGTGGTTGAACGTACAAATTGAACTTATATTTCTTACATACTCAAACTAACATTTTCATTCTGAAATATATGAATATCATTTGTTTGGTTTACATGAGTAGCATGTTATGGTATTGGTTTTTAGTTTCATTAACTTAATTACGCTTCATTTTACCTTCAAATGTTCTAATCAGGACTTTGCATATGGTTGACCAATAACCATGTCAATTTGCCGTTGGTATTTTCTCATAGGTTCCTTTTGATCAATTTTTTTTAGGCTATCTTAGTCTAGGTTATGTGTGCAAATGAGTCGACTAAGCTAGAACTCAATTAATATATAAGTTCTCATAAAATTGTGCTTCAAGTTATATGGATAATTGGGTTATATGGATACATATATCAATTCTCATAAAATCATGCTTGAAGTTATATAGATAATTGGGCTTTCCACTATGTATATTGTCTTCTCATAATTCTTTGCAGTGGAAATTTATATGGTGGAGAGATTTTTTTTCTAAAAGGTCTTATTCAATTACTGTGGCTATTGTGTTAGTTGTGTTATTTCTCCATGTATGTAAAATTATTTTATTTTTCTTTTTTTGATTATTGTAAGAGGTTGATTCAATTTAGTCGTAATAGCGTACGTATATCAAAGCAGCCCTCATCTTATCTGATTCAATTTACTCGCCTTGGATTCTTCTATGTTTTCTTTTCTCTTGCTATAATACTATTAATTACACGATGATGGAAGCAAGTGATCAAATTTTTATATTTTAGTAACTATGTTTTGTTGTTCAATATTATATTGCATATTGTGAAATATGTGCTCTCATTCTAGATCAAGTATTTTATCTAGCGGGTTGGATATATAATTATTTTTTTCAAGATATATTTTTTTGGTTTATTTGGATAGACAGAGAACAGGTTTATTTTCACAAAAATGATTTCATATATAATTGTTGAAGGGTTGATGTATTATTAGCAATGGAGTGGCATGTATATTTTGAAGAAAATTAGGATCGTACAAGGTAGGTAGAAGGTGAGGTTCTTGAACCATACAAGTTGCGTATACTATTTGTTGCGGTCATGGAGATGCATTCATGCTCAGATATCATGTTTTGATATCAAGCAATATAGATGTACCACGTTGCTGCCTTTGTATTAATTGACATGTTTTATATCACGTATGATAACATAGTTTTTTTTAACACTCAAGTGAACATAATACATATTGATATTTTATTTATATGTAGTATATTTTTTGCTCTATAATTAGTGAGAAGGATATTGTACTACAGAGAGACTCTATAACTTCAGTGTTTTTTGGATTTTGGTGATGATAATGGTTAGTGTTTCTTAAATGAATCACATTTTTATTTGACCTTTTTTATAATGCCATGAAATATATAGTATCAAACTTCAAGTTCTTCTAGCAGAGATATGGAAGAGGAAGCCTAAAAATAAAAAGCAATAATTTTCACCCGTGGAGAAGCCTTGCAAACCATAGACATGAATCAGGTTAGTATAATCTTTGAAGTAAGCTTATGATTTTGTTTTAAAATGTTACAAGAAAAATACATCTTTAGATTAGGGAGCATTTGGATTTTAGAAACACATGATTAGAGTGACAAGGAAAAAACACTTTATATAATCTTAATACGACATTTTTCCCTAGAGATTGTCTAACGTCAAGGTGGCTCAACAAAATCTAGGGTACTTTTGGAAAATATATATAATTTGTAGAGTGTGTTGTAGTCAAAATTTATGTTGCTTTATCTGAAACTTTCATTTCTCCCTGTTCTTTCTAAGATGTCCTTTAGAATGATTTCAAATACTCCTTTGAGTTTAATTTCTACTAAATAACTGGCAGACTACGTACGTGACCATTCTTCTAATTCTGTGCATCAGCTCTGCACCAAAACTCTTGCATACAACACTTTATTCTCTGGGTTTTGTCTGCTATAATGCAAAATAAATCAGTCTTGAAAAATAAAGCAATGTGGGTGACCAATATCATGTAATTACAAGAACTATTACCATATGGGGTTGTTAGTTAATTCAATAACTATAGTTATAGAATTATAGAAGTTGTGCTTTCATGAAAAAATAGTCAATATATTTTTTTTAATGATTTTAGGATTTTTGCTACTACAAATTTTGCATACAGTATGATGTGCATGTGCATGCTATTTATTTTAATTCTCCTCTTTCAAATTTATTATTTGCAATATCCTTAATTAATGGCAAAATGTTTGTATTAATTTGGATAAAGAAACCATCACCTTAAATTATTCCTTCTACTTTGAGATAATATTAATGTGAAGGCAAGCCATTTACAGTTAATGGATTGTAAAATGATATATTTATATGTTGTGCTTAATTAAATTATTTGAGTTGGAATTTTGTCTTTTCATCTTGAAATGAGTAGACTGATCTTTGACTGGAATTCTATGATGATCGTGAGTAGGGGTGGCAATTTCCAACACGACACGATAGAACGACACGATAATTGCAGATTAGTATTTGACCTTATTGAGTTTGTGTCATTATCGTGTCAACTCAATAAGGACACAAAATTTCGTGTCGCGTTCGTGTCGGGTTCGTGTCAACACGTTAAGCACGATTATATTAACAGATAATCCATTAACCCGTTAACAACCCAATAACCTGTTAACAACCCAATATATAAATATAAAATTAGAAAAATATATGATAAAAATACTTAATAATAATATTAAAATATATTAATTAAAATTTTTTATTTATTTTAATTAGTATTTTTTTTATTTTCTTATCGTGATAAAAATATTTAATAATAATTTTAAAATATATTAATTAAATTTTTTTATTTATTTTAATTAGTATTTTTTTATTTTCTTATTGTTTTGTTATCGTGTCGTTTCTGTCAACATGTTATTTTTCGTGTTCGTGTCGTGTTTGAATGAATTTTTATCGTGTCATATTTGGATTTGCCCTTATCGTGTCGTGTCACTATCGTGTCGACATGAAACCCAATCCGTTAGCACGAATTGCCACCTCTAATCGTGAGTGAAGTCCACTACTAAACGTTGATAGTTCTGCTGCCTTTGTCATGTTTTTTTTTCTTCTTTTATTGATGAGATACGCATGTAGAAAGTGTAGAAAATTGATGATTATTGTTCAAATGTAAGCTAAGCAATAAGATATGAATCAATAATTAAAATTTGGGGATATCTGGACATATTCTGAATTTCTTTATATATTATGTTCTTAAAGCCTTTGAGAAACATGTATGTCAAACAAAAAATTATGACTTGCTAAAGTAATTATTGCTAACCAGTGTATAATTATTAGTTAATATTCTTCGTGTGTTTTCAAAACTTCTAAATTAATTGAAGCTTCTACTTTTTCTATAGCATTTAACACTGCTTTGTTTGAAATGTTGAATCTTTGGTTCTCTACTATGTGAGAGTGAAAATGAAAAATTGAAATAAGATTTTTATGAATGACTCATTTTAAATGTCTAAAATTTTCTTTTTCAGGTTTCATATGGATTAGACGGTGTAGCAAGAAACATTGTGGAATGCATGTCAAAGCTTGGGGCTAAGCCTAACATATGCATTAGAAGGTATAGCGACAAACATTGCAGAATGTATGTCAAAGCTTGGAGCTAAGCCTTACATGATAAGTATGTTAGCTTCTGTTGAATTATTGTTGATTTCCTTTCCTTTTACTTATAATTTTTCTCTATTTTATACTCCAGCTAGAGTTTTCATTTCTGCTTCCAATTATGCATTAAACATCAAGATAATGTGGACCCATTTGGTTTGTTTTTTTTTTTTTTTTTTATCAATTTCTCTATGAGATTATGAACTCAAAAATGGTAATTTCAATGTTGTGGCACATGGATTTTCTCTTTTGAGCAGCTTTAGTGCTAAATTTACTGTTATGAAAGAGTACTTCTTGATGTTGATTTAAGAATCTAGAATTTCCTTTATTGTTTCACTACTTTGCTATTTCCTTTATTGTTATACTACTTTGCTCATTATTATTGCAACAAAGACATATAATCACACTGATTTGTTTCTAAATATTTTATCTGGTGAGAGGATGTCAATTGACTCCACCAACATTTTGATAGTTTTATTTGAAGAATAATCATACTAACTCTACCGTAATTCTTTTATGTGTATAGTTAATTAGAATAATCAATATTGACTCTGCTACATTTCTTTTAAACGTGGATTGATAATTATTTATTCATTTCTTACCTAAGGTGTGGTAAAATAGTAGAATTGTTCTTTTTTCCAAACAAAATAGCAGACTTTCTTAATTTTTTTGTGAAGCATTGTATTTTTTGAAGGCTTTTGAAGCTTATTGGCATTAAGAGATTCAAACATATATGTGTTTGATGTGTTTTAAAGAATAAGAACTCTTTGTTTGTAAGAAACACAAATATGTTGATGCGTCTGATGCTCCTCTTCAGAACCAACGATACATTCTCTTCCAAAGAGTCAAGGTGACTTTGTTTAGCTGAAATATCTTTTTCGACTGTTTTATGCTTATATGCTGTTAGTTTTGCCATCTCTCTTTGTCTGTTTTATATCTCTACTTTTTGTGTTTATGCTTTGCGTTTACTCATTATTTTGGTGGATCAAAGTTGTATTTTATTTGAGTTTTACATGTTTTGTATCGTATTGATTGAATTTCTTGCAAAATCAATTCAAATTAACCTGGCATCTTTGATTTTTTTATTGCGAAAGATATACGTATTGGAACACTTTCATGGATTGACATTCACAATGTATTAGTCATTGGCCATTGGGTGAGTTTTTATTTATAAATTTTTTATTTGTTTAATTTTCATCTACTTTTATTTGTGAGTTACCTACTTTAATTTTTTTTGTTTACTTATTGGTTTGGTATATCTTACTTCAGATATGTTCCATCTTTCTACAGCTAAAAAGTACTCATGTCTTACTTGGTTGCTTAAAATTGCTTATGTTTTTTTAAAAGGATTTTGTACGTTGGTGTAGCATCTAGATGCATTTTTTGTGCAATTTAATAAATAATTCCCAGAAATATTATTGTAAATTGCATGCATAATCAGTGAACCTGTGCATTTCCTCTTTCATGGGCAGCTGAATATTACTTTATGTTTTACATTAAAAATTAGATTTTTACATATCTTAATAAATTTTCTATTTCATATAGGCGATAATGATTATGTATGCGATCTTATATGTGAATTTGGCTGATAGGCTCTTTATTTTTTAGATGATATATCTGTCAACTTTATGAGTTTGATACGTGCCAATTGTTAGTGAACTTGAAGTCTACAATCCTTAGATTGCAGACTCATAAATTATGTCATTTTCTAATGTTTAATTGTGAATAGCTACCCTTTCATCTAATTTGGCAGCAGTCTTATAATTTTTTCAATGAGAAAAATTAGTTATATTTTTTGGTGGGAAGAAAAATGAATTCAACAGTTATGTGATGTTTGGTTCTATAGAGAATATGTAGTATGGTGTTACAGTGGATGTTCTTTGCATTATAATTAGTCAATGCTATGAATTCTTTAGTAGGTCATCTATATGTATACTTTCATATGAATACTACACTTTATGATCGCTTCAAAATGGAAGACAATAATTTGCATGCAACTGTCACTATAACTTTGGTAATGTTAATATATTTTTAATGGTACATGTCTCTGGCGAAGTTATGAAATTTATAAAAATTATCCCACTGTTTTGACCTGCATGTGAAAAAAATTCACAGGGTTAGTCTTTCGTTATTTATCACAGGGTTGGTTAGTACGATCTATTCCAATGAAGGTTACTTTTTTCTTTTATTTTTTTAAAAATTCAAGCTAGCAGTAAAAACAAGAATTGGGTTGATATTGTAGCTCTAGAGGAACACAAAAGGAAATATAAAGAGTCCAACAAGTTCAACACTAGGTTGTGGTGTTGATCTTGAGTTTTGCAACCCAATGTGCTTCATTGGCAACTGTACAAATTTGTATGTTAATGCTTCCAATTTTCGGTGTAAAACATTTATGTTATGGATACTATGAAGACAAATTGGTTTAAAGAATTTTTAATTAATGATGATTGAGATGGAAGATGATAGTTTTCGATCAAACACTTTGAGGAAACAAATCAGTTGGTGTACATTTTTTCTCTTTTGAAATGATGCTCCTGGGAGGGAGTGGGAGTTTTGAGTATGCATAATAAATGTTTGATAATGTGTTTTGCTGAAATACAAGGAGAATAAGGTATTTAGATGGGTTGTTCTAACACAACTTTAGGTGTATATGCTTTATTCATAATTTTTTGTTTATTAGAAAAGAGGTTTCATAATCTTGAGTTCCTCTATCTGCTGTTGGCAGTACCTTAAAATATCAAAGTTTTTGAAGAGAGTAAAGTTTGTACAAGGGGTGTGTATAATATTAATTTTAAAAGGGTGCTTTGAAAATTTTAGGGAATGTGTAGTATAATATTAATTTTAAAAGGGTGCTTTGAGAATTTTAGGGAATGTGTACATAATAAAATTAAGAAAAAAAATTTAAGAGAGTATGTAGTCAATAAAATTATACAAGGTATGTTATTTAATAAAAAGTAAAGTGTATTTAACACCACTCTATTGCATTTTGTATGACACCACGATATGGGGTAAGTCAAGATATTATTGATATAAAAAATTAAAATTATATTAAAGATTGGACGTTGTTGTTTCTAGAGAATTTCTCTAACGCCTAATAAAAAATTATGAGATAAACTGATATGGATTCTGGACATGGGTAGAAAGTGAGGATAACATAAATGATAGATGGATGTTCATATACTAAATTTGAATAGATTTAGTAAATGGAAATGATTGTTGAATTAGATGATAAAATCAAGAAAACCTATGTAAAAGGGTTTAGATGTTTGCATAGGAATCCTTTAGTTTGAATTCAGATATGCAACCATTACCCATATAAGTATTTTTATCAAATTTATATTTATGTACCCTACTGTTTACTTTGCATTTAGATTTGTTGTGTTAATAAGATACACAAAGCTAAATTCCTACCTTGATGTTTATGTTGTCACTGTTTTTCTGTTGTAGTTTAAATTTATCACTAATCAGAAATAAATTTTAATTGATACAATGATACTTTGAAAATTTTGGGATTATTTGGTTTAAAAAGTAAAGTTTACTATTGTCTTGAAGATTCATCTTATAGAACAGTCAAGAAAGTAAGTAGAACTTTAATAACCATAAAAATTTGTTGATGATCAACTTATATAACATTGAAGATGAGACTTATAGAACTTATCTATTAGATCAGAACTATTGAAATTTATTGACAATCAGCGCCCAAGCTTTAGTCATGATATTGCATGTGACCATTTTTGTTTTAAAACTAATGATATAAGTGATGATGATGAGGTATAAATTGGTCATTTTCCTACTTTTGATGTGAATGTGAATGATGTGAATGAGTATTAATTTAATTTGAATGTGATTCTTATGTATTTTGGATCTTATTTTTGAATTTTAGGAAAATAATTAGAAAATTGGTCGGAAACAACACCGATGTTGGTTGCTGGAATTGTATTGCCATTTTAATGCTCTGCCACATCAAACAAAAGAATGATAAGGTTTTGGATAAGGTACTTGAGTTAGTTGTCAAATTTCTGACATTCTTATTTCTCTTTATATTTACTATTTGGTTGTCTGATTGTGATTGATGGCTGGCTATATGCTCGAAAATTTAGTTTATAATTTCTATTTGGTTTTTAAGCCTATATGTTATCTTGGGTTTTGCTGTCATGTTTGGAATTATGACTTCTAATCATATTTTACTTATTGGGAAAGTTGTTTACTTTTGGTCTATGTTCTTGAAAACTTGGTTTATTTTTTCCATTTGGCCTTTGAGTCTACATTTTTAATTGAGTTTTGTTGTGTACATGTTTGAAATTATAGTCTGTGGTATTATTTTGCTTACTTTAAACAAAAGTGTTGTTTCTGTTGGCCTGTGCTCCAACATTTTGATTCTTTTAATTTCTATTTTGGCCTATGAGCTTATGTATTATCTTAAATTTTATGTGTATATCTTAAATTCTAACACTTCGAGTTACATGAAGCTATGAAGATCCGCGCCAGTTTGCAGCTGAAAATCCAGGTTGGAAAGACATTTTCAATGATACGTGTGTAGATGATATAATTGTTGTAGAATATTTGTCTGATCACCTCCTATCAACATGCATAATTGGAAAGACATATAAACTAAGAATTTCTATTTTTTTGGAGGCAATAAATAAGTGATGGCACATTGGTTCAATATTGTAAAAGCTACAATTTCTTCTTCTTTCTTTTTGTGTATAGGTGGCATATTAATATATTTAGGAGTTCCTATTTATTAATTCAATCACATGTCTTTGTAAAATTTGATAGTTAAACTTTTATTCATCACAAACTTCAAGCTTTTTTTATTTCTTAGTTATTATTCATAAATTGAATTTTCATAGGGCATTTGTGAGTGCAATCTGAATGAGAACAGACCTGTGCGTTCTTTCTTTGCTGCCTGTTTGCGTTTTACTTTTATAAAAGTAAGTATTTTTGCAATTGTTATTTTTTATTATTATTTCATTGTACAAACTTCATTTCTACATTTGAGGTTAGCAATTTTGTTTGTTTTTAAACTAAATGTAGTTACTACTGTCCATTTATAAATGTGTTTGCTTAATGAGAGTGCAATTTGTTGTATTACTCATCAATATTTCTGATTTGAATATATAAGAAATAAATAATGAATCACAAACTTTCTCTCAAACTTCTCTATGGTTTAATGTTTTCTATTATATATATATATATATATATATATATATATATATATATATATATATATATATATATATATATATATATATATATATATATATATATTAAATTCGGATTTCTAAGTCAACCACACTAATTGATTTCCTTATTTTCTTATTCATAAATAGCATGAATTATATTTTATGAGAAATGCGAATGTAATTGATGATTTTATTGTAGAATGATATTAAAAAATGTGGACCATCACCTAATATTTATAAAATATAGTTAATCAAAGTGTAGTATATTGTATATAGTTAAATACATGTTCATAGAGATATTCTGGAATGTGTGATTTTTTTTTATTCAATTGACTTGAAACTGTAAATTTATATTGAATAAGATTAGATTTAATGGATTAAAATTACTTTTTTTAAATTACACTGTTTTGCTTATTTTCAAGTAAATATGTATTAAATTTAGTGCACATACTACATTAGCTATAAAATTATTTGCATTGAACATTTATATGCATAAAAGACATAAAAGCATACAGAAAAGACATAAATTTATAAAATTGATATATATCAAATACGATGAACATAAATAAATTAAAAATAAGAATAACTTCATTCCAAAAAAATATAACAATAACTTCGTTCCAAAAAGTTCAAGCTTAAAATAAGCAAATGTAGATAATTAGCAAGTCTTAACGATTATGCATTTTTAGAATCTTCTTATAACTTTATTCATCTTCAAAGAATTAAAATTAAACATAAAAAATTTATAAATGTTAAACATAATCTCGTGCATCGCACGGGTCGAAACGCTAGTTATGAATAGGAGGGAGTAATATTTTGTTCTCTTTCTTCATTAATCCCTACTATATTACACCTTTCCCAATTATTATGTTGGAATTTAGATACGATTTCACATATCAAATTTTTTTTCTTTTTTTTAATATTTTAAAATAAATATTTATACATTATAGTATATATAGTTTTAAAAATAGATAAAAATAAATCGATAATTTTAATTTAGTTGGAAAGTTAAATGGGAATAACATGTAATCATTTTTCCTTCTGTTAAATAAAATTATTTTTTATTATTAAAAGTAATATGTAATTTTTTTATTAAAAAATTTTATCAATTTTTATCTGTTTTACAAATTATTCATAAAATAATTTAAGATTTGAAAATATCGGATGAAATATGAATAGTAGAAGTATAAATATTTGATTAAAAAAATATTTTTTCAAGAAATAAAAATACGTACATGTTCTTATACTAAAAAATATACTATTTAATACTAAAGGGTATAATTTTTTTAATAAAAAAACTGAATTTAGGGACACGATGTTCCCGAAGGCACACAAGTTTTAACCATAATTTAATTAGACATAAAATTTTATTAAAAACATTATTACTATTTATATGTTCTAATTATTGTTAATAAAATAGTTCAATTAAACGACAATCACTTTTTATTGATTAGATAAAACTTTTTATTAAAAAATTATTTCACATTTTATTCGTCCAATTAATTATTCAGCAATAGTTCAACTATTCAGTTATAGCTTCTTTTTTTTACAGGTATCACTTTTTGTTAAATATATTATTATTAATTTATTCTTATTCGTCATATTAATTGTTCGTGAAATAGTAAAAATGAACGAATATCACTTTTGATTAAAAAGATTATAATTTTTTATTCATCATACAAATTTCACTCGAAATAGTTTAATTGAACCGATATCTGTTTTCTTTAATTAGATATTATTTTCTAAAAATATTATCACTTTTTATTCAACATATATAATTAAACATTAGAATTAGAAGAAAAAAAGGCAAACAGATCATGTCACGTAGCCATTCCGTGAGGCGCAGATAAGAAGTGATAACATTTTAATGAAAGTATATTTTAATTGATAAAAAGTGATAATGATGTAGTGAATTATTTTATTAATTATTTATAGTATAAATAAAAAGTGTAATATTTTTATAGAAAAGTGATAACATTTTTAAGAAAAATAATAACTACTTAAAAAAATATGTAAAATTGTCTTGTCGTGAGACAGTCTCACCAAAAACTGCCCATAAAAAATTAATTCGGATGAATTAAATATTAATTACAATTTTAAAAATTCAAAAAATTTAAAAATGAATTAATGTTATAAAATTATAATTGAAATAGATTGAATATATGTATATAAATAATAATAATAATAATAATATGAATTAATAAATATTCCTCATATATATTTAAGTTAAGATCGCGGGTTTATTGAGCGTCATCTCATAAAAGGCTAAAACTTGTGTGTTCGGAAACACTGTGCCTCCAGATACTGTTTAGTATAAGAACGTGTGCTCTTTATTTCCTGTAAAAAATATTATATATATATATATATATATATATATATATATATATATATATATATATAATGAAAGTGTATACCCTTTAAAATAAAATGTTGTACCCTTATTACTTAAAGTGTACAACCTTTAGAATAAAATATTGTATCCTTACACACCTTATGTACCTGAGGACACAAGAGACCAACTCCTCTTAAAATTATATTCGTGAAACGGTTAAATATAAATGTATTTTTAAATTTAAAGTCCAGTGGTGTACCAGTGTAATTGATTATCGTTATTTTCACCTAAATTTTAGTGCATTTTTATATGTGTTTTCGTATTATTTTATTCATATTTTGTGTATATTTTAGTGGTGTTTTGTGTTTTTATAGAAATATGTGAAAATAAACTTAAATGTATGATTTTCAGGTAAAAAGAGATTCTAGACGCGAAAAGAATGATGTAGGAAAAAACGTAGCTCAATTCGGAGTCCAAACGAGAAAGTTATGATTAAAATGGAGTGTCACTTTGCATGACTTGTTACACCTTCAAATGTTGAACTCTTTGTTAGTTCTTTATATGGATAGAAAGTCAAGAAAGAGAGGATCACGTGAGCGCAAGAATCACTCGAATCGGAGTACGGATGTAGAAGTTATGCGAAAAACGGTGAGGCTACGCTGCACCTACTTGACCCGAGTACCGAGCTTGACCTACTGATGAGAGTGGAAATTAGCGTGTTTGAGTGTCCAATTTAATACCTTTTGATGGAAATTCTTGTTATATATTAGCACAATGGTCTTATATTCATTATATGTGAGAATAAGATGCACTTGAGGTATTTTGTTGTGTTTTAGGTGAAAAAAAGATCAAAAGTGCAAGGTTGGAGAAAATGTGCAATTTGTGCAAGGATGCTGAAAAACGTACGTCCAACTTTTGTAATTTTTCTGTGTTGTTGTGGAGATCAAAACTATTGACGTAATACATGGTTGGAAAGTCACTGAAGAGAGAGTCGTTTTGGTATGAAGAACACCCCAATCGGATTCCAAATGAGAGAGTTATGATCAAAGTGGTGACGTCGCGCAAGCTGTTCCTGTTCAGAACGACTATCCAATTTACATGACTTGTTACATATTCAAATGTTGGAGTTTCTGGAAGTTCTTTATTGTTAGATTTGTATACTAAAAGCCTTATTTTTGTATTGAACAATGTTTTAACAATATTATTTGAAATGAGAATCATATGATCAAATGTTTTGCATATTATAAATTGTTTATTTATATGTTTGTGCAAAAGTCCATTTACTTTATACTGTAGATAATATGTTGTGCGACAACAAGCGGAAGATCATATTATCGGTTTTCTTATAAAGCATAAACAGATGCTCACAATCGAGATAGACGAGGACTATCTATCGGGATGGTTGTAGTGTGATTTGGTATTAGTTTGTCTTCACTATAGAATCACATTAGTGCACTTAGTGTGTATTGAGTAGGACCGCTAGAGATCGTTCGACTTGTACTGTCTATATAGGAAAACTTGGTCTCAGTTATTATGGATGTTCGTGCTCTTAATCCCTATACAATAACCTCGACACGTAAGGTAGTATATATTTCTTTGATTCATCAATGAGTGAGATTTACATGTATTAAATCAACAAACTCGGTGAGTTAGGAAATAATATTGTCTCTATGGTGTGCTGTTGATTGTAGAAGGAATCCATGTCCGTCATAGGTTGATGATGTCCCCTTGAGGAGCTCATAAGGTTTATCATATAAATCTTGCAAGTGAATTAATTCCGGCATGATAAAAAGGTTGAGTGACACTACTCTCGGATGAGATATTAATTAATTTGAGTTGTCAGTAACTTAATTAATTAATGGGCATTATATATCTTAAACATGGGGAGACTTTCAGGCTCATAATAAGAAGGAGCCCAAAATATTATATTAGGATTGAATGAGTAGTGTAGTAATAATATTTTAGTGGACTATATTATTATTATTGGGTTTAATTAAAAGCTTTGGGCTAAGCTTGGTTAATTAAATACAATTGAGGCCCAGTCCAATTTCTCTTCCTGGTCCCTACTGTAGCCCAAATAAATAAGTCATCTCAGTTTCTAGTTGCCCTAGATTCCTGCGCCTCTTTTGACTGAGTGAGGGAGAGAAACAGATTGGGAAAATCATGCAGATTATTACCCACACAATAGTAGGATTGGACAAGGGTCATACAGCAGAAGATCAGAGGTGGTTTGCTAAAGATATTCATCAACACACCCGGTGAAAGGTAAACGTTTAATCGCTTCCATTAATCGTTTATTTTGTTTTAATGGATCACGGTTGAACCAAACGATCCTAAAACCAACAATTGGTATCAGAGCATTGGTATCGTGGTGAATCATGATTCATTAGTTTATGCGACTATATGATTAACTGTGATTTAGTGATATAATCTTGATATAGTCGCATATGTATTAGGATTTGAATAATATGGTATTATTTGTCAAAATCCTATGTATTCTATGTTTATAAATCGTTGATTCAAGGCATGATATTAGGGATAGAATATGTGTGAATTACACTTAATTCCTATGTGCTTTGTTGATGATTTGGGCGTGTGATTATTGGGTTTTTAACACCTTGTACACACACGGATTCATAACTGGTGATTGTCTCGCCTGTTGTACATGTTATATCTCACACACATACCCTGCACGATGGGTGAGCATCCGACGGCGCGTGACGGTGAAAGGAGTAAGCCAACGGCGCGTGAAGGCTGGTAGACGAAGCGACGGTGACTGCTCGGCGTATGATGCCGGACGAACCAGTGGTGGGTTCTGATCGCTGCTGAATTGCGTGTGAACGGCGACCCTCGGCTGAGGGCAGTGATCGGCGGGGCTCAATTGGCTGCGTCAAATGGAACAGTGAAATTCCAACATTGAATTGAGATTGTGGATGTTCGGATCGAGGCGTTTCACCTGAGTGATCTGTGCGGATCTGCTGTGCGGTTGCCGATCGCGACGGTTGATCTACGACGCTGGGAGAGGCACACGGATGCGCTGCGGTGCTGGGATGCATCGCATCACGCCGGTCTGCATGTGTGACTTTTGGTCGAGTGGGAGCGTGGGTGACGGGCGCGGATGCGGTGTTTGCATGACGGCGTTCTGGCGACTCGATTCCGGCGGTGGTTGAATCGCGGTTGCAGCTGCGTGCGACGGTGAAGGTTCGAGGATGTCAACTATCTACTAGGTGGACGGGACGACTCTGGTAGTATGTCGGATCGTTATCGGATGGCTAGCGACGCGACTTCGGCGGGATGACAGCACGTTCGCCGGAGCGGCGGCGCCTTGTTACAGCTGCTGTGCGGAGTGTGTCTGCGGCTGAGAGAAGATTTTCGGCAGCGAGCTGGGAGCTGCACGCCGGCGAGCTGTCGGCGACTCCGATTGGCTGACGGGACGGCCACCGGCAGCAGCGGGGCCAAGATGCACCGGTGGGATCTGCTGGTGGCTGCCGGTGGTGATTCCGTTTGAAGGTTAAGGCTGGGAGAAAAATTAGGGCAACATATGTGGTTCTCCTTGCTGGGCAATTTTTTAATTAAAGTGCTTGTTGGGCCGTTGTTCTTGTTGCTGATTGGGCCCAGTTTTTTTATTGCTGCTTAATTAATTGTGGGTTTGTAGTTGGGCCATAATTTTAAATGGGTTGTATATTTATTCATCTAGTAAATGGCTGGCTAAGTGGGCTTGATTATTTTTTAATGGGCTGCTCATTTTATGCTATTGATGTTTGGATAGACGGGGTCCATTTATTTGATCCAATTTTTTATGCAATTAATTGTTGATATATAATTGTTTTAATTGTTTTACTTGATAATTAATTGTTATATATGTGGCATGTTCTATGTGATTTATTTAATTTTAAATTACTTTTAATAGAAGCATGCTAGGATGTATATTTTATTATGAAATATTATATGCATGTTAAATAAAAACCCTCGGTGTTTAAATAACTATGTGGGAGAGGGGATTGGTAAATAAATTCACATGTCCTCCATTATTGGTTTGTAAGTGATGTGAGTAAGCTTGCGCGTTGGCATTAGAGCCTTCCTCCCCATCGGATGAGTTTATTCACAGGATCACTGGTACAAACTTCTTTAAGATGACTGTAGGAAATTATCCAAGCGCGTATCTACTTCTCTATTTGTAAGGCACATAAGCTTGCGCAATGGACTTGGAGTCAAATAATGGTGTACACTTAGATGCAAATAATTAGTATCCTCCCCATCGGAGTCACTGCTGTTATTTGCATGGCTAAAGAAAACCGACTATTAATTATTTTGTCATAAAGATAGGTTGACAAATGAGATTATTGGGTAAAACCTTCTCTTATAAATGTTCGGGTTTGTATACGTCCACACTATCGTGGCATGCAAATTCACAGTGCTTGAGATGTTGGTGAATTTTATTTTATATTGTTTTGAGGGATTCAATATAAATTGATAAATTCGAAGTGTTTGATCTGTTTAATTATTTATGATTCTCAGGATTTTAATATGGCACTCAACTCACTTTCTGTTATACTTAAAGAGCATAAACTTACTGGCACTAACTATGTTGACTGGAAGCGAAACATGGACATTGTATTAACTGCTGAAGATTATATCTTTGTACTTTCTGAGGAATGTCCTTCAGCACCTACTGATGCCTCTATCGAAGAGCAAAGAAATGTCTATAATAGGTGGGTCAAGGCTGATAGGATGGCTAAATGCTACATTTTGGCGTCTATGTCAAATGTGTTTCAGACTCAGCATCAAGCCATGGAGACCGCCTATGATATGATGCATAATCTTAGGGAACTCTTCGGACATCAGAGTCGTCCTGTTAGGTTGAAGGGCATGTCGGTCTTGATGAACACCAAAATGGCTGAGGGCACTCCCGTAAGGGAACATGTCCTTAGGATGATGGCCAACTCAATGAGTTGGAAGTTCTTGGATCTGAAATTAATGGTGAAACCCAGGTCGATATCATACTCCAAAGCTTGCCTAGGAGTTTTGAGCAGTTCCGCCTAAATTATGGTATGAACAAACATATGTACACGTTGGCGGAACTTCTAACAGAACTTGTGGCGGCTGAAGAACTGTTTCGTAGACCTCCTTAGGTTCATGTTGCTGAAAATGCTGCTCATCCTAGGCCGAAGGGCAGTAGGAAGAAAAAGAAGCAAGGAAATTCAGCACCGGTGAACCAAGTGAAAACAAAGACTGGTGCGGTCAAGAAGCCTAAAGGCAAGTGCTTCAAATGCAAGCAGCCGGGACACTACAAGGCAGACTGCCCTCTTCTGAAGGGGAACATGAATAGTAAGTCTTATATACTAGTTGTGAATCGTGTTTAACGGCTGTATCTGCTAACACTTGGTGTGTAGATACGGGAGCCACTGACCATGTCTGCAATTCTTTGCAGGGGTTCCACCAAACCCGACAGCTCAGTGATGGAGAGATTACCATACTCATGGGGAATGCTACAAGAGTAGCAGCTGTCGCAGTGGGAGACGTTTATTTATTTTTCAATAAGAGTAAACTTCTTGTTTTGAGGAATTGTCTTTATGTACCGCATTTTAGAAAGAATTTAATTTCAGTTTCTAAATTGTTTATGGGTGGATATTCTGTTTCTTTTAATGACAAGGTTATTATAAGGAAAGATAGAATTATTATCTGTGATGGTACATTGATAGATAATTTGTATACTCTTAATCCAATTTCTCCCACAATGCAACAAATTGAAACGAATGATACATCTACTAATAAGAGAAAGGAACCTTCTAAAATGAACCAAACATATCTTTGGCATCTAAGACTGGGTCACATTAACTTAAGTGGGATTCAAAGGTTGATAGCTGATGGACCTCTGAGTTCATTAGTAGTGGAAAATTATCCAACTTGCGAATCCTACTTGGAAGGAAAAATGACTAAAAGACCTTTTAAGGCAAAGGGGTATAGAGCTAAAGATTTGTTGGAATTGGTTCATTCCAATTTATGTAGTCCTATGTCTATCCAGGCAAGAGGGGGTTTTGAATATTTCATCACTTTCATTGAGGATTATTCAAGATACGGATATATTTATTTGATGCGCCGTAAGTCTAAATGCTTTGATAAATTCAAAGAATACAAGGCTGATGTGGAAAAGCAACTTGGTAAATATATCAAAACACTACGATCTGATCGTGGTGGTGAATACCTCTTGGGAGAGTTTAAGAATTATTTATCGGAAAATGGGATTGAATCCCAATTGTCTGCACCGAGCACACCCCAGCAGAATGGTGTAGCGGAAAGAAGGAATAGGACTCTTATGGAAATGGTAAGATCAATGATGAGTTATTCGGAATTACCAAATTTGTTTTGGGGACACGCCTTAGAAATAGCGGCGTACATTCTAAACTTAGTACCTTCTAAATCGGTAGCCTCTACACCCACAGAACTGTGGACCGGGCGCAAGCCTAGTCTGAAACATGTTCGAATTTGGGGTGCTCCGGCACACGTGTTAAAGGCAGATGCTGATAAGTTAGAATCACGTACTGATGTTTGTCAGTTTATAGGGTATCCTAGAGGAACGAATGGTGGTTTATTTTATAGTCCCAAGGACCAAAAGGTGATCATGAGCACGAACACCAGATTTTTGGAAGAGGATTATATAATGGATCACAAACCCATGAGTAAAATTGTTCTAGAGGAAGTTAGAGGGAAACACCAAATATAATACCAACTGCACAAGAAGATATACCACAGGACACTGCACCACGTGTTACACCTGATACACAATTGCCTGCGGAGCCTCGTCGTAGTGGGAGGGTTGTCAGACAACCGGATAGATTCATGGGATTGGGAGAGTCATCCGACTTGGTCCCGGGTGAACATGAAATTGACCCATGGAATTACAACGAGGCACTGAAAGATAAAGATGCTCAATTATGGCAAAACGCAATGAAATCTGATATAGAATCCATGTATTCTAATCAAGTCTGGGAGCTTGTAGAACCACCCAATGGTGTAAAAACTATTGGATGCAAGTGGATCTATAAGAGAAAATGAGGATCTGATGGTTAGGTGGAAACCTTTAAAGCAAGGCTTGTGGCTAAAGGATATACTCAGAAAGAAGGAATCGATTATGAGAAAACCTTCTTGCCTGTGGCCATGCTTAAGTCAATCCGGATTCTTTTGTCTATTGCTGCTCATATGGATTATGATGTATGACAAATGGATGTCAAGACAACTTTCCTTAATGGAAGTCTTGAGGAAAACATCTATATGAAGCAACCAGAAGGATTCATTGCAAAGGGCAAAGAGCATCTTGTGTGCAAGCTTAAAAGGTCCATTTATGGATTGAAACAAGCTTCAAGATCATGGATCATCCGGTTTGATGAAGTAATCTAGTCATATGGATTTATTCAATGTCCGGATGAATCATGTGTGTACAAGAAGTGTGACGAAAATGTAGTGGTATTTCTTGTACTATACGTGGATGATATTCTGCTCATTGGAAACAATGTAAAAGTATTGTCAGGCGTAAGGGTATGGCTGTCCAAGCAGTTTGAGATGAAGGACTTAGGAGAAGCTGGACACATTCTTGGGATCAAATTAATAAGGGATCGCAAGAAAAGAATGTTATGTTTATCCCAAGCTTCGTATATTGATACAATCCTGACTCGTTTTAGCATGCAAAATTCCAAGAAAGGTTTTCTACCTTTCAGACATGGAATACCTCTATCTAAGGAGATGTGTCCTAAAACACAACAAGAAATAGAGGCAATGAAGCTAGTCCATTATGCTTCGGCAGTAGGAAGCCTCATGTATGCTATACTATGTACGAGACCGGATATCTGTTATGCCGTGGGCATGATCAGTAGGTATCAAAGTAATCCAGGACAAGGACATTGGACTACGGTAAAACATATTTTGAAGTACCTGCGAAGGACTAGGGATTATGTGTTGGTTTACCGGGCAAATACTTTGTTACCTTTGGGTTATACTGATTTGGATTTCCAGTCAGATAGGGATGCTAGTAAATCCACCTCGGGTTATGTGTATACTCTTGGAGGAGGAGCCATTATATGGAGGAGTGTGAAGCAGAAATGTGTAGCGGACTCTACCATGGAAGCTGAATATGTAGCAGCCTCTGAGGCAGCTAAAGAAGCAGTATGACTCAGGAACTTCTTAATGGACTTGGATGTGATTCCTAGTTTGCCCAAAGCGATCACAATTTATTGTGATAACAGTGTGCAATAGTGAACTCGAAGGAACCACGAGCCTATAAGGCGAGTAAACACATTGAGCACAAGTACCACCTGATACGAGACATCGTTAAAAGAGGAAAGGTCGTTGTCGTTAAAATTGCATCGAAGGATAACCTGGCTAATCCTTTTACTAAGAGCCTTCCAGCTTAAGCGTTCGATGTGCATGTAGAAGGAATGTGGATTAGATGCGTGTCAGCTGATTTGGCAGCGTAGTCTTTTAGTATAAGTGGGAGATTGTTAGATTTGTATACTAAAAGCCTTGTTTTTTTATTGAACAATGTTTTAACAATATTATTTGAAATGAGTATCATATGATCAAATGTTTTGCATATTATAAATTGTTTATTTATATATTTTTGCAAAAGTCCATTTACTTTATACTGTAGATAATATGTTGTGCGACGACAAGCGGAAGATCATATTATCAGTTTCCTTATAAAGCATAAACAGATGCTCACAATCGAGATAGACAGGGACTATCTATCGGGATGGTTGTAGTGTGATTTGGTATTAGTTTATCTTGACTATAGAATCGCATTAGTGCAGTTAGTGTGTATTGAGTAAGACCGCTAGAGATCGTTCGACTTGTACTGTCTATATAGGTGAACTTGATCTCAGTTATTATGGATGTTCGTGCTCTTAATCCCTATACAATAACCTCGACACGTAAGGTAGTATATATTTCTTTGATTCATCAATTGGTGAGATTTACATGTATTAAATCAACAAACTCGGTGAGTTGGGAAATAATATTGTCTCTATGGTGTGCTGTTGATTGTAGAAGGAATCCATGTCCGTTAGAGGTTGATGATGTTCCCTTGAGGAGCTCATAAGGTTTATCATATAAATCTTGCAAGTGAATTAATTCCGGCATGATAAAAAGATTGAGTGGTACTACTCTCGGATGAGATATTAATTAATTTGAGTTGTAAGTAACTTAATTAATTAATGGACATTGTATATCTTAAACATGGGGAGACTTTCAGGCTCATAATAAGAAGGAGCCCGAAACATTATATTGGGATTGGATGAGTAGTGCAGTAATAATATTTTAGTGGACTATATTATTATTATTGGGTTTAATTAAAAGCTTTGGGCTAAGCTTGGTTAATTAAATCCAATTGAGGCCCAGTCCAATTTCTCCTCCTGGTCCCTACTGTAGCCCAAATAAATAAGTCATCTCAGTTTCTAGTTGCCCTAGATTCCTGCGCCTCTTTTGACTGAGTGAGGGAGAGAAACAAATTGGGAAAATCATGCAGATTATTTCCCACACAATTGTCTATGTTGTTTTCTCTAAGACTATAATAGGTTAATCTTCTTTGTGAGATTAACTCCATAATTGGTGTTGGATAATTTAGTTTTTATGCAATTGGATTTTAATCTTAATTGGTCATTTGTGCTATTTCTATCGTTGATGTTAATTGCTTAAATTATATGGTTGATTTGTATGATTAATTGTCATGACATGTGATTAGATTGAGAAATCAATTATGTGTTTAGGAGAGTTCATTGAATCATTTCATCATACACTTCATGTGCATTAATTTAGAATGAGATAGAAATATCCTTCTAGATTTAGAACCATTTGATAGAACATTTGATTAGCTTAATCGAGATATTAGCTGATTAGATGAGGGGACTCAAACCATTAGTGAATTCATATTACCTTAAAAGAGAATATTGCATATAATTTAGTATCTCATTAGGGAACTCGTAGAGTAATTAGTGCCTAGTGGGAGATGTTCACTTTGGTCTCGATCCTATGTACTTTTGGGAGCCTTATTGAGGGCCTACATCCTATCCATCTCTAAAGAGAGTTTAGGTGGAATTAGTGATCACTTCTATGTCATCTCCATGAGAGATTAAAATTAATTAATGTCTAATAAGGCTCACAAAAGTACATATGATTGAGACCAAAATGAACACCTCCCACTAGGTACTAATTACTCTACGAGTTCCCTAATGAGGTACTAAATCATAGGCAATATTCTCTTTTAAGGTACTATGAATTCACTAATGGTTTGGGTCCATCATCTAATCAACTAATCTCTCGATTAAGCTAATCAAATGTTCTATTAAAGGGTTCTAAATCTAGAAGGATATCTCTATTTCATTCTAAATTAATGCACATGAAGTGTATGATGAAATGATTCAATGAACTATCCTAAACACATAATTGATTTCTCAATCTAATCACATGCCCATTACAATTAATCACACAAATCATACATATACATCAAACAATTCACATCAATGATAGAAATAACACAAATTTCCAATCAAGATCAAAACTAAATTGCATAAAAACTAAGTTAGCAAACACCAATCATGGAGCTAATCTCACAAAAGATATTAACTTATAATAGTCTTAGAGAAAACAATATAGGCAATTGTATATACAAATCTCATGACAAAATTATAAAGAAGTTCACAAAAATTAGAAATAGATTCTCCCTTTGAAGTCCTTTAATGGAATTTCTCTTTCTTATTCTTGTGATCTTCACTCCCCCTTACTTCCTTGATCATTTGAATGATAGATTTAATGGATGGATTCAAGTGTAGATGGATGGAGATGAGGATGGATGGAATGAAAAGGAAAGAAGAGAGTGAAGAGGAGAAACCATTGTTGATCAAATTCTCCCTTACAACCCTCATCCTAGGTAGTTTCTAAGTTGTTTTGAGGTAAGTGGTGTGTGAATTAAGCTTCCTTTTTCCATTGTTTTGTAATTTTGTGGTGTTTTTCTTTTTGGTATGTGGGTAATTCGCAGACTGTTCGAACTGATTTTGATATAGCTATTGCCCTCGAAAGTTTGCAAACTTAATTTCTGTACGTAGCTGAACTCGTTAGCTTTCCGTAGCCACTTGAAATGCCTCAATCATATTATTATACAATTAGTTATGATTTTTCTCGTAAACTGCCGCTAGCAGGAAAATTTAAGAATTTTTATGTCGAATTCAAACTTATTTTCTATCGTTTCGTTTAGTTAATGTATTGAAATGGGTTATGTGGGATTGGGAACTGATGTTAAGGAGTTACATACCATTTTTATTTAATATCGACTCGTTCGAACTCAATTAGGATTTATTTTTAGCAATGAAAGGGATGTTACCGCTAATAGTTAGTTATATTTAATTTGTCTTAAATTGTTCATCTCCTTTCTAGGTAAAGAACCATCGACGAAGGGCAAGGGACCGACTTCATATTCCGGAGAGAGTTAATCACTTCCTTGTGAGTTGATAATTTGGGAACGCCTTCTCTTGTGGGAAGTGTGGACCCTCGATAAATGTGCATTTATTTTAGTTTTAGTTAATTGATAAGAAAATTATTTGGTATTGTGTTATGTGGTAAAGAGCCTGATTGGCTCGATTGCTCTGGTTAGAGTCCTGTTAGCCATTTTATGAGTATTATTGATTTTAACTTATGTTGAAGAGCCTTGTCGGCTCGATATCTAATAGCATTTATTGTGAATTATTTGAGAATTGATTTTTGGTTATTCTTGTGTGCCAATTAAGACTCTAACTTGAGTCGTTATTCATCTTATGATGCATATGCATATGTATGCCTGGTACCAATGTTAAGTAGCCCGAATTGGTCACGGTTCGGGTGAGTTGGAGCGACATTGATTAAGTAGCCCGAAATGTCGCGGTTCGGGTGAGTTAGAGTGACAACCAAGTTGCCCGGGATTGGCAAACCCGGGTGAGTTAGATCTAACGGGGCACCTGTCCATTTGCCAAATACTGATACTCTGTAGGGTGATCGTTAGATGGATCAGTCTATTATAGGCTCAGTCACCGGTGTGGGACATGCATGTCATATATGTTTATATGTTTGATCATTTCAAGTATTCACGTCGATATTGAATTGTGAACTTTAGCACTTGGCGTGTTGAGAAAGAATATTAATGTATATTTTATCTAGAGTAACGGTGACGGGCTTGGACTGTCTCTCGACGGAGAGCTCAGTTCGAGGAGGATATTGACTACCCACGCATCTTTTATGTGATAACATGTTGTTTAAACTAATTGTATTATTCGTAAATATGCACTAAGGTTTTTATTTTCATTAATATGTACATTGAGTGAGAAATAGTTATTGTGAGACAAAATGTTGGATTTTATATTATGAACCGCGAGTGGGAATACATGCTTCGTATAAGGGTCGGGGTGACCGACTTATCACCTCACTGAGCTAGTGGTTTTGCTCACCCCATTATTCTTTCTTTTTTAGGCTGTTGATATCGTTTTGGTTGGAGGTTTTCCTATCTTTTGCTCGTCATCCAATCCGTGTTTTGGGTACTTTCTCTTTTATGTAAATTGACGGATTCATTAGCGAGTTGTATAGTTTATATTTGGTGACCACCTTGATGTTCTTTTTGTACCTTCGCGATGTTATATCGTTCATGTATATTTTCTTTAAACTAAGTTACACCGTTGTATTTTGTACCTTTGTAAATACTTGTTGATACTTTTTGAGATGATGTCCTCGGGTTGTACACGTTGTTATCAGTTGTTCAGCTCTACAGGTACTTGATAGCAAGCCTTACGTTTTCTATAAACTTTGTGGAGTGGAGTGCACCCATTCTGCGAAATTTATGGTTAACGTGGCGGTTATGTCTGGGGTCGGGGCGTGATAACTTTCTTTGTATCTGAGCCTGGTTTTATGATTCTCATTCTTTTTGAGTCGGGCCAATAGGTCCAACTTTATTTCTATGTCATCATAAGGTATCGTATTGCCTTGACGTTGACCTTGCATTTTCTTTCCTTTCTTCCTTTCAGTCATTATGGCACCTCCAGTTCGTCGTCGAGGTCGAGGACACGCTCCTCGTGATCCTCCGAGTCCTCTACTCTCTTCTGTTCCTCGTGGAGCTCGAGGACATGTTTCTTCTAATCATGTCGTTCCTCCGACGGTTATGGACCCTATCAATTCTGATCATAGGGTGCCAGTTTCCCAGGTTGAGCAACCACTGGCCCAGTTGCGGGTTGAGCACATGATGACACCCGAGCAGTACCAATTGTATTATGATCACATTCGAATACATGGTGTTCCACCACCTACAACAGCTCATACGACTACTACTGTCACTGAAGAGGTTCTTCGTGCTAATGAATCGATTCGACCTACACCTAATGTACAAGTTTTTACTCCAGAAATGGCTTTAGGAGGTTCTACTTCTCGAGTTTCACTTTTTATACCTGATTTGGTGAAAGCAGTTGAAAACATGGGGACTTCAAAATTTGACGGTGCAAGAGATGTTTCTAAAGCGGGGGCATGGTTAAAGGAGATTACAGAGACCTTTGACACTTTGATGATTGAAGAATGTTATCGTGTGGTCATTGCAACCAAGCTGTTAGGACCAGATGCACGACGATGGTGGCAGAATCTAAAAGAGACATCTTCGGTTACTATTAAGTGGGCTATCTTTGTGGAACGATTCAAAGATCGATACTTCTCTCAGTATATCAAGGATCAGAAGAGAAAGGAGTTCTTCAACCGCTTTCAAGGTATTATGTCGGTCGTGGAGTACGAAAGCAAATTTCTGGAATTACGAGAATTCGCTCCTGAGTCATATACGACTAGAGACTTATGCAAGAGATTTGAAGATGGTCTTAATTTAAATATTCAAGATCGCATCAAGTCTGGAGACAAGTACGAGAGTCTTGACGATCTCGTAGAAGAAGCCCTGAGGATAGAAGGTTTAGTTCAGGCAAGACATAAGCTTGCAGAACGATCTCAAAAGAAAAGGCAAGGGAGCGCATTTCCAGGAAATGCATCGAAGGTGTATAGGGGTGTGGGATCTTCGCGTGGCGCACCAAGTTCGGTTCCTATTAGTTTTCCTCAACCTCAGGAGCAGTTTAGTAGAGGCGGGAGCAATGTCTCGGGATCGGTTGGTGAAAATCGCAAATGCCAGAATTGCTTAAAATATCACGACGGCCCCTATAAGGCTCCTCAAGTATGTTTTCAGTGTCGACAGCCGGGGCATATGCGAAGTTCTTGTCCTCAGCTTATGGGAGCGAGCAGTCAGGGTTCTGGTCAGCTTCGTGGTAAACTAACATATTCTACACCCAGAGATACTCGATCTGCAGTTACCAGAGTGCCCGATGCCTCAAGCGGCCCTAGTACTCAATCACCTATGCAAGGAAGGAAGCAAACTAGAGTATTTCATATTTCCCAGGAAGAGGCTCGCTCAGATCCAAAGGTTGTGACAGGTAATTTATAATCTGAGTATTTTCACATACTAGATCTAACCCCGCCTTGTTATGCCACTTGATTACGAATAAAACATTCGTAAGAAATTCTATCTTTCCGAATTTTTAAATCACAATCTCACCTAATATTACTTCTTTAGGCCATGTGTTTGTGGGAGACCATCAGGTCTACGCTTTATTTGACCCAGGTTCTGATAGGTCTTATATCCAGGATGATCTTACTGCGATCTTAGATTATCCTTTCTCTCATTTGTCACCTGGAATCATCGTTCATACCCCTCTTGGAGAGCGTCTAATTCGTGATTCGGTATTCTTTGGTTGTCCATTGAAGATCAAAGATGTCATTTTAGAGGCTGAATTGATACCATTGCCTTTGATTGATCTTGATGTTATTTTTGGCATGGATTGGCTTTCTTCTCATCATGCAATTCTCGATTGCCACGAGAAGCTTGTTATTTTTCATAGACCAGGATTCTCAGAACTTGTTTTTGAAGGTAAACTTCAAACGAGATCCCTCTCTTTTATTTCAATGTTGACTGCGCATAAATTAATGCGTAAGGGTTGTGAGGCATTCTTGGCATTTGTCATCGATACTTCTCTTTCTGAAACTAAACTAGATGACATCCCGATCGTGAATTAATTTCCTGATGTCTTTCCCGAAGACTTACCAGGACAATCTCCGAATCGAGAGATTGATTTTTCCATTGACGTACTTCCTGGAATCACACCTATATCGATTACTCCATATCGAATGTCGCCTGCTGAGCTCAAGGAACTCCAGACACAACTTGGGGAATTATTGGAGAAAGGGTTCATACGACCTAGCATATCTCCGTGGGGTGCTCCAGTTCTTTTTGTCAAGAAGAAAGATGGATCACTTCGCCTATATGTCGACTACCGTCAATTGAACAAGGTGACAATCAAGAACAAATATCCTCTTCCAAGAATCGATGATCTGTTTGATCAATTGCAAGGAGCAACTGTGTTCTCAAAAATTGATTTGCGATCCGGTTATCACCAACTCAAGATTAGGGAATCTGATATCCCTAAGTCTGCTTTTCGAACCAGATACGGTCATTTTGAATTATGTGTTATGCCTTTTGGACTCACAAATGCTCCTGCAGCTTTTATGGATCTTATGAATCGGGTCTTTCGGCCGCACTTAGATAAGTTTGTCATCATCTTCATTGATGACATTCTTATTTATTCTAAATCGGACGACGAGCATTCTCATCATCTAAGAATTGCTCTGAACATTCTCAGAGAAAATAACCTTTATGCTAAATTCTCGAAGTGTGAATTTTGGCTTCGTGAGGTAAGCTTTTTGGGTCATCACATTTCTAAAGAAGGAATCTACGTCGATCCAATGAAGATTCAAGCTATACTAGATTGGGAGCGTCCAAAGAACGTGACAGAGATTCGTAGTTTTCTGGGATTAGCTGGATATTATCGATGGTTTGTCAAAGACTTTTCGTTATTGGCTTCATCTTTGACTAAATTGACTCGGAAAGGGGTAAAATTTGAATGGAGTGAAGAATGCGAGGAAGTATTTCAAGAATTGAAAAGACGACTCGTTTCAGCTCCTATTCTTGCATTGCCAGACCCAGAGATTGGAGAATTTACCATTTATAGTGACGCCTCTAGACAAGGATTAGGATGTGTTCTCATGCAAGAAGGAAATGTTATTGCCTACGCTTCAAGGCAATTGAAGAAGAACGAAGAAAATTATCCTACACATGATTTAGAGTTGGCTGCAATCGTCTTTGCATTGAAGATCTGGAGGCACTATCTTTATGGTGCAACTTGTCGGGTTTTCACTGATCACAAGAGCTTAAAGTATATCACCACGCAAAAGGAGCTCAACCTCAGGCAAAGGCGATGGATGGAGTTGATTAGTGACTATGATTTAGTCATCGATTATCATCCTGGCAAGGCGAACGTTGTTGCAGATGCTCTGAGTAGAAAGTCTTCTACCTCACTTGCTTCGATTCAATCTTTTTATCTTCCTATGTTGGAGCAATTTAAATTTTTACACATTTCGCTCGATTGTGAAAAGTCTAATGATTCTGCTTTAATCGCCAAATTTGAGGTTAGACCTACCTTGTTCGAGAAAATTCGAGAAAGACAATCACACGATGTTTATTTACAACAGAAGATGGCGAAGCTAAATCAAGGAAAAGAAACGGAATTTCAAATTCGGGATGATGGACTTCTTACTTTTAAAAATCGTGTTTGTGTTCCATTAGAACTTGATGTTCATAGAGCTATTCTTGAGGAAGCCCATTCTTCAGCCTATGCTATGCATCCTGGTAGTACCAAAATGTACAGAACACTTCGGGAGCATTATTGGTGGCCAGGTATGAAACGGGACACTACTGAATTTGTATCAAAGTGCTTATCATGCCAACAGATTAAAGCGGAACACCAAAAACCAGTCGGCATGCTTCAACCACTACCTATTCCTGAGTGGAAATGGGAAAACGTCACAATGGATTTTGTTTCTGGTTTACCTCGAACCCAAAAGGGTCATGACTCAATTTGGGTCATTGTCGATCGTCTGACGAAATCGGCACATTTCCTTCCAGTGCATACCAACGAATCTTTAGAGAAACTTGCCAAGTTATATGTCGATGAGATCATGAGATTGCACGGAGTACCAGTGTCAATCATATCTGACCGTGATCCAAGATTCACTTTCCGTTTTTGGCCTAGTCTGCAGAAAGCGCTAGGTACAAAATTACTATTCAGTACCTCGTTTCATCCACAGACTGATGGACAGTCAGAGAGAACTATACAGACACTAGAAGACATGCTACGTGCAGTGGTGTTGAATTTGGGAGGTAGGTGGAATAAGTACGTGACTTTGGTAGAGTTCGCTTATAACAACAGTTATCATTCAAGCATTGGAATGCCCCCGTACGAAGCTCTGTATGGCCGAAAGTGTCGAACACCGCTCTTTTGGGATGAGGTTGGCGAGAGATAAATTGAACAAGTAGAACTTATCGAAGATGCGAAGGCAAAAATACAACTTATTCGAGACAGACTTAAGGCAGCGTAAGATCGACAGAAAAGCTACGCAGATAATAGGAGGCGTGATTTGGAGTTTAATGAAGGAGACAAAGTTTTTCTGAAAGTTTCTCCATGGAAGGGCGTGTTGCGATTCCGCCGTCGAGGAAAGTTAAGTCCAAGGTATATTGGCCCGTTTACGATCATGCAAAGGATTGGTCGTGTCGCGTATCGACTTGAGCTACCATCGGAATTGTCGAAGATTCACGATGTCTTCCATGTCTCTATGCTTAGAAAATATGAACCAGATCCTTCGCACGTGCTCAAATATCCCCCAGTTGTATTAAAGGAAAATCTACCGTACGAAGTGCAACCTGTTCAAATTATAGATCGCCGAGAGAAAATGCTTCGTAACAAATCCATTCCTATGGTGAGAATTCTATGGAGAAGTGATCAAATTAAAGAAGAAACATGGGAACCTGAGTCAGTCATGCGTCAACACCATCCAAATCTCTTTTCATCTCTAGGTACGTTTATGTTTCGAGGATGAAACTTTTTAGAGGAGGGGATACTTTATAATATCTTAGCTCAACTAGATTTTTTTTTTGAAAGCCCAAAACCTATTTATTTATTTTTATGGCCCAAAAGGCCAGCCCTATCTTAGCCTAACTAGATTTTTTTTTTAGAAAGCCCAAATTTATTTATTAATTTATTTTGTGGCCTAAAGTTTCAGCCCACTTAAATGGCCTGATATATATAATTATTAAGGCTAAAGTAAAAAAAAGAGAGAGAAGAACGGGAGAAGAAAAGCAAAAGAAGGGAAAGAAGAGAGTGAAGAGGAGAAACCCTTGTTGATCAAATTCTCCCTTACAACCCTCATCCTAGGTGGTTTCTAAATTATTTTGAGGTAAGTGGTGTGTGAATTAAGCTTCCTTCTTCCATGGTTTTGTAATTTTGTGGTGTTTTTCTTTTTGGTATGTGGGTAATTCGCAGACTGTTCGAACTGATTTTGACATAGCTATTGCCCTCAAAAGTTTGCAAACTTAATTTCTGTACGTAGCTGAACTCGTTAGCTTTCCGTAGCCACTTGAAACACCTTAATCCGATTATTCTACAATTAGTTATGATTTTTCTCGTAAACTGCCGATAGCAGAAAAATTTTAGAATTTTTATGTCGAATTCAAACTTATTTTCTATCGTTTCGTTTAGTTAATGTATTAAAACGGGTTATGTGGGATTGAGAAGTGATGTTAAGGAGTTACATACCATTTTTATTTAATATCGACTCGTTCGAACTCAATTAGGATTTATTTTTAGCAATGAAAGGGATGTTACCGCTAATAGTTAGTTATATTTAATTTGCCTTTAATTGCTCATCTCCTTTCTAGGTAAAGAACCATCGACGAAGGGCAAGAGACCGACTTCAGATTCCGGAGAGAGTTAATCACTTCCTTGTGAGTTGATAATTCGGGAACGCCTTCTCTTGTGGGAAGTGTGGACCCTCGATAAATGTGCATTTATTTTAGTTTTAGTTAATTGATAAGAAAATTATTTGGTATTGTGTTATGTGGTAAAGAATCTGATGGCTCGATTGCTCTGGTTAGAGTCCTGTTAGTCATTTTATGAGTATTATTGATTTTAACTTATGTTGAAGAGCCTTGTCGGCTCGATATCTGATAGCATTTATTGTGAATTATTTGAGAATTGATTTCTGGTTATTCTTGTGTGCCAATTAAGACTCTAACTTGAGTCGTTATTCATCTTATGATGCATATGCATATGTATGTCTGGTACCAATGTTAAGTAGCCCGAATTGGTCACGGTTCGGGTGAGTTGGAGCGACATTGATTAAGTAGCCCGAATTGTCGCGGTTCGGGTGAGTTAGAGTGACAACCAAGTTGCCAGGGATTGGCAAACCCGGGTGAGTTAGATCTAACGGGGCACCTGTCCATTTGCCAAATACTGATGCTCTGGAGGGTGATCGTTAGATGGATCAGTCTATTATAGGCTCAGTCACCGGTGTGGGACATGCATGTCATATATGTTTATATGTTTGATCATTTCAAGTATTCACGTCGATATTGAATTGTGAACTTTAGCACTTGGCGTGTTGAGAAAGAATATTAATGTGCATTTTATCTAGAGTAACGGTGACGGGCTTGGACTGTCTCTCGACGGAGAGCTTAGTTCGAGGAGGATATTGACTACCCACGCGTCTTTTATGTGATAACATGTTGTTTGAACTAATTGTGTTATTCGTAAATGTGCACTAAGGTTTTTATTTTCATTAATATGTACACTGAGTGAGAAATAGTTATTGTGAGACGAAATGTTGGATTTTATATTATGAACCGCGAGTGGGAATACATGCTTCGTATAAGGGTCGGGGTGATCGGCTTATCACCTCACTGAGCTAGTGGTTTTGCTCACCACCATCATTCTTTCCTTTTCAGGTTGTTATTATCGTTTTGGTTGGAGGTTTTCCTATCTTTTGCTCGTCATCCAATCCGTGTTTTGGGTACTTTCTCTTTTATGTAAATTGACGGATTCATTGGCGAGTTGTATAGTTTATATTTGGTGACCACCTTGATGTTCTTTTTGTACCTTCGCGATGTTATATCGTTCATGTATATTTTCTTTAAACTAAGTTACACCGTTGTATTTTGTACCTTTGTAAATACTTGTTGATACTTTTTGAGATGATGTCCTCAGGTTATACCCGTTGTTATCAGTTGTTCAGCTCTACAGGTACTTGATAGCAAGCCTTACGTTTTCTATAAACTTTGTGGAGTGGAGTGCACCCATTCTGCGAAATTTATGGTTAATGTGGCGGTTGTCGCGTTCTGTCTAGGGTCGGGGCGTGACAACTTTCTTGGTATCAAGGTGTAGATATGATCCAGAAATGAATCCTGCCTAATTTTTATGCCAAATGATTTATTTGTGGGCCTAGAACCTTCTAGAAGATGTATTGATAAAAAAATGACTTTTAACTGAGCTCGACTCGAGTTCAGGACTCTGGTCAAGCTTGGTAACAGAGCTCTGGTCGAGCTCAGTACTCGGGTCGAGTTGGTGCAATTTTCAGCAATTTTATTTCGGCTCGTTCTTCCTTGTTTCAATTCTGAATTGAACTCCGTTTTTTCCCAAGTCTTCCTTTTCGCGTCTAGAATCAATTTTTACCTGAAAATCATACGTTTAAACTTATTTTTACACATTTCCATAAAAACACAAAATACCACCAAAATATACTCAAAATACGGATAAGATAATATGAAAATACACTAAAATTTATGTGAAAATAACGACAATCAAGGCTTATGACCCATCTACCTTTGTATAAATAAGGGGCTCTCCCCTAACGTATAAATGAGAGAATTATCACCACCTACTAACACTCATTATTCCCACTATAAATGAGAGAATTAACTCCTAATATACATAGGAAAAAAAAAAGAGTGAGAGAGAAATAAACTCTCCACTTTAATTTCCACACACTTGAGAGGAATTATTGTGTTCTTTTCCTTCATATTTTCTCTCTATATTATGTTAGATTGGTCCGGTGAACTTCTATTACAGCCACATCAAGCACTCACTCAATACATAAAAAATTGACTATAAACAAAGGGGACTTAGAATTGGATATAAAAAAATACATTTAATTTATGGGTAAAACTTATGTATTTTCGGGAATACTGTGCTCTCAAATTTCACGATTTTTTAAAGGTATACTCCCTCCGTCCCAGTGAATTGCGAACACTACCTTATTGTAAACAGTAGGTAACTGTTCGCATTTTACTGGGACGAAGGGAGTATCATTTAATATTAAATGTTTTACCTTTTAGTATAAGAACTTTGATATTTTAGAAAAAGTTTAATTTTTTAAATCAACATATTTCAATCTACCTCCACCTTTGTACACCCTGTGTGTACAGAAATGGATCTGGATCCTCTCCATTTGAAAACGCGTAAATTTTATGCATTTCTTTAAACCTGCACCACTCAATAAACCAGACGATTATTATAAAGCCACCACGCCCTCTAATTAATTTAACTTCTAATTCTTTTTAAATTTTCTTCCTTTTTCTAATTTTACGTTAATTATTTGCCACATCACTTGTCTAACTTAAATTAATTTTAGATTTATCCGAAATTCATCAATTTTTTTAAATTCTTTTATTAGTCAATTACTCCTATTTATAATTATTGCCTTAAAATTAACATTAAACCCAAATAAAAAAATATATCATAAACCACAAGAGTAAAATTACAATTATATTCTAAAAATTTACACTAAACCCTAAAAATAAATATTAAATTATAGGACAAAATATACCATAAACTATAGGGGATAAAATATACCATAAAAATTAATACTAAACTCTAAGAATAAATATTAAACTTTAAGACAAAATAAATCATAAACCACAATATATATAATTATTAAAATTATAGTTAAGAATAATAGAAGAAAAAAAGAAAAAGATAAAATCAGTGAACCAGATAAGAAAGGAAATTGATTGTTTTTTGACAAAAGCTCCTGGGACACGGTTCGTGTCCGCATGTGAACATAACCCTTCTTTTTCGTATTCTATTTAAATCTAACACTTCCCCTTCCTATTCTATTTAAACTTATGTATTGATATGGAGTTTAAATTATAAAGGGACACGGAAATCGCACCAGAGAGTGACTCTTGTTAATTTAAGAATAATTAATAAAAATGATGATGTCACAACTCTTAATTTTACTCTTTTAATTTCTAGTGAGTGTAGTTAGGGATGTAATCGAACCGAGCCGAGTCGAACACTACTAGGTTTGAGGATTGTTTATCAAGAAATTATCGAACTCGAGCCCGAGCTCGAACTCGTCAAGAAAAAAAATATCGAACTCGAGCTCGAATTCAAACTATTTGTTAAGACTCACGAACATGTTCACGAACACATAAAATAACTTGTTTATGAATATATTTTCATGAACATTTAAATAATTTTGTGTCTGGATATTAAAAGAATGTTTCGTTTATAAATATTTAATTTTATTCATAATATTAAATAAACAAACTAACAAAATATAATAATAAACGGTAAAAAGTATTTAAATATTTAAATAATCACTTAAGTTATTATTATATTTGTGTGGTTTAATATAAAATATTTAATTATTGAATATTAATAAATAAATAATAATATATAATTCTAATGAATAATTATAAAATTTACGAACGCGTTAGCGAGCCTATAAACGAATATGTTCGCGAGCTTTCGAGTCAAATACCCTTAGACTTGAGTTTGGTTTGATAAACTATACGAACCCAAAATTCAAGTTTGATTTGGCTTGTTAAGGCTAACGAACGAGTTCAAACGAATATTTAATCAAATCGAGACTCAAATGGTTCGCATACGATTTTGTTTGGTTATATCCTAATTGCAGTCGAGATTAGGCCCGTACCCGTACCATTTCTACTCTAATCGAATCTTTCTCTGCTGGGGAGTTGGAAAGGAAAGGAAAGGAAAGCAAAGGGATCGACTCGTCTTCCATTTCCAAGAAGCTTCTTCCTTCTTTTTTCCACCTCCGTCATTGCTGATTATAGCCATGGACTCGCCTCTTTTCCTCACCAACCCCCTTAATCATCCCTCTCTGGAAGGAATCCCGATTCCCATCATTCATTTTTAGAATCCCCACTCTCAACGACAACCTCTCTCTCTATCATGAGACCCCTCCAACCTTCTCCGCCCGCGGGATCCGCCGGATCCGCCTCCGATCGTTCCAACCGTCCGCGCCGCCGCTCCAACCTCACCCTCCCCATGCCGCAGCGCGACCCTTCCCTCGCCGTTCCTCTCCCTCTTCCCCCCAGCTCTGCTCCTTCTTCCCTCTCCTCTTCTCTACAATTGCAATATTCTGACCTCGAGCGCGTAAGCCGTATCGGTAGCGGCGCCGGCGGCACCGTCTACAAAGTTCTCCACCGCCCCACTGGCAAAATCTACGCCCTCAAAGTCATCTACGGCAATCACGACGACGCCATCCGCAATCAGATGCGCCGTGAAATCCAGATTCTCGGCGATGTCGACAACCCTAACGTCGTCAGATGCCACAGCCTAATCGATCACAATGGCGAAATTCAGGTCCTCCTCGAATACATGGACAAGGGATCCCTTGAAGGTACGCACATCCCCGATGAACCCTCTCTATCTGATCTCGCTCGCCAAATCCTCTGCGGGTTATACTACCTCCACAAGCGTAAAATCGTTCATCGCGACATCAAGCCCTCCAATTTACTCATCAATTCGCGGGGGACAGTTAAAATAGCTGATTTCGGCACCTCCCGAGTTTTAGCTCAAACAATGGACAACTGTAATTCCTCCGTGGGGACGATAGCGTACATGAGCCCTGAAAGAATCAACACAGATCTTAACCATGGCAAGTACGACGGATATGCTGGAGATATATGGAGTTTAGGAGTTAGCATTCTTGAATTTTACTTGGGAAAGTTTCCATTTGCTGTTGGAAGGCAGGGTGATTGGGCTAGCCTAATGTGCGCCATATGTATGTCGCAGCCTCCGGAGGCTCCTGCTTCTGCGAGTAGGGGGTTCAGGGATTTCATAGCTTGTTGCCTTCAGAGGGATCCGGCGAAGCGGTGGACGGCGCAGCAGCTGTTGAGGCACCCTTTCATAACACAGTACGCCTCTCCGGGGAGTAATGGGAGAGGGAATAATCAGGTTCATCAATCTCATCAGTTATTACCTCCTCCCCCGCCTCATTTTTCATCTGCATGATCGTTACTTAGTTCTATAAATTTTGTATTATTACAGTTTCATCTTGATTTACCCTTTAGATTTATGGTGTTCAATTGTGCTTCAAATGAATTGTGATCAACTGGATGCTTAGGAGAAAGCATTGGTAGGGAAGTGGAGAATGGTGTATGGTTCTTGAGGCTTAAATTACCTTAGGGACTTGTTAGCTACGCTCATGAATCGAATGATGATGATGTTAATCTGTTGAAAGGAATGAATTCTTCTATTTCAAGGGATCATATATGTCCGGTGTTTGATTCAATTTTGATTCTTTGGAAAAGAAACCAACTCTTTCAAAAAAAATTTAGCTTGCTTGATAGATGGATTTGATTCAACAAGTTGGAGTACCACATAGTTGATATAATCTTTGTCTGTTCAGACACTATGCAAAAGAGATGAGCTTGTGTGCGCATATTAGTTTTGCCTCTCATCGTATCCTTATATTTTGGATCAATTGAAAATTTTCCATGTTCGTTTCATAACTTCCATGTTTTTGCTATATTTATTTGTCTGTTCAGACACTATGCAAAAGAGACGAGCTTGAAAATTTTTTGGTTGAAAGAAGGATATGAGTTCTGTAGATACTACGCAAGGTGAAGTGTCCATGATGTGCTAAATCAAAAATGCTTGTATGTGCTGTGGAGACATGTGATCGATTATATTCATATGTTGCCTCTTCTTTCCCAAGATGTGAGTGGGCGTCCATTTATGCTTTTCTCATGTTTATCTTATTTTGGATTTATGTGACATATTGAACTTGTTTAATTGATTTTGAGTATTGTAGAAGCTGGATTTCTTATTTCAGGCAGGATAGAAAAGTTAGTTTCTTCAAATTTGAACATAGTCTACATTCAAGTGTAGACAAGGAAATGCTTTTTTTTTTTTTTTGGGAGTGGAAATGGTTTTAATATTTGAAAGTGCTTTAATAGGAGTAATTTTTTTTATATGTTAAACTTAAATAACAGAGGATGTCTTATATTTTGTCTACAAAAAAAACACGGTAATGCACCATACCTCGGTACAGTGCAAGATTTGTTTATTTTTGCTTTTCAGTTTCAGGATTTTTGTCCCCTTCTTTTGAAATAAATGTTTGTGTTGGCTGTCTTTTTCAAAAAAATTAAAAATTTCATTAATATTCTGTCTAATCTTTAGTCTAATGGGTGCTATCATTATAACATCTACTCCCATCACTTAAAAAAATGTTTTTGTTTTGCTACTTTTTGATATATTTGTGCATCATTAATTGATTAGTGAAGGAGATATTTGGCCATATGGTCGCATATTCTGCGTACGAGATCCTCCTTTATAATTTGTATGTTTTCCCCATTTTTTGGGATCATAATCAGATACCAAATGCATTAAATTGAGTTTGAAACCTGATTCATAATGTGATTGTATTTTTTCACATATTTGGAATAACTTTGAAAATATATGATGCTTTAATATTAACATTTGGGGTTATGTTGCATTGGGATGATAAGTAAAGAAGTTCGGAATTGCATCCAAGGAGTTGGGCCATGTTGTGGTTGGCTTAGTTAGTTTGTCCAGATTGATCCATGAAATGGTGATTGTTGTTAATGTTATCGATGATGACGAATCAGAGGGAGGGAGGTTTGTCATAAAATGTTTTAGTTTAGATTAAAGAATGATTGATGATGGATGGGCTGGAGGATTTTAGCTTAAAACTGATCATATTTATTTGAAATTAATATATATATATATATATATATATATATATATATATATATATATATATAGTTCGGAATTGCATCCAAGGAGTTGGGCCATGTTGTGGTTGGCTTAGTTAGTTTGTCCAGATTGATCCATGAAATGGTGATTGTTGTTAATGTTATCGATGATGACGAATCAGAGGGAGGGAGGTTTGTCATAAAATGTTTTGGTTTAGATTAAAGAATGATTGATGATGGATGGGCTGGAGGATTTTAGCTTAAAACTGATCATATTTATTTGAAATTAATATATATATATATATGTACTCACTACTCACTCCATTAGTTATGTGGCTGTGTATTTACAAATTTTTCTTAGTTGATGACGCAGCGAACACGTATTCTACGTATATTCGGTGTTAGTTCACTTACAACAAAATTATCATCTCATCTACTGAATCCCTAAAAGTGGAAATGATAATTTCCAGATTATAAATACTGCAGAAATAGATAGATAAAAAGCCCACAACAATTGGGCTCGCAAAAGCATAAAATAAAAGCCCAATACCAAATAAATAAGAATACTAGCCATGTTTACGATCCCACTTTTCCATGAAGGCCAAAGCGGTCTCGTCTCCATCAGTTGATCTCACATTCATTCGCCTGACGTGTATAAATATATGGGTTTTAGAATCTATATTGATGATCTCACATTCATTCGCCTGACGTGTATAGATATATGGGTTTTAGAATCTATATTGATGACACCTATGTTTTACATGAAGCACACGGATTTAACATGATACTACGCAGTTCTAGATTCATATTCGAGATTGGAAACTACTACTTCTTTTACTTGTGAAGGTTTAGAAATACTAATAATCAGGATGGGTGAATTAATAATTAACATGACACTAATACTAAACAAATAAAGTTGTTAACTTGAAAGGAAAACCCACATATTTATAATCTTAATCTGTTCCAGGTGAATGCCAATATATTAATTTCTTTGGTTATGATAAGAAAGTGATGAATGCAAATATGTTAGTGCGTTTAATTGTTATACAAAGTAAGGGGACAGCTTGTACATTGACCAAAGATCGAGTATGAGAGCAACCTCTTAATTAAGGAGGCTCCTTGTGTGGTAAAAGATCTAACCCTTGTTGGTCGGTTAAGTTACCATGATTAACCTCCTTCACATGTTATCGGGCCGGCGTGCGGGGCGCCTGGGGTGGGCAACCTACCTTTTTATACATTGATCATTGGGTGCACATGGCAAACATTATATGAAGTCGTCTATACATGACTTATTCTGTTTTACCAGTATTTTATTATTTAAAGCGCAACTATGGATTAATTAAAATAAAATTTTCTCATGGAATTTTCTACTAAAGGACATCGATGTAACTGTTACAAAATCTGCAAAACTAACAAGAGAAAGATGATATCACGCCTTGAACTGCAAGTTTCTTTATGAAAATAAAAAACGTGCTAAAACATATTCAAGAAATACCATGTTAGGAAAGAAAAAATCTGACAAGAAATGCCTGGTGCAAGAAAATTTGTGTTTATTTTGCAAGCAACAACACTCAATTTCAATACTTACTGTAATCGAGACACCACCAAGCCCTCAGTGGTTACTGTCATATTAAAAAATATATATCATTGCTTATTGTACAAATGACACTCTGGAGAGCACAGTTTTTCTGGACAAGTAAGAGAGAAAAAAAATTTAATAAGCACTGATGAAGTATATTGTGAAAGCAATACCTTTGTGAAGACACCTGTATATATGAGTATGCACAACTCCTTTAAGCTTCCTAGTAGTGCCACTGGTGTATATGATCACTGCAGATTCATCTTGTAAACAAAAACATGAAGATATTAATTGCGAATATTATCACTACGCAACAAATAGTAGGTATGAAGAAAATATATGAGTATGATGGAAGCCCACCACTTATCTCATGGGAAATTTTGGTTTCATGAGAGCATCCACTTTCATCGAATTCTACGTCAATTGTATGATCGAAGCGATAATATTTTAATTAAAATAATACTCATACTAATAAAAGTGATAGTAATAACTTATTTCATAAATAAATTATACAGTATAAAGCAATGTTTTCAAAACTGGACCGAACTAATCAGTTCAACCAGTTGGACTGGAAACTGGGTCCAAAAAATTCAAACAATTTTTTGTGTTGAATAAGTTCAGTTGATTTCAGTATTTTTTTTTTACTTTTTTTTTTATAAATGATGTTTCACTTTTGTTTTTGTTTATTTTAAAATATAATTTTATATTTTTGATTAAATTATGAATTATAATATTGAGTGAGTGTATCATAAATAGTTTATGTAGTACTTATAAATTATTATGAATTATAATTCAATTATATTTTAATTTTAAAATATAATTTAGGTAATTATATACTTTTATAATAAATGGTAATTTTATAAAATATAATAAAAATATGTGAAATTCAATTTTCCTATTGAACTGCTCTGATCAATTGAACCTCGAACCGTTGTCTTTATCGATTCGTTCTCTGATCCAATTATAAAATTTTGACACCATTGGATTTGATTACTAAATCATTTTTTAATTAAAACCACTCATTACATGATTTAATCTAATCCATTCATCACATTCATTGCACAATTATGGTTAAACAATTATCAAAATCACTACAATTATGATTAAACAATTATCAAAATCACTAATTTTAATCAAATCTAAATCATTTTTTAATCTCAACTACTCATTACATGATTTAATCTAATCCATTCATCACATTCATTCATCACATTCATCACAATTATGATTAAACAATTATCAAAATCACTATAATTATGATTAAACAATTATCAAAATCACTACTTTTAATCTAATCGAAATCACTACCTACTTAATATAATCGAAATATATTAGTATCATAATAAAGGCATAAAAATATAATAGCAAAGCGAAAAAGTCAAAATTGAGCCAACTTTTAATTTACACAATTGGATTTGATTACTAAATCATTTTTTAATCTCAACCACTCATTAGATGATTCAATCTAATCCATTCATAACATTCATCACAATTACACCATTGGATGTGATTACTAAATCATTTTTTAATCTCAACCACTCATTACATGATTTAATCTAATCCATTCATCACATTCATCACAATTATGATTAAACAATTATCAAAATCACTACAATTATGATTAAACAATTATCAAAATCACTACTTTTAATCAAATCTAAATCATTTTTTAATCTCAACCACTCATTACATGATTTAATCTAATCCATACATCACATCCATTCATCACAATTATGATTAAACAATTATCAAAATCACTACAATTATGATTAAACAATTATCAAAATCACTACTTTTAATCTAATCGAAATAACTACCTACTTAATATAATCGAAAAATATTAGTACCATAATAAACACATAATAAAAATATAATAGCAAATTGAAAAAGTTAAAATTGAGCCAACTTTTAATTTACACCATTGGATTTGATTACTAAATTATTTTTTAATCTCAACCACTCATTACACGATTTAATTCAATCCATTCATCACATTCATCACAATTACACCATTGGATTTGATTACTAAATTATTTTTTAATCTCAACCACTCATTACATGATTTAATCTAATCCATTCATCACATTCATTCATCACATTCATCACAATTATATTAAACAATTATCAAAATCACTACAATTATGATTAAATAATTATCAAAATCACTACTTTTAATCTAATCCATTCTTCACATTCATTCATCACATTCATCACAATTATGATTAAACAATTATCAAAATCACAACAATACAATTATCAAAATCACTACTTAATATAATCGAAATATATTAGTACCATAATAAACACATAAAATAAATCTAAATCGAAATCACTACCTACTTAATATAATAAAAATATATTAGTACCATAATAAACACATAAAATAAATTAGGACAACAAATAAAATATATATATGCATTGATCATCATTCATTTTTTATTTGTTGTTGATATATATATATATATATATATATATATATATATATATATATATATATATATATATATATATATATATACTTCATAAGCCATTTATCAAGGCAATTACTATAACATGAAATTTTTTTTGGATATTATCAAAATCACTACTTAATTTTAGATCAATTATCCATCCATCCATCAATCAATTAATTATAATATCAAAATCACTACTTAATATAATCATGCATTCACTCAATTGAAATAAAAAATAATTAATAATTAATAATAATATTAAATAAAATTATATAATATTTTTCATGCAATATTTGTGTATATATATATATATATATATATAATCGAAAGCACAGTGAATACACTACTATCACATTCATTATTACAAAGAATTCATATTTCCTTTTTTTTTTTGCTCTCAATCAAGGCTTCGAGAATGATCTTAATCAAGAATTTGGAAAAGAATACAAAAAATCTGCAAATGAGATTTCGATGTGTTCGAATTCATGAATCGTATAATTACAATCCAAAGGTAGAAAAGAAAAATATTGAGTGCGTCTTCGCTGATTCCGAGGTTTGTAATTACCTATGTATATAAATATATTAAACGTCATTTATATATTGATTTCTATTATAATAATAAAAATTTCTAAATTTTGTCTAGGGTATGCGAATTCATTCCACAGTTTGGGCTCAACACGTTTTAAAATTTTTACCTTGGTTAAAAGAAGGATTCATTTACGATATTTCAAAGGTTGTTGTTGATCGCAACAAATCGAAGATATGTTGCTCCGAGAATCCTTTTAGGCTGTTATTTATTTACAGCACTATTCTCCGAAAGATAGATGATGTGTTTTTTTCCGTTAAACACATATAATTTGGTACCAATAGGGGATAAAATATCAGACAATATGATCAATCAAGACATTCTTATTGGTATTTTACTTCTTTATTTTAGCATCTCATTTTTAATAAAATTGGATAATACTAATGATAATATATTTTTTTCTTAATTTCTTATTACAGATGTCATAGGAAAGTTTGGTGATATTTTATCTATGAAGATTGTCAAAGTAAAAAATACACCTACAAAGATTATAGAGTTTAACTTGGAAGATTTTGAGTTATTATTAATATTATTATTATTATTATTGTTGTTGTTGTTGTTGTTGTTGTCGACACTTTTTTATTGTCATCTTATACTCTTTACTTGAACTTTAACAGGTCTAATACCATAAAGGTCACCATATGGGAAGAGAAATTGATGGATTTAATTCTTGAGTTGAACGAAAAAACATCAGACCAGTATGATGTTATTATTGTTCAAATGTTTAGGCCTAAAATTTATGAAAGTATGTAACTTTCAACTCGATTTTCAAATTTATTATTTTTATTTAAAATAAATTAATTTGTTAATATTAATATTTTTTTTAAAGATACGATTTCTCTTAGTACTACCTATCATGCATCCAACATCATATGCTCGCAGGATTCTTATGATATTATGGAGTACAAAAAGAGGTTTTCTAATTTTTATATATATTGTTATATACTTGAAAATAGTTATTCTATTACAATGTATTTCCTTATGTTTTATTATTTTCAATTAATTCAAATTTCTATTTTTAGATTTGGACTTTCTGGACTTATGAAGGATCTAAAACGGACAAAGTCTGCTATCACTTTTTCCAGTTATGAGGATGATCTTCAGTTTGGAATAGATAATATTTTAACCATAGAGAATCTTTATAGTAACCATGTGGTATAAATTAATGTTTTATGTTGAGTAAAATTAATATACATTCTTTTATAATATTTTAGTCTAATTAATTAATATTTTATGTTGAGAAAAATTTATATCCATTCTTTTATAATATTTTTATCTAATTTCTTTTTTTTTTTCTAAAAATTGTATAGAATGGAAACTACTGGATTTATGCTCAGATACTTGATATAGATGCATCTAAGGGATGGTGGTATTTATCTTGCAAGAAGTGCATGAAAGCTCTTACCAAGATGGATAATAATTTTTATTGCTCCGTTTGCAAAATCAATTTAGTTTCTGGTGTTATCAGGTAAAATAATTTAATTATTAATATTTTATATTACATATAATATAATAATTAGTATACTAATATATTATAATGAAATTATTTTTTCATTATTGCAGGTATCGATTAAAGATACTATTGTTTGATGGTATCACTAATGACTTTTTTAGAGCTTGGGACAATATCGAAGGAGAAGCCTAAATCATGCCTTTTAGATAAACTTCTATCTCCACCCGAAGGGGAAGCCTAGTAAGACCCGTCCTGTGCATTGCACGATCACATGTTTTTATAAAATAAGTTTATCTTGACTTAAATTTTATCTTGTGAAATGAGAGATATAATATTTATAGGAAAATATTAACTTGTGAAAAATTGGTATAGGGGTATGTTTTAGTTTATAGGGGTATAGTTTGAGAGATATAATATTTTAGTGTACAATCGGTAGTTGTTATGGAAACTCCTGTAGTAAATATTTTTTTGAACATATAAATAATAATTTTATTAAGTATGTAAGATACTTGCTTATTTCTTAATACTCGTACCCGTGTATAAATAAATATCAATTAAAAATTAATATTTTAAAATTTTATTACAATATTTGTATCCGTCCCAAAGTCTTTTATCAATGCCCGTAAATTACTAATACCCATTTAATACTATTTTTTAAAGTATTTTTTTATTGATTAAAATCAATATTTTGTATCAATTTATACTAAATAATTAATTGTTACGTACTTATATCCATTTAAATATAAACTACTCATATTCGTTCCCGTTTCATTAAAAAAATATATTATGATACTCATATCTGCCTAAACCCTTTTATCAATACCCGTTAATTACACATACCCATTTAAAATTATTAAGATGTTAGGACCAATAATATTAATTCAAAATTATTAATAATGAAGAAAATAATTTATTAATGAATTAATTGTTACGTACTTATATCCATTTAAATATAAACTACTCATATTTGTACCCGTTTTATTAAAAAATATATTATGATACTCATACCAGTCTCAAACCCGTTTATTAATACATGTTGATTACACATACCCATTTAAAATTATTATGATGTTAGGACCAATAATATTAATTTAAAATTATTAATAATGGAGAAAATAATTTAATAATGAATTAATTATTAAAACTATATTATAATTTCAAAAAATTCGTAAAAAAATATATTATGATACTCATACCCGTCCCAAACCCGTTTATCAATATCCTTTGATTACATATACCCATTTAAATTTTTATGATGTTAGGACCAATAATATTAATTCAAAATTATAAATAATGAAAAAAATAATTTAATAATGAAATAATTGTTAAAACTACATTATAGTTTCAAAAAATTCGTATAGAAATTTTTAATTTGTTAACAATGAATAAAATAATTTATAATGACTTATAATTGTTAATACGACATTATAAATATAATTATAAAAATAAATCATAATATAAACTTAATTGTTAGTATCATAAAGAATAAATTAAATTTTGCTCAAATAAATAAGAGGGAAACTTAAAATTTTAAAACTAAAATTAGTTAAATATGGTATCATTATGACAAAAATTAAATAAGGTATCATTGTAAAAATAAATTATCTGGTAAGAGAACTGTGATACCTGAGCTTCTCACTACTCATGTGCCAATATAATTTAATTTGTGTTAAGTGCATTTTATAATTATTTGATAATTATGTGGAAATTATTTGATAGTAATGTGGCAATTATATGACAGTTGTTTCTACATTTTATTTATCTTTACATTTTATTTGAGATATCTGTGATAAAAATGGTGATAATATGTGAATATATGTGGATAAATATTTACATGCATTAGTTTGAATATATAATTAAATTGTCTTACGTGTATAAATATATTATTTCTTAATTATTAAGTATCACACGTGTTCTAGTAAGAATAGTAGAAAGAAAGTGTACACGTATGTGTATTAATTTATAAATGTATTATATCTTAGTCATTAAGTATTGCACGTAAATCAAGAATGAATAATAATAATAATAATAATAAAGATAAGGATAGAGGTAAGTCGGCAACCGACCTAACCTCTCTATTAATATCAATGAATTATCACCCATTTTGGGAATCAAATTGATGGAGCAGTGGGGTGACTGCAAAACAAAAAGAGAGAGAGAGGGGGGAAGAAGAGGGTGTGTGCCAGGATGGGAGATATGAGATTAGTTACAGTTCTTTACGGGGTTTATATTACAGTCAGAATCCAGGTAAGTAGAAGTCCAACTACAATGTATAAACATATGTTGTGTGTGAATTATTCGTGTTTAATACGTTGTAATTCTATTATGAACTATTTGTTATTAGTTTAATTACGTTATGAATTATTTAGGATTAATTTGTGATACAAGTTGTGGATCTATATGATTTGAGATAATATCATTGTCCTATATAGATCTGTGTGATCGAAAACTTTTGAATATAGATCTGTATAATCTGAGAATATATTGTTTATAAGATCTGTGTGATTCGAGATGAGGTTGTTATTCTAAAAAGGGATCCGTGTGATCCAAGGTGAAGTTGTTATTATATAAATAGATCTATGTGATTGAGGTGAAGTTGTTGTTTCAGAAGTGGATCTGTGTGAATTGAATTTAAGTTGTTGTTTTATTGTGATTAAATGTTGATATTGATATCGTAAATGGTATATAATGCATAATTAATTGCCCTGGTTGCATACCATGCATAAACATGAAAAACGATTTCCCCAAAATTAATAAGATACTAATGGTGTGTGCGGCCACTATATATGCATCTCTATCAGGGTTCGGAAAAATTATTCCCGATACTTTATTCTGGGTTCGGAAAAATCGTTCTCAGTACTTTATTTGGGGTTCGGAAAAATCATCCCCACCACTTTGCCAGGGTTCAGAAAAATTATTCTCGATACTATATTCGGGGTTCAGAAAAATCATCCCCATTGAGCTCATTGGGGGTGCATATCATAAGTTTGTCGTGGGGATCCCGTAATGTGAACAATTTTCAAAATAAAAGAGACCAACTAGTAAGACTAGGAAATATGCGATAGAGAACTAAATGCATTTTCATGCACTGACATGCATGATTTCTAGTTACTGAAATTTTTGTCTCACTAGTTTATGCATTGTAGGTGAGCCTGATGATGTTTGAGTTTGTGGTGTGTTGTGCAAGCTGTGGAGCTCCTACAGGGTTTTGAGCGGATGTACATAGATGACGACCTGTTGGGCTAGGCCGTGGGTTTATTTTGTTTCCGCTGATATTTTGGTTATGTAATATAATAAGTATTGTCACAAGTTTGTGTGTTTTGAAGTGGTGTTAGAAACTAGTTACGTATGTTGAACTGGTGTGATGGTTTTGGTTATAAATACATTATGTGGAAAAAAAAATTATATGTAGTTTTTATAATGATGATTGTTTATGTAAATTAGTATTTGAATTATAAGTTATGTAAGGTGGGTCGTGTCAGAGTGGTATCAGAGCACGGTTTGGGTCCTACAGACTGTCTATGTACATAAGCTCATTCCTTGGGAGCGCAGCTTTGTATGTAAGTGTTATTTTAATTCTGTGTTGTTATGTGTTTTATAAATTATATTGGCCATTTGGTGTAGGACTCGTAGTTTGTAGACAAAATGGTAAGAGCTGCAGGTGAAAGTTCTGAAGGGGATAGGACTGCTGAGTAAGCAACACCTACTGAAGAAAATAATCGTGATGCGGTGATTACTCGACTGATGGAACTGGTAGAGCGCCAGTCACAACAGATACAACAACTTATTCAACAGAGAGATATGGGTGGACAGCCAGAGGGTAATGCTAATCAAGATAGACGTCAAGTAGAACGTGTGAAAATAGTTTGTGAAAGGTTTCGAAAGTTGAGCCCTCCGATATTTTAGGATGCAGTAGACCCCACAGAGGCGGAGGATTGGTTACGCTCGGTGGAGAATATTTTTCAATAGTAGAATTCCAGATAGAGACAGAGTGTTGTGTGCTTCTTTCATGTTACGAAGAAGTGCAGGCCACTGGTGGGATACAATTAAAAGTATCGATGATGTCACAACTATGACATGGGAAAGGTTTAAGGAGCTATTCAGGAACAAGTACTTTACGGCACCAGTTAGAGCAATGAAGATTAATGAGTTTATACAGTTGAAGCAGGGTGGCATGTCAGTTACAGATTACCTTTGAAAGTTTGAGCAGTTGTCAAGGTTTGCAGAACACATAGTGAGTACAGAGGCACTGAAAGTGGAGAGGTTCGTGGAAGGCTTAAGGCCTGAACTTTACAGAGATGTGAATATAGCGGGATTGCATGGAGCAACATACTCACAAGTTGCAGAAAGGGCCCAGATTGCTGAGCAAGCGGAGATGAGGATCAGACAAGTACATGCTATCAGACGTTAGATTCAGCAGAAACCAGTGCATCGGTTTGGGAGAGATGATAGGAGGCTGATGCTATTTCAGAGGCCGAAATCATATGTTCAAGTGGAGCAAGGACAGAGACAAGGAGAACCAAACAAGCATCCCAAATTCGATTAGGGTAAAGTGCCACCAGCGCCGCCACTACCCATATGTCCTAATTGTCTTAGATCACATGGTAAGGAGTGTCAAATTCCTCCAAAAATGTGTTTCACATACGGCTAGAAAGGACATGTGACTACTACTTGTCCTAAGAAAGGGAAGCAAGGACAGCAGGGAAGAGCTCCAGCAAGAGTGTACACTTTGACGCGGGAGGAGGCAGATGTGAATCCATCAGTTGTCACGGGTAAGTTTTCTATTTTTGGCACTTCTACACATGTGCTATTTGATTCTGGAGCAACACATCCATTTGCGTCCACTGAGTATGTGAGGAAGTTGGGTAGAACACCCGACTTAGTAGAAGCTAATTATGAGGTGATGATACTTTCTGGTGAGTCAAAGCAGACCAATCAACTTCTTCGAGGTTGTGTTATTCCTATTGAAGGAAGACAACTCCTTGCTGATTTGATTGTGTTAAGTATGAATGATTATGATATCATATTGGGGATGGATTAGCTGTCAAAGTACGGTGCTACAATAGATTGTCAGAAGAAATGTATCACTTTTTAGCCATTGGGGGGAGAACCATTCACTTTTATTGGGATCAAGAAGAACTTTAGATTTCCTGTAATATCAGCGGCAAAAGCACAGCTATTATTGGAAAGTGGTTGTGAAGAGTATCTGGTGAGTGTGATGAATATTGAAGGACAGCAGTGTCTAGTTCTTAGTGATGTACCAGTAGCTAGGGAATACCCAGAGGTATTCCCAAAAGATCTTCCAGGGTTACCACCAGACCGAAAAATTGAGTTTGTTATTGAGTTGCAATCGGGAACTGCTACTATATCTAAAGTGTCATACATTATGGCACCAGCTGAACTGAAGGAATTAAAGATACAGTTGCAAGAGTTGCTAGACAAAGGATTCATCCAACCTAGTTTCTCACCTTGGGGAGCACCAGTTCTTTTCGTTCGAAAAAAGGATGGCACATTGAGGATGTGCATCGATTACCGAGAGCTCAACAAAGTTACAGTCAAGAATATGTATCCATTGCCTCGCATTGATGATCTGTTCGATCAACTACAGGGTGCAACTATCTTTTCAAAGATTGATTTGCGATCAGGGTATCATCAGTTGAAAATAAAGGAGGATATTCCGAAGACTGCATACAACACAAGGTACAGACACTATGAGTTCTTAGTGATGCCGTTTGATTTGATGAATGCTCCAGCATCATTTATGGATCTGATGAATAAAGTATTTCAAGAATTCCTCAATAAGTTTGTGATTGTGTTTATCGATGAAATTCTGATTTACTCTAAGAATAAGGAGGATCATGCGCTGTACTTGAGAAAGGTATTAGAGATTCTGAAGGAGAAGCAGTTGTATGCAAAGTTGAAGAAGTGTGAGTTCTGGTTAGACCAAGTTGTTTTGTTGGGACACGTGGTATCAAGAGAAGGAATTTCAGTGGATCTAAATAAAGTAAAAACAATCTATAATTAGCCACAACCCTCAAATCCCACTGAGGTTCGTAGCTTTCTTGGATTGGCGGGATATTATCGAAGGTTTGTTGAAGGATTTTCTAAGATTGCTTCACCATTAACACAGTTAACTAGGAAGAATGTGAGGTTCACATGGACGGAGGCATGTGAACAAAGTTTTCAGGAATTGAAGAGACGGTTGACATCAGCACCTATCTTAACTATTCCTACGGAGACATGAAACTTCAAGGTTTACAGTGATTCCTCGAAGAATGGTCTTGGATGTGTACTGATGTAGAATGGGAAAGTGATAGCATATGCATCCAGACAGTTAAGTGAGTACGAGAAGAACTACCCTACCCATGATTTGGAGTGAGCCACAGTGGTGTTTGCACTCAAAATTTGGAGGCATTATTTGTATGGGGAACGTTGTGAAATCTATACTGATCATAAGAGTTTGAAGTACTTCTTTACTCAGAAAGAATTGAACATGAGGCAGAGAAAATGGTTGGAACTGGTAAAGGACTACGACTGTGTTATCAATTATCATCCGGGTAAAGCCAATGTCATTGCTGATGCATTGAGCCGAAAGACAATACAGAGTGTAGCTGCTATGACCCTAAATCGGAAATTAGAGTTGCTTGATTTGCAAAGGATGGGGTGGAGATCATTCATGAAGGATCGTTGGAAGCAAAGATGACAGCTTTGTCACTTCGACCAACTTTGATGGATAAGATTCGATGGGGACAAAAGGTGGATAAATTGTTTGACAAGATAAGGAATGATATCAGCTCTGGAAAATCTTCTGACTTTCAAATAACAGATGATGGCATGATTCACTATAGAGACCGATTATGTGTACCTAAAGTGGATAACATTCGAAAAGAAGTGATGGCGGAAGCTTATTCAACACCGTACTCTGTACATCCAAGAGCTACTAAGATGTATAGAGATTTGAAGTTACATTATTGGTGGTCAGGGATGAAGAGATATGTCGCTCAATATGTGGAGCAATGTTTGACTTGTCAGCAAGTCAAAGCCGAGCATCAGAGACCCACAGGAACTTTACTGCCTTTATTTATTCCAGAGTGGAAGTGGAAAAATATCACTATGGATTTTATTATCGGGCTACCAAAGACAGTGAAAGGTCACGATGTCATTTGGGTTATCGTGGATCGATTGAATAAGTCAGCTCATTTTCTTTCTATTTGCTCTACGTATTCCATAGATCGTTATGCCCAACTATATATACAAGAGATTGTCAGACTCCATGGACTACCACTTACTATTGTGTCGGACAGAGATACGAGATTCTTGTCTACTTTTTGGAAGAGTTTGCATAAGGCATTAGGGACACAGTTATCTTTCATTACAGCATTCCATCCACAAACAGATGTTCAATCGGAGCGTACGATATAAATTTTGGAGGATATGCTTAGAGCATGTGTGTTGGATTTTCAAGGTCAGTGGAGTAAAATTTTGCCTCTGATAGAGTTCTCGTACAACAACAGTTATCAGTCTACTATCAGGATGACTCTATATGAAGTATTGTACAGAAGGAAGTATAGATCTCCAGTACATTGGGATGAAGTTGGAGAAAGGAAGCTTTTTGGTTCAGACTTGATTCGTGAAATGACAGAAGCTGTAACACAGATTAGAGAGAAGATGAAAGTTGCTCAGGATCGGCAGAAGAGTTATGCAGACAAATGGAGAAGAGAGTTGGAATTTAAGGTAGGTGATCAGGTATTCTTGAAGGTATGTCCAATGAAAGGAATAATGCGATTTGGAAGGAAAGGGAAACTCAGTCCAAGATATGTTGGTCCATTCACTATCATTGAAAGAGTTGGAAGTGTTGTCTATAAGTTGGAGTTACCAGCATCGATGTCAAGAGTACATAACGTGTTTCATATGTCTGTGTTGAGGAAATATGTTCTGAATCCATCTCATGTTCTCAGGCAGAAACCAGTTGAGTTGAAAGAAGATTTGAGTTATGAAGAGATACCGGTTGAGATTTTGCAGCGAGAAGTGAAGAAGCTCAGAAATAAAGAGATACAGTTAGTTAAAGTGTTATGGAGGAATCAACTACTTGAGGAGGCTACTTGGGAAAGAGAGGATGAGATGATGGCTAAGTATCCAGAACTATTCAGGTAAGTAAATTTCGAGGACGAAATTTTATAAGATGGGGAGGATGTGGTACCCGAGCTTCTCACTACTCATGTGCCAATATAATTTAATTTGTGTTAAGTGCATTTTATAATTATTTGATAATTATGTGTCAATTATTTGATAATAATGTGGCAATTATGTGACAGTTGTTTATACATTTTATTTATCTTTACATTTTATTTGAGACATCTGTGATAAAAATGGTGACAATATGTGAATATATATGTGGATAAATATTTACGTGTATTAATTTGAATATATAATTAAATTGTCTTACGTGTATAAATATATTATTTCTTAATTATTAAGTATCACACGTGTTCTCGTAATAATAGTAGAAAGAAAGTGTACACGTATGTATATTAATTTATAAATGTATTATATCTTAGTCATTAAGTATTGCACGTAAATCAAGAATGGATAATAATAATAATAATAAAAGATAAAGATAGAGGTAAGTGGGAAACCGACCTAACCTCTCTATTAATATCAACGAATTACCATCCATTTTGGGAATCAAATTGAAGGAGCAGTGGGGTGACTGTGAAACAAGAGAGAGAGAGAGAGAGAGAGAGAGAGAGAGAGAGAGAGAGAGAGAGAGAGAGAGAGAGAGAGAGAGGGGAAAGAAGAGGGTGCATGTCGGGACGGGAGATAGGAGATTAGTTACAGTTCTTTACGGGGTTTATATTACTGTCGGGATCCAGGTAAGTAGAAGTCCAACTACAATGCATAAACATATATTGTGTGTGAATTATCCGTGTTTAATATGTGATAATTCTGTTATGAACTATTTGTTATTAACTTAATTATGTTATGAATTATTTGGGATTAATTTGTGATACAAGTTGTGGATCTATGTGATTTGAGATAATATCATTGTCCTATATAGATCTAGGGATGACAATTCCTGACACGACACTAGCACGATATGATAATTGCGAGTTAGTGTTTGACCTTATTGGGTTCGTGTCGTTATCGTGTCAATGCAATAAGGACACAAAATTTTTTTGTCGTGTTCGTGTCGGGTTCGTGTCAATCCATTAAACACGATTAATATTAACAGATGACCCATTAACCCGTTAATAACCCATTAACATATTAACAACCCAATATAAATATAAAATTAAGTAAATATATAATAAAAATACTTATTAATTATTAAAAAAATATTTATTTAAAAAAAATTAATTCTTTTAATTAGCATTTTTTTTTTATTTTAATTTTTTATCGTGTTGTTATCGTGTTGTGTCGTGTTGTTCTTAGTCGCATTTCTTGTAAAATGTGTAAGAGTAAGAGACTCTATCGTCAAGTACACGTGTAACCAAGTACAAAATTTATAGAATTGTCGCCCCAAAGGAAAAGTAAGCTTTAGGTCGTATCCGGACTTTCCATTGATTTATACTTTATAAGGATGATAGATTGAAGGTTTGGTATTAAGACTAATGATTACTCTATCAGTTATCTATTGAACTTAACTAGCAACTAAATTATAACAACTATCAATCAAAGTGACAAAATGAATGGAATGAATGAAATGTATCTAAGAGAAGAGAGCAAGGCTAGCAGCATCATGGATAAAGTCTATGTAGACTCACACACACACATGCATTGATGATTTTCATATTATGATATTAAGGGCAATCGCATTTGTACCCCACCCTAACCCCTATGGCCAAGGTGATTAGGTTCTCAACTCTTTTACAAGTTTAAATCTCCTAAGATTGTTCTTACTCTCAATTCCCATGAAGGTACTATGATCATAAGTTGGATTCCCCTCACTAGTTCATCACTAATGTTCTATCATGAGGTTCTAAGCACTTGAAGAGAATGACTTTCCTTCCTCATACTAACCAAGTCATCTCGTGCAATCAGTGATTCATTAAACCACTATACATAATATTGGAATGGCCATCCTAACACTATGGATAAAAAATTTAACCGCACAAATCATACATAAGATGAGAATAAGCATTCATGATAGAAAATATTCATAACAATCAATTCATCAAACATTTGGTGTGCAAAATCTACATATTTCCTAACCAATCATATTGCTAGCCTCACTTGAGGACTAGCCACAAAAGTTCATTACAAATTCACTATAATCCATGGTATGCTCCATATGAGCTAGATAATGAAGAAAATAACAAAATGAAGACGAGTTTGCTCTCCGATGGTGAACTTCCTCCTCCTTGATCATGCCAAATTCTTCAACCAAATGTGATTTTCTTCTCTTAGATATGTGGATGGAATGATGTATGGATGGATTATGAAGATAAAAAGTGGATTTGATGTGTGGAAGGTGATGAGATGAATCGGATGAAGTGTGTGTAAAATGTAGTGTGGAGTGTGTGTAACTGCTCTAATCTGATCTCTAATGAATCTCTCCCTCTAATTTTGTACAAATCACCCTTTTATATCATTAATGGACCTTCTAGAAGCTTCCAGAACTTTCTCAAAACTGCACAGGTTTTTGAACCTACACGGCTCGCGTAGCAGCGCACGGCCCGTGTAGGGAACAACTACTTCGGCGTGTTGTGCGTGCTTTCAGACACGGCTCGAGCTGTGCTACACAGCCTTGGTTGTGGACGTGTAGCATTTTCTGATGACAATACACGACTTCTTCTTACAGGGCCGTGTTTCGCACACGGGGCGTGCAGCAACGCACGGCCCGTACACCAGCACACGACCTTTCTCCTGGGCGAGTAGTGATTTTTGATGTTAGTACACGGCCACTTTGGACAGGGTCGTGTTTCGCACACGTCCCGTGTCCGGTCGTGCCCTGTACTTACGTCTCTGTTTTGCTCCCGACTCCATTTTTCTCTATTTCTTGACCTGTTTTACACACATTTAAGCTCATTTACACAATTTTATCAATTCATACCACATTTCTCATAATTACATAAACTCCACCAAAAGTCACTCAAATACGGATAAAAACATCAGAAAATCCACAAACAAAGACACTAAAATTTAGGTGAAAATGACAATGATCACGTGTCAACCCATTATATTTCATGTTCGTGTCGTGTCGAAACAAATTTTTATCGTGTCGTGTTTGGATTTGATCTTACCGTGTCGTGTCACTATCGTGTCGACATGAAACCCAATCAATTAGCATGAATTGCCACCTTTATATTGATCTGTGTGATCAAAAACTGTTGAATATATATCTATATGATCTGAGAACATATTGTTTATAAGATCTGTGTGATTCGAGATGAGGTTGTTATTCTAAAAAGGGATCCGTGTGATCCAAGGTGAAGTTATTATTCTATAAATGGATCTATGTGATTGAGGTGAAGTTGTTGTTTCAGAAGTGGATCTGTGTGAATTGAAATTAAGTTGTTGCTTTATTGTGATTAAATGTTGATATTGATATCGTAAATGGTTTATGATGCATAATTAATTGCCCTGGTTGCATACCATGCATAAACACGAAAAATAGTTTCCCTAAAATTAATAAGATACTAATGGTGTGTGCGGCCACTATATATGTATCTCTGTCATGGATCGAAAAAATCGTTCTTGACACTTTATTCTGGGTTTGGAAAAATTATTCTCAGTACTTTATTCACCGATCGGAAAAATCATCCCCACCACTTTTCAGGGTTCGGAAAAATCATTCTTGGCACTATATTCGGGGTTAGAAAAAATCATCCCCATTGAGCTCATTTGGGATGCATATCATAAGTATGTCGTGGGGATCCCACAACGCGAACAATTTCAAAATAAAAGAGACCAACTAGAAAGATTAGGAAATAGGCGATAGAGAACTAAATGCATTTTCATGCACTGAAATGCATGATTTCTACTTACTGAGATTTTTGTCTCACTAGTTTATGCATTGTAGGTGAGTCTAATGATGTTTGAGTTTGTGGTGTGTTGTGCAAGCTGTGGAGCTCCTACAGGGTTTTGAGTTGATCTACATAGATGACGATCTGTTGGGCTAGGCCGTGGGTTTATTTTGTTTTCGCTGATGTTTTGGTTATGTAATATAATAAGTATTGTCACAAGTTTATGTGTTTTGAAGTGATGTCAGAAACCATTTACGTATGTTGAATTGGTGTGATGGTTTTGGTTATAAATACATTATGTGGAAAAAAAATTATATGCAGTTTTTATAATGATGATTGTTTATGTAAATTAGTATTTGAATTAAAAATTATGTAAGGTGTGTCGTGTTAGAAGCAAAGTTAACATGTTGTCTCTTGAGACTTGCATTTTCCTCCTTCAAAAAATTAAACACATGAAAAATGGAGAAGGAATTCTATACATCCATAGGATGGATGTTATGGAAATAATACATGTTACCTGGATTCTCATCATCGCCCATTTCATCTTCATATTTCTGCAGAATGTCAGGTGCCCCATACCATTTCCTCAACTTTGAGCCCCTGTTTCAAGAAAAATTAACACATTCTTATAATCATGCATTATGAGATAGACAACTTAGTCACAACTACTGTTTAGAAATCAAATTAAGTCCTGATGTAAGTAATACCTATTAAAGTAAACAAAAAAAAATACATGCATATAATTTAGTAAATACAAATTCTTATATATTTGAATTAAATATATGTTTGATATACTAGGATTCGAATTCTCTATGCCCAGAAGAATTTAAAGATATATATGGAAGGGAAATGACGTTCAAAATTGGAGTTAAAGTTTCAGAAAAATCATATGATTCAAATGATGAACAAGATTTACATACTATACTCAAAATATGCACTGACCGCCAAATATATCAAAATATGATCGTAACATGGATCCACTCCAGGTACAAAATTAATTTTATGTTATAAATTATACTGATTTTAAACTTAAAATAGATTTATCATTATATATATATATATATATATATATATATATATATATATATATATATATATATATGATATTAATGTTTTATTTATTTATAAATTAAATAATATTTTTTTATTACAACTTCAGTTATCAGATCCACTTTCCAAGGGGTTGATTGAAGAAAGTGAGAAAAACTCAAAGGCAAGTTTTGCAAATTTACTCATTAGTTAAAATATTTTTTTATTGAATTGCTTAAACATTTGAAATATTTTAATTTCAGGATGATTCAACTTATGATGAGGTCAAAACCCACTCAAGGTTAATATTGGTGTTGATGATATCATTGAAATTTTGGATGATTCAAATGTGAAAAAGAAACTATTTGATGTTGATTCATCTTCAAGTGTTTCATCCAAGGTTCTAAGAAAAGTGAATGTTAAGCTCGAGAAGATTTAAGTTTAATTAGTTACTTCGTCATCTCAATAAGTCACAAACAATTTCTGTTTTTTCAGTTTTTTTTAAATAAATCTATTAAAACCTTAATAAGTTATATGAACAATTTATGTTGTTAGTGTCATCTTTATGACACTAAGTTTGTTAAATTCATCTTTATGACACTAAATTTATTAAATATTTGATAGTATTATGTCATCTTATTAAATATTATTTTAAAGATTGCGATTTATTGGTTTAAAAATATTCTCATTTATTATCATGTTTTGGTTGCAATTTTTTTAAGATTGCATGATAAATTAGTTTGTAAAGTAGGCAAGAAATTCAACCATAAAAAATCTAATATTTTAAGTTAAATTACATGTACGCTTTAAAAATTATTTTATTTAATTTAATTATTCAAACTTCTATGTTTATATTATAAATAAACTTAATCAATCAATTATCATCAATCACTTAAACTAAAAATCTGTATTCTTTGATCCATTTTTGAAATTAATTAATATTAATAAATAAAACTTCAATATAAAGTAAGTCATTATTATGAATTGATTATTACCATACTATAAACAATAATTGATCCAACAATTATCAATCACTTAAACTTAAAAATTTATTCTATTTGATGCTGAGATTAATAATAATAAATATAACTTCAACATAAATTAATTGATTATTACTATATTTTGTCCAATAATTGTTCCACAGACATAATTATAATAATTGATTACTACCATATTTAACCCAATTATTATGATAATAATAATAATATTTATTATTATTATAATTACTCATAAATTAGTTTAATTATGTTATAATTTAAATCTATTTGATTTACATCATTGGATTTGATTACAAAACTATTTTTTAATCTCAACCACTCATTAAATGATTTAATCTAATCCATTCATCACATTCATTACAATTATGAGATAAGATATTGGCCATATCTTTTTTAATCTCAACCACATATGTCCATTCATCATATTCATCACAATTATGAGGTAAGATCTTGGCCATATCTTTTTGAATCTCAACCACATTTCTCTTCCTAATATCATCATTTTTTATTTGTTGTATATATATATATATATATATATATATATATATATATATATATATATATTATGTGAAGATTTTATATGAATTACTATATATATTAAGTTAAATTACATGTTCGCTTTAAAAGTTCTTTTATTTGATTATAATTATTCTTTTAATTCATTATGATTATGATAAATATATATTGATATTTGATTAAATATATATTACAACATTTATAATATAACCTTGAATTTTTTTAATTATGTTATAATTTAAATCTATTTGATACATTTGAGATTAAATATTGGCCAATATTTGATCCACAAACATATTTATAATAATTGATTACTACCATATTTAACCCAATTATTATCTTGTCTATATAAATTTCGAAAACATTAGAAGGATCTAATCATTTCGAAAGTCACAAGGGTATATATATTTATATTTAATTAGTAATATTCACTCATATATTATATTATTACTTTCCTAATATTCTTACATTTTTTATATTTTTTTTAGATGATCAAGCAAAGTGTTCAACAGATTGTTCGACAGAAATTCATCCTTATACATCTACAGGTATATTTTATTTATCATTATCTTATTAATTTTTTCAATATTTTTATTTATTTTCTTTTTTAAAAAAATATATGGTTACTTATTCAATCTTATAATAGATTGAAGAAATAATATAAGAAAAAATAATACACTCAGAAAAGTAACTTTTTATTGTGAACATTTTGTATTATAAATTTAAATATATAAAAATCTATTTATCTCTTAATGAAATCATTGTCCCAGATAATCAAACAGATGAACCACCCATGATGACAAATGTAGAGATATTTTTGAATGAATAATACTTGATAAATGTTCATATTATACAGTCTAATAACTCTGAAAACGATGAAGAAATGACATTTGTTGGAGATTCATCACATTCTGATGAAAATAATGAAATTTTAGAAAATAGCCACAATGTTAATATCTGTAAGTAAATTAATTTCATCTTATTTATTTCATTTATTTCCACAATTTTTGAATACTAATATAACAATTATGTAATGTTATTCAGCAAATTCATACAATAATTTTGGAGAACAAAAGTTTGCATGAGAACATTGCGACTCATTGTTTTGGTTCGATGAGAGAGTACGTTCTTATCCTAAATCAAAACGACCAATATATTCTCTTTGTTGCATGAAAGGGAATGTAAGATTGCCTTATTTGAAAAGACCACCACAACTATTGGAGGAGTTACTAATGGGTTTAAGTCCTCGATCTAAATATTATTTGAAGCACATACGTTCTTTCAATGGTATGTTTTCATTCACATCCATGGGTGGCAAAATAGACAATAGTGTTAATGATGGGCGATCTCCACCAATGTTCAAAATAAGTGGACAAAATTACCATCTAATGGGAAGTTTGGTTCCACCAGATGGTTCTTCACCTAAGTTTGCGCAACTATATATTTATGATGTGGAGAATGAAATATCCAATCGGTTGAATTATGTTGGGTAAGTTTATACGTGTTAAGATTTATTACCAATCAATTCTTTGTTGGATAAACTTATTGGACACAAATTGATTACGATTTTTTAATAGTAATTATTTTAAATTTGTTATAGAACTGCAAATTAAATTCTTAATTAACTTTTTGCAAAATGAAAGATACAGCTGATAGACTTCATGAAGAAATTGTTTATTCGTTGAAATCAATGTTAGATGAGCATAATGTTCTTGCTAAGAACTTTAGAATGGTTGGTGAGACAATACAAGAAGGTTGTAATGATGTTAAATTAATTCTACGTGGAAGACGGGGTACTGATGTACGTACATATAAAACTCCAACAATATCAGAGGTGGCTGCATTGATTGTAGGTGATTTTGATTATGATATGGGAGATAGAGATATCTTAGTAAAATCAAAGGATGGATTCATACAGAGAATAAATGAATTAAATGCTTCTTACCTAAGTTTACAATATCCATTGTTATTTCCTTATGGCGAAGATGGTTACAGGGAAGACATTCCATTATCAAATATTAGAACATTTGGCACAGCCTGTCGAAAGAGAGTAAGTGTTAGAGAATTTTTGGCATTTCTCTTGCAGGATAGAGAAAATGAGTTCTCTACAATACTAAGGTCTAAAAGACTCTTCCAGCAATTCATTATTGATGCTTATACAATGGTAGAAAAGGTAGAATGAAGTACATTAGAATGAATCAGAAAAAATTAAGGAGTCACATGTATAACCGTTTAGAGGATGCAATTTTTAATGGTGAAACTAATCCAAGAACCCAGTGCAGAAGAATTATCCTACCTCATTCTTTAATTGGTGGCCCACGGTGTATGGTTCAAAATTATCAGGATGCAATGGCAATTTGTTGATGGATAGGTTATCCTAACCTATTTATTAATTTTACATGCAATCCTAGATGGCCAGAGATTGAACGTGCCCTTAAACCAAAGGGTTTAAGGGCTGAGGATAGACCCGACATTGTGGCCAGAGTGTTTAAGATGAAGTTAGATTCACTCATTGATGATTTACACAAAAAGAAATATTTTGGCAAGATTGATGCAGGTATGTTAATTTTACTTCTTTTATATTCACTACAAGGTTTTTGTTTAAATTTTTTTAATTTTGAATAATTTATACTTATAGGACTACTTCTGCATTCTAATGAAATTAATAAATCTACCATAAAACAAAATATATCATATAATCACTATACATTAAAGTCTTATATTACATACTCATAACTTTTTAAATTACTTATGGAAAATGCTCAAAATATCCATTGGTCATAATTACAGGACAATTAATGACAAAATATTATTAATTTTAAAAGAAACAATACTTATTCGTACTTCTGCATATTAATAATAAATTAATTCACCAAATATAATTCATTTATAAAGTATTAATATTTAATGGAACACTATAGCATTTAAATGAAATTACTTAACCAAAAAAGATAATATCTCAAATAATAAATATTTATTAACATATATTCTTACATACCTATAATTATATGAATTTATTGTTTTGGTAATATATAAATAATACTTAAATAGAGAAATTTAATATTTATTTTTAAGAAATTGTATGTGTTTTTTGACAACAATTAAAGTTTTAACTTTTTCCTAAAGTGTGTATACAGCAGGAAAAAAATAACTATTTCATAATTATATTCGTTGCAGTTTTTTATACAGTAGAATTTCAAAAGAGAGGTCTACCACATGCTCACATTCTACTGTTCTTACATAATGGTCGTAACGATCCAACAGGTGATGAAATTGACAAAATAATTTCTGCTGAAATTCCCAATAAAGTAGTAGATCCTGAGTACTATGATGTTGTTTGTGACTATATGATCCACGACCCATGTGGAAATATTGAAAAAGATGCACCATGCATGTCTGAGAATGGTGATTGTACAAAATTTTTTCCAAAAAAATACTGTGACTCCACAACCACTTATTCCGATGGTTATCCGATTTATAGAAGAAGAAACAATAGAAGAAGTATAGTAAAAAATGAGATAGAACTTTACAATTTGTACGTTGTCCCACACAACCATAACCTATTACTCAAATTCGGTGCTCATTTAAACATTGAATGATGCAACCAGTCAAGATCAATAAAATATTTATTTAAATACGTCAATAAGAGACATGATCGAATATCAACAACTTTCAGCAAAAGAGGGGATGGAGAAGAATCATCTATAGTTGATGAAATTTAGATGTATTATGATTGTCGCTACATTTCTCCATGTGAAACAGCTTGAAAAATTTTTGGCTTTGAAATTCAGTATAGGTACCCTCCGGTTGAGCGCCTTAGCTTCCATCTGGAAAATGAGCAGTGTGTTATATTCGATGATTCTGAGAATCTGGATTCTGTTATGAGCAAAGCATCAGTAAGGGAGAGTATGTTATTGGCCTGGTTCGAAGCCAATAACAAATACCCCGATGCACGTGAATTATTGTATGCTGAATTTCCACAAAAGTTTGTGTGGAAAAGAGATACGAGGGAATGAGTAAGAAGAAATATGAGGAAGGCTGTTTGAAGGATTACATATGTACCACCTGGATCAGGAGATATTTATTATCTGAGAATTCTTATTAATGTTGTTAGTGGCCCAACTTGCTATGAAGATTTCAGAAGAGTTAATGGATTTGTGCACACAACATATCGAGATGCATGTTATGCACGTGGTTTGCTTGATGATGAAAAGGAATATATAGACACTATTATTGAATGTGCACAATGGTTAACTGGACAACCTTTGAGGGAATTATTCGTTAATATCCTCATTTATGGATCTGCAAGCATGCCCGAAAATATATGGAAAGGATGCTGGGTATATTTATCAGAGGACATTCTCCACAATCAAAGGAAAATTTTGAGATTTCCAGGTTCAACTTTTTACATAACAAAATTTAATATTATTGATTCTATACCAAATTACGATGTTTGTGTTTAAATATATATATATATATATATATATATATATATATATATATATATATATATATATATATATATATATATATATATATATATATTATAATCTTATCTGTTTAATTTTAAAATTCAAGTTTAGAGATGTCAGAACAACAAATAAAAAATGAATGTTTATCCCAGATAAATACTTTATTGCATCAGTTTGGAAAGAGTCTTTTGGATTTTGAAGGGACGCCTTTACCAGTAAACGATGAAGATACAACCCATGACAACCGTTTGGTATTTATTGACAGTTCTTACAATAGAACTTCATTAAAAAAGAACATGATAAGTTGATGTAGAAAATTAATGATGATCAAAGAGAGATACATGATAAGTTGATGGAGAGTGTTGGATCCAATGATGGTGGCGTATTTTTTTGTGTATGGTTGTGGTAGAACAGGAAAGACATTTTTGTGGAAAACCATATCAGCTTCTATGAGATCAAGGGGAAATATTATTTTGAATGTTGCATCGAGTGGCATAGCTTCACTTCTTTTACTAGGTGGCCGAACTGCTCACTCAAGATTCTCAATTTCACTTAATGTTTCTGAAGATTCAACATGCAATGTGAATCAGGGAAGTGATCAGGCACAACTGCTTAGCCTTTGCAAACTCATTATATGGGATGAAGCACCTATGGTTCACAAATATTGCATAGAAGCTTTGGATAGGACAATGCATGATGTTATGCAATTAGTCAGCACTGAAAATGCAGAAAAGTCATTCGGTGGGAAAACAATAGTGTTTGGTGGTGATTTCAGACAAGTTCTACCAGTCGTGCCAAAAGGAAAACGACAAGATATTGTTAGAGCAACTATAAATTCATCATATGTTTGGGATTATTGCACAGTCATTCGTCTAACAAAAAATATGAGATTGATTAAGCAACGAATGATGATGAGAGACATGATCTCAAAGACTTCACTGAGTGGATATCTGATATAGGTGATGGAACAATCGGAAAAGATACTGATTATGGCACTATAATTGAAATCCCATCCGACCGTCTCACGCCCGTCTCACAAATAACCTGTCTCACAAGAGAGTGTCTCTTATATTTAATATATAAATTGTTTTACGTACAAAATACTTTATTAAAAAAATTATTAAACAATTCATTTGTAACTAGTACTCCCTCCCTCCTGAAAATTGGTCATTTGCTTTTTGTGCGTAAATTAAATAGTATTATTATTTTATGTATAGTGAGTAGTTGTATTAGTAGTGAGTAGTGGGCCACATGTGTGGCCTTTTTACAAAAAGTGGGAAATGTGGACATTTGGATATGACGCCCAATATAGTAAAATGGGGGCCTTTCGGTGGGAGGGGGGAGTATTATTTAATCACAAATTTCTTATGATAAATATATACTAAGCTATTAACGTATCAATTTGCTTTTTGTATGTTGATTAAAAAATATTATTATTTTATATAAAGTGGGTAGTTGTATTAGTAGAGGGTGGTGGGTCATGTGTGGGTCCATTTAGCTAAAAATAAAAAATGGATATCTTTATAATAAATTATCAAAATGATAAAATGAATATATTATCAATGGGCACGGATGGAGTATGAATTGTTTACATATTAGATAGTCAGTATGAAAAAAAATTAAATCAAGGATAATAAATGCGTAAAAGAATAAAGAGTAAGTATTATGTGACATGATAGTATTTTTTAAACATAAAAAATTATTTTTTGAAGAGTATTAATTTTTATTAAAAAATTTCATGTTTTTAAAAGTAAATTTCCATGTAGTAAAAAGTAACCGATATTTAAAGAGTATTTTTTTATTTAAATATATAATCTTAAAAAAATAATATTTCATCAACTAAACTAACTAAAAACATTGAACCCACATACAAAGTACTCCCTCAATCCTCCCCTAAAGAGTCTCATTTTTCTATTTTGGCGCGTCCGCTCTTAAGAATCTCATTTCATTTTTTACATAAATAGGACCCACACATGCCCATTAATATAATTAAAAAAGGGGGCCCACACACCCACTAATACAAATACTCACTACAAATTAAATAATAATACTTCTTCTTGAGTTGGTCTCTTGTGTCCCCATGTGTACAAAATGTATAAGGGTACAACATTTTGTTCTATAGTATATACATTTTAATTATAAGGGTACAACATTTTGTTTTTAAGAGTATATACACTTTTATTAATTTTTTTTAAGGAAATAAGAGTATACCTCCTTACACTAAAAAATATTCAAATTAATATTAAAGGGTATCTGAACACACATTATAGAGGGCACACAATTTTAGCCATACTTCTTAATTCACGTTTAAAAACAATTTTAGCCATACTTCTTAATTCACGTTTAAAAAGCAAATGAATATTTTTATTGCGGATGCAAGGAGTATTTTTACCAATAAGATTCACAGTTTGCCAAATAATAAATGGACGTTAGAGTATAGGCGCTCTACCACACGAGACGAACACACAATTAGTACGAAAGAAGGAGAAAAGAAAGTTGAGAAATTAACATTCGAGTGAGAGAGAGTTGAGAAGTTGATCCAATGAAGTTGACTGTGCTTTTAAGCATATTTTGGGCTTTGAATTTACTGTATGGAGAATGGTTTGCTTATTTGGCTCCTTCACTGTGGACATGTTCTTGGCCTCATCTTCAGCGCTCGTCTTCGTCTGCCTCGGTAAAACCCCTTCTATAGTTGAAAATTTTCAGCATCTTTTTCTTAGCGGGGTGGGTGGAATGGTGTTTTATTTTACACATCGATCAAAATAATTGTTGTTAGAGCTGCTGAAAGAAAGACTGAGATTGATGTGATTGATTATTTAGCTCTCTCTATAATGCTGGGCGTGCTAAAATTTAGATCTTGCATTATGATGGGCCACTATAATAATCTTGATTTGATTTGATTTTAGATTGTTACCATCTTCGATGTAGATTTCTTTTTCTTATGATTTTGTGTGTGTGGGAGGGTGTGGGGAAAGGGGTTTACAATTATGCATTTAGATGCAGGTTTTATGCAGGCAATATTTCAAGAAAATAAGGGGGTATGAGTTCTTTGTATTTCTATATCCTCATACTTAGAATTCATTTTGAATTGCTTATTTGAGTTAGGACTTGAAGGGTGAGAAAAACTTAGTTGGCATATCTTTTATGGAAGAAATCTTCGTATATAAACCACAAGACATAATTTGAGAGCTAGTTTTTCTTGAATATTTTTGAGAGAGACACAGTGTGTGCCTCCAGTTCCTTCTGTATGGCTTACTTTGCTTGTTTTAGATTATATGATCGCTAATGTTGTTTTATTTCAGTGAGTTTCTGGAATAAGTCAAAACTTTGCTGTTCTTGGTAGTCTATCCAGAATTACAATTCCCTTGACCAAGTTTAAAAAAATAGTTTCTTTGTACTTCTTGTTATATTCTTAAGATTTATAAAATGCGAGAGGGTGCATTCTCATGGTGTTATCTCTGAACATCTCAGCTGAATGGAGTTGATTATTCAAGTAGCTATGTGAAAATTGCTGTTATTACAGACCCTCAGGTAAATATCCTAGTAAATGTAATTGCCATTTCTTGATATTGTTTCTGTGTTTAATACTGTCACCTGAAAGTGATCTACCTATATTACTGTATTGATTTGGATTTTTAATTGATAGCTCATGGATAGCACCTCCCTTCATCTTTCTCCGAAATCACTTGCTCTGGATATTGCTCAATTCTATACAGATTTATACATGCGCAGGGCCATCCTCTCTTCTGTATTACCCTTCAATCCAGATGTTGTTTTGTTTCTTGGTGATTACTTTGATGGGGGTGAGAGGCTATCAGATGAAGATTAAGCGAAATTTTAAAAATAATATGAAAAATTATATATCTAATTGGAGATGCTATAGATGATCGAGTTGTGACTAAGTAAAGCTCGGGGCACTCATAAAACCATATATTTCATCTCATTGAACTTAAAATTATCACACCCCCCGTCTAGAACCCAAAATCTCATCCACATTCCATTCATGTTTTATTTCTTACTTTGATTGATTGTTTATGGTGAACATGCTCTTCATTAAATAGAAGTGATCATCCACATCTGATATTCTTGGGTATTGTGGGATTTTAAAATGAAGTCTACGAAACAAATTGAAAGTTGAAACTACGTACCTCAATTAGATGGCTGGATGTGACCATGCTTTTTTTTTCTCTCTCTCTCTCTAGTATTTCCAGTTGAATATTTAAAGCTTATACACTTCATTTTCTTCTTTTTGTCCTTGTTCCCGAGGTTTCTATCTCATTGTCCGGTCAACTAGTGTATTCATCTCATACCCAAAAAGATTTTATCCTAGCAACTGTTCTGAGATATTTTTTGATTTATTATTCTTATAGATGGCAGGAGTCTTTGGGCCGTTTTAGGCATATTTTCAACTTGAATTTGATTCAGAAAACTTCAAACATAAAAGTATACTACCTTTCTGGAAACCATGACACAGGGTATGCTGCTTTCAACTCTCAAAAGCCAGAGGTATGTCACATTCTACTCCTCAAATGTGGTATAATTGGACTATGAATATCTTCAATCATCTTAATTTTTTGAAAAGGAGAAAAAAAGAGAGGTAATATTTATACCTAAATTAATCCGAATTGATGCGAATCTCAATGACCAAAAATTGACAATTGCCTCCAGGAGATTATATTCTTGATGTTGTTCATAATCTTTTATCTCCTTTATCTAATCTATGTTGTGCAGATTGTCAAACGCTATGAAAGAGTTTTTGGTGATAGGAACTATAAAGTGACACTTGGAAAAGTGGACTTCTTTGCCATTGACGCACAGACTGTGGATGGTAATGGTTGATCTCTCGGATTATGCATACTTTGTTGTAACTCAGTTTATGGTTAATTTCACAAGTCCTGCTTTGGCACAGTTGATAGCTGCAGCTTGCTAGCTTTTTAATGATACCTGCGGAACGACAATAATTGGCTCGTCATTAATTTGATGTAATTTTATTTATAGATTTTATATGAATCTGTAATAAGAATACAATTTAGCCCCTAAAACTCGTAAAAGAAATTTGATTTTGTTTCTTTCACACTATGCATAGAAGCCATATTGCTAAGTTCTGATCAATTCCAGGTCGCATTAATTATAACTTGCCACATTTTTACTAGAGAAGAAAAATGCTGTCTACGGATTGGCTCTAAAATTTGCTGCTACTGGGCATCCACTCCAGCATAACAACTATTATTTAATTACAGGTTATCCACGAGGTAACCTCACATCTGCTACCTGGGATTTCATCAGAAGTGCTTCTGAAGGTATTGTTATTTGAATTTAAGTAAAAAAATTGTTTTGTTCATTTAATACGGTCCCCTGAAATTCTTAAATTTTATCCAGATGCTTCTAGTAATCCAAGAGTCTTGTTGACTCACATCCCTTTGTATCGGCCGGACTGGACTTCCTGTGGGCCTCATCGATCTTCTCCAATTATCAATCAAGTAAGATGTTAAGATTGTGTACTGTTACCTTAATTTTGTGCTAGTTTTGGTATACTTCCTTTGTTATACATATACATATTCATATGGTGACTAATATTTGTATGGTTGATTTTATGTTGACTCCAGAGAGTCTATCTTTCTGAGCATGATCAAGAAATAATGTAAGCTACTTCTGTCCAACTTATTAAGAAGTAGAATGGTTTCCACGTTTACTGAATATATCGTTCACTTGTTTTTTGCATTGCACAGTTATCAGAATTATGTAACTCAAAGCTCGACAAATGTCCTTCTGGATCTTATCAACCCAGTATGTATTATCTTTCTCAATCAATATATTATGAAGCAGCATTAAAAATATGAGAACTAATTTTTGTTTCTGCAGGCACTAGTCCTCTCTGGTCATGATCATGATCAGTGCACAGTTATCCACAAGTCCAAGCGTGGTCCGGTCATTGAGGTAGGGCTTTGACATTCATATATTCAACAATTTCACATTCATATATTCAATAACGTTGATTCACGGAATGGTGCAGCATACTGTAGGAACTGTTAGCTGGCAGCAAGGAAACTTGTACCCTTCATTTATGCTACTTTCTGCTCGTAATTCCACGATCTCTGATGAAGAAGATGCCGTTTCCACTAATGTCTGCTTTCTTCCCATGCAAACACATATCTACATATGGTATTTGGCGAAAACTGTTTCCATTTCAGTGGATGGCATCTATGAGTTCATTATGAAATGAAATTTAATGGATGTGTCAGGTATTTATGTCTGTTTGCAATGACCCTTGTTATTGTCCTCCTTTGGCCAGCAAATGAAGTGGTGATTATGCGAAAGCTAGGGGATCTCATGGTTTCCATGAGAAAAGTGTTTGGCAGCTTTGGTAGTGCTGTGAAAGTGAAAAATGATGATGAAATTTGCGAGTATGAAGAGATATGGGATGCAGAAGGCACAATGCACCTTATCAAGAAAGCAAAGAAGATTTCGTCAGGGGCAGTGAAAGAGAGCAGTTCAGTTGAGAGGTAAAATCTTTATTTGAGTAGCAGAATAGAATAGAATGAGTGATGTGATTTGCGTGGACAGGGGTAATGCTGTGATGCGATCGAATGCTCGGAAACAAGATGTTCCAGATGTAAGCATACAGATACAGATGGGGTTGGGTAGAACAAACAGATCAAAAGCAAAAATGTAATGTGGAGAGTGGTGCGAGCAGTGACGACCATAGTGGCCTTCAATCTTCCAGTTTGTGTTGCTGGTGTTCAAGGATTGGATTGACAAATGATTCTTGTTCAATCGGCACATCATAATTACTAGAGTAAGATTTTATTTATTTAATTTTGGATAGTATTATATAGTGAAGTGAATGCAAACAAATACATGATAATTATTGTTGATGGAGAAACGTCTTAAGAGGTAGATCTCCCCAAGCGTACAGAGTTGACATAATCGAGTGGACTATGAGCAGCAATACCGGGGATGGCTAAACCTAGCATCCTCAGCAGAAACGACTCCCACGACTCCCTGTAATCCGGCCCGTGCATGTATCCCATTAAAAAGCTCCGACCCAGTTCCCACACCGCATTCAAGTATTCTGGGATCAAGTATCCTATGCCGAAGTAATTCCTGTTGGGTTCTTCCTCCACATTCTAAACCATAATAACCACATTAGTTTAGTAGTAGTAGCAACATTAGTACATACATCACAACATCACTAGTCTTACTTGCTCAATATAGAGGCTATTGTAGTATTGGCACACTCCAAAATGCTTGTACAGGAATGTTGTGTCATCATAAGGCAACCTGGGAACAAGATCATTGCAGTACACCACTCTCAAGTACCTGGACTCCAAATGCTGTTCCATGTGCCTCCCCAACTCTCGGTCGCCCACCCTCGGCTGCCCGTACGTGTACACGCCCAGCAGCCGCCGCATCACCGCCTCCTCCTCGTGCAGAAGCAGCAATGTGGGGAACAATATGGCCAACGCCCCACCTAAACTATGCCCTGTAACCACAAATTTTGCTTTCTCGTGCTCTTTCAGCAGATGCTTCACTTTGCTCCTCACAGCATGGTATGCCGACGTCTCATGAATTTCATGAAGAAACGAAGACGACGCCTTGGCCCTGCTTCCCACACCCAAGGCCTCCAGAAACCCCATATGTACTTTTCCCAGTTTTGGAATCTCGTACCAGGAGTAGTCCAAGTCCGTGATCCAATCGTCCGCATCGAAGGGTTCTGTGCCCCTGAAGCTAATCAGGATCAAACTTGCATCCTTTGCCTTATCGCACATAATGAACACTTGTGTTGATCTTTCTTTCTGATAATCTGACAATTAGTATAAACAGTCAACACACACGCATTAATGCATATCTCCAACCTAGGCCAGGCACTCACCATTCCAGCCGTTGTAGAAGGCAACAAAGTGCATCTGTGGGATTGCAGAGCTTGTTTAGTTAATTGATTAATACTATTTACAATCACACATAGCTACAGATATATGGTAATAAGCAACTAATAACAATTATATACCTTCCAGTGAAGCTCCACCACATTTCTAACAACCTTATCATTCTCGTAAGCTAGTTTGGAAGCCATCATACACAGGTCCATCAGACCTCGATTTCCCATCTCCACTTTCCAATCCGTATCGTACAGTTGCAAACGTCCATCCAAATGTCCGATTGCACTTATAAACGTTTCAGAGTCTCTTTTTGGCATCACTACCTCACCTGTTGTTAGATGCGTCCATCAATTATATATATATATATATATATATATATATATATATATATATATATATATATATATATATATATATATATAACAAGTTGTTTGGATTAGGATTAGGATTCATAAAACACATACCATGGAGAATATTATGCAGCAATCCAAGAAAATTAGCATTGAGAGACAAGAGATTGAGAATGAACTCGAGAAGAGAACCAGCCCACTCCATGGGCTTACCGAAAACCTTAATAATCTTCCTGAATAGAACAGACACAACTATGACCCACCTGTGATCTCCTCCTCCGTACCCGTACCCGTGAAGAAACTTGGACCCGCTTTCTTCATCATGGAATGCCAAGAACTTAAACAAATCCACAATCCCACATTCGTCCCTCACAATCAAGAAATTCATATTCATATCCGCCATACAATACAGTGACAGGAATGATATCTGCTCATCAATTTATAGATAGATAGATAGCCACGTGCACAGGGGCTACATGCGTCATTTGCATCATTGTACGCTACCTTACCTTGTACACGCAAGCAACACTTGGAGGGGATCAAAACATTATTCAAACAAGTTTGTTAAAACACATCCATCTCCATCCATTAGTACGTAAAATCCAAACCTTAATAAGTTTCCTATTTCAGGTACTCCATCTCCACTGGCTACTAAACTCCAAAATAAATTTCCTTTTTAAAACTAAATACCCATACAAACCCTGCACGAATTGCCTTCTGATGTCACCAAAAACTCTTACGGCAATGCCAATTCTTAATTTCCTCCTCACCCAATCCAAATCCACACCTTTTTCTCTCACATAAAATCTTTCCTTTCTTTCACCATAATTTTTACAATAACTTTTATTTTTTTATAGCTGTATTAAAAATAAAATAAAATGCGAAATGTCGCAGATTTTTCTTCTCCTCCTTGTATGGCTCCTACTCCCGTTATCAATCCTAAGGTAATTTTATTCTGCTTTTGAATTTCATTATCTTGTCTGTTGATTTGGACTAGCTAGTGTTCCGTTTTGGGGAATCTTTCATTTATTGTCATATTTTTGGATTCATTAATTAATGCAGCTTGTCGAATTAATATATCACTCTCTCTCACAGAGTATTCTTTGTCATAGGAAGATGCGAATTTTGATCAGACATAGACTCTCTGCCTTCAACAAATTCTTTGTAAGAATGTCTTTGGATCTGTGTGCTTATTTGAAGTGCTCTTTTAGTGCATAATGTTTACTACTTGTTTTAAACCTGACAATCTGAAGTACTTCGCTTTCAAACAGTATTCTGGCCTCTTAGCGTTAACAATAACTGCTTGATCCTTGCACAAGTAAGTAATTATATGTGTTTGAGTTGTATGGTATTTCAACTTTGTGTTTCTTGAACACAAGTTGCAAGAACTCAAAACCAACCCAAATTCTCATCCGATAAAAAAATAAATTGACTAGTGAATTTTGAAAGAGAATCCCTCATTTTAGCTTACCGCATATATTGTCTTTGTAGATATACTCTACTGCAATATTGGAAAGGTCACGGCTATTTGCACACACCATTTCATACACTCAATTATATCTACACACAAAAAAAATATATACACACGCTTGGAAAATACTATATTACTCTTCATGAAATACACCCATATACACAATCTATCTATTCCCTCCCACAAGTCCCACATTTAATGTAAACATTAAATTATACACCCACTTCACTTTGTACATTTGAAACAAACAAAAAAAAAGAGGAAAGAAGAGAAAAAGGAAGGGAGAAAGAGGAGGAGAAGGGAGGAAAAAGAAAGAAGAGAAGATCAACCTCTACTACAAACATACACAATGGAAACTATATGGGTAAATATCAAAATTAGTCCTGTAAGTACGACATTTTCCAACTTTAGTCCTTTATCATTTGCAATTCTCAATCAGTGTCAAAAGTCACTTGAGTTGAGTATTTTTGTTCAATCACTTGCTCGGGTTATATGGAGAATGTGGAAAACGAGAGGTTTCATGGAGATCATTGGTTTTAGTCCTGAAATTAAGGAGCAAATATACAAGGTAGCATCGGTTAACCTTTGTTCCAACATATCTGGACAGATTCTTGCAAAGGTTATACTTCATTTCCATATAAACCAACAGAATCCTGATTTATAAAAAGAAAAGGAAGAATGTTGGTGCTCACAAACTTTTGATCTTTTTTCCTAGGTAGGAGATGAATCCTACAAGTCTTATTCTGCAGAGAAAAGTGCAATCCTATCCTCCCTAGAGAGGCGAGCACAGGTTAGGTGTTGTTTATGAATAGAGTGATGAGTTGGTTGAATTAGTGGATGTTTGGTGCGTCAGCAACTGGAAGATGAACGTAATAAATTGGAAAGGCGTAGAGTACAACAGGGCAGAAGGAGCAATGTATCTGTTCAACTTTCCTGGGAAAGCAATAACAGCAGCAAGGACGGCAAACGCAGCGCCTAATGCATTTTATGCCCGTCGCCTCCTCAATGCCATTGGAATCGTAGTAGTTCCAGGGTATGGTTTCGGTCAGGTAAATGAAATGGAAAAGAGTTAGCATGGTGTGTTGCAATAATAATACTTATATTGAGGATGTTGGTTGTCATTGTTGTCAGGTAGCGGGAACATGGCATTTTAGGTACACCAAATTATATCAGGAGGACCAAATTCCAGCCATCGTTGCTCGTCTCACTCACTTTCATCACGCCTTCATGGATGAATTTTCGCAAACTAATCAATTTTACTCATCATTTTATTTTTGTTATACGTTGTAGACGCTTGCATGTGGGGGTATGATGCTTGTGTTTATCAGCAATACACACGTTGCAAGAAGCGAGGGTGTAAGCCAGGATGAAATTATAAGAAAGGATTGATATGCTGGCATGTCTATGAGCCGTGAGATCATCATTATTGTATGCGGTTGGATGATGGTTGATCAGATGTGAAGAAGAAGAGCTGAGGGAGTTAGTTAGTTAGTTGTAGATTCCATCTAACTAACTAACAAACACACAGCCATGCATATTACATCGCCTGTAGTTGATCATCCTTGCATATAAAACGTGAAGAAGCAGTTTATGGTTCATATGAGTGTGATTACTTTCAGTTTATCTCTACAAGTTGTATGATCATCAATAAGATTTAAGTTTCCTTTGAGAGTGGACGTAGGCTTCTATAGCCGAACCACTATATTTCCTTTGTGTGCTTCTTTGTTTAAGTTTCACAAGATCAAACATAAGTGTGTGTGTGATCAAGAGTTTTGATCGGTTGTGTGTGATTACGTGAGAGTTAATTGAGAGTTTCTTGCGTTTCAATTCATAAGAAGTGGCGCCGTCTGTGGGAAGATAAGCTGCAGACGACTGATTGAAGAGAAAGATCACCATGGTTACAACAAAGTTCGACGTGGAGAGGTTCACAGAGAAAACCGATTTCAGTTTGTGGAGAATGAAGATGGAGGCCATCCTCATTCAGCAAGGTCTTGCAGATGCTATCAAACTGCTACCAGATAATCAAGCAGCTGCGGTTGATGCGATCAAGATCAACAATCCAAGACTCAAAGTGCCACCATTCTATGTCTAGACGATAAGGCTCTAAGGGAAATTGCCAAAGAAACTCCAGCAAGGGGTGTATGGCAAAGGTTAGAAGAACTTTACATGGTTAAAAGTCTTGCTAATAGGTTGTATAAGAAACATAAGTTGTATTCATTCAAGATTGCAGAGGAGAAACCAATTCTTGGCCAGTTAGATGAGTTCAATAGGATACTTGATAATCTGGAAAACATAGATGTAGCACTACATACAGAAGATAAGGTTGTGATCTTACTTTCAGCACTTCCTCCATCATTTGAAGGATTAAGGGACACCTTGTTGTTTGAAAACAATGAGACTATCACTCTTGATCAAGTACTGTTAGCCTTGAAGGCAAAGGAGCTTCATAAGCATTCAGATGTTCAAGTGGTGAAGGATTGATAGCCAGGAAGCAAAATAATTGGAGTAAAGACAATCAGAAGAACAACTCTGTGTTAGATTGTATACTAAAAGTCTGGCTTTTGTATGAAACAATGTTTTAACAATTTATTTGAAATGAGAATCATATGATCAAACGTTTTGGATATTATAATTTATTTATATGTTTATGCAAAAGTTCATTTACTTTATACTGTAGATAATATGTTGTGCGACAACACGCTGAAGATCATATTATCTGTTTCCTTATAAAGTATAAACAGATGCTCACAACCGAGATAGACGGGGACTATCTATCGGGATGGTTGTAGTGTGATTTGGTATTAGTTTGTCTTGACTATAGAATCACATTAGTACACTTTATGTATATTGAGCAGGACCGTTTGAGCTCGTTAGAATTGTACTGTCTATATAAGAGAACTTGATCTCAGTTATTATAGATATTCGTGCTCTTAATCCCTATATAATAACCTCGACACATAAGACAGTATGTATTTCTTTGATTATTCAATGGGTGAGATTTACATGAAATTAAATCAATAAACGGTGAGTTAGGAAGTAGTGCTGTCTCTATGGTGTGCTGTTGATTGTAGAAGGAATCTGTGTCCGACATAGGTTGATGATGTCCACTTGAGGAGCTCATAAGGTTTATCATATAAATCTTGCAAGTGGATTAATTCTGACATGATAATAAGGTTGAGTGGTACTGCTCTCGAATGAGATATTAATTATTTTGAGTTGTCAGCAATTTAATTAATTAATGGACATTGTATATCTTAAACATGGGGAGATTTTCGGGCTCATAATAAGAATGAGCCCATAACGTAATTATGGGATTGGAGCGGCGGATACTTAAGCCCAATGGAGGCCCAACTCCAATTTCTCCTCCTGGTCCCTGCTGTAGCCCATATATAAGTCATCTCAGCTTCTGGAACCCTCAATTCCTGCATCGTTTTTTACGTGAGTGAGAGGTTAGAAAGCAGATTGAGAGTATCCTGAAGATTGTTGCCCACACAACATCAGGATTAAACTTAGGGAATACAACAGAAGATCAAGAGGTTGTTCTCTGCAGTTCTTCAACAACAAACCCTGGTGAAAGGTATTGTATACTTTGATTTATTGCTTCCGCTGATCTAGTTTACATGGAACCCTGACGGTTCACGCTAATCAAACGATCGAAAGCCAACAATTGGTATCAGAGCTTCGATTTCGTGATGAAGCGTGATACGTTAGGAGAGGTTTTATCTGCTTTACATGGTTTAATTGTCGTGAATGATAGCATGAGGATTATGGTTTGTGAATTGATATTATTTTGTGAATACCCTACCTGAGTGATGTTTGTTTTCGACGGACCTGGTACAGCCGCTTACTGGTATAACAACGAGGTCTGGTGTGCGATGGCGTGACGGCGCGACTTCGCGTGCGAACTACCGATGCAGAACCAGCGAGCGAGTCGAATCAGACCGATGGGTTTCTGACCAGTTTTCGTGCGTGTCAAAGGCTGTATCCGATCGAGATAGAGGTGGGTTCCGGGCGAGTCCTTTGGTGATTCCGAACGAGTCATAGGCTGCTTCCGGGTGAGTCAAAAGTTGCTTTCGGGGCGGGTCTGAATGGCTTCTGGTCGGGCCAAGGCAGTTTCTGGGCAAGTCCCATCTGCATCCGGGTGGAGTGTGCTTGGTGTATGGAGCCTCGCACGGCAGATGCCGGGCGTGGGTGTTTGTTGTCGGGTGCGTTGGATGGATGCACGACAGATGGCGGGTGAGCGTGTTTGCGTACGGAGCGACGCACGACAGATGGCTGGCGGCACGACTTCGGTGGGCTGGCAGCACGTCTCCGGTGTGCTGGCGGCATCCGATGGGCTAGCGGCACGACCACCGAGAGCAGCGGGCACCAAGTTGTGCCAGTGTTTGCTTGGCGCTGCAGATGGATTGAAACGAGCAATGGCAGTGTGGGCTTATTTTTTACAGTTTGAGCTTGGGCTGCGTTGATGGGTATGCTTTGTGGATAATGGGCTGCTCATATTGTGCCATAGCTATTTTTAGGCCAGCAAGGCCCATTTACTTGATTCAACCATTTATGCGCTTATTTCGTGATATATAACTGCTTTAATTGTTTTAATTTGACAACTATTGTCTTATATGTGGGCACGTTCTATGTGATTTATTTTTTTAAATTACTTAAAATAGAAGCATGCTAAGATGTGTATTTTATTATTAGAATATTATATGCATGTTAAAAACTCTCGGTGTTAAATAACTAAGTGGGAGAGAGGATTGATAAATTATTCTCGCGGCCTCCATTATTGGTTTGTAAGTGATGTGAATGAACTTGCGCGTTGGCTATACTGTCTTCCTCCCTAATGGATGAGTTTATTCACGGATTACTGGTACAAACTTCTTTATAATGGTTGTAGGAAGTTATCTGAGCGCGTGTGTACTTCTCCAACAGTAAGGCACACAAGCTTGGGCAGCGGACTTGGAATCAAGTAATGGTATACACTTAGGTGTAAATAATAAGTATCCTCCCCAATGGAGTCACTGCTGTTATTTACATGGCTAAATAGAAACCAACTATTAATTATTTTGTCATAAAGTTAGGTTGACGAATGAAATTAAAGGGTAAAATATTCTCTGTAAATGTTTGGGTTTGTATACGACCACCCTAACGTGGCATGCAAATTCACGGTGCTTGAGATGTTGGTGAATTTTATTTTATATTGTTTTGAGGGAATCAATATAAATTGATAAATTCGAAGTGTTTGATCTGTTTATTATTTATGATTCTCAGGATTTTCAAATGGTACTCAACTCACTTTCTTTTATACTTAAAAGAACACAAACTTACAGGCACTAATTACGTTCACTGGAAATGGAACATGGACATTGTTTTAATTGCTGAGGATTATATCTTTGTACTCACTGAGGAATGTCCTGCGTAACCTACTGATGACTCTACTGAAGAATCTTAGAGAGCTCTTCGGGCACCAGAGTCATCCTGCTAGGTCGGAGGCCATGGCTGTACTGATGAATACCAAAATGGCTGAGAGCACTCCCGTAAGGGAGCATGTTTTTAGAATGATGGGCCAACTCAATGAGTTGGAAGTCCTTGGAGCTGAAATCAATGGGGAAACCCAAATTGATATCATACTCCAAAGCTTGCCTAGGAGTTTTGAGCAGTTTCGTCTCAACTATGGTATGAACAAACGTTTGTACTCATTGGCAGAGCATCTGACAGAACTTGTGGCAGCGGATGGACTGTTTCGTCGAGCTCCTCAGGTTCATGTTGCTGAAAATACTGCTCGTCCTAGGCCGAGAGGCGGTAGGAATAAGAAGAAGTAAGAGAATTCAGTACCAGTGAACCAAGTGAAGACAAAGACTGGTGCGGTCAAGAAGCCTAAAGGCAAGTGCTTCAAATGCAAGCAGCCGGGACACTACAAGGCTGACTGCTATCTTCTGAAGGGGAACATGAATGGTAAGTCTTTTATACTAGTTGTTGAATCGTGTTTAGCGGCTGTATCTGCTAACACTTGGTGTGTAGATATGGGAGCCACTGACCATCTCTGCAATTCTTTGCAGAGGTTCCACCAAACCCGACAACTTAGTGATGGGGAGATTACCATACTCATGGGGAATGCTACAAGAGTAGCGACTGTCGCAGTAGGAGACGTTTATTTATTTTTTAATAAGAATAAAACTCTTGTTTTGAGGAATTGTCTTTATGTACCTCATTTTAGAAAGAATATAATTTTGGTTTCTAAATTGTTTAAGGATAGTTATTCTGTTTCTTTTAATGACAAGGTTGTTTTAAGGAAAAAATGGAATTTTTATCTGTGATGGTGCATTGATAGATAATTTGTATACTCTTAATCTAATTTCTCCCAAGGTGCAACAAATTGAAACGAATGATACATCTACTAATAAGAGAAAAGAACCTTTGAAAATGAACCAAACATATCTTTGGCATCTAAGACTGGGTCATATTAACTTGAGTAGGATTCAAAGGTTGATAGCTGATGGACCTCTGAGTTCATTAGTTGCGGAATATTTTTCAACTTGCGAATCCTGCTTGGAAGAAAAAATGACCAAAAGGCCTAGATCAGCAGGCACTCTAAATTTGAATCAGGAATCTTACTTGATTAAAGTTTTAAAGAGGTATAACATGGAAAAGTGCAAGTCAGTTCCAGCGCCTACAAAACAAGGATTAAGACTGTCCTTACAAGATGGTCCAAAGAAAGATGAAGAAAGAGCAAAAATGGACAAGATACTATATGCAAGTGTTGTTGGAAGCCTTATGTATTCAATGGTGTGTTGTAGGCCAGATCTTGCATATGTCATGAGTCTGATCAGTAGGTTTATGAGCAAACCAGGACTGATGCATTGGGAGTCATTAAAATGGGCTTTGAGATACATTAAAGGAACAACATCAGTTGGTTTGAAGTTTCAGAGAAGGATAGACTGGGATCAAGCTATTGTAGGTTATGTTGATGCAGATTATACTGCAAACCTTGACACCAGGAAGTCATTAACAGGTTATGTGTTCAACATGTTTGGCACTGCAATAAGTTGGAAAGCTACACATCAACATGTGGTAGCATTTTCATCCACAGAGGCTAAATATGTGGCACTTACAGAAGCAATCAAAGAAGGTATTTGGTTGATAGGAATTCAACAAGAAGTGTTTGAAGTACACTGTGATAATCAAAGTGCTCTTCATCTATCCAAGCACCAAGGATATCATGAGAGAACCAAGCACATTGATGTAAGATTATACTTCATAAGGGATGTGATTGAGAATGGGTTTGTTGTAGTGAAGAAAATAAACACTATAGAGAATCCGACTGATGTTTTGACCAGAGCTATTCCAGCTCTCAAGTTTGAGCTGTGTAAGAGCTTGTTCAAAAATGCAATAAGAAGAAAAGAAGGGGTGGCTGTACCCTTAAAATAGCAAGGTGGGGAAATTTGAGTCTTTGATGATGCAAGGTTTAAGGTGGAGTATTGTTATAAGTTGTAGACGCTTGCATGTTGGGGTATGATGCTTGTGTTTATCAGCAATACACACGTGGCAAGAAGAGAAGGTGTTAGCCAGGATGAAAGTATAAGAAAGGATTGATGTGTTGGCATGTCTATGAGCTGTGAGATCATCATTATTGTATGTGGTTGGATGATGGTTGATCAGATGTGAAGAAGAGGAGCTGAGGGAGTTAGTTAGTTGTAGATTCCATCTAACTAACTGACAAACACACAACCATGCAGATTACATCGCCTGGAGTTGATCATCCTTGCATATAAAACGTGAAGAAGCAGTTTAGGGTTCATATGAGTGTGATTACTTTCAGTTTATCTCTACAAGTTGTATGATCATCAATAAGATTCAAGTTTCCTTTAAGAGTGGACGTAGGCTTCCATAGCCAAACCACTATATCTCCTTCGTGTGCTTCTTTGTTTAAGTTTCACAAGATCAAACATAAGTGTGTGTGTGTGATCAAGAGTTTCGATCGGTTGGGTGTGATTACGTGAGAGTTAATTGAGAGTTTCTTGCGTTTGAATTAAATGATTATGTGATACCCGAGCTTCTCACTACTCATGTGCCAATATAATTTAATTTGTGATACGTGCATTTTTTTAATAACTATGTGATAATTATGTGGCAATTATGTGACAGTTGTTTTTACATTTTATATGTCTTTATACTTTATTTGAGACATATGTGATAAAATGGTGACAATATGTGAATATATGTGTGCGTAAAAATTTACGTGCATTAATTTGAATATATAATTAAATTATCTTATGTGCATAAATATATTATTTCTTAATTATTAAGTATCACGCGTGTTCTTATAATAATAATAGTGATAAGAAAGTGCACACGTATGTGTATTAATTTGTAAATGTATTATATCTTAGTTATTAAGTTAGTGTACGTATATTCGTAATGAATAATAATAATATTTAAAAAAATTGAAACTTAGCTTCGAAGCAGTAAACATTGATAGATTAACCAACCTATTTTTGTAACTAATTTTTGTGGTGGAAACCACATACACGTGGCTTAAAAAAAACTTACCAAAAATAGAAAGTGGGTCGGTTGATTAACACTGCCTACCACCATTACCTCTTCCTTTATATTGAGGTTATCAACCTCATTTACTAATTAGTAAAAGCAGAAGCAGTCGTGAGGGTTTAGAAAAAAAAGAAAGAGAGAGAGGAAGAGAAGAAAGAAAAGGAGAAGAAGTGGTTCGTGCCGAAACGGCAAAGAAGAGATTAGTTGTAATGCTTCACGAGGTCTATAATATTCTTACTATTTGGAGTCCAGGTAAGTAGAAGTCCAACTACAATGCATAAACATATTGTGTGTAAATTATTTGTGATTAAGTATACTTTCCGAAAAATGTTGGATTTGGGGGCACAGTGTCCTTGGAGGCACGCAAGTTTTAGCCTTAATATATATTAAATGCTATACCTTTTAGTATAAAAACTTACTCCATATTCTTGATTTTCTAGAGAGAAAAAAATGAACTTTTTAGTTAAATATTAATACTCGTCATATTTTTAATGAAAAAAAATAATACCTTAATTAATTAAAATCACTTTAAAACAAAATGTTATATAATTGAACATGAACAAGCGGCTAATGAAACCAATTCATAAACAAAAATCACTATTTAAATTCTATCCAAAATTATAAAAATATATAGTCTTTATGACCAATACAAAATAAGTATTTGCTTGCGGAACAACATGTTTTCAATTTAAGAAAAATACTAATATTGAACAAAAAAAATAAAAATTGAGACACATAAAAATGACTAAAGTTTGAATCAAACATATTTATAGGATCAACTGTGATATTTTCTCTAAAATATATACTCCCTCTGTCCACCCGCAAGAGTGTCGTTTATTTTTTACATGTGGATTAAGGACTGTTATTATTTAATGTGTAGTGGGTAGTTATATTAGTGGGGCATGTAAGTCTCATATTTTAGTTGTATTAGTGATGTATGTGGGTCTTATATGTCTAAAGAGAAATATGTGATTTTTTGGGGCTGACGCCCAATATGAAAAAATGAAATCTTTGCTGGTGGATGGAGGAAGTACTACGTATCTACTAATAATATTAGTGTATATTTTGTACTATATAGTTATAAATTATAATGTGGAGCATTATTATTTTTTGGATTATTACTAGTAGATATGCGTATGTATAGCTTAATAATTAATAGATACATTAATCCAATATAATTACGGATAAATACATAGTATCTTTTTCTCTTTCCAATATTACCCACAACGATTAATATTTAACATCTCTACTTAACAATACTTCGGTTGAACATATACTTTGGTTGAACAGTAGTGATCTGCACTAAATCAGATAAACTTTTAAGAGAGTATGAGTCGAATAGGTATTGATGATGAGGAAAAACTAAGTCGACTTGAGTTGACCGGGTCTCTTTGTTGGATAGTAAACTTAATTTTGCATGTGAGAGGATACTAGAATAATTGAGAAGATATGAATGTTCTAGAATGGTGAGATAGTTGTAGACTAGAAATTTCTATCATGTATGGATATTAGGAGAATGAGAAAGAATAATCTAGAATAATGTAGTGAAAGAACAACCTAGAAAAATATGTGATCAAATTAGTGAAATATCTAGATTAATTAGGAGTTAGTGTAGAATTATCTTGAATAATGGAGGATCTACCTTTTGGTAGTATAAATAGGTGAATCATGTAACATTTTGAGGTAGAAAGTATACAACCAAAAGTTTAGTAAAGTGTGTTTACTCTAAACTTTGTTCTTTCCTTCAAACTTCCTCTATCACATTTTTTTATCCAACTCATCAATTTTTATACCCGTCCACGAATACCTACACATATTCCTCTAACCTTTTACTCCTACAAACTGGTATCCGAGCCATAAGATCCTCCTGTGAGAGATGGCTAACAACCTTCAATCCTTTTAAGTCTCGTTGCTCAACAAGAGCAACTTTGATAATTGGAGTATCAAGATGAAGGCAGTCCTAGGTACTCATGATGTTTGAGAGATTGTAGAGAAAGACTACGAGCAACCGGAAGACGAGGCGACACTATCTCAACAACTAAAGGATAAGTTGATGGATTCAAGAAAGAGGGACAAGAAGGCTCTCTTCCTCATCTACCAAGCTTTGGGAGATGATGACTTCGAGAAAATATCGAGTGCAACTACCGCCAAGGAAGCATGGGATAAACTCCAAGTATCATTCGAAGGAGCCGATCAAGTTAAAAAGGTACGCCTTCAAACTTTAAGAGGAGAATTTAAGTCTCTACATATGAAGGAGTCCGAATCTATTTCGAATTATTTTACAAGACTTTTGGCGGTCTCAAATCAAATAAAAAGAAATGGTGAAAAATTGGAGGATGTTAGAATAATGGAGAAAATATTACGTTCTTTGACTCCCAAATTTGAGCATATTGTGGTGACTATTGAGGAGATTAAAAATTTGGAGGAGATGACAATTGATCTCTTAATGGGGTCGTTACAAGCATATGAAGAAAAACAAAAATGAAAACAAGATATGGTGGAACAATTGTTAAAATTGCAAGTAAGTACAAAGGATAAAGATGAAGGCCCAAGAAGCGGTCAAAGTCGTGGCCAAGGACAAGATCGAGGCCGTGGACGTGAACGAGGGGGCTACAGAAATCATGGAGAGAGAAAAGAATTTGGTCGAGGAAGGAGCAATCCAAAATCAAGGTACTATAAATCTTCTATGAAATGCTATAATTGTGATAGTTATGCTTCCGAGTGTTGGAAAGAAAAATAAAAGGTTTAAGAGAAGCAAGAAGGACGAAAATGCAAGTGTGCTCTTGGCGTACAAAGGAGATAATGAAAGACAAGATGACACTTGGTACCTCGATACAGGAGCGAGCAACCACATGTGTGGCAAAAGGAGAATGTTCATGGAGCTGGATGAATCAGTAAGTGGCAATGTCTCTTTTGGTGATGAATCTAAAATTCCGGTGAAAGGAAAAAGAAAAATTTTGATTCGTTTAAAAATGGAGGTCATGATTTTATCTCGAATGTTTATTATGTGCCCAACATAAAAAATAATATTTTGAGTTTGGGACAACTCATAGAGAAAGGTCATGACATTCACTTGAAGGATTATAACCTTTCAATAAGAGATAAGGAAAATAATTTGATAGCGAGGGTGCCAATGTCGAAGAATAGAATGTTTCTACTAAATATTCGGAATGATGTGACAAAATATCTTAAAGCTTGCTTTAAGGATAAGTCTTGGTTATGGCACCTACGGTTTGGGCACTTAAATTTTGGAGGATTGAAGTTGTTATCAAGGAATGAAATGGTAAGAGGATTACCATCTATCAAGCATCCCGACCAATTATGCAAAGGATGTATACTCGGGAAGCAAGCTAGAAAGCCATTCCCAAATGAGTCAACCTCACGAGCAAAGAAGCAGTTGGAGTTGATCCACGCCGATGTGTGTGGGACAATCAAACCAAGCTCTCTTGGTAACAATAGTTATTTCTTGCTCTTCATTAATTATTTTTCTAGAAAAACGTGGGTGTATTTCTTGAAGTAGAAATCAAAAGTATTTGAAGCCTTCAAGAAATTTAAAGTTGCCGTTGAAAAGGAGAGCGAGCTAGAAATCAAATCTATGGAATTCACATCAAAGGAATTCATGGCGTATTGCGAAGCAAACGGGATCCGGAGGCCTCTTACTGTTCCAAGATCTCCTCAACAAAATGGTGTGGTGGAGAGAAAGAATAGAACCATAGTGGAGATGATACGTAGCATGTTGAAAACAAAGAATCTTCCAAAAGAATTTTGGGCAGAAGCAGTGGCGTGCGCGGTGTACCTCTCCAATCTTTCTCCAACTCGGAGTGTGATGAGCATTTTCTCAACATACAAAATAATCCCACGTATAAAGGATATAAATTATAGTTTCGATAGGCGACTAAGTGATTATCGAACCCAAGAGACGGATTATTATCAATTTAATTATATTCTAGTTAACTAAGACTATGTTGGCAAATTGGTTTGGAATAGTTATGAAACTAAATAACAAGTAACGTAAATAGAAAGTTAAATAAATAAGCAATAAAGAAAATACGGTTGTGATCAAGTAAGATATTAGGTAGTTCTTCGAGTCATTCAGTTTACTTGTTAGTTTTCTTTCCATGTGTTGTTGTCTGACTCTGCCTTGTGGTCTATGGACGTATCACTAAACCATGCAAGTTCACTCCATGGACACAAGTAAACATGCGTATGACACGTGTGAATATCCCTGGAGTAAGAGATACACTTCACCCCCCTTTCTAGGTACAATCAGAATCAATTATTTCCCGTGCACTTAGTATTCTAACCCGATTTGATCTCCCTTTTTAGGTACTATAAAGTTATACCCTTTATCCTACTTATTAACCCGAATAAGATTCAATTAACAAGTATCTATATAAGATAGTTCTAATAAGACTTCAGAATCTCTTCACTTAGAATTATAACATGTAATCCTGCTCAGCAGTGAACACACTCAATCAATAACCAAGATGTGTATTCAGACTCTACATAACAGTTAATGATGCACAAAACGACTGTGAGTATGAATTAAAAAAATACAATCTTATATAAAATAAACCACGAGTAGTGTTATACGGAGTTTACACATGAAAATTCAATTTACTCATAAAACTTTCATAACCTTAAAACTACCAGAGCGGCTCTAGCCCATGATTGATCTAGGAACAATCATGGTTAATTGGTATGATCTTACTTGACTCGCCAGACGAACCTCTCCTCACGACCCTTGAGATGATGGTAGGGTTTCGGTGGTAGATGGATGATGTGTGATGTGTTCCCCCTTTTTTTCTTGCGAAAGCTCTTCTTTTATACTCGTGGAACCTCCTTACGGGCTTAGGATAGGCTTTTGCTTGAAGCACACGTCAAATTTGATAAAAAAATCCATAATTACGATAAATAGAAGCAGCGAGAATCCGCTCGACTACACCTGGACAAGTCGAGCAAGGCTTCCAAATCAAGCAATGGTCGAGCAAACTCTCTGTACAAGTTTGCACATTTTGCTCGATTTGACCTCATCTACTCGACTAAAGTAATGCTGGTTGAGCAACATTTCGAAGTTGAGCAAGCTTTTTGTAAGAATTACGCATTCTGCTCGACTTGACCACCTCTGCTCGACCAAAGTAATGCTGGTTGAGCAACGCTTGGAAGTCTAGCAATTATCGAAAATTATCTCAATAATCGTGTCTTTCAATTTCGAGCCCTTTTGATCTGTTTCCCTGCACAAATATGCTCAAAAGCCATTGTATTATCTGATTCGTGGATTTTTCATAAATATTTCGATTCGTCTCAATAAAAGACTCAATCGTACTCAATTTTTACATAAATCAAAGTCTAAAATATGTGAATTTACACTCTCATCAGAGTGTATGGGGAAAGACTCCACAAGAAGTATGGAGTGGGAGAAAGCCCGAAATCACTTATCTAAGATTATTCGGGAGCAAAGCATATGCTCACATAATAGATGAGACAAGAAGAAAGCTCGACGACAAGAGTGAGCCATACATATTCATCAGGTATGACTCTAACTCTAAAGGTTACAAGTTATATCCCCTCACAAAGAAAAGTGTGATAAGTCGAGATGTGGAGTTCGACGAGGAAGGTGTTTGGGATTTCGGTTCCAACATCAATAATCACAACTTTGTATCTCCATAATTTGAAGATGAAGAAGGGTTGGAGCAAGTAGCTGAAGGTGAAGAGACAGTAACTCCACCAGCTTCACCATCAAGAAAAGTTGGAGACTCGCTACCATCTTTCCTAAATGAAAGAAACGCCATCGCGTGTGAGGAGCCTGCATGAGATCTATGACGAGACTGAAAGGTTAGAAGATCTCATATTACATTGCTTATTTGCTGATTGTGAGCCAGTAACTTTTAAGGAGGTTGCACAAAGCAAAAGATGGAGAGATGCAATGGACGAGGAAATTAAGACCATTGAGAAGAATGATACGTGGGAGCTTGCAATATTGCCAAAGGATCATAAGGCCATTGGAGTAAAGTAGGTGTATAAAGCAAAGAAGAATTCCAAGGGAGAAATAGAAAGATACAAAGCAAGGCTTGTCGCTAAAGGATATAGTCAAAGAGCTGGAATTGACTATGACGAGGTATTCGCTCTTGTCGCCCGCTTAGAAACAATCAGACTAATCATTTCTCTTACGGCCCAAAATAGATGGAAAATCTATCAGATGGACGTGAAGTCGGCCTTCTTGAATGGTGTTATTGATAAAGAAGTATACATCAACAACCACCAGGCTACGAGCTGAAAGGGCAAGAAGAAAAGGTGCTGAAGTTGAAGAAAACCCTATATGGATTAAAGCAAGCACCAAGGGCATGGAATAGTAGAATTAACAAGTATTTGGAGGAGAATGGTTTCACCAAGTGCCCACATGAGCATGCCCTCTACGTCAAAGTCAAAGGTGATGATATCTTAATTGTGTGCTTGTATGTGGATGATCTTATATTCACAGGAAACAACACAAAGATGTTCGAGGAATTCAAGGAGGTCATGACTAAAGAGTTTGAGATGACGAGTATTGGGCTCATGGCATATTATCTTGGAGTTGAAGTCAAGCAGCTTGAGGAAGGAATCTTCATCACACAAGAAGGTTATACGAAGGAGATCCTCAAGAAGTTCAAAATGGAAGACTGGAAGGCAATAAAAACCCAGTGGAGTGTGAGCTCATTTGAGTGTAAGGGACGTCAAGCATTCACTGTCAGGCCTATATATAACGTTCACTGATATATATATATATATATATATATATATATATATATATATATATATATAGTAAATAAAAAAATATAAAATGGGCATTGATGATGATAAAGGAGTTAGTATTAAGTTGGTTGGATTAGTAATGTATGTTGTAGTTATTTCACGTGATAAACTGGATTTTCCTATATCTATTTTGTTCTTGTCTCTTGAGACACCTGTGATTGAGTATGACTTTTATTTATTTATTTTATTTTCTATTTATTAATCCTGCAATTTTAGTTTATTAATTTCAATTTTAATTAATTTGGTCACGTGTGTGCTTCAATTGATCCCTCACACTTGATGGTAATCATTCTTGTTAGTGAACAAAAAGAGTGAACAAGTTTATGGCGCTGTTGCCGGAGATTAGATTGTTTAAATAGGAGACCATAATTTATTTGTTATCACTTTTAGTTAGGATTTTTATTGCTTTATTTTTAATTTTATTTGTTTGAGCATATTCTGACTCTTTTTTTTTTTCTGAGGTATACAATATGGAAGTCAGATATGAATGAAGCACATTTCATCCTCATCATGATTACTCTAAGGAGCCACTTGAATTATGTTTAAGTGATTTTCTTACTCTTCCTACTTCTATTACTAATGATTTTTCTAATGAACTTTCTCTTGAATTCCTTGAATGTTTGCATGAATTAAATGAATGCAAATAGTTAAAAGGAGAAGTATCAATAGTAGAGGAATCTAAGTTAAAGCTACATTTATTTCCTTCCCCTTACATGAGAAGTGAGCGAAAATTTGGAGAAAAGGAGTTGGAAGAGTTGAAAATTTTTGTTAGAAAAAAGGATAAGTGGTGGAGTAGTATTTAGAAGTTGATGAGTTGGGATAAAAACATGGTTGGCAATTCAGTTTATTTTTTTTGTTATTATGTGTAATTTATTTATTAAATAACTAAATAAGTAAAACATGTGTAATTGAAATATTGAATTTGAGTATGTGTAATTTCATTAAAATTGAAAACATGATGTATGCAATATTCAATAATACAAGTAAAAATTTGAAAGTTGATATTAAATTCATAATCATACAATATTAATTAATGTGTTCACATTGTAATTTAAATATTAAAGTCTAAATCATTACAATTTATAAATGTAGAACACTAAAAGTTTACAACCATATCAACTAATCTATTTTTACTATATAAAAATTTGAAAAATACAAACTTTATAAGCTAAAATACAACAACGTAATAGAGTGGAAAAAAAAGGACTTGAGCTTAAATTTAGGGTTAAACTTGAAAATTCAAATTCAACTTAAATTTAAGTTGCCTATGTATCCTCGAAATGAATCAAAGCCCACGTAGTTCTCTTAACTTACCTCTTTGGCTCGGTGGAGGTGAATGGTGATGGCCTTTTTTGTTTACTCTACCGCTTCCATATTCCGTAATGTCATCATCCGTACGGTCTTCTTCATTTTGATTTTGAATCCGTCTTTCCGCCTTTGACCAATCATCAAGCAAATACAAATTTTTTAAATTTGTCACACTTAAATTGGATCGTGTCGGATCCATAGTGAGATTGCCAAAACTAAATGCTTGTTTGACGGCGACCGTAGAGGCGAGATATGCAAAATCTCTCTTACAATCAATGATAAAATAGGGAAGGATTTTGTTCTCCTTGACCACCACTTCAAAATATCAAAACTAGTTCCGCTTGTATCAAACTCAAAAGTGTTAGTAAAATAAGAGTCAAGTTCTTGAAAAGGATTAGATATAACCCGTGCACGTTTTTGAGATCTAGCGTCATAAAAATTATAAAATTTTTGAAGAGCATTATATTTTCTAGCATTATCAGCAGTATCACTACTATCATCACCACTAGATTGATCATCATTCATACCATTTTGTTCTTTATACTCCTTAAAAAGTTCCTTTAGTAGATTATAAGTAGTTGCAACTATGTCTTTAGGATTAGGAGCTTGTTGTCTAGTAGGAGAATCACAATTAGCATACAATGAATCATAGTAAAGCATTAACAAGTCTTCTAAACCATCCGTTCTAATACGTGGGTCTAACAATTTAGCAACTAAATACAAGTCTGGAATTTGAAAAAAATATTTTAACTACTTAGATTTCATGAAAAGAATAACATTTGACAACAACGGGTGTGCTTCATTAGCACTAAAAACCATAACAATTTTAACACAATTATCAACAACTAAATTTGAAGTAGGATAATAAACACCGGATAGTTCTTCCGTAGCATCATTAAAAATTTACAAAACATCACATAAAGTATAGCATGTGTCCCATTGATTAGCAAACAAGACTTGACCACCCGCATCTTGTGAGTAAAAAACACAAATATGTTCTTTATAATCAAAAGAGTCATGCAACATTTTATACGTTGAATTTCAACGAGTTGAAACATCTAAATGAAATTTTTTTGGGTGAATATTCACAGAGTGACAATATCTTTTCTACCTTTTAGTCACGGAAGGGTTTCTCATTATATACCGTAAAGCACTTTTAATAGGTTGAATGTGTGCTTTCAAAGCACTTATACCATCTTGAACACATAAATTCAATATATGACAAATACATCTAACATGAAAAAATCTACCACTAATTGAGGGTTTGCAAATATCAATAAGACTTTCTAAACTAGCCGTATTAGCACTAGCATTATCAAATGAGATTGTAAAAATCTTTGTAACTAAACCATATTCTTGCAAAATAGTACTAATTTTGTGAGCATATTAACGGCGGTATAAGAAACATTAAATGATCTATAAGCAATTAATATTTTTTGCATATTTCATGAACTATCAATCCAATGACAAATAATACCCATATAATCCGCTTTTTGCCAAAAATTGCTCCAAATATCCGAACATATAGACACTTTATAAGGTAATTGTTGCAAAATTTGTTTTAAAACCAAACCATACTCTTTAACAACTTTAGCAACACCAAGTTTACATTTATTAAGATGCAAAGGTGGGGCTTCAGGATTTAAAGTGAGATTAACCCAATCTTGAAAAAAAATATTATCGACAAAGTTAAATGACAAATGTTTGGTGCACATAAGTTTAAGGTGTAATCTCAAATAATTAGATTCATCAAATCTAAAAAGAGTGTTACCCGACGCCGATGAACCTTCTCCTCCGGAAGACATCGTGAACCCTCGTCCTATTTGTATTTGACCGGTTGAGATGCCAATCTTGTCCGGATGCTTCGAGTTGATGTGCTTGATGAACGTTCCATATCCTCCACCATGCTTGAAATTATACTTCGTGCCACAATAGTTGCAAATAACTTTGAATTCATTCTAATTCTCAATCGCCTCCTTTTTGAAATAAATAAAAAATATATCGGAATGTAACACTTGTGGGGAACTTCGAGTCGATCCTCCGCCTCCGGCTCCATCTCCGGTACCCGTACCACCTGAGGTTGGTTGACTTCCACTCGCCCTTTGTTGTGATTGACCTTGAGTATTATCGTTGTCGTCGTCGGAGGGGAAATCATCTCCAAGTATCTCTCTAAAATTCAAGTTTAATAAATGAGGGGATATTTCTTCATCCGAAGGAATATTTTTAAGTTCAACATCTTCTAGAGTTGGTGGAAGTTGACGTGGAGGTGGTGGAGGACAATTTAAGGTGTTGGGTATGGATTTTCCTCTAGAAGAAGAAGGTGAGACACCGGATGAAGAAGAACCTCTTCTAGACATTTTTTTTGAGATTGAAAAAAGGATGAATATATATGATTTATGAACTAAAACTAAAAGACTATAAGCATACTAATTAGTAGTATATGTGGGAAAGAATAGAAAATGATAATGAGAGAATTGAAATGAAAGCGATAATGAGAGAATTGAAATAAAAGACTAAAACTATTTTTTTTAATTTTAATATATATGAACTAAAAAAAGAAATTTGAGAGTTGAGAACTTGAATTGAGAAAGTGTATTGTGTAGAGTAGAAGTAGAATCAACTATCAAGAATGTAGAATAGAAGTAGTGTAGTAGAAGTAGAGTAAGAGTAGATTGAATTGAATGTTGTGTGCTCAAATTGATCACACTTGGGGGTATTTATAGAGGATCGAAATTGATCTCATCCATCCATTTCAAATTTTGAACACAAAAAAATCTCAGCCCTTGAATTAAAAAAAATGGCTGAATCGCCGGTTCCTAGATCAATATCAGCCGTTGATCTTCAATGGCCACATAATCTCGGCCGCACGTTTGAATTTTAAAATTCAAAATTTCCCGCCCTGCCCGCCTGAACCGCCGGTTTGAACTGGCTAACCTTGAACCAGCGGTTTACAGCCCAACGGTCATTTTTTCTGGGCCGTCGAATCTCCAACGGATAGACGATCTTGGCCATTTAAAAAAATTGAGGAACCGATGGTTTGAACTATGAACCGGTGAACCGGCAGTTCCGGTTCAAGAGTAGTGGGAATCGAAATCGGTAGAACACGTATCACAGCTACTTTATGTATGATAAGTATTGCATGGGGATTTACATGTATCACAGCTACTTTATGTGAGGGAGCCAGCCCACTACCCTTATGCAGGGCTCGGATTCTCTGTGCCATTTGGTGCATCATCTTCTGTGCCACACTGTTAGATTGGCGACACGTAGAAAAGAGAAACTAAACCCTAACCCTTAAATCCTAGGGGCAATGGTTGGATTTGTTTCCTCATCTTACATGTCAATCACATAACGTATGACACAGAAGATGATGCACCAAATGACACAGAGAATCCGAGCCGCCTTATGCATGCCAAGTCAACGAGTTAAAAGTTTTTTTTTCCAAAACTTATTACAACTTTAGATTCTGTCATAAAAAGATAATTGCATCGATTTTGTCTCATAACTATTACTTTTGTTTCAATTTTGCCCAATTTTCGTCGAAAACCTAGATTTTCGCCGAAAAATGGTGACGTGCACACACATGACTGTTCAATTTGGGGGAAATCGGTGACAATGATGAGGTGTCAGTGAGGTGTCACTCCAATTAAGTTTGAGCCAATGAAATTGAAACCTAATATATAATTAAACAATATTAAGATTGCCACATCATATTTCACATAAAAAAATGAATATTACATTAATTAAAAAATTAAAAATTAACAAGGAAAATTAAAAAGGAAAAATAATTTGTTATTACAGAAAAAAAAATTAGAGTGATTAACGTTGGAAATTGAAGAACAGAATGTTTTCCACCGCTGCTCCACCAACCACCATCGCCGTCTGATTAAAGTTGGAATCAGTCATCGGATCTCTTTGCACGATGTTTCTCTCCCAGGTGGCCTTCCTGTAGAACAACATATTCGCACCAGTTTTGGATAGCTCCATTTCTTTATTGATTTTTTGCTTCTTCGACAGCCTCCCATCATCTTTCAATTTCTTGCTTCTTCGACGGCTTCCCAGAGTTGTCCGACGAAGGCGCCTCCGGAGGTCATGCCGACAGGAGGTCCCTGGAACGCCAATTTATTCTTCCTCTTCACAATCGACCCCATGGTTTTGCCAGATTTTTCTTCATCTCCACTCTTTGCCCGTCGACACCGCCACCACCACCGCTACCATCGTCGCGATCGGATTGGAAAACCTCAGATCTAGTTTTCCCCTAATGGTATTATCCCTTGATCATTGAATTGAAAGATAATTTTTTAGGGTTCTTCAAATTAGAAGATGAAGGTTCTGGGGATTTTTATTTTCACGTAATTCATTCTTCTTTTTCAAAAATTAGAATTGGAATTCAGAAATTTTAGTTTTATTTTTATTATTATTAATATTAATTTATTATTTTTTATGTACTGGAGTATTTGATTTTTTAATTGAATTTTCAACGTGGAAGCCTATAAGGTAATTAAGTGGAAGGTGATTAATTATTATTTTTTATTTTATTTTTGTACTTGCATATATGATGTGGCATAATGATTGGATGAATTTTCATTGAAATAGCCACGTCATCAAATGTGGCCGGATTCCCCCAAATTAGAGAATTAATCACGTGCATGGCACATGACATTTTCTAGCCAAATTTTAGAGTTCCAGTAAAAATGGAGCAAAATTGAAACAAAACTAATAGTTATGGAACAAAAAAAACTTTTAACTCTAAGTCAACCTACCTGCCACACTGCCTCTCTCTTCTCACTATCACACATGCCACCCAACATCACACCACTTCATGCACACACTACACGCACACACTATCCCCTTGTCGACCGTGAGCTTCAGCAGCGAGGAGAAGATGTCAAATGTGACAAACAGAGCAAGGTATGTAAATTTCCTATCTTCTTTCTCTCCATGTTCCATTCTTTATTTTTCTATATTTCAATAATCCTACAATCTTTTCTTAAACTTATTTCCATACTTAATCAAAAAAAAGTTTGGGGAGATGCCTTTAGTTCTTTGAAATTTCTTTTGTAACTTGATGAGCAAAGGAGCATAAAGAGCCATGTAAGGTAAGAATTCTATTTTCTATTTTCTCTCCATATTCTATACTTTATCTTTTCTATATTACAAGACCCCTATACTCTTTCTTAAACTTATTTTGATATTCTATTGAAAATAAGTTTGGGGAGAGGGAGGTAGGTTTCTTGATCATTTTTCTTTTAATGTGGAGAGCAGAAGAGATTGCCGAGGGATATTGCAAGTAGAGGTAAGTGAGCTGAATTTTGAGTTGACCTGCTATGAGTACAGTGGATCGAGTAGCTGCATGTGCTTGAGAGATTTTTTTTTAATTTGCATGTTGTGGCATGAAAAGCGTAATTTCTATTACTACTCCATGCACTTGAACATTTCTGATATAATTTTAGGTATATGACATGATTTGGTTTATGATGAAAATATTTTTATGCTTAACTTAAAAATTGTTAGTATTAATTAAGTGGATGGAATTGTGTTGTTGCATAAATGATGACTTGCTAGATAGCCTTGGTTGTTAGAATTATTTTATACCTAGTGAGATTTTGAGCCTTTTGAAAATCATTCTAATACATGATTGTTTAATTCTTAAGAGTCTCTTGATTAATTGTGACGTGTTTTTAGAACTTTCCCCGAGTCTCTTTTAATATTCGAGAATAGTCTAGTGAATTATGGAAATGATATTAGGTCATCTTTGATTTATGCAACCCATTTTTTTTCTATACACTTTACCTGAATTCATTTAATATTTAGTCAGCCTGTTGAGCCTTAAAAATTCATTCTTTGAATAACTCATTTGAGCTTAATCAATATTTGATTTTTCCTTGTTTTACTTGGATTAATTAAGTAATGGTTAAGGATGTTAGAAGAGGAATGTGAATAATTTAAAGTTGAAAAGGATAATGAAAAAAGGAGAAAAAAAAGATATAAAAATTATATTGAGTCGAAAAAGAAAGAACTCGGAATCATCCGAATAAGCATCAAGGAAGAGTGATAAACTATTAATGCATATATTCGTAAGAATCAAGAAAAATCTAGAAAAAATTAAATAAGATAAATTGTAATAAAGAAAAAGGAAAGCTAGAGAATTCTAAGAGAGCATGCAACATGGATAAGGAAATTATCCTAGAAAATTCTAGTCTGCGTCGGTTAATTAACCGACATATACTATCTATAAATATGAGTGGCATGATCAATTATATTAGTGTGTACCAAAATCCCATAAATAACATCCACTCCTTATACTCCATAAACCACGACTCTCCATATTATCATATAAATTATTAAACACCCACTCCCATCCATATTATACTACAACTCCACTTTCAACCTCGCGCCACACACTCATCAAACTTTCTACCTTAAATAAAACACCAACACATCCACGCTGAAACAACTGCAACAAACATAATTACTAACCTAACATACTTAATATTAATCAATTCCTTTACGGCTAGATTGGTATGACTGAATGAAATAATAGGGAAATGAGATGAACTTATAGATGGAATAGTAATAGGAATAAAATGATTCAAAATTAATTTTATCATGATTGATATCGTTCAAGAATAACTAAAGTAATAGAATTTTTATTTCTTTGTTAATTTCAATCTCATTAATAGTATTTTTATAATATTATATTTAAAATTAATTTATATAAAATATTAAATTAATTAAAATTTTAATGACGATTTTATATGTTTTAATAATCATAGAAAAATATTAAATTAAAAATAAAATAAAATATTAATATTTTTAAAATATAAATAAAATTAAAATACAAATAAAAAATTTTATATATATTAAAAAATATTAAACTATGTATAAAAAATTAGGCAAAAACTTGTGTGTGCCCGGGCGTACGGAATCACACTCTTTGTGCCTTTAGAATTTTATGTTAAATTATATACCCTTTAATATAAAGATGTGTACCCTTTATTTAAATAAAAAATATTAATGAAAAGTGTATACCCTTTAGAACAAAATGTTGTACCCTTATTAATTAAAGTGTATACCCTTTAAAACAAAATAATGTACCCTTATTCATAATACTAAATTCTAAAGGCGCACAGCTTGCACCCAAGTGCACGCAAACCTCACTCAAAAAATTATATTTATATCTATATTACATATATACAATATATTCAATTTAATTAATAATATTAATTTTTTATATATAATTTACTAATTTTTATTTTGAATAAAGATTAAAATAATTATATACATTCATATTTAAAAAATTTAATTTAATTTTTTTACCGTATATAAAAATATTTATTATATATATATATATATATATATATATATATATATATATATATATATATATATATATATATATATATATATATATTATGATACCCGAGCTTCTCACTACTCATGTGCCAATATAATTTAATTTGTGTTATGTGCATTTTATAATTATGTGATAATTATGTGGCAATTATGTGATAGTTATTTTACATTTTAATTATCTTTATATTATATTTGAGACATACGTGATAAACATGGTGACAATATGTGAATATATGTGTGCATAAATATTTACGTGCATTAATTTGGATATATGAGTAAATTATTTTATGAGTATAAATACACTTTTCTTAATTATTAAGTATCACACGTATTCTCGTAATAATAATAGTGGGTAGAAAAATATACACGTATATGTATTAATTTGTAAATGCATTATATCTTAGCTATTAAGTATTGCACGTATATTTGTAATGGATAATAATAATAATAATTTCATTTACTATAAATAGAAACTTACAATAAATAGTAAGTTACTATTAATAGTAAATTAATTAAAGTTTGAGGCGGTGGGTTCATGCCCCCTACTCGTATAAATGGATGTTCACCCCATTTGGGGTTGAAGGCAGAAGCTGCGAAGAGAAAAAAAATAGAAAAGAGAGAAAAGAAAGTGAGAGAGAGGAGAGAGAGAGAGGAAGAAGAGAAAGAGAAAGGAGCGTGCCGGAACGTGCGTAGTCAGAATCGATCCGACACTAAGTGTGTCTATTGAGCTCATTTGGGGTGCATTCATAAGTGTGTCGTGGGGATCCCGCAACGTGAACAGTTTTCAAAATAAAAAAAAATTAACTAGAAAAATTAGGAAATAGGCGATAGAGAACTAAATGCATTATCATGCACTAACATGCATGATTTCTACTTACTGAGATTTTTGTCTCACTAGTTTATGCATTGTAGGTGAGCCTGATGATGTTTGAGTATGTGGGGTGTGGTGCAAGCTGTGGAGCTCTTTTAGGGTTTTGAGCGGATGTACATAGGTGACGACCTGTTGGGCTATACCGTGGGTTATTTTGTTTCCGCTGATATTTTGTTATGTAATATAATCAGTATTGTCACGAGTTTGTCTGATTTGAAGTGGTATCAGAAACCAGTTACGTATGTTGAACTGGGTGATGATGCTGGTTATAAACATATTATGTGAAAAAAAAATTATGCAGATTTTTATAATGATGATGTTTATATTAAATAGTATTTAAATTATAAGTTGTGTAAGGTGGGTCGTGTCATATATATATATATATATATATATATATATATATATATATGAGATAGAGAGAGAGAGAATGAAATGGGCAATACCATGGAGTGTGAGGAATGTCAATTCCCACAAATAAGGGAATACACATTCCTTTAGAATCGGGATTTCTATTGTTAAAAACATTCCAATCACGGGAATAGGAATAAAATTAGGAATATGACGATTTTATTCCCATCCCATTAATTCTATCATACCAATCGTGCCCTTATAGTAATCCATTTTATCTTTTCGGTATCAATGTTTTTTTTAAGGAGTGAAAGACTACTGAAGAACTTGTATCCATGAAAATATTAACAGTGGAGGCCCTGGAGGGTCATTCTTGGCCTAGATATTGAATGCTTGTGAAGAGACCCGGTCAACTTCAGTCCACTTAGTTTATCGTTATCATCATTACTAGAACACAATTCAATTAAAAAAGTTGGTCATATATGGCTCAAATTAAGTCAACTGTGATACTTCAAGGACACACCGAAGAAAATAACAAATTAATTATTATGCACTATAGATATTAATTCCGAGTTAAAATCATTTTTGCTCCCATAACTATGGAGAATTTTTTATTCCGTCCCAAAAAAGATAAAATTTTCAATTTCGTCCCGTAACTCTTGATATTGGCTAATTTTGATCCCAATATCACCGGAAAATTATTTTTTTACCGGAAAATGGCATGTGCACCGCACATGACGCCTCAAATTGGGGCTTTCTGGTAGCTTCATTCAATGTGGCAATTGAGAAAGAATTTGGACCAATCATTTTGCCAACTCAAATTCTATTTTGTTTTATTTTTTCATTTTCATATCACCATTAAGCTGACGAAGATCCGATGGCAGTTCGACGCCGTTCTTGACGTCATCGTGGAGGAGCACTGCCAGATTTTGACGTTGAACTCTCCAGCTAGACGGGCTTGGATCGGAGCTGCACCACCTTGAAAAATTAAAGCTGGAGAATTATTCGAGTGACGAATCTAATCGCCCCAAGGGCCTTCCTCAGCAGCGCTGCTCCCTAAATATCTCAAGAGACTAACGTTATCAAAAATACACCTCCAATGGGAGCACATCTCCACCCTGGCCATGATTGAAACCCTTCAAGCTCAAATACAGTGCTTTCACTGGAATGTCGTGGACTTCTGTGGGGAAGGCTACAATAGCTTCATAAATCTCCAATTCTTGCTCATTTTTATTGAATGAAATGCCACGTCAAAACCCGACAGTGCTCCTCCACGATGACGTCAAGAATGGCGTCGAACTGCCATCATTAGCTTGGAACTGAAAAATAAAAATAAAATAGAATTTGAGTTGGGCGTAATGTGCGATGCACATGATATTTTTAGGCCAAAAAATCATTTTTCGGCGATATTGGGACCAAAATTGGCCAATATCAAGAGTTACGGGACGAAATTGAAAATTTTATCTTTTTTGGGACGAAATAAAAAATTCTCCATAGTTATAGGATCAAAAATGATTTTAACTCATTAATTCCGTTTCTAATGTTGAGAAAATTTCTTAAAATCTGAAAATTGATTTGGGGAAGACAGTTGTAAACTCTCACGATGAGCTCTTTCCTACACTCCAAACTGCCAAACTAACTGTAGGAAAATCAAGAAGAAAAGGAGTTAATTACATTTCGATTTCTAAACCTGTTACTCGTTGCGATACAACAAAACAATCTCGGAATCAACCTTCTGATATTTGGGATGTTGCATGTAAACAAGATTGGAGCATGCTTAAAAAGTTCTTATCTTAGATTAGCTCTACCTTTTAAAGCTCTTTCTTGGGTTTTCTATTTTAGGCGGCATGTTTTGGCTCTTTTTTTGGCTTTGTTGATGAGAATGGAAATTAACGTATTTTAGTGTCCAATTTAACACTTTTTTATGAGTATTGTTGTTATATATTAGCACAAGTGTCTTATATTAAATATATGTGAGAAAAAGATACACTTGAGGTGTTTTGTTGTGTTTTATACCACTGTTGGAATAAGGCAGATCCCCATTCATTATTTACCTATCTAGCGCCACCCGATACCAAGTACCATATCGCCATCTTTCCCGTTGAATCGCCGCTTCCCCACGCCACCAATCATTATCGGAAAATCCGTTCCTTTCAAACCTCCTTGAGCCGACATCCATGGAAAACCCCATGCCGCTGTTAAGCCAACTCCACCACCGAGAGTCCCAGCAATTCATATTGTTGTAGGTCCAAGAACTCCGCCAAAAACTATTGTCCTGCAAATCCTACCACTTGCCACGCCACTGTCGCCACAGCCCGGCGCCTTTCACCGCAAGGAAGGAGATGCCACCACATCCGGCTGATCTTCTGACCCCCTTGTGCCATCAACTTTTCTCAATTCTTTCATGCCACCCTTATCCTAATGAATAACCCTCTTTCTCTCATAAAGTCTTTTCTGATGTGGAAGGTCAGACTATGCTGCAACCATAGAGCATACTAAGAAAAGTGCAAAGTTGGAGAAAAGGTGCAACTTGTGCTTGAATCCTGAAAAATGCACGTCCAATTTGTGTAATTTCTCTGTATTTTTGTGGAGATCAAAACTGGTGGTGTGATACATGGTTGGAAAGCCAATGAAAAGAGGAACGTTTTGGCGTAAAGAACACCTCAATCGAATTCCAAATGCGAGAGTTATGATCAAAATGGTGACGCCGCGAAAGCTGTGCTGAACAGAACGGCTGTGTCACTTTCCATGGCTTGTTAAACCTTCAATTCTTGGATCTTTTGTGAGTTTTTTATATGGATAGAAATCCAAGGAAGAGAGGATCGCGTGAGCATAAGAATTACTCAAATTGGAGCTTGTATGTCGAAGTTATATGTGAAACGGTGAGACTGCACACTGCAGTTCGACCAGAGTTTCTACCATGACACGATCGGTTCGACCTGATGTGTTGGTCGAACGAGAGGCCTGAACAAGCGCAAAATCAGGATTTTTACCCCCTGTTCATGAATTTTTGTGCTTTCCAAGAAAAAGTTCATCTTAGGTCCATAAGGGGAGCTTACAAGTATAAAAGGAGATGTAGATCACACCAAAATTGACAATACAATAGAGAGCGGATTTGATACAACACAACACAAATCATACTACATCCCACAAGGGGGGATCACCCCCTAACCATCATCCACATCCTTTTCTCCATCCATCCATCACTTTGAAGATTCGTCTGTGGAATCAAGAGGAGAACCAAGAGGATGATTCAAGATGGAGAAGGACGCGACGACTCCTACATCTAGGGTTTCCTTCGTTTCAAAATTTATCTTGTATTTTTCGGACTATGGGTAAGATTTATCCAACACCCATGATTATTCTTCGTAACATCATGGGCTAGAACCTTTTTGGTAGAACTAGAGTTGTGAATGTTTTTACGAATTAATTAAACTTTCATGTGTAAACTCCATACAACACTACTTGTGGATTTATTTTATATATGATTGTGCTTTCTTAATCCATATTCACGGTTGTTTTGTGCAACTTCAATTGATATATAAAGTCTGAATATATACATTGGTCGTAGATTGAGTGCGTTCACCGATTAACAGGATTCCATGTTATGATTCTAAGTGAAGGGACTCCGAAGCTTCATTAAAACTATCATATATGAATACTTATTAATTGAATTGAATTCGGGTTAATAAGTAGGATAAAGAGTATAATTTTATAGTACCTATAAAGGGAGATCATATCGAGTTAGAGTACCAATAGGCTAGGGAAATAATTGATACTGATAGTACCTAGAAAGGGGGTGGAATTATATCCCTTGCTCCGAAGTTATTCACACGTGTTACACGCAAATTTACTTGTGTCTATAGAGTAGATATGCATGGTTTAGTGATGCGTCCATATTCACAAGGCAGAGTCGGACATCAACACACGAAAGGAAGATTAATGAGTGAAACTGGATTATCCTAGAGCTTTCTATTCTCCCACTTGATCCACTTTCGTATTCTTCTAGTATTATTTATTTTATTTGTTATTTTAATTAATTGTTTAATAGTTGATAATCAAACCTCAAACTGAATTGCCTTTCGTCTTAATTAATTTAGTTAATAATTAAATTGATAATACACCGTTCTTTGGGTTCGATAATTCACTTAGTCGCTTGCTTAAGCTGCAACTGATATTCTTAATACTTGGGGATTAATTTTGCGTGCAAATAAAATGCGCATCAAGTTCTTGACGTCGTTGCGAGGGGACAGAATTAATTATTAGTTTATTATTTCTAGTTTAATTGAGATTATATTATTCTTGTCTTTAATTTCTAACTCTTATTTTTCTTAGGTGTATGCTCACTAGATCAAAGACAGGTGAATTAGCGCCTTATAATCCAAAGATCGGAGCATCGTCGAGGAAGAAAAAGAAGAAGAATAAGAACAAGAAAGTAGACCTAACTGAAGCTCTTGATTTAGGAGTTGAAATTGACGTGCTGAATTCGCAAATGATTGAAGCTGCAACCGAAGATAATTTGGAAGTAGAGACAGTCAACATGGCAGCGAATCCTAATACACTTGCCATCCGTGAAGTCTTTAAGAATAACAGATCTGGCAATGTTGGACTGTTAGGAGCAAAGGGAACTGGAGCTGATTTTGATTTACACCCTGCTCTTATCAGCATGGTTGAAAGGAGTCCCTTCTCTGGGGGAACATTCGAAGATCCTCAGTAATATCTAAATAAGTTCATTGGGTATGTAAGTACACAAAAAAATGCAGGAGCTCATTAGGATGCGAGAAAGATCATATTGTTTAAGTTCTCGCTGAATGAAAAGGCGAGAAATTGGTACGATAATTTTGATGCTGCTGAATGTGACACATGGGAGAATTTGAAAGTGAAATTCTTGGAGCGATACATGCCACCTTCAAAGGTGTTCAAGATGAAGAAAGAAATCAATCAATTTTTATCCATGGCAATGAGAAGTTTCATGAAGCTTGGAACAGGTTCAAGGACATGCTTCGTAAGTGTCCACAGCATGGGCTATCTAAGGCTCAATATATCAGCATATTCTACAATGGGTTGGATTGCGATTCTCGAGTGTTACTGTATGCTTCTTCTAATGGAGCACTATTTAGAAGTCACCCATTGAGGCCGAGAAGCTTTTCGAGGATATTTCGATGAATTAAAGGGATGGGCCGAGTGATAGAGTGAGAGGCACTTATGTCCTTGGTAAAGTAGCACAAGTTGAGCATACTATGGTGAAGTCAGGAAGAGATGATTAGATCATCTCTAGTCTAACTAACATTAGCAAGCTACAAGAGTCTCAGCAAAAGCAGAGCACGGATTTATCTCAGAGAGTACCAATGATGCAGCAGGATAGTGGCTATGAAGGAGCTAGCCAAGAGGAGATCGAGGAGGCAAACTACGCCATGGGATAAAGTATTCAAGGAACTAGGTACCCAAATCAAGGAAACCGGAACTATCAAGGGAATTACAATAATCGTGGTCCCCCAGGTAATTACCAACAACCGAGGAGGCCGGAGTTTTCATGGACCAATCCGAATAATGCGATGCAGCCTCCTATCGGTGTTAATTCAAGAGCTAAGGTGGAAGAAGGGAAACCGGATTTCAAAAATACGGTGAACAGGTACATGGCGAGAAATGATGTAAGAGTAGACCGTCTTGAGGCCAAACTAGAGAAGAAAATTGATGATAGTCATAAGGATTTGTCTACACATGTGAAAGACCTTAGGTTGTTGATGGGGGAGATGGCAGGTAATGTGAACAAATTGACTCAAACTATTGAGAAGGGGAAGTTTCCGTCTCAAAGTATTGAGAATCCAAAGTCTTGTCATGCCATTACACTGAGGTCTGAAATGCAATATGAGGAACCGATGAAGTCGAAATCAAATTCTGAAGCAGTAGGAGCCTGATTCGACTAGCTACCCAGGTCGAACTGAACAGGGGAGGTCGAACAGGGCACCTGGGCGACGTCCTGAGGAGTCAGAAGGTCAGTTCGACCAAAAACAGGCGAGTTCGACCAAAGCCTCTGGTCGAACTGAGGTCGAACACCACTGTCCAGAGTACTCTATTTTGTCTGAAGCCCGATTCGACAATGATCACTTGGATTCGACCAATCATGTTGGTCGAACCATGGTTGAACCGACCTGTAAAGGGGAGAACAAGTTTTCAAGTGTTAAGTTCGACCATTATTCACCGAGTTCGACCACCTACCCAGGTCGAACTCAGGTCGAACCCTCCTATTCTGCACCATTTTTCACGTTAAATGCTCCACGTGATGTTGATGCTACTTCAGTACCTTCCAAAGAGCAGAATAATGAGATTATACCAGAAAATAAGTGAGCAAGAGCTAAGAGGTTGAGAGCCGAGAAGCTTAGACTGCAAATGAATAATGAAGATGGGGTTTTCTCTCTTGATCAAGCAATGAAGATGCCCATGGAGACTCAATCTTGCAAGAGCATAGATGTGGTTTCTAACTTGTTTAATCTTGATTTTTCTAAGACAAATTATTCTAAAATTAAGTGGAAGATTGACAAGGAGGAGTCTAGAACGCCATGGGAGGAAGGTAATTATGAGGATCATATACTTGTGACCAAGAAAGGTGAGGTGTTGAGTGTACACAAGAAGAGGGAAAGAAAGTACTTGAAGGTGAAGATGCAAGAAGACCGCCATCTGATCCAGTAGTTCTAAAAGCGGTACTCCGTCGTGACTCTCCGACGTTAAACTTGAGCGCCTATTGGGGGCTTTTCCTTCCGTTTTATTGCTTTATTTCTTTCGTATGAGTAAAAAAATTTTATATTTAAGGTGCTTACTAATCGGCAATTACATCTCTTTGCAAACTTAGTTTCAACTTGCGTTTTTACTAAGTTTGGGAAGTGTGATGTTATTACCTCATTGAAGCACCAAGAGTATAATCTTTTCTTTGTAATGTTTGCTAGGGGAGTTGATTTTTTGCGGTATGTTGAAACTTTAATCGGGTTTGATGTATCGATTTTTTTGTAATTTGCCTAGTGTTCAGTGGTGTTTCACGTGTGTGGAGTCGATTAGATAGCCAATTGATTCTTTCTTATAGTTCTCCTGTATTATTTATGATGAATCATATGATGATGATGATGTGTGTTTGAGCTTTGATGATAGAAAAAGGTAACTAGGTGGCAAGATGAGTTCTACGCTGAGGAGCTCGTGTATACGATGAAGAAAAATCAGGTGTCCTTGTTTTCTTATTCTAATTTTTATGTGTGCTTTCAATTCAGAGAGTGAGCATTGAGTTTAAATTTTTGGTGATCCATGTGAGCTTATATTGTTTAAATCGTGCTTGAAATTCATATACTCTTGAAATTGATAAAGGAAGTATACTCGAGTTATATTGTGATATGAAGTTTTATGTGTACTTGTGGGATATTACTTACCATGAAATGTGCTCTGTTACGTGTTGAAAAACCATGTGAGATTTTGAGCTTTATTCATCTACATAATCACATTTCTTTTCTGGTGAGTATCGTTCTTGTGTGTGTATTCTAGAACTTGCCTCTTGTCTTACTTGAGATCGCATGTTATGTTAGATAATGGGAGATGATTTTAGGCCATCCTTGAATTTATGAGTCACTTAGCCAAATAATTTCCTACCAAATAATTTTATATCCGTAGTTAGCACTTTTGAGCCTAAAAGCCTTATTTCTTAGGCAACCTACGAAGATAGCCACTTTGATATCCTATTTGATCCTTAAATTCCTATATTTAGTGGAGAAGTAAACATTGTCGAAGTGTGTGAATTGATTTTCATGGAGTTTGGAAGGAATAAAATATTTGGAGCTGTACAAGTGATTATGAGCTGAAAAAATATGAGCTGAAAAATAAGTTGCTTAGGGGTAGTGCCCGGAACTGGTACTGTTAGGCTTATTCTGCGCACTCCAATTTAACCCTCAAGTATAAGGATGTCAATTGTAGCAGCAAGTTCCCAAGTTAAATTATCGATCCAACTGAGACAGCTAATTATTTATTTATGTTATAAATTACTATTTAAGAAGAATTGTGTAACCAAATTTTCAAGTTTTGAAGTAATTAACTAAATTACGAAATATTAAATAACTGAATAATTAAAGGCAATAAAAATAAATCAAGTTCTAACCAAGAGATTAACGACAGTTCTAAGGTATCAAGTATAGACCAATTAATTTGGGTTTTTAGACTTCCAATTGCTCATTCATACAGTTTCAATGAAAATACACCACATTACCCCGTTAACCCACTGAATATGATCCAATTTTAAGCTAACATTATATTTTGGTTTAAATCCTAAGATGCGCAAATATTATCAAGCCTTATTCCTAGATACTAATCAAAGCAAGCAACAATACCTCCGGATGGTAAGCCTGACTAATAAGATATTTTTCGGAATTACTACAAGGTTCTATTCACTTCATACTTGATTGTCTAATTGCATTGTTCCACTAAACAAATCAAGTATTTGATTTACCAGTTCATGGGATTAAAGTGTTTATAGCAGAATTACTTCAACCCCTAACAGATAGACAATACTAATCATGAACACACACAAGCTAACACAATAATTCAAGCATTATAGCGGATGTCATGAATATATTATGAAGACGTTACGAAGCAGATAAGCAAGTCTGAATAAAATAAGTAAAATCAAAAGCTCAACTGCATAAAATCCAATCTTTAGTCTAAATCCCCAAATCAATTAAATCAATCCATCAAACCCTAGAACTGTTTAAGGAATTAGCCCATGAGGTCACAAGCAACACTCATGGCTAAGCAATTCATACCAAAAATCAAAGTAAAAGGAAGGGAAAGATAAGAATTATGAAACCCTAGCGTAAACGTAGTCTCACGTTCCTTCTCTGTCTCTCCAATTGCTCGATTCTCCCTCTATTAGCACTTGGAACCCTCTGGGAAGTGGATGGAAGATGGAATCAGATGTGAATCTGATATGGAGTGTAATTCACGATGGATTGTGATGGGTGTGAGTGAGTTCTCTCCAATTTGTGTATCGATCTCCCCTAATCTCTCTTAGACTGTTGCAGGGCTGTTTTCGCGTCGAAACTCATCAAAATCACAATCTGAACGCGTAAATGCAGAGCTGAATCGAACAGGCCTCGTCTGGCCTCAAAACTGGGCCGCTCGGCACCCAGCTCGGCTCGAGCTGGGCCTGGACCTAGCCGAGCGGCCTCTCACTAACTTGACCACGTCATCAGGGCCCCACCTGGGCCCCACTCGGCTCAAAGGGCCACCGCTCGGCACACAGCTCGTGGCGAGAGACAATATAGTCTTGGCGTCCAAATCTTTTAATTCAATCTGATTCTCAAAATCTTAGGCAAGCAATAGAATACATGTCATTACAACAATTTGTAGTCGTACACTCACAACAATATGTTTATTTTTCCATGGGAGAGATACATTAATAATAACTTTTTGGAAATGATCGGAGTACATAAGCTCTATTTACTCGCAAGAGATAATTTAAATGTGGAGTCACTAAAAATAAGAAATAGAAACTGGTGATATATTTACCTTTTATCAAATCAATCGTGCAAGAAGGTAATTAAGTATATATAAGAAAATAAATGTGGGTTAAATAGAAAAATTATACTCCATATAAAATATATAGAATGTGATTGTGCTGAGAATCTATATATATATAGACAAACATCACCTGTAATGTTAAATCTTAGTGATAAGTAGTATACCCTTAACTTGTAACAAGCATAGCATAACCTTTTAGGCTTCTCTAAAGATTGGGCCTTGTTCCTTTTCTTTTTCATTGAGTCTGGGCCACTACAGCCCAAGATAAAATGACTAAATGGAGTATAACATAGACTCTGAAGGATTAGTTCACTATCGTTAGGAGTTCAAAACTTTTTTTTCTTTTTTAATCAGGGTTAATTATATCATGAACCTTAAGATAAGGTCCACACACATACAAATATAAACAAAAATATATACAATTATAAACAAAAATGTATACAATTTAATTGTTAGTTTTTTTAATGAAAAATAGAGTGTAAAATAATTATTAAAAAACATGTATACACTATTGAATAAAAAGTTATAAACATATGGATGCTAGTTTTTTTAATGAAAAATTTAGTGTGAAAAAAATATACAATTATTAAGAAATATATATACAAAATAGAATAACATGTATACAAAATAGAATAAAAAGTTGTACACATATAGATGCATCCTTTCACCCGGGTGCACCTAATATCAATTCTTTAATTAATTCGGTTTTGTAAGATTTAATTCATCTATCTCTTCCTGAAATTATAAAATCATTTAGATTTTTTTAATAAAATTATATTTAATTTTCATATATTTAACATGTCTTTTAATTTACAAATAAAATATTCCCTATAACAAATTGATAAGAGTTTATAATAGGTCCACCCGGGTGTAAAGGTGCACTCATATGTGTATAATTTTTTTTCTTATTTTGTATACATATTTTTTAATAATTGTATATTTTTTCACACTAAATTTTTCATTAAAAAAACTAGCATTCATATGTATATAATTTTTTATTCAATAGTGTATACATGTTTTTTAATAATTATATATTTTTTTACACTCAATTTTTCATTAAAAAACTAATAATTAAATTGTATACATTTTTGTTCATAATTGTACTCCATATATTTTTATTTATATTTGTATACTATACATTTTTTAAGGTGGGTATACCATATCTTAAATAATAATTAGCCAATTGACAATATAGGAGTATCTTATGAGATTCAAGATATATTCAAGAGTCTAGCTAACTTAACCCATGAGTGAGGAGGATGCGTAAAATCTGTTTTACAATAGACTATTGCTATATATATGATCATCAAAATACACATTTACATGTAAATTATTTTAAATAATTTTATAACGTTAGTCTTTTAAAAGATATATAAGTTTACATATTTTAAGAACTAAATTAATAGAATTTTTTTTTCAAATCCTTAATTGAATAAAAAAAACTGAAATTTGTGTGTTCTTGTAACATCGTGCTCCCATATTTCATTATTTTCAAAAATTGTATCTTTCAGTATTAAATTATAATATCTTTTAATATAAGAATGTATGCCTTAATTTCTTTAGAAAAAA